>CM072922.1:205393341-206028341 GCA_036971965.1 Nyctalus aviator
GTCCAGAGAAAGGTCAACAGAGACAGATCCTGAGATAACCGGGGGCTGACATTAGCCAATCAGAGCTAAAAGCAGCCAATAAAGCGTGCCAAGGCTTTAACGGGAAATACGCCACAATAAACCGATGGCGTATCTCAGCAGACAGAAGCTATATAGAAGCAGCAGGTGGACACTGGGAACATGTCTGCTTCTGGAGAGAGCTGGCCAGAGGGTGAGTGGCCATCAGCTCCGGAAAGTAAAGACAGCGGCTCTCCCAGCCTGAGCCCGAAGCCAGTCATCTTCTTCCCTGGGCACCTTCTGCAGGTGCTCCCGCCTCCCTCCGGACACCAGCGGCAGCAGCCGGGGTTAGCACCCGCGGCCGGGACCAGGGGCAGGAGATGGCTCTCAGCAGTCCTTTCAGCAGTCAAGGCAGGAGCACTGAGGAGGGCTCCAGGGTGGTCCCCAGACACCAGGCCCTGGCTCCTGGCACTGTGTCACCTTGAGGGGAACAGGACTTGGCAGGTGTGATTCGCTTGGGGTCCTGGTGTAGACGGAGGCCAAGAACCGAATGACAAGGGTCCTTACAGAGGGAGGAAGGCAGGCGGGTGCCACCAGGGAAGCAAGGGGGTGGGCACGGGGTGGGAGGCAGCCTCCAGAGCGGAAAGGGGCAGGAAGGCTCTCCCGCCCCGCGCCCCAGGCTGCCCGGGGCCTCAGCCAGCGAGACCCCGGGGACTGTCGGTGGCCAAGCCCGGAGGCGGTGGGTGCGGGAAGTCCTACAAGTGCTAATGAGAACGTGCAGCACTGGCTGGAAATGCCAAGTTCACAGGCAACACCTGGCTCGGCTGCGTGCTTCCACCAGTGCGTGCGTCACAACTGCTCTTCTGCTGCACCTGACGGTGTGGTCTGGTCCATCTCAGACAGTGTCCAAAGGCAATAAAATCAGAGGCAAGCGAGCCTGCTGCCCGTCTGCAGGCTGGGCAGCTCCGGCCGCCCCACTTCTGTCGTCCGGCCCCAGCTGGGCCCTCAGCCCTCACCCGCCCCCCCTGCTCCTCTGCCTGACCCGGGCCCTGCCTCCAGACGGTCATCCCAACAGGGGCCCTGGGCCCCTCTCTTTGCCCACAGGCCGCTCGGTGCCACCCTGACCCTCTGGCACCTGCCCCCGCCTCCCCTCCACAGCCCTCCTCTTGGGGACCCTCCGCAGCCCCGACCAGAGGTGTCCCCCATCATCAGCCTCCTCCATGCCCCACCGTGCGAGGGGCATCCCCGGCCGAGGTCCTACGTGGGCGCCTCATGTCCTCAGAACCACGGGGCAGGGAGACACTTTCAGGAAACTTCACGCTTCCGACAGCCGCATCTCCACAGGGAAAGCCGGCTCTCCTGCGGTCGCCGGCCCCCCGCTGCCGCCCAGGCTGATCTCGGACCCTCTGCCCCTCTGGGCCACCCGCGGCCGGCCTCCCTCCTGGGGAAGCGGTGGCCCTGCCCTGCCCTGCCCTGCGGTCACAGGTGCCCTGCGGACCCCAAGGCGGCCCCAGTCCCAACAACCGCACCACCGAGGGGAGACGGAGGCACACACGGGGCCACGCGGGGCCTGTCTGCCGACCACTGGGCGCCCGGAGCCTGGAGTGGGGAGGAGGGAGGGGACAGGCCCCGCAGTTAATTTGCTGAGTCGGGGTCCCAGGAGACGCCTCCGCCCAACAAAGCGGCGCCTGTTGGGTCCGTCCGGCCAGGAAACCAGGACCCGCGGGGCGGGGGACACGGGGCGGGGGGCGGGGGACACGGAGCGGCGGGCGGGGGGGACGGGGGGGCGGCGGGGGACACGGGGCGGGGGGCGGGGGACACGGGGCGGGCGGCGGGGGACACGGAGCGGCGGGCGGGGGGACGGGCGGGCGGCGGGGGACACGGGGCGGGGGGCGGGGGACACGGGGCGGGCGGCGGGGGACACGGAGCGGCGGGCGGGGGGACGGGCGGGCGGCGGGGGACACGGGGCGGGGGCGGGGGGGACGGGCGGGCGGCGGGGGACACGGAGCGGCGGGCGGGGGGGACGGGCGGGCGGCGGAGGTGCGGGGGGCGGGGGGACGGGGCGGGCGGCGGGGGACACGGGGCGGGGCGGGGGGGACGGGCGGGCGGCGGAGGTGCGGGGGGCGGGGGGACGGGGCGGGCGGCGGGGGACACGGGGCGGGGGGCGGGGGGGACGGGCGGGCGGCGGAGGTGCGGGGGCGCAGGGGCCGGTCCGCCCCGACGCCGCCCGCCCGCCCGTCCCGCAGCTCCGCGGCCTCGCAGCGACCCCCGCACGGGCCCGGCGAGTGCCCCGCGCCGGGCCGGGAACAAAAGGCGGCGGCCGGCGGCCGGCCGGGGAGAGTGAGGAGGCGGCGGCCTGAGGGCCGGACCGCCGGCGCCCGGCACCCCACGTCGCGCGGGGCGGGGCCGGCGGCGAGGGCGCTCGCTGGCGCCGGAGAAGAAGAAAGAAAGCGGGCGGGGCGGCCCCGCGCCCGCCGCAACCTACCCGCTCGCTCCGCCGCCCGCGTCCGCCGCCCGCGCGCCCAACGGTCTCCTCAGCCGCCGCCGCCGCCGTCTGGGCTAAGGGGCGGGGCCCGGGGCAGGGGGCGGGGCCCGAGGCCTGGTGGGCGGGGCCGTGGAGGGCCGGCGGGTGGGGCGCCCGGGGCGTGGTCGTGCTTGGGCGTGGCCTCGGGGTGATGTGGGCGTGGCCCAGAAGGTGTGGGCGTGTCTCAGGAGACAGCAGAGCGCAGTTTATGGGCGGGTCGGAGCCTCCAGGGGGCGGGGCCTGCACGGGGCGCGAAACCGGACGCGCGGCCAGGCCGCTAGGGGCGGGGCATCCCGGGGACAAGTAGGAAGAAACAGGGGCGGGGCCTTGAGATGGGAGGCGGCCTCCCAGGCAGGGGGCGGGACTTCCGCTGCCTGAGCAGTGACTGCGGATCCCGCTCAGCCGTGGAAGCCCCACGCCCCCCGCTTCAGTCCCCTCCGGGCCGCCACCAGGTCCGCCTCGGCGCCCCCTCTTCCGACTGCTTCCGGACTTTGATGCTCGCGGAGATCGCATTTACGGGAAATCCTTTTAAAGGAGGAGAGTGGCCGAAACATATCGTCGATCTGCGGACTGAAAGGTCCCAGGTTCGATTCCAGTCAAGGGCATGTACCTTGGTTGCGGGCACATCCCCAGTGGGGGGTGTGCAGGAGGCAGCTGATCGATGATTCTCTCATCGATGTTTCTAACTCTCTCTCCCTCTCTCTGTAAAAAATCAATAAAAAATATATATTTTTAAAAAGAGGAGAGTGACTCGCCTCCCGCAGGTGGGAGGCCAGGCCTGCGGAGCCCAGCGCGGCTGGTGGCAGCCCAGGGGCCTGCCCCCCACTCCCACTTCCCGCCACCGCCCACAGCAGCTTCTGCCCCTGGACCTCCTGGGGTTGCTCCCGCCCCAGCTGTCTTCTTCCTCCGCGGTCAGTTTATGGGGCAGTGACGCCCCCTCCTGTCACCGGCCGGCCTGTCAGGACTTCACGGGGATTACTGTGCGGTCCCAGGGCGGGGGCGGGGAGCAAGTCCGGGACTCCTGGCGCCCTCCCGGACAGCCGGCACCCACGCCTGGCTGAATCTCCTGGGCTGTCTGCTAAGCCATCTGACGGTCCCCCCGCCATCGCACTGCCGCCGCCATTGGCCCGGGCGGCCAGAGCACCTAGGTTATGCTTTCCCGTGCCCTCGTGGTGCTTGGGCCATCTTCCCTCTGCCCGGCACGGTGTCCGAGCGCCTCCTCCCGTTTGCGAATAGAACACCCGGGGGCGCCGTGGGGCGTGGGGCTGCCGTAGATGAGCGCTCGGGCAGGACCGGAAGCGGGGACTCCGGCCATTGTCTCCACCACAGGGCTGTGTGGCCTAGTGTGTCCCCCACGCGGCCTGTGCAGCCTAACCCCTGTGAGACGGGCTAGGAGGCGAGCAGGCCTGCAGGGTGGCTTAGCGCCTTATGAGACCCCAGAGCACCCTGCCCGTCCCTGCCCCCCGTGAGGTGACAGTGAGGGGCGCTGGCCACCAGCCGGGCCTGGGCTCCTCTGCGGGACCTGACCGTGGCCGGTGTTCCTATGTGCCCCACCGGCACCCGGGTGTTTCCTACAGCAGCAGGACGGGCTGAGGCAGGCACCACGCCCACCTGCTGCACAGGGTGCAGGCCGCCAGGCAGCCGGACCCTCAAAGTGCGCACCCTGGGGCTCTGTGCGGCCCCTCCCATCCTCCTCCTCTGAGTGCCACTGCTTTGTTTGACTTCGAGGAGCAGCCCCTCTCCATCCCCTCCCCTCCCATCCCCTCCCCTCCCATCCCCTCCCCTCCCCCTCCCCATTCCCCTCCCCTTCCCCCTCCCCATTCCCCTCCCCTTCCCCCTCTCCATTCCCCTCCCCCTCCCCTCCCCCTCCCCATTCCCCTCCCCTTCCCCCTCCCCATTCCCCTGCCCATTCCCCTCCCCTCCCCATTCCCCTCCCCTCCCCCTCCCCATTCCCCTTCCCATTCCCTCCCCTCCCCCTCCCCCTCCCCATTCCCCTCCCCTCCCCTCCCCTCCCCTCCCCTCCATTCCCCTCCCCTCCCCCCCTCCCCATTCCCCTCCCCTCCCCTCCCCTCCCCTCCCCCTCCCCTCCCCTCCCCTCCCATCCCCCTCCCCTCCCATCCCCCTCCCCTCCCCTCCCCTCCCCTCCCCCTCCCCTCCCCTCCCCCCCCCTCCCCTCCCCTCCCCCTCCCCTCCCCTCCCCTCCCCCCCTCCATTCCCCTCCCCCTCCCCCTCCCCTCCCCTTCCCCTCCATTCCCCTCCCCCTCCCCCTCCCCCTCCCTCCCCCTCCCCTCCCCTTCCCCTCCATTCCCCTCCCCCTCCCCCTCCCCTCCCCTTCCCCTCCCCTCCCCTTCCCCTCCATTCCCCTCCCCCTCCCCTCCCCCTCTCCTCCCCTCCCCTCCCCCTCCCCCCCTCCCCCTCCATTCCCCTCCCCCTCCCCTCCCCTCCCCTCCCCTCCCCCTCTCCATTCCCCTCCCCCTCCCCCTCCCCTCCCCTCCCCTCCCCTCCCCCTCCCCTCCCCCCTCCCCTCCCCCTCCCCTCCCCCTCCCCCTCCCCCTCCCCTCCCCTCCCCCTCCCCTCCCCCTCCCCTCCCCCCCCCTCCCCCTCCCCTCCCCTCCCCCTCCCCCTCCCCCCCTCTCCCTTCCCCCTCCCCCCGCCCCCCCTCCCCCTCCCCTCCCCTCCCCTTCCCCTCCCCCTCTCCATTCCCCTCCCCCTCCCCCTCCCCTCCCCTCCCCTCCCCCTCCCCTCCCCTCCCCTCCCCCTCCCCTCCCCTCCCCTCCCCCCCCCTCCCCTCCCCCTCCCCTCCCCCTCCCCTCCCCTCCCCCTCCCCTCCCCTCCCCTCCCCCTCCCCTCCCCTCCCCTCCCCCTCCCCTCCCCTCCCCCTCCCCTCCCCTCCCCTCCCCTCCCCTCCCCCTCCCCTCCCCCTCCCTCCCCTCCCCTCCCCTCCCCTCCCCCCTCCCCTCCCCTCCCCTCCCCTCCCCTCCCCTCCCCTCCCCTCCCCCTCCTTCTGGCAGCTCTTCGTCCTCAGGTCCTTTGTCATTGCTGCATCCCAGGAGGAAACACATGGCTTCCCGAGTGGGAAGCTTGAGAGGAGTCCAGCGGAGCCCCATCTGCAGGCCCAGGGGGGGGGCGCAGCCGGACAGACAGCAGGACCGGCCCAGCACCGCCGCCAGGGCCGAGGGGGGCAGCCCCGAGGTTAGGGAACCCAGAGAAGGGGGCCCCCCTCTTTTATTAATCCTCACCCAACGATATTGTTCCATTGATTTTTATTTTATTTTATTTTATTTTTCACGGGCTTGGGCCTCTTTATTTATTTATTTATTATTTTAATATATTTTATTGATTTTTTTACAGAGAAGAAGAGGGATAGAGAGCCAGAAACATCAATGAGAATCATGGATCAGCTGCCTCTGCACACCCCCCACTGGAGATGCGCCTGCAACCAAGGTACATGCCCCTGACCGGAATCGAACCCGGGACCCTTCAGTCTGCAGGCCGACTCTATCCACTGAGCCAAACAGGTCTTGGCTGTTCCATTGATTTTTAGAGAGAGTGGAAGAGAGGGGGAGAGACAGAGAGAGAGACACTGATGTTAGAAAGACACACCGACTGGTTGCCTGCTGCATGTCCTGAGCAGGGCGGGGGATGAGCCTGCACCTGAGGTAGGCGCTCTTGACCGCAATCGAACCCGGGACCCTTCAGTCCACAGCCCGACCCTCTATCCACTGAGCCAAACCGGCCAGGACAGGAACATACTTCTGTAGTGTCCACTCCTCCGGCCACATAGATGTCCCCTGCCTCCCCCCACCGCCCGCAAGACACCCACACCGCCTTGGCTGCCGCCTGCGCACCCCGCCCCGAACCCACCACAGCAGGCCACCAGCCCGGTCACCGCCTCCCTGGCCGCCGTGAGCCACGGCCTGGTCCCCGCAGTGCCCCTCGCCGGGCTGCACCGGCCGTGAGCTGGTGTCAGCCCACTTTACAGATGGAGACTGAGGCCGAGCAGGGCCTGAGCGGCCCCCTGGGCGGCAGAGCTGGGTCTGGACTCCCAGCGCCGGACAGTGCCCCGCCCGCCTCCAGCACTGCCCGCCCGCCCGCCTCCCGGGCCCGCATCCGCCCCAAATGCCTCGTGGCCACCATCGCACAAAGAAATCCCGCCACCGTCGAACCGGTGTGGCTCAGTGGATAGAGCGTCGGTCTGCGGACTGAAAGGTCCCAGGTTCGATTCCGGTCAAGGGCATGTACATTGGTTGCGGGCACACCCCCAGTAGGGGGTGTGCAAGAGGCAGCTGGTCGATGTTTCTCTCATTGACGTTTCTCTCTATCTCTCTCCTTCCCTCTCTGTGGAAAATCAATTAAAAAAAAAAAAAAAGAAAGAAATCCTGCCACCTCCCGAGGCCCCCAGGCCTCCACGGAGCCCTCTCTGCCTCCGCCAGCGGCAGGGACGGGGACGGGGACGGGGACAGGGACGGGGCAGCCAGGCACCCTCTGTGCCAGCCCGAGTGGGGCGGGTCCAAGCGGTGAAGCCGCTGCTCCTCTCCCGAGCTGGTGCCCGCCTGCCCCTGCCCTGGGGGCCTGCTGAGAGCCACCTGCTCCCACACCTGCCGGCTCCTCCTCGCCTGCCAGCCAGCTCAGGTGTCTCCTCCCCCGCCCCACCCAGGTGGCCAGGAGCCCTCCCGCACGCCCGTCACACTCACACACCCGTGTCCCTCCTGTCACTCGAAGGGGGCCGGCTCACATCTGTCTGAAGCCCCACACGCCGCACCCCCCCGCAGCTCCCGGACAGAGGGACGGACATCAGGCCTGCGCCAGGCGTGCCCGCGCGGACGGCGCCCCGGTGGCCGGCCCAGCGGTGCGGTGGCCGGGCTGCGGGGCCTCTCGGAGGGGCGGGAGCCCCGGCAGGTGTGTCTCAGGAAGGGCCCTGCCTACATGAGGGCCAGGCCCGCACCCCGGGCTGGAACGTGTCAGCTCGGCGGGCACCCCGATGGGAGACGCGCAGTGCAGGTCGCGCCGGGAGGCGGAGGCGCTGACAGCCGCAGGCTCACTGTGGACCTGCCGCCACGGATGGGCGCTAACCCCGCGGGTCCTGCTCCCGATGGGGCGACGGGCTCTCCACTGTCCTGCGCGGGTGAGGGGCGCCCCTCTGTGCTGTGTCCCCTGCAGAGGGGCCACTGGGAGCCAGCAGTGTCCAGACAGCCGAGCCCACCCCACACCGAGTCTGTGGGCACCCAGAGGCAGCCCGGGACGGCCGTGGGCGGGTTCCGTGGGCGGGGGGGGGGGGCAGAGAGGACGCTGAGCCCAGGCCTCAGGCCGCTCGCTCTCCCCTCCCAGCCCTCCCCCTGCAGGTCAGAGAGGGGTGCCTGCAGGTCACAGCGGAGGGGGGCGGGAGGGTGGAGGGTGGGGGGGAGGGGCTGGGCCTCTTTGGGTTTTGGCATCTCTGGTCCCAGGCAAAGTGGGAGGCCGTCGCCCCGCCTCTGAGGGACCCGCCAGGGGTTCCTCTGTGGGGGCCTCCCCAGCGCACCCTCCAGCGGCTGCGGGGCTCCTGGGGGCAGAGCTCCGTCCCCTCCTGCCCCCGAGGCCCCCCGAGACCCGGCGCCTGGCTCTCACCCTCGGGCTGTCAGGGCGGATCCTGGGAGAAGGCGGAGAGCACCTCTCCCCCTGGAGCACCGAGGCCTCTACAAGGAGGCGGCGCCTGGGCGCTGCCTGTCCTCCGGCCGAGCAGTCAGCTCCGAACGCCCGGCGCTGCTCGGACGTGGCCCCTCCTTTGGCTGCCCCCCCCCCGGAACCCCCTCCCCCTCCCGGCCGAGCCCCGTGTGTAGCCGTGTCACTGGCCTGTGGAAAATGCAGTCGCTCGTATTCAGTCAAACGCCCCACCTCACCCACCCTGGGGTCCGGTCCCCGCAGCCCTAAGGGGGGCGCTCGGCTGCCCCGAGGCGGAGAAATCCCTGCGCCTGTCTGAGGCTCGGCACCGCTCCCCCCGGAGGCGCTCTGGCACGTCTGTCCGCCCTCTGGTTACCGATGGGGCCGCCGAGAACAGGCCTTCCTATCAGCCCGCAGGCCGGTGGCTGCACGGGAGCCTCTGTGAGCTCAGCTCCCAGGAGAGACCGCTCCTCAGACAGGTGTCCGCGCCTGCCCCGGGGGCCGGGCCACGTGCTGGTGGCCGGGGGGGCGGGCGGGCAGGGAGGAACAGCCCAGCCCTGGTCGGTGTGGCTCAGTGGATAGAGTGCTGGCCTGGGGAGTGAAGGGTCCCAGGTTTGATTCCGGTCAGGGCACATGTTCCGGTTGCAGGCTCGATCCCCAGTGAGGGGAGTGCAGGAGGCAGCCGATCCATGATTCTGTCATTACTGATGTTTCTGTCTCTCTCTCCCGCTCCCTTCCTCTCTGAGATCAATAGAAATATATTCAAAAATAGAACAGGAACAGGCCAGCCTCAGGACCCACTCAGCACCCGGCTGCCCCGCCCACCCAGACCCCAGCGTCCCAGAGGAACGGAGAGGCGGGCTGGCGTGATCCCAGTGCGGCCGGAGTCAGCCTCAGTGAAGCGAAAGACCTGGAACTGCAGCCGGGCCCTGGGCAGCCCCGCGGGGGAGGGGGTGCGGGTGCCCAGGGCCCAGCGAGGGCCCTGCAACGCGGTGAAAGCTGCCGCTCGGCCCGCAGCCACCTGCCCGGGCGCCACCGGAGGAGGCAGACTGCATTCTGTGGGGAAGAGGCAAAGTGAGAACACTACGTCTCACTCTCCGCTGTTTGCTTGCACACGATGTTTGGAGTGGGACAGAAATGACAAAACACGGGAAGAGGTAGGAAAATGTAGCCTGTGATAAAAACCATCTAACGATGTGGACCCCACGTGACCCAGTCACGGGATGAGCCAACACCTGCAATGGGGGGATGTGCGGACGAGGCGAAAGGAGTAGCAGAGAGAAACGGGGTGCTCTGGAAGAGAAACGGGAACTCTAAAAATCCCCAAAGAAACGAAAACACCGAGAGCCGTACCATCGCCGTATCGAGAGTTAGAAGTGTGCCGGCCCAGCTGCCAGCCCGGGAAGGGCGGGACTCAGCTCACACGCCGGTGTGAGCCGTCACGCTGGCCCGGAGAAACACGCGTGAGCCGCGGGAAGAGCGCGGGGACCGCGGACAGCACCCGCGCCGCGCCTGGGTGAAGTCTCAGGAACGTAACACGGGAGATGTATGTGCAGAAGCAGTGGCTAAAAACTTCTAAAATTGGGTTTTAAAAAAAAACCAATCCACAGATTCCACCAGAAAACCACTGAGTGAGGCGCCCATTTTTGAAAACAAGAACTGAAATATTTGAAGCAGCCAGGGAAATAGAGACATTACAGGCCGGCCAGCGCGGTTCCGTGGCTGAGCACCCACCTGTGAACCAGGAGGCCACACGGTACCATCCCCAGTGTGGGCTGTGCAGGGGGCAGCTGATCCATGATTCCCTCTCATCACTGATGTTTCTCTCTCTCCCTCTCCTTTCTTCCCTGACATCAATAAGCATCTATTTTTTTTTTTTTTTAAGACTTGCTGTGAGCTACAGTAATCGAGAGAAGGGAGCATGCAGACCCGGGGAACTGAGTGAAGCTGGCCCGCTGTTGCTCAGAGAATCGATTTTGACAAAAGCGAAAGCCAATGCCACGCGGAAAGGGAGACTTTAACCCCGGCGCTGGGACACGGGGACCTGAACGGGGGGCATGGGGGGGGTCTAACTCGCACACATCCAGGGATTGACCTGAGGTGGATCCATGACCCAAGCACGGTCACAGCTTCCGAATACAACACGGCAAAGTCTGAAGACCCTTAGGACCAGAGAGCTCTAGCCGCAGAGAAAAATAAATGTGATCATTTTCATTTTCTCAAAAGCAAAGTCTCTGCCCACCCACAGACACCATTAGCTCCCCTGCCCACCCTGGTGTCCCAGGCTGAACGGGCTCACCGCCCTCCTCCCACCGACAGCCGCACGACTGCGGACACGCGGCTGCTGGCGCCTGCCTGCCGCCCTGAAGCCAGACCTGGCCCAGAGCGCGGGAGCAGCAGTGGGGACGCTCGGGTCTGCAGGCCCCCAGGCGGCGCCTCTCGTGGGCCCAGCTCGGACCGCGGGAAACTGAGGGCCGGCGGGCCCGGCCAGGCTGCGCGGTCGGGG
The DNA here is from genome assembly GCA_036971965.1 of Nyctalus aviator. NCBI lineage: Eukaryota > Metazoa > Chordata > Mammalia > Chiroptera > Vespertilionidae > Nyctalus > Nyctalus aviator. Next base: position 205,404,006 of record CM072922.1, read on the forward strand.
AGATACATCGCCCGTGGGGCCCCAAGTCTGGGACGCAGGTCCCACTCCACCTGAGGGGCGGGCCCATCGCCCCAAACCCCCTTTCCCTGTGCGGGGTGGGCTCAGAGGCGGCTCCCCAGCGTTACTTTTCTTGGCTGTAAGCTAAGCAGCTGCCCATTAGAATTCCGTTCGTTTCAAAGCTCGAGCTGCAGTTGATATTTCTAATTATCGGGAATTAAAATGGTCCCTGTAATTTAAGGATAATTGCGGGCGATGCCAGCTGGTGCTGGAGCCGCGCTGCTCGGCGGAACGTGGGGGTCGCTCACAGCAGAGGCGGGGAAGCGAGGGGGGAGGAGGGGGCGCAGGCTGGGCGAGGAGGGAGGCACCTCCGCGCGGGACCGAGGACAGTGTGCCACGCTGGGCCGTGGGAGGGCGGCGGGGCCAGGGAGGGGTGAGGGGGAGGGGTGCCCAGGTCCCCCTCAGGTGAGCCAGGCCCGCCCTCTGCGCGCCTCGGCTCCAGACGGCAGGGCCCCGCGGTGCCCAGGAGGGAGGACCGTCCCGGTTTCGTCTGGACTGAGCCCCCGGGCGGCGCCATCAGAGACGGACGAGGACCAGCCGTGCCCTCGGCATCCCAGCGCGAGGCCGCGCTCACGGCACCGGGACCCAGACGCACTGGGCCTCCGTGTTCCCTGTGCTCCCCACCCACCCCAACCCGCAGCCCTCCCGCCGCGGCCCCCACCTCAGCCGGCTGCCGCGGAGCACAGGGAGGCGTGCTGAGCGGGCCTGGCCACGCACACGCCTGGCCGGCCGGCGGGGCCGTGTCGGTCACACGGTGACCCCGTGGAGGTGGGCAGGCCCCACGCCCCGCGCCCCATCGCACGGCGGAGCTAGGGCACAGGCGTCCCTTCCTGACCACGGGCACAGTGACCTCGTGTGCGGCCGGCCTGGCCTTGGTGGGAACGGGCGCCCTGCCACCAGCCGGTGACCTCTGCACCCCGGTGACCTCTGCACCCCGGTGACCTCTGCCAGGCTGGGTTACCTCCACACCCCTGGCTGCCCTCCTCTGGCCCCTGCCCCCCTCTCCCCTGCCGCCTCCCGGCTGAGTCCAGCCCCTCCCCATGGGCCACCTTCCCCGCCCATGATCACATCCCACGTGTTTATTCCTCAGTCACGTCTGTCTGCTCCCCGATGTGAGCCCCCCAAGGACAGGCCTGTGTCCGCCTCAACTGCCCAGAGTGAACGGGAGGGACCGCGGCCAGAGGGTTCCTTTATTAGTTCCCACCGAGGGGGCGGCCTGTGCCCCTCAGTGTCCGGGGCGTTCAGGGCAGGTGGGGGGGCCCTCAGTGTCCGGGGCGTTCAGGGCAGGGGGTCCCCCTCAGTGTCCGGGGCGTTCAGGGCAGGTGGGGGGGCCCTCAGTGTCCGGGGCGTTCAGGGCAGGGGGTCCCCCTCAGTGTCCGGGGGTGTCCGGGGCGTTCAGGGCAGGGGGTCCCCCTCAGTGTCCGGGGCGTTCAGGGCAGGGGGTCCCCCTCAGTGTCCGGGGCGTTCAGGGCAGGGGGTCCCCCTCAGTGTCCGGGGCGTTCAGGGCAGGGGGTCCCCCTCAGTGTCCGGGGCGTTCAGGGCAGGGGGGCCCCCTCAGTGTCCGGGGCGTTCAGGGCAGGGGGTCCCCCTCAGTGTCCGGGGCGTTCAGGGCAGGGGGTCCCCCTCAGTGTCCGGGGCGTTCAGGGCAGGGGGTCCCCCTCAGTGTCCGGGGCGTTCAGGGCAGGGGGTCCCCCTCAGTGTCCGGGGCGTTCAGGGCAGGTGGGGGGCCCTCAGTGTCCGGGGCATTCAGGGCAGGGGGTCCCCCTCAGTGTCCGGGGCGTTCAGGGCAGGGGGTCCCCCTCAGTGTCCGGGGCGTTCAGGGCAGGTGGGGGGGCCCTCAGTGTCCGGGGCGTTCAGGGCAGGGGGGCCCCCTCAGTGTCCGGGGCGTTCAGGGCAGGGGGTCCCCCTCAGTGTCCGGGGCGTTCAGGGCAGGGGGTCCCCCTCAGTGTCCGGGGCGTTCAGGGCAGGGGGGCCCCCTCAGTGTCCGGGGCGTTCAGGGCAGGGGGTCCCCCTTAGTGTCCGGGGCGTTCAGGGCAGGCGGGGGAGGGTGAGGAGAGTGCTGTCCGCGTTGCGGGCTCTGGACCAGCCCAGCCTGGGCTGCGCCTGCCCAGGACGGCGGCCGTGCTCCCTCGGGGAGAGACACACGCGTAGATCCGAGTTCCAGGTGTGGTCGGCGGGGGCCGGAGGAGCGTGCGGGCACACGTTCTCGCGGGGCCCTGGCCGTGCCTCCTAGCCGCTGGGCTTGGCGAGGATCTTCTCCAGCAGGCTCATCATGCGCTCCTGCAGCTGCAGGCCCTGCACCTGGAGCAGGTGCTGCTGGTCCAGCACGCGGCGCACCTCGCGGCAGGTGTCCTCCACGGCCCGGCTCAGCCGCCGCTGCTCCTCCAGCATCGCCCCCAGCAGCCGCAGCTTCCGCTTGCGGAACGGGCCCGGCGCCTGGCGCTTCTTCACCGGCCGCTCCTCGGACCTGTGGGCACAGGGGCGCGTGAGCCGGGCCGTGGAGCCGGCACGGCCCGACCCTCCGGGGACCCACCGGCCGGGGAGGCCGAGGCCCAGGGAGCTCGGCCACCGCTCAGCGCTCAGCGTCCGGGACAGTGAAAGGGCCACGGCCACGGGCCGGCCGTCCACAGGGACCCAGCAGCTCGGTCACAGGACACCCAAGTCCCCTGAGCCTGGGAGGGCGGGGACACCCTGCCAGAGGACACCCCCAAATGCACTGAGCTGGGGGCTGGGCTCGGGGGGAGGGGTGCTGGGCGGTGTGGCGCCCCTGTGAAGCCAGAGACCACCAGTCCTGCTGGCCCTGGGCAGATGGGGAAACTGAGGCCGAGGGAGAGAGGGCCTGGGGCAGGGCACAGAGGAATCCTGGTGGGCAGGGCGAAGGCAGCACAGGCGGGGGCTCTCTGCTGAGGGGTGGGGCACCCCTGGTGGAACTGACCACTGTGGGCAGGGAGCTGCCCAATCTCACCAGACCCTCCCCCGCCCCCCGCAGCTCCTGAGTAGAACAGCGACCGCCAGCCTCAGGGCGAGCGCACAGCGCTGGGCCCCGCACCCCGTCCCGGGAGCAGCGGCGTCTGGGAACAGGGCTCGATCCGGGAGCAGCGGGCCGGACTCAGGCTCCTGCCGCCGAGGCCTGGCTGTCGGCAAAGGCGCTTCTGCCCGGGGTCTTTGTGGAGAAATCCCCGCCAGCAAGGGGCACCGGTCGAATGGAACGGGCGCTCTACCACCGGTGTCAGCACTGAAGGCCCCCGAGGTGCCCCCTCAGCCCCCACCGTGGCAGACTTGAACACTGGGGCTGGAGGGCTAGGGCCATGGCTCAGATCCAGACTTCCTGTTCTCCTTTCCAACTGGCCAACTCCTATTCACCCTTGGAAACCCACCCACGGGTCCCCTCCTCAGGCTCTCCCAGCCCCACACCACAGGCCGAGTCTCCTCGTGGCTGTCGGTGACATCCCCGTGGCCGAGTCACGTGGCATGTGACAGGAAGCATGTGACAGACAGCAGGGGCGAGGGGCGTACCCACAGCAGCCAGGTCAGAGGACCCTGGAGGCTCAGCCCGCACCTCTCCTGATGGAAGGGGACCCGGGGCAGACCCTGGCCTACGTGTGCCCTCTCCTCTGACACTCCCAGCTGCCCGCAGAGAAGCCACGACTACCCCGTTTACCGAGGGAGACGGAGGCCCAGAGAGGTCATGACCTTCCCACACAGCTCAACAGCGACGCAGCCGGAGACACAGCCACCTGCGCCAGGACCGCCGCGCAGGGATGCCTGCGGGGTCCCCCTCTGTAGCCCGCCAGCACGAGAACACTTCCTGTTCCCCCTCTCAACTGGCCAACTCCTATGCACCCTTCAAAACCCGCCCCCCGGTGCCCCCTGGCCGCTCTCAGCCCTCCTGCGGGGCAGGAGAAGGGCACACACTACCTGAACTTAAGGGACAGTAAGCTGGAGGAGCTGTCGGAGCCGTCGTCCTGGAAGCGGCCTTCGTAGGAGCACTGGTTATACGGGAAGTACAGAGGGGTGGACTTAGCCGACGGCGACAGGGACTCCTCGGTCTGGGACGTGGAGGGCCCCGGCTGCTGGCCGTCCGGCAGTTTGCCATCACAGGACTCGGGGGCCTTGGCCAGAATCCTATCAATGGCTAGGTAATAGGGCCAGTCGGGCGGGACGGACTCGCTATCTGTCATGCATTTTAATTTCCTGCAACGAGACACACAAGAGCGGAGTGTGAGAAACAGCCTGCTCCCGCCCGGCCCGCCGGCCCTGGGCCGACAGGCCTCCCCAGGAAGACCGGCCTCAGGGCCGGGTGCACTGGGCTCGGGAAGAAGTCGGAGTGGGACCTACGTGGCCTCGGACGCTAAAGCCGCAGCGTGGGCGCGGTCCGGGCATCGCCCTCGTCCCGCTCCTCGCCGTGCTGCGGGGCCTAGGCTCCCTGCGTGAGCGAGCACTGCCTGGCGGGTCGGCGCGGTAAACACCGCCACGCAGTACAAGCCGGGCACGCCCGAGGATGGGACACGTGCCACACCGACACCGGGCGCAACAGGACGCCTGTGCTTCTGAAGAGGCCACCTCGGGGCGCGAAGGGGGCATCTCGGGGCCCTTCGATGCTGAGCGGGACCCACGGGCGCTAAGGGCACAGGCCTCGGCGTCCGGCTGATCTGAGTCTGTGTCTCGAGCTGCCACCTTGCTGTGTGACCTTGGGCAGGTGCATTAACCTCTCTGAGCCTCCATGTTCACATCAGTAAAATGGGGATGATCCATGCAAGCTCCTCACATGGCCGTAGGGAAGGCTTAGTGGGACGATGCCCGATGCCCGGCGAACAGCGGGCCGTCCAGGTACCATGTTGGCAGAAGGTGCCAGGAGGCAGCTGGGCTGGGCCAGGCGGGCCCCCGCTCACACTGCCCGACATCTCTCATCTCCATTCAGACCTCAGGCCAAGAGGCTCCACAGCCCAGCTCCGCCCACCACGGGCCCGAGCCCTCACAGCCCAGCGTCCTGCCCGCCCTGCAGACAGGCCCTGGCCTAGGCCAGCCCCGGAGCTCAGGGCCAGGGAGGTGGGCCCCCGGAGAGCCGGCAGCCAAGGCCAAGCCAGAAAGAAGCCCCAGGCGGGTGGGCAGGAGACTTTGTGCTTCCTGCACTCCGCAGCTCCCTGGCCCCACCTCGGCCTGTGCCCCGGCCCCGCCCACCCTGCTCTGGCGCGGGAGACCTTGCAGCTGGAGTGCCCTGTGGGGGGCTCCCATCTCCCCCAGGGGCTCCCCCCGGGGTGTGGCCCCTGGCTGCTGGAAATGGCCTGGCCATCTGGGCGAGCCGCCCCTGTCCACAGCACAACCAGACAATGAGGGGCAGAGGCTGTCTCAGCAGAACACTGCCCCCGCCAAACGCCACGGACAGATCACGTGTGGCAGAGCATGGCTGCTGTCTTCCCAGCCACGGGACCCCATCCATTCCCTGGAGGTCGGGCAGACCCACACCCAGCCTTCAGCCAGGCGCCCCCCTAGCCCGAGACCCCCTCAAGCCAGCCCACTCCTTGGAGGAAAAAGGAAAGGCTGCCCCAGCACGGGAGGCCCCTGAACGCTGAACAAACCATACTGCGTGGAAGCCCCCTCAGGTGACCTTAGCCTGAGCCTCAATACGCAAAGAGCGACTGTGAGCAAATAAGGGCAGCCTCTGGGAGGGGGTAGAGAATGAGCCACAGGGTCCCCGCTCAGGGCCGTGCAGCCCGGGCTCTCGCCTGCTCTGGCCTCAGTTTCTCCCTGGCGACAGGAGCTGAGAGGCACCACACGGAGGATGCGGCACAACCCGTGCAGCCTGCACACACCCCAGCCTCCGTGCCCGCCGGCGCCAGGTGCCTGCTCAGCTGCACCTCCCTGCGGCCGCCTGACATGCCTGCGGGATCGAACCGAATCCCTCCCCTGGGACCGAGGCTTTCCTGGTAGATAACGGGTCACCCAGACCCCATGGGAGCCCGAGCGCCGCCATCAGCCCTTCACTAAGCGACTCCCTGCCTCTGACCTCGGCTCGCCCCGGCCCCGGAAAGGGCCTTTGGACTGGGCCACAGAACGCTCAGCTAATGCAGCTGGAAACAGCCTTTCGGGGGCCAGGGCCCGAGGAGCCTGCGCGCACCTCCAACCTCCCGCCTATGGGGGGGGTGGACCCCCCTAAGTGCGGCTCACAGTGCCTGGGGCCACCCTGCAGGGCCGGTCTGCACCGGCCTGGCCACCCCGCTGCTCCCTGCCCAGGCGGCCACCAGGCCCAGGGGGCAGCAGGGCCGGGACCAGCGGGCCCACCCAGGACAGCCCCTCACGTCCTGGGCACTGCCAGGCTCGGGGGCAGGCAGGCCCAGCCCTGCACAGGCGCCCACAGGACTCCAGGCACATGGCACTGCCCCCATGGCTCCCAGCTCCTGCTTGACTTTTGTCAGCAAGGGCCCGTCTGCGACCTTCCACCAGCCGGTGACCTTCACCCTGACCATGACCCTCTCCACACTGTGCCCCTTGCAGACAGGCCTGGGCAGCACGACCCCAAGGTGCTGGGCCCATGGGCTATGCTTGGCTCCCTCCCTGGATAATGCCCCCCCCCCCCCGGGCCTGTCTGTGCCCTGACCCGCCGCCCTCCCCCGCCCCCGGCTGCCGGGGCAGGGCCACCTGGAGCGGGGCTCCACCTCTTCCTCCCACAACGAGGCCCCTCCCACACGCGCCCGCCCTGAGCTCAGGGCTCCCTGACCCTGAGGTCACAGTGGCCACAGCGGACGCTGCCAACGACTGAGCGTCAGGACCGGGCGGGACTCACAGGCCCGGAGCCGAGCCTCCTTCCTCGGCCTCAGTTTCTCCATTAGCAGCGCCCCAACACCTGCCGTGGTGCCAGCTTGCGCCGGGCTGCAGGCTCCGGCCGGGCGGATGGGGCCGAGGGAGGCGGCCGGACCTACCTGTACTGGAAGGTCATGTTGGTGATCTTGATCTTGATCTCCTCGCCCAGCCGGCGCTCGCCCGTCATGGCCAGCAGCTTGCAGGCCATCTTCTCGTACACCTTGGCGTTGCGCTTGGTCTGCTTCAGCTCCTCGAAGAACTCCTCCCAGACCAGCATGAGGCCGCGCATCTCGGCGTCGGTCCAGTTGCGGGCGCGCCGGTGCTTCTCCGCCTGCGGGGACACCAGGTAGCCGGGCACCTCGGCCGCGGCCATGCCGGCGGCGCCTGCGGGGAGCGGGCGCTCAGGGCCCGGCCGGCGCCGCGGACGAGCCCGGCTCTGGGAACGCAGCTCCGCGCTCAAAATGGGGCCTACATCTGACAGGCAGGAATTTAGTTAAAAGCTTTTAAACGGGAAACGTCATTTTGATGTCACGTTTCCATAGCAACAGAGCAACTGCATCAGCTACAACAACAGAAACCTTTTAACTGAAAGCGCAGGAATCGGGGCCGCCGTGACGGGCCATCAATACTGCAGCGGGCGGGCCGGGCCGACACCGCGGCCCGGGTCCCGGCCCTGCCTCCGCCCCGCCCGGCCCAGCCAGCCGTCAGGCCTCCGAGGCCAAGGCCACACAGGTCCCGGCCCCCACACCAGGCCACCCGGCTCCCGAGAGGCGGGAGCCGGGCCGCAGCCCGGCCCACGCAGGCCCACGCAGGCCACAGCCCAGAGAGCCCAGGATGGGGGTGGGACCGGACCCGGAGCCGGGGCAGGCGGAGAGGGGGATGGAGACTGAGGGGACAGGTGGAGGGGCGGGCAGGGACGGGCATGAAGGGGGAGGGGACAGGAGCAGACTCCCTCAGGGACATGCCTGGGCTCCTCCCCCAAGGCCCGCGCACAGCGGCAGGACCACATGCTCACGCCTTACAGTGGGGAATGCACATGGCAGCCCAGGCCGTGCGGGAGCGGCTCCGGCCCTGAGCACACCCAGCCCTGCCTTCTGCGGCCGTCTCCCTCCTGCAGGGGCTGCTGGCTGGCCGGGGTGACAGGGGTGGGCTGAGGCACCAGGACCGTTCTTGAGGCCAGAGAGGAGCTGGGAGCCGGGGTGGGTGACCCTCTGCCCTGGGCAGCTCCACTACGGCCCCGGCCACGCTGAGCAGGCACCAGCCCAGCCTTCCTCCTGCATCCCGGACCCACAGGAAGGCTCCTGAGAAAGTAGGTGAACGATGATCGGACCCACCCCACCCCAGTGGCCTAGACTCTTACTGGCAAACTCCTCCTCATCCTTCAAACCTGCTCTGACCCCATCTCCTCTCTGAAGTGCTCCCACTGCACTGTGGTCCTTCTGCCCCTCCCCTCCTGGGACGGGAGCCAATGAGCCAGCTGCTTGGTTTCCTCCCTCCAGCTGCATGGCCCCGGTCAGACCCCACAAGGCAACGCTGAGGAGCACTGAGCACCCGGGTGTGGGCTCCGTCCTACACGCTGTCCGTGTGCCTTCTGCGTGGACCCTCCTGCACGCGTGTGAGGGAGCCCAGCTCTGTTAACACCCGCTTTACAGGCCAATGTGAGGTCACCTGCAGGCGGGGGCCCGGCCAGGCTTTGGCCCCAGGCAGGTAGCCCGGGCTGGTGTGGCCCCGCCGGCTGGCAGGCTCCTCTGCACCACGGAGCGGCCGATGCCAACTGCTGTGGCCGGCCAAGGCTCCGTCACCGCCTCCGGCTGGGGGGCCCTCCCCCTCCTTCGGGCCTGTGAGGACGTGACAGAGGCCAGCCTGTCCGAGGGCCAGGGGACAGACCCTGGCCTCCAGGGCCGGCTGGGCGGGGAGGGCACCGTGAGGCGGCGAGGCTGTGTCTCGGGAAGGTGGGCTTAGGAGCTGGCTCAGGCGCCCGGGGCAGCCATGGGCCATGGGCAGGGAGCTGAGGACAGCGCGGAGAAGCCAGTGATCCGTGCCATGGCCCTGCTGGCCGTGAGGAGCCCTGCGCCGCCCAGCCCCCCGCCTGGCACCGCAGGGCTCTGGCACTGGCCTGAGTCAGGGAGGTGCTGGGATGGGGCAGCGGCTGGGTGCCCGCTCCCTTCAGTCACAGCTGGAAGGGCAGCGGCAGGGGGCGACCTCAGGGGTCACTGGGGTCATGGGGAAACCACCTCCTGGCCCTGTCGCACCCTCAAGATAGCTCACGCTGCCACCCTCCCCGGGGCCTCGGCACTGGGCACCGGCTCAGCAGTGTTTGCAGTGAGTGGTGAGGAGGGACGAGAAGCCCACTCCCTCCAGGCAGTCCCACCCCTCGGGCGAAGGATGTGCACTTCCCAGTGGGCCTGGGGTGGGCCTCAGCCCGCCCTCAGCACGTGGGCGCGGGGCCAGGGAGAGCAGAGGTGGGGGCCGCTGGGCTGGGGCCGGCGGTGGCTGTCAGGACGTGCTGCCACCCCGGGTCCCTGGCCGGGGTCCCCACCAGGGCTGCTCCGGCCCCGATGCCCCCGGGCAGCCGTGGACCCACAAGCGTCACTCCCTGGCTCAGGGCCCGGGCGCCAGGGACTCCAGCGGGCGAGTCCGGGGCTCGGGCTGAGGATGAAGCTGGCTGTTCCTCTGCAGGCGTCAGTGGACACAGCGAGCCCGAGACCAGGAGCTGGCCTGTCCTCGGCCGGGGCCTCCGTACCTGGGCACAGCTGCATGGCCTGCTGGGACCCTCAGGCTCCACGGGAGGGGGAGGCAGAGGGCGGGGGCCAGGCGTCCAGCTGCACCTGCGGGAGAAGGGGGGTCTGTGCGGAGCTCGGCACCGGGGGCCGCCCCGGGAGCCCAGGGCGGAGCCGTGCAGAGCCGGGGGGCTGCGCCTGGTTCCCCTAGCCTCGGTGGCTCCACCAAGCAGTGCCCTCTGTGCCTCGGCCTGGCGGCACCACGGCTGCCCAGGCACCGGGTGGGCCGGGCCCTGAGGCTCCCTCCCTCCCACACCAGGGGCCCCGGACCGGTTTGCGGCGGGGCTTCCTCTGAGAGCGGGGCTGCCCTCGCCCGCAGGGGCGTGGCTTCCAGCAGACAGGCCGCTCACGGGCTCGGCCACCGCTGCCCGGACCTCCTTCCCGGGAACAACGGCCTGGCCAGGCGGGGCCCATGAGGCGGCTCTGAAGGGTGCGGCCACGGGCCCTGGGGCTCCAGCCCAGGGACACAGACGCGGAGGTTCAGAGCCGCTGGGGTGGCCGCAGCCTGGCGTGGCCACGGGCCTTCAGCTCACAGCCCGGCTTTCTGTGCGGGTTGGCGAGCACACACGGGCACAGGCATGCCGTGCGGACGGCCCAGGCACCGAACACACTTCAAGGCCGCGGCCCTGGGGACGCCACAGCCCAGCGCACGGGTGCGGACAGCCAGCCGGGCGGAGGGGCCAGCCGGGCTGAAGAGCTGGAAAGCCGGGCCCTCCTCCCCTCCCGCCTCCCAGGCGAAGCAGGCTCTGTGCCGAAAACCGTGGCCCGTGTGACTGCTTCACACCGAGCGGCGCCTGCGGTCCGCGGGCCACGTGGCCCCCAGGGGCCGCTCCAGCAGCACTCGGGGTGAGGCGGCGGCCCCTCCGCACGCCGGCGTGCAGTGCACCTCGGCCCCTCAGCAGTCCAGGATTCCAGGAGCAAAGGCCGCACACAGCTCAGTTTGACCTCCTTTCATTCAGACGTGCAGGTCTGCAGCCGTTTCAAAAACAAGATGCTCTCCCTCTCCCTCCCCTCCCCTCCCCTTCCAGAAGCAGATGGCTCCAGGATGTACCCATCACTGCCCTGCTGACCCCGGTGCTGGCTTGAACCACCAATGGCCACTGTGCCGCAGCCCACTGAGCTCGAGCCACACCCTGATGGCCAGCAAGGGCTGGGGGTGGGCGGGGGCGGGGGGGGGGAGCAGTGGTGGGTGGCTGCAGCGGGGCCCGGGGGGGGGGGGCCCGTAGCGGGGGCTGGGAGTGGCTGGGGCTGCAGCGGGGGCTGGGGGTGGGCGGGGGCAGGGGGTGGTGGTGGGTGGCTGCAGCGGGGGCTGGGGGTGGGCGGGGCCCGGGGGTGGGCGTAGCAGGGGCTGGGAGTGGCTGGGGCTGCAGCGGGGGCTGAGGGTGGGCGGGGCCTGGGGGTGGGCGTAGCGGGGGCTGGGAGTGGCTGGGGCTGCAGCGGGGGCTGAGGGTGGGCGGGGCCTGGGGGTGGGCGTAGCGGGGGCTGGGAGTGGCTGGGGGTGGGCGGGGCCTGGGGGTGGGCGTAGCGGGGGCTGGGAGTGGCTGGGGCTGCAGCGGGGGCTGGGGGTGGGCGGGGCCCGGGGGTGGGCGTAGCGGGGGCTGGAGGTGGGCGGGGACGGGGGGGGCAGTGGAGGGTGGCTGCAGCGGGGGTCAGGGCCGCGGCGGGTGCTGGGGATGGCTGGGGCCGCAGTGGGACTGCAGTGGCTGCCCAGGGCAGGCTGCTCCCAGCAGCACTTGGGGTAAGGAGGTACCTTCTGCTCATTAGGAAGCGACAGGCTGGCAGGGAGCACGGCCCAGACCGTCAGGCCGCCTTCCCTGGTCACCGCCATGGGAGCGGCCCCTCGGTGCCGAGGTGCAGGGGCCTCGCGGGAGGCCGCGGAGCCAGCGCCCCGCCTCCCGGACAGAACACGGCCCAGGCCGGCGGCCTCGGGTCTGGTTTGGGCCCTCACCCCCGGGGGAGGGACAAAGCCCGTGCGGACGCTTGGGAGGAAGGAAGCAGGCGTGCAGAGGAAGCGGGTGCCACACCCCCAGAATCCGGAGCTCAGAGTGCGGCCCGGGCGGGGGGCACAAAAGCCAGCCGGCAGCGGGCGCTGCAGGCCAGGGTGGGGCTGCGGCGGAGGCGCCTGGTGGGGTCAGGTGTGTGTGTGTGTGTGGGGGGGGGGATGTGTGGACACACTGCAGGGCCGTGCACACAGGCCCACCTGGTTTCGTCCGGTTTCCTGATGCTCCTCGCAGGAACCACCCCACACCCCGCCGGTGCCCGCTCCTCGTGTGACTGCGCAGACGGAACGCCGTCTCCCGGCACAGCCAAGGGCTCTCAGCGGCCCGGTGAGCGAGGCCCCCTCAGCTCCCATCGCGCAGCACAGGGACCGGGAGGCAGGCCGCTCTACGGAGAGCTGGAGGGCGGCTCCCGGAGGCCTTGCGCCTGAGCGCCGTGACGTTCACACGTGAGTACAGGCGTGTGCACACGCTCACCGCGCAGCGAGGACACGCACTGGGCCAGCGCTGCTCCCCCAGGAGCGGCTGCCCAGACCGGCTGTGCCTGAGGCGCGCCACGCCCGGTGGCCCAGGGTGTGGCCCTGGGGGAACCCTACAGGCACCCCATTCTCTCCCACCAACCGCACACCCCAGCTGGCGCTTAGGGGAGCCGCCAGGATGAGAGACGGAGCCCAGGTGAGCGAGGGAGGAGGGTGGCTTTCACCTTTCTTCAAAACTCGGCCGAGCCTCGAGGGGCCTGCCCAGGCTCCGCTGGGGCTGCCGAATGCCCACAGCCCCCGTGTGGGCCACGGGTAAACCCTGGCCCTGCTGCTCCCCTCCCCCGGCGGCCTGCAGGGAGGGTCACTAACCAGGCGCCTCCTGTGCCTCATCTGAAAGCTGCAAAGCGACCTCCCCTTACCACGTGAAACGCCTCGAACCCTGACTGCACTTGAGCTGAGGAGCAAACGGCCAGTCCACCTCCGGGCACCGAGGAGGCAGAGTTCCTGGGGGGAAGGGGTTTGAAGGACAGCAAGCCGAGCCCCCCACGCACTCCGGGCTCCTTGGGCAAGGCCCAGCTCTCCAGCCCCATCTGCACGGATGTTCTGGCCACGCTGGCTGGAGCAGTAAGCTGGCCCAGGGCCTGGGCCTGGGCCGAGGCGGCCGTCTGAGGGGCCAGACTGGTCAGTGACTGCCGGCCCCGCCTCACCCTGCCCCCAAGGTGGAGCCCATCCCCCAGGAGGCCCGCACAGGTGTGAGGAGGGGCTGGGTCTCTAACACCTGCCAAGGCACCAAGCTTCGCTCCCGACCCAGAGGGCGTCAACGCTGCAGCTGGTACCCAGGGCCCGGCCTCCGGAGCCCGCCTGGTGAGCACAGGCCCAGCGGGAGGGGGCGAGCTGAGCCCTCCGATGGGAGACGGGGACCTGCACGGCGTCTGACCGGGCCCTCACACTCTCCAGCTGACGTGGCTGTGTGGAAACTGGGGGCAGGAAAGGGTTGCCCCGAGGGAGGGCGCCATGTGCTGAGGGGCAGGTGCCAGCAGCGGCCGGACGGTGGCGGGGAGGGGACAGGCCTGCGCGCCCAGGGGCTGTGGCGAGCGGCGCAGACCACACGGCGTGGAAAGGCACCTTAAAATTAATCTCTTTACTGATAGATTAAACTTTAGGTCCTGAGAAGAAAAGGAGAAAGGGAAGCGTGGCGCCGGCCCGCGTGCTCCGCCGCCCACCGCCCGCCCGCCCGCCCGCGCCCGCCGGGAGCAGGACACAGCCCGGCCCCGCCCGGCGCCGCCGCCAGCCGTCAGACGTGAGCGAGCGGCAGCCCGGCCGCTGGCCGCGGTGAGGCACACCCGATCCGGCACAATCAGCTCCACGCCGCCGGCCACGCGGCCACGCCTGCCCTCCGCCAGGGCGCAGGCTCAGCCTGCGCCGGCCGCAGCGCCTCCTGGCACAGCCCCGAGCCCGCGCCGGCCGGGCTCAGCTCGCGGCGAGCCTGTGAACGGTCCGCAAACAGGCCAGCAGCCGCTGGTAGGGGCTTCCTGGCGCTGCCACTGCCTCGAACACGGACTGGAAGGCCCGGCGGTCCAGCTCCTCCTCCACCTGGTGTCGGTAGAAGTCGGCGGCCACCAGGCAGAAGAGGCTCACGTCCACGTGCTCCAGCTTGCCCATCCTGCTGATGACGTGGGGCAGGCTGCCGGCGAGTTAAGGAGCCAGGTGCAAGCGTGACGCCGACCCACGCGGGTCTCGGCTGCCCAGAGAGTCCGGAGCCCAAGGCCAGGGCAGGACCGGGACCGGCCACACCCACAGCCGCCTCCCATCCCTGACAGCTCCCAGCAGGCCGCCCCTCTGCTGCCTCCTCCGGAGCACTTACCTGGCCTGGCTCCCCACGCGGCGGGCGAGCGCCTCCTGCTAGCCCTGCTCCCTTGGAGTGCGGCCGCCAGGCCGCCCTGCCCGGCCCTCCCGCTCCCCGCAAAGGCTCCGGGAACGCCCCCTTGGCAGCCAGCACTTGGGGGTGGGTCCGGAGCTCCACTGAGCCTCCCCCGGGGACACGGGCACAGCGACAGGATAATGAGAACCAGCACAGACCGGTGCAGGCGAGGGGCAGGGCCTGCCTCTCCTGCCCGTGGTCAGCATGCTTTCCGGGGCCTGTCCACGCCTCGCTCTCCAGGGGCCCACGGTTATGGCGCCTGACACCTGGGTCTGGCAGGGGCGAGGCTGGGAAAGTCACAGACAGCAGCCCAGACGGACAGGAGAGGGCGGTGGGAGGCAGGGCTGTCCGCCCGGCCCAGGACCCAGGAGGATACATGGCCGAGACCCACGGGCTGGTGGACGCGCTGACGAAGAAGCAGGACAGGCTCCACACGGCCATGGCCACGGGCGTCCTCTGCGTGAAGTTGGAGAGGGACAGCATGACCCAGTCCCGGACCATGGGTGACTGCCCCGTGCTGTGCAGGGTCTGGAAAACCTGAGGAGGGAGGCGGAGCGTCAGGGGGCGCAGGAGGGGCACCCCTTCAACAGGCCCCGTGCTGGCTGCAGGGGCAGGAGGCAGGCCGCTGGAAACCCACCGGCCAGCACGTCAGGAGACAGGAGACCCCAGCTTCCGAGCCAGGCCAACCGCTGAGGCTGTGCCCGCCCTCCCCGGCACCGCCCTCACCTTGTACACCACGGTGGCCATGAACTGCGGGTAGGGCTGCTGGTTGGACAGGAACTCCCCGATGACTTTGTTCATGACGTCTTGCGGAGGGAAGAAGTCGTCTAAAAACTGAGGGAGGATCCGCGCCACCACGCGGGCTTCACAGGGAAACCCCTTCCTGATCCTGAAAGGAGGGGATTCGGTGAGCCTGCCCCCACGCCCCACGCCCCACGCCCCGCTGGGACCTTCAAAGACTCTCCAGGCGGGTCTCCGGGGCACCTAGAATGTTAACTCTCCTCTCCTCTCTCCTCCTGGACCCATCCGCATCCTGCCGGTCCCCCTGTGGGCCTGGAACCTGCCCCCGAGGGGTAGTGTTCTGGGCGCTGGGAGAGCCGTCTGCTCACCCTCAGGGGCACACCGGCGGGCGCCATGTAAGTTGCAGGCCGTGCCTCCTGCCAGCTGTGCCAACGACCAGCCGCCCATAGATAGCAGCACCCACCGGCCGTCCCTCCGGCCCGCCAGTGTCCCCGTGCTGACCACGTGACAACTGGGCTGACCCCATGACGGACAGGATGACCTCGTGAGGGCCCTGCTGACCATGTAACAACTGGCTGACCACGTAATGGCCAGGCCAACCCTGTGACAGGCAAGATGACCCAGTGATGAACAAGCTGATCCCATGATAGGCAAGCTGACCCCGTGATGGCCAAGCTGACCCTGTGATGGCCAGGCTGACCCTATGACAGGCAAGCTGACCCCATGACGGGCAGGCTGACCCCATGACAGGCAAGCTGACCTCATGACGGGCAGGCTGACCCCGTGATGGCCAGGCTGACCCTGTGATGGCCAGGCTGAGCCCGTGATGGCCGAGCTGACCCTGTGATGGCCGGGCTGACCCTATGACAGGCAAGCTGACCCCATGATGGCCAGGCTGATCCCGTGATGGCCAGGCTGACCCTGTGATGGCCAGGCTGACCCTATGACAGGCAAGCTGACCCCGTTGATGGCCAGGCTGACCCCGTGATGGCCAGGCTGACCCCGTGATGGCCGGGCTGACCCTGTGATGGCCGGGCTGACCCTATGACAGGCAAGCTAACCATGTGACGGCCGCGTGGACAGAACCAGCCTCCCCGAGGTCATACACATCATGCCCCTAGACAAAGTCTGATGCGGTCCTGAGCCTGTTCCCCAGAGCTGGCAAGCGAGGGGCCCGGGTGGCAGTGTGGGGAGGCAGCCAATTCTCTCAGGACCTGCCTGCTTGCCACCCACGCCAATGCTGGGCCCACACACCCTCCCTTCCTGCGGGCACTGCGTGAGCCCGCTGGGACCACGCCTTCCCCAAAAGGCAGCAGGTGCTGGCGGAGGTCCCGTCACTGCACAGCCCTCCTCACACCTCCACGTGCCCGCTGGCCCCACTGCCGTGTGCCCGCCTTCGGGGAGGCGCGTCGGTGCCAGGGCCACGCTGTCGGGACACGGGGGGGAGCAGCGGCCACGAGGACAGAGGCGGGCTTCCCTGCTCACCTGTCGAAAAGAACTGACACGCGCTCCATGGCCACGATCACAGACTCGCTGTCGGGCGCGGCAGGGCCGGGCTCGGAGGTCCTGCCGGGACTGGCCTTCTCCTTCCCTGAAACGAGGGCAGCACTGCTGGGGCCTGAAAGGCTGCCGGGCCACACAGCGGTCAGCGAGCCCGAGACGGCCTGCACAGGAGGGAGCCCTGGGCTCCGGGTGTGACCCCGCGCGGCAACACGACAGGGGTCATGGCTCTGGACTGCCCTCCAGAACCCTGGGGACCTGGTCCACGGCCCGTGGCGCGGCGACAGGAGACACGGAGGGGGGAGGGGGCGCCGCGCGTCCCCTCACCTGTGTACATGCAGGTGAGCATCAGGCCCAGGGCCGCCATGGCCCGGTGCGGGCTGTGCACGTTCACCCTGTCCACGCTGAGCTTGACCAGGGACTCGGCGTCCAGCCGCGACAGCTGCTCGGACAGCAGGAGGCGCTCCAGGCCGCGCAGGACGCAGTGGTACACGGTGGACGGCGTGGCCTCCTCGCTTCCCGACAGCATCACCCCGCACATCTGAGAGGAGGGTCTGAGTCAGGGCCGCCTCGGGCTCCCGTCCGTCCGGCGGGGTCCCCCCCGGGAGGCGCCAGGCCGGTCACCTGTATGATGGATGCGGAGAAGTCCGGGCCCACGTCCAGAGGGTAGTTCTCGACCAGGTAGAAGGCGGTGGCACACATCACCAGCACGTGCTGCTGGCTGTGCAGGTTCACGCAGCTGCAACCGGGGGTAGCCATCAGTCACGCGGGCACCGCGGCCCGGCAGAGGGGCCCGGGTGCGGGCTCCGCTGTGCCAGGCCCGCCCCTGCCTCCACCGCACTCACTGGGCGCTGCCGCGGAGGTTGGAGAGGAGGTAGTCGCTGATGACGGGGATGAGCTGCTTGGCCGTGTCGTCCAGCAGGTCGCACTCGAGCACGTAGAGGGCGCCGTGCAGGGCCCCGATCCTGCTGGGCAGGTGGCTGCTCCGGAGCGTGCTCTCCAGCAGCCGGCTCACCGGCTCCGCCACGGCCTTGTCCTGGAGCCGGGCAGAAGCAGGGGCTGGACCTCGAGGGCAGGAGGCCGCTAGGGCTCGCCTGCAGGCCGACTGCAGAGCGGGGGGGCGGGGGGGAGCGCGTGCAGGCGTCCGGCCCGGGGTATGGGGAGTGCTCCCAGCTGACTGCTGAGGAGCAGCCTGTACCTAGCTGTCCGTGTGGACAGTGTGGGGGTGCTGACCCCCACCTCCGGGGTTTGGAGTTTGGGTGGGGCCTCCCTGCTGGGCAGGGTTCTGTGTGTTTTCAACGCACTGCCCTGAAACAGCGCCTCCAGGTGACTCCGGAAGGGGATTCTGAAGCTGAGCCTGGTCTCCTGTGGACGTGGCCCCAAACGCCCTCCCTCCCTGACTGCGTCCTGTCCCTGCAGCACATCACAGCCGAGCGTGGGGAGCCCGGGAGGCAGTTCTGGGACCCGCTGTCCTCTATGCGCCCTAATCACACACGTCAGGGGGAGCCTACACTGTACCCTCCGTGAGGCCCCACAGAGAGCAGGTGCAGGGAGGCAGCCTCGGCGGTTCACAGACCATCCCCTGGGAAGGCGACCCGGCCGGCGGAGTCTTAGGGGTTCCGGGAGGCTGTCTGACAGTGTGGCCCACAGGCACTGTGTCCCTGCCTCCCTCCGTGACCGAGGACTTCCCTCGCTCCTCCCACAGAGCTCCTCCCACAGACGGCTGGGCCAGCAAGAGACCCTCCACCCGCCCCCAGGCCCCCGGCCCCGGCTCTGAAGGCTCCGGCAGGGGCACAGGGGCTGGTGCGTCAGGAGGAGAAGCCCGGCCCCTGCACCAACGCACAGGAGTCCCCAGAGCACCATCTGGCCGCGGGGCTCTTTGAAACAATCCTCACTGATTGATTTACTGACACCGCACTCCTGCGGGACTGGGCCTGAGCTCAGACACAACCACAACGGAACGGCACCCTCAGAGCCTGAGACAAAGGGCGCCCAGAGCGGCTGCTCCGGCGCTCCCACGACCCACACTCGGGGCGCAGCTGGGAGGGTGCACGCAGGGGCACCAGGCCACCCAGGATGGGGGACACCCGCTCGGCGCCTGGGCCCGCAGGGGCGGGTTCTGTGGGGAAGGCAGCAGGCACGGGCGTGGGCTCACCCCTCTGCCCGGTCCCTGGCCTCAGCCTCCGCTCATCAGGGGCAAGATTCAAGGTGAGGGCCCACCAGCCCCAAGACAGGCGGGGCCGAGCACGGCCCGAGGGGACGGCCGGGGCCAGCGCAGCTGCTGGAGCTGCCGGGGGAGCGTCTGCACCAGGCGGCGGCAGGGGCCGAAGTGGGCACACAGGGCGAGCCGGGGGTGCAGGGCAGCGGCGACGCTGATGACTCTCCCGTGCGCCCCTCGGAGGCTGCCTTCCTCTCTGGACGTCTGCCTAGCAGGTGGCGTGTGTACGGACTCCCTCAGAGAGGAACACGGCCCGGCAGCAAAGGCCCCTGGGAAATGCTGGCCCGCTTAACCCTCTGCTGTGCGAGCTCAGCCTCAGGCTGGCTGATCCTCAGGAGGCGGATGCGCCCCCAGAGGGCAGGCCGGGGCCGGGCAGTGCTGGCGGGGTGATGGCTGCCTGACGCGCCTCTGACCTGGTCGTGGCTGCTGCCTCGCCCTGTGTGCGTTTCTCCAGAAAGGGGGTGTGGTGCTGGCCGGGCGCTCATCAGCTGGAGCAGAATCGGGGGGGACCCCAGAGGCCTGTCCGCCCTCCTGTAAATGGGCTGGCGCCCACTGTGGGGTGGGAATGCAGGGGACAGGGACAGAGCAGTCCGAGAGGGCCTGGCGATAGGAGGCAGGGGCCCGCAGCACCCCGGGAAAGGGGCCCCCACACAGCCAGCTCCGGGCGCACGCACCGCCGGGACAACCTGACCAAGGCGCACAGGAGCCCCAAGTGCAGCTTGCCACACGGCGCGGAGCCCAGAGCGAGCGGAGCCCAGAGCGAGCGGAGCCCCAGCTCGCACCATGGCCGGCTCCGGGGACCCTGCCGGGGGCCGCTGCCCACGCTCACCATGCCGAGGACGGCGGCCGCCTTGCAGGTGGCGGGCACCAGGTACTGCAGCAGGATCTCGTCCTCCGGAGGGTGCGCCCTGCGCAGCTCGGTCAGCGTCTGGTACATCATCTCAAACTGGCTGCGCTCAGTGAACAGGTCGGACACCACGAGGAGCTGCGGACGAGGCGCGGGCGGGGGGAGCGGCCGTCAGGGAAGGAAGCCGGCGTCCGGCACGTCTCCAACCAGCCCGGGGACCACAGGCTCCAGGCCCTCTGCCCGGCACGCAAACCCCGGCCACCCCAAGCGCGGGGACACACGCAGCAGGGGCGTCCTCACGGAGGCCTGTGCGTGCTCGCTGCGGGCCGAGCGGGGACGGCCATGACCTCAGGAGCCTGCCCGCAGCGGGACCGGGACAAGCCCCGTGTGTCCGCCCCTGGAGCCTAGGCCGCTCCCTGGCGCAGGTCAGGCTCAGAGCCTGGCAGGAACGTGGTTTCGGACATAAACGCTTTGCCAGGGACTCTGTCTCCCCAGACGCTCAGCTGCTAAAGGCTTGGCTCCTCACGGTACGTCTGAAAGGAGCACCGGCCCGCCGGGCGCTCCGTGTCTGAGCATCAGCTATGGGCCGGGTCACAGCTGCGAGCCCAGCCAGGCACACGCCTGGGGGTGCAGGCAGAAGACCTACGCTTCTCTCATCACGGATGCTGCTCTCTCTCGCCCCTCCCCTCTCTCTGTCTCTCTCGCCCCTCCCTTCTCTAAGCATGTCCTCGGGTGAGGACTGACATCAGAAACAAACAGCTCCTCAAACGTGGTTCCTGACGCTGTAAACACTGACAGGTGGCCCCCACATCACGTGAAGACCCTACAGGAGCTCTGAGACTAACAGTGTGAGAATAAAACCCCAAGATGGTGCTTCCTGGAGGGGCGTGTGGGTGTGCTTCTCAGAGGCGGGGAGACCCCTATGGACAGGGGGAGCCCCAGCTTGGATGGCGGTGTGATGTCGCAACGACTCCGCCACTGCCCTCGGGCATCTGCCCGCCGTGGGGGACCAGGCAGACAGCTGCTCCGCACGGCCTGAGAGGTCTCCTTAGGCTCCCAGAGACGACACTGCACACGTGTGTGTGTGCATGTGCGTGCTGTGCGTGTACATGTATGTCTACCTAGGACGGGCGAGGGGAACTCACAGATCGCACCACTTCGCTGATGAGGATGACGGGGGTCCTCCGGCCGGAACTGGACGGCAGGAGCCAGCGGCTGTACAGCTCCAGCAGGAACTGGGAGCAGGAGTGGATGTCCACGCCAGCCCGGTGCTTCCTGCGGAGCGCACACCCAGCTCATCGCAGGCCCCATCCTCCTGACCCCCGAGAACCCGAGGCTCAGCCAGAGGCGGGACCTGGAGGTGACGGGCGACGTGGGCGGTGACGAGGGCGCGGGGACCTCGGGCTCCTCCTCCTCCTCCTCGTCCCACTCCTCCTCCCTCAGGGGCGTGATGCTGCTCCCCAGCCACACCGAGTGGATGGACACCTGCAGGCAGGCCCGGGTCAGCGCGAGAGGGGGGTCAGCGCGAGGGGGCGGTCAGTGCAGGCCCGGGTCAGCGCGAGAGGGGGTCAGCGCAGGGTCCCGGGGCTCAGGGCGGCAGGTGTGGCCCGGGGTCCTGGCCTCTGTGGGGCCTGCCACCTGGTAGGGCCTGCTCAGGCAGACCAGTGGGTTGGGGGGAGGGAGGGCCTTCAGAAAGCTCTGCCTTCAAAACGGACGCCTGACAGGAGGGGCGTGCTGGGAGCCGGCTTTCGGCATGACGGAGACACGCTGAGGGAGAACAGCCACTGCGGGACCAGCGCTGCCAACTCAGGGTCCCGCTGCCTCCCTCCGGTGCGCAAGGCCCCCATTTCCAATCCAGGACAGTGACAGCGCCCCCGGCAGCACGGGGCTGGGACAGGCGGCCCTCCTCCCGAGTCACCTCACACTCTCCCCCTGTTCATATGCACCCACGCCCTCCTCAGGACAGACGCGTAAGTGCAATGACAGGACCCTCTGCTAAATGCGTGTAACTCTGCTCCTGAGGGCGAGTGGCCCGGGCGGAGGGCGGAACGCGGAGGGCAGGGGGCGGAGCGCGGAGGGCAGGGGGCGGAGGGCGGAGGGCAGGGGGCGGAGGGCAGAGGGCAGGGGGCGGAGGGCGGAGGGCAGGGGGCGGAGAGCAGAGGGCAGGGGGCGGAGGGCGGAGCGCGGAGGGCAGGGGCGGAGGGCGTAGCGCGGGGACGGGGCGCTGACCTGGCCCAGCTGGTAGCCCATGCTGCCCAGCTCCCGCTCAGGGTTGGTCTGCAGCAGCAGCTTGTCGTGGCTGATGAGGGCACCTGCGGGCGACAGGACATCAGAGCCGCCGCCAAGCCTGGCGAGGCACAGCGACTGCCCTGGCGGCCTGGGCGCTTCTGTCCCTTCACACCAGGCAGCTGGCGGGGCCGAGGCAGTGCGGGCCCCTCTTTCCCGGAGGCACCGGCTCTGACTCCACGGGCACTGGCCGGTGGAGCGGCACAGCCGGGCCTGCAGCTGCGGAGGAGTCGGCAGCCCGCCAGGGGCCTGGGCCCGGAGGACAGCACAGCCGCGCCCCCGGCCAGGGCGGGCAGTGCCCCCACTCACCGTCTTCCCCGCCCCTCGCTTCCTTCCGAGGCCAGGCCACCTGAGCCCGCACTTCACGCTGGTGGCTACCACCTGCCCGCCCCCCCAAAGCCTCCCTCCTGGAAGCACGTGCTCTGCGCACACCTGCGGCGGCTGCTCCTGGGATGACGAGGCCGAGCGCCTCTCCCCCACCGGCCCGAGACCCCCAAGGGACCAGGCACACTTAGCTGACTCTCGCCCAAGGTCTGAGCGCACACGGCACACGGCACATAGCATAGCCCACGGAGCCCGCAGCCAAGGCTCAGGACCGAAACTGGAGGACCCAACACCTCCCACAGCTCAGGGGTCAGGAAGACTAGCCTGGAACACTGAGCACCAGCATCGAAAAGTGCTGAGAGCCCCAGCCCGGCTGGTGCGGCTCAGGGGTTGAGCGTCGACCTATGAACCAGGAGGTCACCAGTTTGATTCCCGGTCAGGGCACAGGCCTGGTTACAGGCTTGACCCCTGGCATGGGGCGTGCAGGAGGCATGTGACTGATGCTCCTCTCTCATCATAGTGTTCCTCTCTCCCTCTCCCTTCCTCTCCGAGACCAATAAAAACAAAGAAATGCCCCACAATGTCCCTTCCTCCTGACTATTTGCTTCCTGGTTTTAACTCCAGAGGGTTACACAGGCACTGCCATGGGCCCGGGCAGCTCATGAGGTCCCAGCCTGTCTGCCCACCACTGTGCCAGTGTGCTGGCCCCTCCCTACGGGTACCTGTGGCGGCTGGAGACAGAGAGGGGACGGGGTCCCACGCCTGGTACAGGTGATGGGTGGCGATGTTCTCCCTCTTCGACACCATTGCTTGGATTTCTTGCTCTACAATTCCTCGGATCACGCTCAGCTTCC
Source organism: Nyctalus aviator (assembly GCA_036971965.1). Lineage (NCBI taxonomy): Eukaryota > Metazoa > Chordata > Mammalia > Chiroptera > Vespertilionidae > Nyctalus > Nyctalus aviator. Next base: position 205,426,811 of record CM072922.1, read on the forward strand.
GCCCAAATCTAGAACCCAGGACAAAGGTTAAACTTTCATTCCTTTAACATTGTAGACGTGAGCGACGCCAGGACCCGCCCCAGCGTTGCCTAAAGGAGAGGCCCCCACAGCGCCACACGCCGCCCGCGACTCCTGCTGAGCCGGCAGCCGCCTGCGGCCAGCCGGCTCCTGCCTCGCTAGCCAGCGGCCCCGCCACCGCAGGCCGGTCCATGGCGGCTGCTCAGTCCCTTTAGCACATGCGCCTCTTGCAGCAACATGCACAGCGCTTCGCTTTTCAGTCCCAGCAACAAAGGAAAGGGCCGGCAGCTGCTGGCCCAGGGTGGGGTTGGGGGCGCCTCTAGGCCCAGCACGCCGGCCCGGACACATGGCAGCGCGGGCAGACCTGGTGTCGAGCGCTTTCAGGGGCTTGTTCCGGGGCTGCTGCTCCAAGCAGCTCACGGCGGGGTTGCCGGCCACGGGCACAGTCATCGCGCTCAGCACGAGGGAGGTGATGGCCTGCACGGCCAGGACGTGGATCTGGGTCCTCTCCGTGTCTTCCTGGAAAGAGCCCACATGTGATCACGTCACGAGCAGCCAGACACCAAGCACGACCTTGGCCACCTGCACACAGACCAGGGGGCTGGCGGAAGGAGCCTGAGAGCCGGGGGGACTGACGTGTCTGCCTGCACCCAGCACAGCCCCCACACTGGTCACTGGAAACACATCTAACGGACGAATGTCCACGGCTCAGAGCAAGGTCTCCCTCAGGCACAGCTCCGAGCAGGAACCACTGACATGCAGCACCGACTGGAGAACTGAGCACACGACCCCCTCCATCCCCCGCCAGCTTCGACGCGCGGACCGCAGGCGTGTAGATGGCTGCGATCTGTCCCCTCCACGTCACGCCACCTCCTGCCAGGACGGGCCTGAGGGCCCAGCACGCTCCCTGGCCCGGGCTTTGCTGGCCGAATGGCGGCCTTTCCCACACCCTGTCAGTGCGCAGCCTGCACGCAGGAGCCTGGGAGGTCTGTGCGAGACCGTCACGGTGGATGAGCACGGGCCTCGGCTGGGCCTTAGCGCCCTTGCCTTCTGACCTAACTCTGCGCTGAGGCGGGAATTACTGACGCGGCGCCTAACGCACTGGGCTCCGAGCGCCCACACGCGGCCAGGCCGCACCCGCCAGCGGGAGATGGGCTCTGCTCCGGAGCACCGGTCTAGACGCAGCCTGGCTCCTCTCAAGAGTAAGGAGAGCCGGGAACGCGGGCCTGCTGCCCTCCTGTGCGGCGCCTCACCTCCGGGGGGCTCTCCTCCTGCTCCAGCACGAGGGGCTGGGTCACCAGGACGCCCAGGAGGGTGGCCCACGTTTCCTCGAACTGCGTGCGGCTGGTCCACCCTGCAATGCAAACGTTACGTGAGACAGAGGGTCACCCACCCCTCCCACGCTCCGACGTGAGGACACAGCGGCGCTGCCGACTCTACGGGGTGGGCAGTGCCCAGGCCACGCCCGCAGCTGCCTCAGCCTCGGCAGGTCTGCAGCACAGGGACCCGCGGCGCCCGCCCTCCTGCGCGGACACAGCACACACGTCTGCGTGCTCCCTGGCAGTGGGGTGTGTGTGTGTGTGTGTGTGTCTGTCCGGCGCCCTCCTGACCCCCTGGCAGAAGTGGCCAAGTGGAAAGGGGCCGGAAGTCCCGCTCGGACTGAGCTCCTGGACACACTGGGCACACCACGGCCGGGACGGCCCCCGGGTCAGCGTGTGCGTGAGCCTGCCCAGCTCGGCTGCTGACGGGAGGCAGAGCTTGGGTCAGAAAGGAACGCAGTCTGGGCAGGGCACGCCCGGCGCTGGAGCAGCGGCTGCTCCGGGAGCTGCGCTCCACGCCCCTCGGCACCTGCTGGGGCGGCATGACAGGGTCTCCTCGCTGGGAGGGAGGGAGATGGATGGACTGAGATGTGGGTCAGACACCCACACCTGGATGCAAAGGCGGCAGACGTGTATGGGCATTGCCACAGGGAGGAACAGAGGCGGGTCACACAGAGAGGGGAGGAGAAGAGAGGAGAGGAGAGGAGAGGAGAGGAGAGGAGAGGAGAGGAGAGGAGCACGAGCGAAGGCGGGGGCAGAGCTGGACGCAGGACTGCCGGGCTGAGGTCCGTCTGACAGTCACACACAGGCAGCCCGGAGCGGGCTGGGAGGCTGGGAGGACGGGGAGGGACTGCCCAGGCGGCACCCCATGCTCCTCAGACCGCATCGCCTCAGTGGGCGCATCGTCCTCGGGACTAAAGGGGATGCACACCCACGAGGTGTCTGCTGACGGAACCTTCAGGACCAAGGTCAGTGCCACATCAGCAGAAGCCCGCGGCAGTAGGCCCCACAGGACCAAGGGTGAGCCTGCTGGTGCTCGCAGGTGCCAGCGACTCCTGAGACACTCCTGCCCCTCTCAGCACCGCCCTCTCGACCCTGAGCAGGTCACGCCTGCGCCATCGAAGGGGACAGAAGCAGCCGCCCGGTCGCTGTGCCGTGTGCCGTGCGCAGGGCGCCGAGAAGGCTGCAGGCGGCAGGGCCCGCTCAGTCCCGACGGCAGAGCTGGGCCGAGCTGGACGGCCTGCCCGCTCAGAGCCCGGCTCCCTCAGCAGGCTGCCTCCTCCGCATCTGCCACGGTGGCGCCACACACCCCTGCCCGTGCCGCACACGAGGCAGCATCAGTGACCGAGGGAACGGGGACGATCCCCGTCCCAGCTGGCGGGTGCCTCCTGCCGAGATCGGATTCCGCCCTCCATCACCAGCCACCAGGCACCGACCCGACTTCCAATAACGGACACATGGGCACTCGGGACTAAGCGTTCCCGCAGACGTGAGGGTAAGTTCCCGCGGTGAGTTGTGTGCACACAGAATGCTTCCCGCGAGCAGGCACCTAGACCTCACGGGACCAGAGGTGCAGAGCACGCTCCGGGACGGGACCGAGGCTGGCGTGCTGCGCGTCACGAGGGCCCCGCCTACCCAGCGTGTTGATGCGGTAGATGAACTCTTTGAAGACTTCCTTCTCCTGGAGGAACTCCACAGGGATCTCGGGGAAGGCTGTGCCGAAATCCCCTCCCGGCGTGGGCGACCACCCGAGCTTCCAGACCTGAGAGGGTGGAACGAAGTCGCTGAGCTCCAGCTCCCAGGCCCCAGCGCAGGGTCACAGCCGCCCGCCCGTCCTCGGACCAGCACCAGCATGGCCCAGAGCAGAGTGGCTGCTCCAGCTCCCCCAGGTGCGAGCTCCCCCAGTTCAGACGGGCTCCCCCAGGGACGGGCTCCCCGAGGGTGGGCTCCCCCAGGGACAGACGGGCTCCCCCAGGGACAGACGGGCTCCCCCAGGGACAGGCGGGCTCACCCAGGGACAGACGGGCTCACCCAGGGACAGACGGGCTCCCCAGGGATAGGCGGGCTCACTCAGGGACAGACGGGCTCCCCAGGGACAGGCGGGCTCCCCCAGGGACAGGCGGGCTCCCCAGGGACAGGCGGGCTCCCCCAGGGACAGGCGGGCTCCCCCAGGGTGGGCTCCCCCAGGGACAGGCGGGCTCCCCAGGGACAGACGGGCTCCCCACAGACAGGCGGGCTCCCCAGGGACAGGCAGGCTCCCCCAGGGACAGACGGGCTCCCCCAGGGACGGGCTCACTCCCCGAGGGGCGGGTTCACCCAGGGGCGGGCCTATGTGGCCAGCTCCCTGCGCCTCCTTCAGAAAGGCCAGCCTTGCTGCAACCCCAGCTGAACGCCAGGCCGAGGGAACCAGGCAGGGTCAGGACTTCCCGAGGCACCAGGCCACCCAGGGCGACAGCCGAGCTGGCCCGAGTGGGTCCCCGAACCCCGCCAGGGCCGGCCGCCCTCACCAGCGGGGGGACGCGCGTGTAGCTGTTGACGAGGGGCAGGCGGGCCAGGCTGACCACGATGCTCCGGAGCACAGGCGTGAGGAAGGCGGGCGTGCTGCCGTTCCGCTCGTGCCCCAAGGCCAGCACAGACGGCAGGGCCTCCACCAGCTCCGCCACCGCCCTGCAGGCCGCTGGGACGCACTCGGGGCCTGAACCAACACCGCGGGTAAGAGGATGGGCCCCCAACCTCCTGACCCCCCTGCCTCCCAGGGAGAAGGCACGCCCCACCCCAGAAAGGGCACCCCCAGACCTCTGGCTGGTCCCTGAGGACCTACAGACTGCAGCTCGGGCTCAGCTACCCCGCGCCAGCCTGGTCTCCTGTCTCGGGCCGGGCCCTGCCCCGCGCGGCCCGCCCCACACTGCCGGCCACTGCTGGCGGCATCTGGCCTGACCCCAGTGCGGGACTCGAATGGCCTGGGCCCTGGAGGCTGGTGACAAGGAGCCCCTCCGCCCGGAAGCCCTCCCCGCCCGGCCTCGCACCACGCTCAGGAGGAAGCGCGGGAAGAGCCGGGGGGTGCCCGAGTGTAGAACAGGGCTAGGTGATGGGATGTGGGCTTCCTGTTTCTGTAGGAAGAGCAGGAGTTTCCATTTAAAAATCCAGCAAGATGGGTGGCTGGTGGACACACTCAGGCTAGCTGACGTTCTGGAGGGTATTTCCATTAGCTGCAAGTTCTTTGGTGTTTGTACTCATTCACCCATCACTCCACAAACGTCCCATGGTCAAGTACAAGTGAGAACACACAGAGAAACATACTCCCTGCCCACCCGGGGCCAGAGTCTGAGGTGAGAGACATAAGTGCACAGAGAACAAGAGCCAGAATGGAGGGCGGGTGAAGAGGACGGAGGAAGGGAGGCTGGAAGAGGGGAGGAAGGGAAGATAGAGGGGAGGAAGGGAAGATGGAGGGGAGGAAGGGAAGATGGAGGGGAGGAAGGGAAGATGGAGGGGAGGAAGAATGGAGGGGAGGAAGGATGGAGGGGAGGAAGGGAAGATGGAGGGGAGGAAGGATGGAGGGGAGGACACACCGGCCAGGGCCCAAACGGCCTTTCCATGTTGGGATGAGCAATGGGACCAGCTACGTTCACCTTCAAGGGCCCACGTTTGCCACTTTAATATCTTCTTTATATATATATATATATATATATATATATATATATATATATATATTTTATTGATTTTTTTTACAGAGAGGAAGGGAGAGAGATAGAGAGCTAGAAACGTCGATGAGAGAGAAACATCGACCAGCTGCCTCTTGCACACCCCCTATCGGGAATGTGCCCGCAACCAAGGTACATGCCCTTGACCGGAATCGAACCCGGGACCTTTCAGTCCGAAGACCGACGCTCTACCACTGAGCCAAACCGGCTTCGGCCACTTTAATATCTTCTGTTAATGACTTCCAAGCCCCAAACACGGCCTGACACTTACTCTGTGTGAGTGAGACTCCGCCATCCGCCCTGGCGGCCTTCCGGGAATCTGTCCTCCTTTCCAGGCTGAGAAGCTGGTCCCCGGGCTGCACCACAACTGCATCAGGAAAGGACACGCAGAAGGATTGCCAACACCCTTCCCACCCCTTCATTCACGCTTCAGTTATGCAGCTCTCAACACACAGTGACAGACGATGCCCACAAGGTCTAGACATCCCGGAATCGATGCGGACTGTTCCAGGCAACACCAGACCTCAGTACCAACATCTTGGCCAACCTGCAGCGCAGGCAGACAGGCTCCTGGGCCCCGACCCCCCCATTTCTGCTGCCGCCCCCCCCGCCGGAGGTCTCCTGGGGCGCCCAGGGTTCGCTGCTGCCAGAGGCACTGCGGCCCCGGGAGCCTGGCTTAAACACTGCTCCCCGGACCTTCCTTCCCAAGCTGCCTACAGATGCACAGATGAAAACAATTTAAACAATGACACTTCAAAACGCACTCTATAATGTTCAATTTAAAAACACAAAGCTTCAAACACCCTCCCACATGTAAAGCCAGAGCGCCCCATTTGTTAAAGACCCTGGCTAGCCACCCGTGCTGAGGACACGTCCCTGGGAAAGAATAGCTCATTGTCACTGACAGCCGCTGGCCCATGCAGCACGGAGCTGCCATTCTGTCCCAGGCAGCTGGGCCGCCGCCGCCGAGGCCTGAGGTGGGGCCGTCAGCGGGGCAGTCACCAGAGACGGGGAGGTACAAGCGTTTCTGCAGGAGCTGGGGCTCCGAGGCCTAACCCAGTGACCAGAGAGCAAGTTCACGTCACGTCCTGTGAAGACCAAGCAAGACCCGTTTACCACCTCCACACCCCCTTCCTAACGCAGGCGCACAAACCAATGCCTGTGAGACTGGGGAGCTGACGACCTGTTCCGTGTCCACGGACAGCCCGTGGAGCGACACTCACTGGCTTCCAGGATGAGGCGGACGCAGTGGACGAGGGAGCAGGCGCGGGTCACCATCTCGGGGGAGGCCAGCAGGCGCCGCAGGCCGGGCAGCTGCAGGGCCAGGCAGCAGCAGTCCAGGCCCGCCTGCAGGTCCACACTCAGCGGGATCTGCTCGTGGATCAGGTGCCAGGCCAGCGCCTGCAGGGAGGCCCACGTCAGCGCGGGACCGGCCTCCTGCCGCGGTGTCGGGGAGCAGGCAGCTCCCGGGGCCAAGCAACTGTCGAGGCCCGAGAGGCCAGAGGGACCCACAGCCCTCCCTCCCAGAGGGTGGGCCGCATTCCCACTCCCGGTCAGTCCTGGCAGCGGCTCCCACCGTGCCCGCTCCCCTCGGCCGGGACCCGCCGGACCTGCTGCCTCTCCCTCCAGCATGGCGGGCTCCCCTCGGAAGCCCTCCCCCACCCGCCAGGCCAGGCCTTCCGGCAGACAGCGCTGGCCTCGCCGCCTGGCGGCCAAGGGGACTGATCTGAGGGCACGCGCTCCAGAGAGCTTCAAACGCCAGAGCGGCCACGTCCTCGCTGGGGACCTCTAGCCCTGCGCCCTGTCACGTGGCAGCGCCTTCCCTCCGCTCCGAGCGCCTCTCACCTCCAGGGTCATGACCACAAACTTCACAGTGTCCCTCTCCTTCTCCGGGGGAAGGTGCAGGTGGCCGGGCAGCTTGGGGAACAGCAGCAGGTACTGGGCCAGGGCGCGGGCCAGCGTGGTCAGGGAGCCGTACACCCCGGCGTGCCCTGAAACGGAGGCTTCGTGGGGGACGGAGCGCGCACAGGCTGCTGCGGAGAGGCCGGCCGGCCGCTGGGGAGGCGCAGCTCCTCGGCAGCACTGCCGGGCTCTCCCGCCCGTGTGAGCCGGGACCGCATCCGGCTGTGGCAGCGCCTCCCGGGCTCAGGCCAACGACAGCAGAGGGGCCCACACATCCAAAGACGTGTGGGGCTGGGGACCCGGTGCCGTCCCAGTCGCTCCTGTCAACGCTTCGGCTAGAGCAGCAGCACTTGCTGCGTGTTTACTCTGCAAAGCAGGTCTCAGCGCTGTAGCGCATTAAAAAGTAAAAGACACTTTAGCCCTGGCCAGTGCGGCGTGGCTGCTTGGGTGTCATCACGTGCACCGAAAGGTTGCTGGTTCGATTCCCGTCGGGGCACAGCCTGGGCTGCAGGCTCGATCCCCCGTGGCGGATCATGCCAGAGGCAGCTGATTAATGACTCGATTTCACATAGATGTTTCTCTCTCTCTCCCTAAAAACCAAATTTAAAACTCAAATAAATAAATAAATTAAAGGGACACTTTTACTTTAATTACCAAACAGATTGTTCAACTGGCTCCAGTAGGCGGTGGGCTCCGCGGGCAGGGAGGGCGGGAACGCCTGGTGGGCGGCGGGCAGCGGCTGCACTGCGCTGGCCACCCGGTCCAGCGTCGCCTCGCGCGCTGCTTCAAAGAGGGCGCTCTTCTGGCCTCCGGCAATTTCCTGCATGCCCAGGCCCAGGCACGGGGCTAGCAGGCTGACGTTGAACTCCTGCATCAGGGCATTGAAGGTCCGGCAATTACAAGCGTGAATCAGGCAGGGACAGCAGGAAGAGGGCAATGAGAAAGTGCCCGAGGTACACAGATTAGGAGCCGTAAAAACGCTATGAATATGCTGCATCTGTTACAAACAAGCCCTTCCACCTCTGCTCAGTGACCTACACGTCTGGTCTCTCTGGGGCGGTTTAATTTTAAAGAAGTATTTTCATTTATCACGCCTGCAGGTTTGTTTGAAATCAGAAGTGCAGTATGGTGGGACTTTAACGGCAGAGATAAAATCGAACTGCTGTGCCATCCGGACCACGGAAGCACTTTAGCACACCCGAAGTCTGGAAAAGGTGGGTTATGTCCAAAAACAGCTAAATAAAATCAACATACCATATAAGGGCCACAATTTTGGTTGGAAAAAAAGCATTTCATATGGCGTTGCAATTTGTATTATTTTGCCAATCTTTAAAAATCACGTAAGGGTTTCTTTGGGCAATTTCCAGGTAGAATGCCAATCTTCAGTTAATATTCAGAAACGCCTATGTCACCATCAGTAACCCGAACCAAGCCTGTCTTTTACAGCCAGGACCTTTAAAGCTGTGAAAGTCCAATGACTAATTTAAAAAGTCCCACCAATCAGTCATTAAGCAAACAAGACATCCAGCAGCCAGCCTTCCCAGAACGGGTCCAGAACGGCTTCCGCCAGCTGACTGGCCTGGCTCCTGCCTGGGCCAAAGCAGCCTCGTCACAAAGCAACTGGAGGTGGGCCTTGGGGACGCTCCTCGCTCACGCCGTCAGCCTCCGCCGCCCGCCCGGGCCCCTGCTGACGGGGCGGGGGCACTGTCCTGGGTGCCTGGACCGAGGCCTGGCCACGAGGCAGACGTGAGAGCACATGGCCTGGGGCTGCCGGGACCGGCGAGGGGGCGTCGGACTCGCACGTACCGGGTGCCGCAGGAACGCGCTCATGTCACCTGGTGGGAGCCCATTCACCAGCTCCGCCCCTTCCAGCAGCGCTGAGTCAGACCTCGTCCAGCACTGGGACTTGACCAGGCGCACGTACCAGTCCTGGGGAGAGACAGGGCGGTCACTCCTGCAGGGGAAAGCTTCTGGGCTTCCACTCTGCTGGAACAGGCTCTTCCCCTGCCAGACCAGAGGGCAGTGGCCGCGGACTGCTGGCTGCGGTTCTGTAACAGGGACCCTGGATGGGTGGGCAGACGGCTCCCAACCAGAGGCTGCCCTGAAGGCGCTCTGAACCTATCCAGACACCCATGCCGTCCCCTCACCCGGCGAACGGCCACTGTCCTTCAAACTCGGTGACAGCACTGGGGGTCGCAGGCCCCGTGCCTCAGCCTCGCCGCCTGGCCTTGTACCATCTCCCACTGGGGTGGCAGCTTTGCACCCCTCCCTGCCGGGCCAGCACAGCAGACACGCTCAGCCCAGCGCACCTGAGCACAGCGGTCGCCGTCTTGTGATGCCCGGGCTGGTTCGTAAATCCAGCTCACACCTAAACTGAAACCCCCAGGAAAGCAGAGCACCAAGGCCCCAAGCTGGCCTGAGGCCTGAGTGTGTGCAGCAGTGAGGATGGGCACCAGGCCTGGGCGGTGGGCTCCAGGGGCGGGAGGCCAGCGGGCTAAGGAGAGGGGGCGGCCAGGGGGCCTGTGGAGGATGCAGCCCCCCAACACCCGCCAGGAGAACCCCACGTCAGCGCTTCCTTTCTCACCCCAGCCCTGCTGACGGGCTGGACCTCGGGCAGCGTGGCCATGACGGCCCAGTGCAGGGCTGGCAGGCGGGGCAGGCCGGGAGCTGCTGGGAGCCCTCCGGCCCGAACCAGCAGTGCACACTCAGTGCCGCCCGGGCCACACGTCACACACGCGTGGACACTCACCTTGTCTGGGATCACGGTCTCGAGCGCCAGGGACCCCTCCCCGTCGAGCGGGTGGGATGTGGCCGGAGGACAGGGGCCTCGGGAGCCCGGGGCAGTGGCAAGGCGCAGCCGGTCCAGCAGGGAGTAGAGCCGTTGGTGTCTGGAACCAGCCACACGGGGGTTAGACACCAGCGCCACGGAGGAAGCAGCAGAGCCTCTTAAAGCTACGTGCCCGTGACCCACACTAGCTTCAGACTGATCCTGACCAACACTCGACCAGTCGTGGTGCCAAGCCAGACCTGTTTCCTTCCAGACCGCAGCCCCACCCGCCAGGATTCCCACCCCCTCATTCACACCACACTCCTTCTTCTTCACCCTATTCACTCCCACACTCCTTCCTCTCCGCCTCATTCACACCCACACTCCTTCCCCGCTGCCCCATTCACACCCACACTCCTTCCTCTCCGCCCCATTCACACCACACTCCTTCCCCGCTGCCCCATTCACACCCACACTCCTTCCTCTCCGCCCCATTCACACCACACTCCTTCCCCGCTGCCCCATTCACACCCACACTCCTTCCTCTCCGCCCCATTCACACCACACTCCTTCCTCTCCGCCTCATTCACACCCACACTCCTTCCTCTCTGCCTCATTCACACCCACACTCCTTCCTCTCTGCCCCATTCACACCCACACTCCTTCCTCTCTGCCTCATTCACACCACACTCCTTCCTGCCGCCCATTCAAACCCACACTCCTTCCTCTCCGCCTCATTCACACCCACTCTCCTTCCTCTCTGCCCCATTCACACCACACTCCTTCCCCGCGGCCTCATTCACACCCACACTCCTTCCCCGTTGCCCCATTCACACCACACTCCTTCCCCGCTGCCCCATTCACACCCACACTCCTTCCTCTCCGCCCCATTCACACCACACTCTGCCTCATTCACACCACACTCCTTTTCACACCACACTCCTTTTCACACCCCACACTCCTTCCCCGTTGCCCCATTCACACCACACTCCTTCCCCGCTGCCCCATTCACACCCACACTCCTTCCTCTCCGCCCCCATTCCCACACTCCTTCCTCTCCGCCCCATTCACACCACACACTCCTTCCTCTCCGCCTATTCACTCCCACACTCCTTCTTCGCCCCATTCACTCCCACACTCCTTCCCCTCTGCCTCATTCACACTACACTCCTTCCCCGCCGCCCCATTCACACCACACTCCTTCCTGCCACCCCATTCACACCACACTCCTTCCTCTCTACCTCATTCACACCCACACTCCTTCCTCTCTGCCCCATTCACACCCACACTCCTTCCTCTCTGCCCCATTCACACCACACTCCTTCCTGCCGCCCATTCAAACCCACACTCCTTCCTCTCTGCCCCATTCACACCCACACTCCTTCCTCTCTGCCCCATTCACACCACACTCCTTCCTCTCCACCCCATTCACACCACACTCCTTCCTCTCTGCCCCATTCACACCACACTCCTTCCCGCCACCTCCCTCACACAGGAAGGGGAAGCTGCCCCCCTGCGTGGCAGCCTCGAGGAGCCCACTCATAAAGAGATGCCTAACTCCCGGCGGAGGCTCCACAACTTGGCAAGCAAGTGAGGAGGCCACAGCCCACAGGAGGGAAGACGGACCAAGGCGCAGCCCAGGGCTGGCTCGGGCCGCTCTGATCGGTAGTGCTCTCAGCTATCAGAGGAGGTGCTGTGACCTGCGCGACAGCTGGGAGTGCAGCTCCCTCTGCTGCCGACAGGGGACCCCCAGGGGAGCCCCCCCTCCGCAGAGCAGCAGAGCATCCTGCCCGCCTTCCTGACGGCTGCACCGCGAGGCCCGTGCCCGAGGCAGGCGGCTCCCACCAGGCCCTGTACAGTCCCCGGGAGGCACACCTCTCGTCCGACCTCACGATCCAAGCCTCACCCCCAGGAGGGCCCGGCTCTGGCCTACCTGTGTGCGAGCCCACGGCTCTGAAGGTGCTCCTGGATCCGGATCAGCTCCTCCACCGGCAGCTGCGCCACGCTACTCTGGAGACAGGACACGTCAGATGGCGCCACGCTGAGCCCGCCCTGGCTCACACAGAGGACACGCTGAGCCCGCCCTCACTCAGAGGACACGCTGAGCCCTCGCTCACACAGAGGACACGCTGGGCCAGTGCCCTCGCTCACACAGAGGACACACTGAGCCCGCCCTCACTTACACAGAGGACACGCTGAGCCCGCCCTCACTCACACAGAGGACACGCTGAGCCCTCACTCACACAGAGGATACGCTGAGCCAGTGCCCTCGCTCACACAGAGGACACACTGAGCCCGCCCTCACTCACACAGAGGACACGCTGGGCCCTCACTCACACAGAGGACACGCTGGGCCCTCGCTCACACAGAGGACACGCTGGGCCAGTGCCCTCGCTCACACAGAGGACACGCTGGGCCCTCGCTCACACAGAGGACACGCTGGGCCAGTGCCCTCGCTCACACAGAGGACACGCTGGGCCCTCGCTCACACAGAGGACACGCTGGGCCAGTGCCCTCACTCACACAGAGGACACGCTGAGCCCTCGCTCACACAGAGGACACGCTGAGCCCTCGCTCACACAGAGGACACGCTGAGCCCTCGCTCACACAGAGGACACGCTGAGCCCTCGCTCACACAGAGGACACGCTGAGCCCTCGCTCACACAGAGGACACGCTGAGTCCTCGCTCACACAGAGGACACGCTGGGCCCTCGCTCACACAGAGGACACGCTGAGCCCTCGCTCACACAGAGGACACGCTGGGCCCTCGCTCACACAGAGGACACGCTGGGCCAGTGCCCTCGCTCACACAGAGGACACGCTGAGCCCTCGCTCACATAGAGGACACGCTGAGTCCTCGCTCACACAGAGGACACGCTGAGCCCTCACTCACACAGAGGACACACTGGGCCCTCGCTCACACAGAGGACACGCTGAGCCAGTGCCCTCGCTCACACAGAGGACACGCTGGGCCAGTGTCCATGCTCACAAGAGGGTACGCACGGTGCATCTGATGGAGCAAGGACAGACTAGGAGAAGGGATAAGACGCACCCGTGTACCGTGTCAGACACACGAGAACAACCACTCACAGGGCCGTGGCTTCTGCCAGGCCACGGGAAGACGTGCTGTGGAGAAAACACGGCCGACAGGCCCGCTTGCTGGGTTTCCCGGAAGCCACGCCTGGGCTCGGTACCTGTAAGTTTGCAGCCAGAAGCATCTCCACGCGGCGACACGCGAGGGTGTCAACCATACGCGCCAGCACGCGGAACGGGGTGCACAGCAGCTTGTCCACGTACAGCGTCAGCACGGCCCCCGACTGGCTCAGGTGGATGCCCTCCAGGCACTGCAGCGTCTTCCTCAGGGCGGTGGGCTGCGGGGAGGGAAGGCGGCAGTAAAGCGCCACCCGACGGCAGCGGCCGCGGCACTGCCCCGCCGCCGGCGGGCGGGACTTACGGCTGACAGGTTCTCGCAGCGGGACTGGAGGGCCTGCAGGAAGAGGCCGCTGGCGGCCGCGTTGCGGTGCACGGCGCTGATGAAGTCCTGCACGGGCGGCTCGTGCGACAGGCTGATCAGGTCCTGGATGTGGTTCACGACGAGCCAGGTCAGGTGCTCGGAGTCGTGCAGGTTCTGGCACTGCGGAGAGAGCCAGCGCTCGCCCAGGCCCGGGAGGTGGCTGGAGCCACAGGCAGGCCAGCGTGCAGTCCCGCCCACCAGTGACGGACAGGGAGGGGCTCGCCTTAGAGAGCCTGTCCCAGCGCACACGCTGCGCTGAGACCGCTCTGGTGAGGCTCCCGGGACTCCCGCCGGTGCTGGAGGAGGAGCGCGTGGACCGGGGGCATCAGCGGCAGACGTGGTGAGCGCAGCCCTCGGGGCCTGCCCAGAGCCGGATGCCATCCACACCCACCCGTTCCCCAGGCTCCAGGCTTTCTCCCTTCGGTAAGGTCAGTGGGGAGAGGACTCCCTGCCACTGTCACAGTTTCGGTAGAATTCCTGAGTCCAAACTATGAACGGCCCCGGAAAAGGTCATTGTGCATCACCAGAGGCCGGTGAACATTTGTGCCCTGGGGATGGGATGCGGTGGATGGGGTTTCCCTCAGCCTGGCCTGTGCCCTCTCTGCAGCCTGGGAGCTGCAGCGGGACATCCTCAGCGCTGCAGTGGGCGAGTCACTGATCGCCAGCCGTCAGCCCGGCCTGTGGCTGAGCGGGGCTCCCCTGGGAGCCACTCACCACCAGGGGACAGCTCCTGCGTTGAGTGTCTGCCCCCTGGTGGTTAGTGTACATCACAGCGAGCAGCTGAGCGGCCTTAGCACACCATTAGCATATCACACTTGGATTGGTTCAAACAGAACCCTATTTCAAAGGCGGCAATGAACATCCAGCACCTGCTCTACAGCTGACAAATAACTGTTACGGGGACCCACCCCGGCCCGCACCCAGCTTCTATTATCCTTATTGTTATGGCTCCACTGAGGCCCTCGCCATGACAAGACGGCCCAACACCCCAACTGGACGCAGCAGCCGACAAGCGGTGCCGAGTGACCCCCCCAGACACGTGTGGAAGCTCGTGACCAGCGGCCACGCCGGCTTCCCTGCTGTCAGCAGGACTGCACGTTAAGCGGGACTTGGGCCGGCGGCGGGAGCGCCACTGGCCGTGCTCTCCGCCCCACCTCGCGCATCCACACTTACAACATAATCACAGAAGAGGATGAGCGCGCCTCGCCGGACGATTTCTCTGTTGCACATCCCCAGCTGGGACGCCGGCTCGGAGTCCTCCTCTCCAGGCATCTGGGGACTCAGCGACCTCGTGGTGGACAGACTGCGCCGTCTGGAAGGAGTGACAGGTACACTGACAGGTTTCCAGCAGCAGCGCGCTCGCTGTCCAGCACTGCAGTGCAGGCCTGGTCCTGTCCTGAAGCAGGACTGGGAGCCGCCACAGGGGTGACGGGCGAGACAGGCTCCTGGGGGCCCCGAGCCACAGTGAGACACCGAGAGGAACCGAAGAGGACTCGCAGGCATCGAGAACGGCAGTGCCGACGGCAAGCTCACTGATCCCAGCTTGCTGGCTGCGGCCCCGGCTCCGTCCACATGAGGCTGCCCACGCAAGACCCCAGGTCCCTACTCCCACCCAGTGCCAGGCGGCACACAGCCCTAGGGTGCCCAGAGCCTGTGCCCACAGAAACCTCCTTAGAGCCCGAGGTGGCGGGGCCGCAGCAGCGTCCCTAAGGAGCCACAGGAAGGCCCGGGACTCTGCGAGTTGAGTAAGGCCCCCACACAGGAGGCAGCGCACAAAAGCACCTCCTGGCCATGGGCGACCACACGCCACGGGAAAAGGAAACCTCCGAGTGCGTCACAAAGCCTGTGAGATGTGCGTGACACTTACTAAAAACACAACATGTGGCAAAGGAAAGACCCAAACAAATGGGCAGGCCACGTCCAAAGACCAAACGACTCAGGATCGCTGAGATGGCAATTCCCCCAAATCCCGCCCCCCCCCCCCCCCCCCCCCCGGTCACTGCGGTCCCAGCCCGCCCGCGGGCTGTGCGCCAGCCGAGAGCCGGACCCTAAGGCACAGACGCAGGAACGCGGAGGCAGCAGGAGAGCCGAGGCCTCCGGGTGGGGCTGCCGGGGCAGACGGACTGGAGTCAGAAGAGGAAGCCAGGCACACGCCCCGCTGACGCCTGACAAGAGCGCCAGGTAACGAACACAGAGAGGACGTGTTTCTAACAAGAATGCTGAAGGTGATCTGTGAGGAGAAACACGACTCTGCAGCTTTCCATCAGATCGTCTGCAAGCTTCACTCGCAGAGGTACAGAATGCTAAGGCTGTGCGAGTGAGTCCCAGAGCCACGGGAGCCGACCTCACGATCGCGGGCCGCAGAGCTGCTCCCGCTCCCGTGCGCGTCCACGGGGCACAGGGCGTGTTCAGCGCCTGCGCCTGCGGCCAAGTGGCCCCCGACGCACGGCTGGTCTCCCCCGGCCCGCCGCCCGCAGCCTCCTCCGGCAGCGCATGCTCCCCGCTGTGCGCCCACAGCTTCAGAAACCCCGCCCTGAGGACTCCGCGGGGGGGGGCGGCGGGCGCCAAAGCTTTTGTCTCCGCGTGAGCACAAATCAAATGTCTGAGCGAGGGGGGCCTACAAGTTAGGCTTACCCCGGAAAAGTCCCTGAGGACAGGGCCACCCACGATCAGGTGGCCAGCAAGCTCTTACAGAACGAGCCACAAGGGCCTCCCAAAGGCCCTGAACGCTCCCACATAATCAGCCCAGGCCTCAGCAGCAGCAGAGCATCGGAGAGTCAGGATCTCTGGAGCCAATTTGAGGAGGCCTGGCAGGGGAGGCGGCGGCAGGAACGGCCGGCTCCCGGGGCCTGGATCAGACCACGTGTTTCTCCACAATGTGTCCGACAGGAAGATGGATGCACGCAGAACCCTCACAAAGGCCATGGCGACCGGCCAAGCCAGCCTCGGCGGCGGGGCGGGGGCGTACCTGGGGGTCTGCTGCACCTCGGCCCACCAGCCGTAGTCCGTGTGGCTGACGAGCAGCAGGATCTGGCACCAGAGCAGCACGAGGGCCGGGTGGGTGGGGACCATGGAGCGCACGTGCGCGTTCAGGCTCTCCAGGCCGTAGAAGCTGCCGTCCGCGCCGTCGGCCGTGAAGAGCCTGGAGGCGGCTGCTGTGATTCTCCGGAACATTCCTAGGAACAACCAAAGCCACGCAGGTTAGAGGAAAACTGCTCCTGGCTGAGGCCCGGCACTGCGGAGCCAGGAGGGTTTACGCCAGGATTTGTGCCGGCTCCTTCCTGCACCCGCTCCTGCTGAGCACCGAGGCGGCAACGACAGCCACATGGCCACCGCCGGCGGCAGAGGGCGGACGGCGCTGCCTCCCAGCTTGGCCTCTGCAGGCTGCTGAGGGCTGAGGGCCGGTGGGCTCCAGGGCCACCAGGACGCTGGCTGGGCAGCTACACCCGTAGGGCAGACCCCGTGGGACCCCACCCACCAGCTTCCCCGCAGCACCCTCCTCGCCTGGAGCCACCCCCAGGAATGACATCATTCCAGTGCTCCCTTGGACCCTCAGCACGCCTCTCCCGCGCCCTGGCTTCCCCCGTGGGCCTGCCCGGAGTGGTCGGAAGTGAACACTCTCGGGGGGGAGGGGGGCGCGGAGACGTGGCCGGGAGGGGACGCTCCCGGGGGGTGGGGGACACCCACCAGACTTGAAGATGTGGATCAGGCACATGAGCAGCGTGCCCAGCTCCTGGCAGTGGAAGGTGTGCTGCTGCTCGCTCATGTCCACCCGGAGCTGCTTGCTGACGATGTCCTCCAGGAGAATGCCCACCAGCTGCAGGAGAAACCTGCGGGAAGGGCGGAGACGTGACGAAGGGGCGTGATGGGCACGGGTCTCCTGTCCCTGCGTGCAGAACACACAGGACACAGCGCGGAGAGCAGGTGTAAGCCCACCCCCGGGCGGAGTCCCTGCCTCCGTGCGCATCTCCCTCCTGGGGGCTGGCAGCGGCCGGAGGACAGCGTGGCCCGAGGCTGTGAGGAGGCTGAGCGCGGCGCAGGACCTCATCATCCATCTCCGCAGCCTGCTCTGGTGACCCTGCACGCAGCAGGCGCCTCTGCACAGCCTGCTCCACCGATGGCCACAGCAGCGGCTAAGGAAACTGTGGTGGCCCCGGCAGGAAGGTTCGGCGGCAGAATCGCACCCACGCATGTCCTCCAAAGCACACACCGCCATCCTGGGCTCACACCGCCATCCTGGGCTCACACCGCCACACACCGCCATCCTGGGCTCACACCGCCATCCTGGGCTCACACCTCCATCCTGGGCTCACACCGCCACACACCGCCATCCTGGGCTCACACCGCCATCCTGGGCTCACACCGCCATCCTGGGCTCACACCGCCACACACCGCCATCCTGGGCTCACACCGCCACACACCGTCATCCTGGGCACACACCGCCATCCTGGGCTCACACCGCCACACACCGCCATCCTGGGCTCACACCGCCACACACCGCCATCCTGGGCTCACACCGCCATCCTGGGCTCACACCGCCATCCTGGGCTCACACCGCCATCCTGGGCTCACACCGCCATCCTGGGCACACACCGCCACACACCACCATCCTGGGCTCACACCGCCATCCTGGGCTCACACCACCACACACCGCCATCCTGGGCACACACCGCCATCCTGGGCTCACACCACCACACACCGCCATCCTGGGCTCACACCGCCATCCTGGGCTCACACCGCCATCCTGGGCTCACACCGCCATCCTGGGCTCACACCGCCACACACCGCCATCCTGGGCTCACACCGCCATCCTGGGCTCACACCGCCATCCTGGGCTCACACCGCCACACACCGCCATCCTGGGCTCACACCGCCACACACCGTCATCCTGGGCACACACCGCCATCCTGGGCTCACACCGCCACACACCGCCATCCTGGGCTCACACCGCCACACACCGCCATCCTGGGCTCACACCGCCATCCTGGGCTCACACCGCCATCCTGGGCTCACACCGCCATCCTGGGCTCACACCGCCATCCTGGGCACACACCACCACACACCACCATCCTGGGCTCACACCGCCATCCTGGGCTCACACCACCACACACCGCCATCCTGGGCACACACCGCCATCCTGGGCTCACACCACCACACACCGCCATCCTGGGCTCACACCGCCATCCTGGGCTCACACCACCACACACCGCCATCCTGGGCACACACCGCCATCCTGGGCTCACACCACCACACACCGCCATCCTGGGCTCACACCGCCATCACACCGCCATCCTGGGCTCACACCACCACACACCGCCATCCTGGGCTCACACCGCCACACACCGCCATCCTGGGCACACACCGCCATCCTGGGCACACACCACCACACACCGCCATCCTGGGCTCACACAGCCACACACCGCCATCCTGGGCTCACACCACCACACACCGCCATCCTGGGCTCACACCACCACACACGGCCATCCTGGGCTCACACCGCCATCCTGGGTTCACACCGCCATCCTGGGCTCACACCACCATCCTGGGCTCACACCGCCATCCTGGGCTCACACCACCATCCTGGGCTCACCGCCATCCTGGGCACACACCGCCACCCTGGGCTCACACCACCACACACCGGCATCCTGGGCTCACACCGCCATCCTGGGCTCACACCACCACACACCGCCATCCTGGGCACACACCGCCATCCTGGGCTCACACCACCACACACCGCCATCCTGGGCACACACCGCCATCCTGGGCTCACACCACCACACACCGCCATCCTGGGCACACACCACCACACACCGCCATCCTGGGCTCACACCACCACACACCGCCATCCTGGGCTCACACCGCCACACACCGCCATCCTGGGCTCACACCGCCACACACCGCCATCCTGGGCACACACCGCCATCCTGGGCTCACACCACCACACACCGCCATCCTGGGCTCACACCGCCATCCTGGGCTCACACCGCCACACACCGCCATCCTGGGCACACACTGCCATCCTGGGCTCACACCACCACACACCGCCATCCTGGGCTCACACCACCACACACCGCCATCCTGGGCTCACACCGCCATCCTGGGCTCACACCACCACACACCGCCATCCTGGGCACACACCGCCATCCTGGGCTCACACCACCACACACCGCCATCCTGGGCTCACACCGCCATCCTGGGCACACACCACCACACACCGCCATCCTGGGCTCACACCGCCACACACCGCCATCCTGGGCTCACACCACCACACACCGCCATCCTGGGCTCACACCACCACACACCGCCATCCTGGGCACACACCGCATTCCTGGGCTCACACCGCCATCCTGGGCTCACACCGCCATCCTGGGCTCACACCACCACACACTGCCATCCTGGGCTCACACCGCCATCCTGGGCTCACACCACCACACACCGCCATCCTGGGCTCACACCGCCATCCTGGGCTCACACCACCACACACCGCCATCCTGGGCTCACACCACCACACACCGCCATCCTGGGCACACACCACCACACACCGCCATCCTGGGCTCACACCACCACACACCGCCATCCTGGGCTCACACCACCACACACCGCCATCCTGGGCTCACACCACCACACACCGCCATCCTGGGCTCACACCACCACACACCGCCATCCTGGGCTCACACCGCCATCCTTGGCTCACACCGCCATCCTGGGATCACACCGCCATCCTGGGCTCACACCGCCATCCTGGGCTCACACCATCACACACCGCCATCTTGGGCTCACACCACCACACACCGCCATCCTGGGCACACACCGCCATCCTGGGCTCACACCGCCATCCTGGGCTCACACCGCCATCCTGGGCTCACACCATCACACACCGCCATCCTGGGCACACACCACCACACACCGCCATCCTGGGCTCACACCACCACACACCGCCATCCTGGGCTCACACCGCCATCCTGGGCTCACACCGCCATCCTGGGCTCACACCGCCATCCTGGGCTCACACCATCACACACCGCCATCCTGGGCACACACCACCACACACCGCCATCCTGGGCTCACACCACCACAAACACCGCCATCCTGGGAACACACCACCACACACCGCCATCCTGGGCTCACACCGCCATCCTTGGCTCACACCGCCATCCTAGGCTCACACCGCCATCCTGGGCTCACACCGCCATCCTGGGCTCACACCATCACACACCGCCATCTTGGGCTCACACCACCACACACCGCCATCCTGGGCACACACCGCCATCCTGGGCTCACACCGCCATCCTGGGCTCACACCGCCATCCTGGGCTCACACCGCCATCCTGGGCTCACACCATCACACACCGCCATCCTGGGCACACACCACCACACACAGCCATCCTGGGCTCACACCACCACAAACACCGCCATCCTGGGCACACACCACCACACACCGCCATCCTGGGCTCACACCGCCATCCTGGGCTCACACCACCACACACCGCCATCCTGGGCTCACACCACCACACACCGCCATCCTGGGCTCACACCGCCACAAACACCGCCATCCTGGGCTCACACCGCCATCCTGGGCTCACACCACCACACACCGCCATCCTGGGCACACACCACCACACACCGCCATCCTGGGCTCACACCACCACACACCGCCATCCTGGGCTCACACCGCCATCCTGGGCTCACACCGCCATCCTGGGCTCACACCACCACACACCGCCATCCTGGGCTCACACCACCACACACCGCCATCCTGGGCTCACACCGCAATCCTGGGCTCACACCGCCATCCTGGGCTCACACCACCACACACCGCCATCCTGGGCTCAAACCGCCATCCTGGGCACACACCGCCATCCGGGGCACACACCGCCATCCTGGGCTCACACCATCACACACCGACATCCCGGGCTCACACCGCCATCCTGGGCACACACCATCACACACCGCCATCCTGGGCTCACACCGCCATCCTGGGCACACACCATCACACACTGCCATCCTGGGCTCACACCGCCACAAACACCGCCATCCTGGGCTCACACCGCCATCCTGGGCTCACACCACCATCCTGGGCTCACACCGCCATCCTGGGCACACACCACCATCCTGGGCTCACACCGCCATCACACACCACCATCCTGGGCACATACCACCATCCTGGGCACACACCACCATCCTGGGCTCACACCACCATCCTGGGCTCACACCGCCACAAACACCGCCATCCTGGGCTCACACCGCCACAAACACCGCCATCCTGGGCTCACACCGCCACAAACACCGCCATCCTGGGCTCACACCGCCATCCTGGGCTCACACCACCATCCTGGGCTCACACCACCATCCTGGGCACACACCACCATCCTGGGCTCACACCGCCATCCTGGGCACACACCGCCATCCTGGGCACACACCACCATCCTGGGCTCACACCGCCATCCTGGGCTCACACCGCCATCCTGGGCACACACCGCCATCCTGGGCTCACACCGCCATCCTGGGCTCACACCGCCATCCTGGGCTCACACCGCCATCCTGGGCACACACCGCCATCCTGGGCTCACACCGCCATCCTGGGCACACACCGCCATCCTGGGCACACACCGCCATCCTGGGCTCACACCGCCATCCTGGGCACACACCGCCATCCTGGGCACACACCGCCATCCTGGGCTCAAACCGCCACAAATGCCGCCATCCTGGGCACATGCCGCCATCCTGGGCACACACCGCCATCCTGGGCACACACCACCACACACCACCATCCTGGGCTCACACCGCCATCCTGGGCTCACACCACCACACACCGCCATCCTGGGCACACACCGCCATCCTGGGCTCACACCACCACACACCGCCATCCTGGGCTCACACCGCCATCCTGGGCTCACACCGCCATCCTGGGCTCACACCGCCACACACCGCCATCCTGGGCTCACACCGCCATCCTGGGCTCACACCGCCATCCTGGGCTCACACCGCCACACACCGCCATCCTGGGCTCACACCGCCATCCTGGGCTCACACCGCCATCCTGGGCTCACACCGCCACACACCGCCATCCTGGGCTCACACCGCCACACACCGCCATCCTGGGCTCACACCGCCATCCTGGGCTCACACCACCATCCTGGGCTCACACCGCCATCCTGGGCTCACACCGCCATCCTGGGCTCACACCACCACACACTGCCATCCTGGGCTCACACCGCCATCCTGGGCTCACACCACCACACACCGCCATCCGGGGCTCACACCGCCATCCTGGGCTCACACCACCACACACCGCCATCCTGGGCACACACTGCCATCCTGGGCACACACCACCACACACCGCCATCCTGGGCTCACACCGCCATCCTGGGCTCACACCGCCATCCTGGGCACACACCACCACACACCGCCATCCTGGGCTCACCCCGCCATCCTGGGCTCACACCACATCCTGGGCACCGCCATCCTGGGCTCACACCACCACACACCGCCATCCTGGGCTCACACCGCCACACACCGCCATCCTGGGCTCACACCGCCATCCACACACCGCCATCCTGGGCTCACACCACCACACACCGCCATCCTGGGCTCACACCACCACACACCGCCATCCTGGGCTCACACCCGCCATCCTGGGCTCACACCACCACACACCATCCTGGGCTCACACCGCCATCCTGGGCTCACACCGCCATCCTGGGTTCACACCGCCATCCTGGGCTCACACCACCATCCTGGGCTCACACCGCCATCCTGGGCTCACACCGCCATCCTGGGCTCACACCACCACACACTGCCATCCTGGGCTCACACCGCCATCCTGGGCTCACACCACCACACACCGCCATCCTGGGCTCACACCACCACACACCGCCATCCTGGGCACACACCACCACACACCGCCATCCTGGGCTCACACCGCCACACACCGCCATCCTGGGCTCACACCACCACACACCGCCATCCTGGGCTCACACCACCACACACCGCCACCCTGGGCACACACCACCACACACCGCCATCCTGGGCTCACACCGCCACACACAGCCATCCTGGGCTCACACCACCACACACCGCCATCCTGGGCTCACACCGCCATCCTGGGCACACACCACCACACACCGCCATCCTGGGCTCACACCGCCATCCTGGGCTCACACCGCCATCCTGGGCTCACACCGCCATCCTGGGCACACACCACCACACACCGCCATCCTGGGCTCACACCGCCATCCTGGGCTCACACCGCCATCCTGGGCTCACACCATCACACACACCACCACACACCGCCCTCCTGGGCTCACACCACCACACACCGCCATCCTGGGCTCACACCACCACACCACACACTGCCATCCTGGGCTCACACCACCACACACCGCCATCCTGGGCTCACACCACCACACACGGCCATCCTGGGCTCACACCGCATTCCTGGGCTCACACCGCCATCCTGGGCTCACACCACCATCCTGGGCTCACACCGCCATCCTGGGCTCACACCGCCATCCTGGGCTCACACCACCACACACTGCCATCCTGGGCTCACACCACCACACACCGCCATCCTGGGCTCACACCACCACACACCGCCATCCTGGGCTCACACCACCACACACCGCCATCCTGGGCACACACCACCACACACCGCCATCCTGGGCTCACACCACCACACACCGCCATCCTGGGCTCACACCACCACACACCGCCATCCTGGGCTCACACCGCCATCCTGGGCTCACACCGCCATCCTGGGCTCACACCGCCATCCTGGGCTCACACCGCCATCCCGGGCTCACCCCGCCATCCTGGGGTCACACCGCCATCCTGGGCTCACACCGCCATCCTGGGCTCACACACCGCCATCCTGGGCTCACACCGCCATCCTCCTGGCACACACCACACACCGCCATCCTGGGCTCACACCGCCA
Organism: Nyctalus aviator; assembly: GCA_036971965.1. Taxonomy (NCBI): domain Eukaryota; kingdom Metazoa; phylum Chordata; class Mammalia; order Chiroptera; family Vespertilionidae; genus Nyctalus; species Nyctalus aviator. The sequence continues at coordinate 205,450,966 of CM072922.1, forward strand.
TCCTGGGCTCACACCGCCATCCTGGGCACACACCACCACACACCGCCATCCTGGGCTCACACCGCCATCCTGGGCTCACACCGCCATCCTGGGCTCACACCATCACACACCGCCATCCTGGGCTCACACCGCCACAAACACCGCCATCCTGGGCACACACCGCCATCCTGGGCTCACACCGCCATCCTGGGCTCACACCGCCATCCTGGGCACACACCGCCATCCTGGGCTCACACCGCCATCCTGGGCTCACACCGCCATCCTGGGCACACACCGCCATCCTGGGCACACACCGCCATCCTGGGCACACACCGCCATCCTGGGCTCACACCGCCATCCTGGGCACACACCGCCATCCTGGGCACACACCGCCATCCTGGGCTCAAACCGCCACAAATGCCGCCATCCTGGGCACACACCGCCATCCTGGGCACACACCGCCATTCTGGGCACACACCACCACACACCGCCATCCTGGGCACACACCACCAGCACACACCGCCCCACACACCGCCATCCTGGGCTCACACCGCCATCCTGGACTCACACCACCACACACCGCCATCCTGGGCTCACACCGCCATCCTGGACTCACACCACCACACACCGCCATCCTGGGCTCACACCGCCATCCTGGGCACACACCGCCATCCTGGGCACACACCGCCATCCTGGGCACACACCGCCACAAACACCGCCATCCTGGGCTCACACCGCCACAAACACCGCCATCCTGGGCTCACACCGCCATCCTGGGCTCACACCACCATCCTGGGCTCACACCGCCATCCTGGGCACACACCACCATCCTGGGCTCACACCGCCATCACACACCACCATCCTGGGCACATACCACCATCCTGGGCACACACCACCATCCTGGGCTCACACCACCATCCTGGGCTCACACCGCCACAAACACCGCCATCCTGGGCTCACACCGCCACAAACACCGCCATCCTGGGCTCACACCGCCACAAACACCGCCATCCTGGGCTCACACCGCCATCCTGGGCTCACACCACCATCCTGGGCTCACACCACCATCCTGGGCACACACCACCATCCTGGGCTCACACCGCCATCCTGGGCACACACCGCCATCCTGGGCACACACCACCATCCTGGGCTCACACCGCCATCACACACCACCATCCTGGGCACATACCACCATCCTGGGCACACACCACCATCCTGGGCTCACACCACCATCCTGGGCTCACACCGCCATCACACACCACCATCCTGGGCACACACCACCATCCTGGGCTCACACCACTATCCTGGGCTCACACCGCCATCCTGGGCTCACACCGCCACAAACACCGCCATCCTGGGCTCACACCGCCACAAACACCGCCATCCTGGGCTCACACCGCCATCCTGGGCTCACACCACCATCCTGGGCTCACACCGCCATCCTGGGCACACACCGCCATCACACACCGCCATCCTGGGCACACACCACCATCCTGGGCTCACACCGCCATCCTGGGCACACACTGCCATCACACACCGCCATCCTGGGCTCACACTGTCATCCTGGGCTCACACCGCCATCCTGGGCTCACACCGCCATCCTGGGCTCACACCGCCATCCTGGGCACACACCACCAGCACACACCGCCACAAACACCGCCATCCTGGGCTCACACCGCCACAAACACCGCCATCCTGGGCACACACCGCCACAAACACCGCCATCCTGGGCTCACACCGCCACAAACACCGCCATCCTGGGCTCACACCGCCACAAACGCCGCCATCCTGGGCACACACCGCCATCCTGGGCACACACCACCATCCTGGGCTCACACCGCCATCCTGGGCTCACACCACCACACACCGCCATCCTGGGCTCACACCGCCACAAACACCGCCATCCTGGGCACACACCGCCATCCTGGGCTCACACCGCCACAAACACTGCCATCCTGGGCACACACCGCCATCCTGGGCTCACACCTCCATCCTGGGCTCACACCGCCACAAACACCGCCATCCTGGGCTCACACCGCCATCCTGGGCTCACACCGCCATCCTGGGCTCACACCGCCATCACACACCGCCATCCTGGGCTCACACCGCCATCCTGGGCTCACACCGCCATCCTGGGCTCACACCGCCAGCACAGTGTGTGCAGTGCCTGAGGTGGGACCGCCGCCCAGGAGCCTCTGAACTGGGAGCAGACATGACCCGCCCCTCCGTCCCGGGCCGACCTGGAGGGGAGGGATCAGACCACTCCCAGGGGCCCTCCCGGACCCTGAGCTTCTGCAGCGGGCGCCGCCCAATCCCGGGACCCAGGGCGCCGCCCCTGCGCCCTCCCACTGTGGCAGGGTGTCGCCAGGCAGGAAGGCAGGCCGGATGGGACTGACCGGGAGAGGTGTGAACCTACGCCCCCGGCAGGCAGCCGAGGAAGACGGGGGCCAGCCCCGCCTCTGATCCCCAAACGCCACGTGACTCCGGAGGGAGGGACCGGAGGGTCGTTACGCAGCCTACCTGGCGAATGTCTCCTCCGGCAAAGTCTTCACCTGCCTGCCCGCACCGGGTGCCGCGGGTGCCGCGTCCCGGTCCCCGCCCCGGAGCCTCGCGATGACGGGACAGGAGAGCAGGTGCGGGGAGAAGGCCAGCTCTTGGATGCGGGAGAGGACGATGTCTTCGGTCGACTGGGAGATGAGGACCCTCAAGATGGCCAGGATTCCCGAGACCCAGAGCTGGACGGTGCTCACCGATGCCTGGGGGAGGGACGAGCCGCTCAGGGAAGGACAGAGAAGCACGCTGTGCTGATCACCGGCTGATCTACCATCCCGCCGCACCCTGCACCGCGCTCTGAGGGCTGCCTCCGCCGCAGGGACAGTGTGAACGCCAGCCCAGGCCGCCAGGCCCGGGCCCGCTGAGCCCGAGCGCTGGGCAGCACTCACCATGGTGTCCGGGGTGACAAACATGCTCCGCAGAAGCATGTCCACAGGCCGCAGCGAGGAGGGGGCCAGGATCTCAAACAGCGTGTTTAACACGCCGAGGGCTTCGTGCGAATCGATGTGCATCTGTGGCAAGCGAACAAGCAGAGGCGGACGTGACACCGGGGCCCAGCCCGGCGACCTGCCCCCGCCAGCACCCGCACGGGAGCCAGTGCCCGCAGCCCACCCAGCAAACACGCTTCCGAACGCCGTGTCTCCGCTGCGTTTTCCCACAATGCAAATCTCTCCCTGCGGAGTTTCATTGTTTAAACAATGTATGTTTTCTTTAAAAGTCAAACACAAAAGACCAAAGGGAAAAAAATCAGCTGGAACTGCACCCAACACCATCAGCACCCCTGGGTGCACCTGTACCCCGTTTTCCTCAGTGGGACCAGCGCACACCCCCTTCCTTCCCCTTTGCTTTCCCCGCACCACACCCCACAGCGCCAACGAGCAACCAATGCCAACCGGCGGCTGCGCGGCCTCCTTCCGCCGACGCGGCTTTTCGTTGACTCGTCTGACAAACCACTAACGCCCTGCGTTCCCTTAAAGACACAGCGGCGGACTCCCAAGCAACAGGGTTTAAGTGCCAGCGGGTGCCAAGCTTTCTGGGCTACGTCCCAGCTTCACGTGCAGCAGGCCCGGGCTGCTCCCAGCTCCTGTCGCCATCGCCCACGTCCACACGCCAATGACAGCTCTGGAGAGAGGTGGCCTTCGCGGCCGGTCTGAAGGCGTCCGAGCTGTGCCTCCTCCAGCGCCAGGGGACAGAGCTCGCGCCCTCGCGCCTTGACGGGCATATGCCGCTGCTCGGGCACCATGTGGCACTCCTGGGTCCAGCATCGCCAATACCCTTCAGTGCCAGCCTTCCCCACCCGCCCCTCCCCTGGGGTGGCCGCCACGAGTACCCCTTCTTAGTGCAACCCCCCGCCACAGCGGGGCTCCACCTCCTCCTGGCCTGCCAAGCGCCGCCTAGTCCGGGCCCCGGGCTGTGCCTCCCTGGCTGTAGGAGCCCAGGCGCCTGCCGTCCTCGTCCCACTGGCTGTCCCCGCCCCATGCCCCCGTCAGTGACGAGGAGGAGGAGGCTGGCCATCCTAGGGGTTGATGGGACAGGAGTGCCCTGGGCCGGCTCCCACACTGGACAGCGGGGACAAGAGCGGGAGCGGCTCGCCCAGGTGAGGAACGGAAGCTCCCGTCCCGGACCCGCGCAGACACTGCTGTGGGCGATGGACCCGAGCGTGAAGGCAGGCACGGCCCTCCTCCCCACCGCGGCGCACCTGCTGCTTGGCGAGCATCGGGAGCAGGATGTCGGCCACCTGCCGCGACAGCCGCTTCCACCGGTCCTCGCTCTCCTTGTGGCACTGCTGCAGGACCAGGATCAGCATCTCCAGCACCTGCGGGCGGGCGGGCGGTCACTCCTCCCCTCTCGCCTGTCAGCGGGGCGGGGACACGCCAGGGCCAAGCCTCCTGACCCCACGAGGGCCTGACGAGCCAGGACCCGGCCCTGGGACCCGGGGCCAGGAGCAGCTCCTCAGGGCCCGCTGCGCCTCGCCGCATTATCCCGTGGAGCCACGAGACTTCGTAACCGAGAAACGGCACCAGACGGAACGACACCCGCCTCTGGCAGCCCCAGCCCGCCGACCCAGCAGCCTGGGCCTCACGCCCTCGGGCCTGCCCTCAGCGGGTCCCCCCACAGGCATCGCCCGTGGGGGCCCGCCTCTCAGGTTCCGTGCCTGAGCCACTGGCCAGCGGCCATGTCTGTGCAGAGGCAGCTCAGGGCCGGCCCCCAGGGAGCACGCTGACCAGGGCTCTTGCCCAGAACTGCAGATGCAACAGATGCCTCGTGGCCTATGAAGCTTAAGACCTTTCCCTGCTTGTTTACAAAAAACAGGAATGGAGCAGATGGAGAAGTGTGCCATCGGGTCTCTAAAAGACAACTGCTATAAAAGAGAGGCACCACCCTGGCAGGTGTGGCTCAGTGGAGAGAGCGTTGGTCTGCGGACTGAAGGGTCCCAGGTTCAATTCCGGCCAAGCGCATGTACCTTGGTTGCGGGCACATCCCCAAGGAGATGTGCAGGGGACAGCTGATCGATGTTTCTCTCTCATTGATGTTTCTAGCTCTCTATCCCTCTCCCTTCCTCTCTGTAAAAATCAATAAAATACATTAAAGAAAAAAGAGAGGCACCCGTGTAAGCCCACCCCCTACAGAGCCCGACCACCCCCCCGCCTCTCCCGTCCAGGCCGCGCTGCGCCCTCACTGCGCAAGAACACCTTCACGGCCCTCACCAAGGCCATCCCCCGTCTGTTCACTCGCAAGCCAGGCCGAGAACGGGGAGCCACTCCCGGCCCCCCAGCCCAGCGAGCTGGCCGAGAGCAGCGGCGCTCACAGCTCCGGGCAGTGCCCACTGCGGTGGCGATGGGGCCTAACCAAACACCACACGCTGTGACCGAGCCGGAGCCCCCGGAGAGCAGAGGAAGTGCTCCTGAGGAAGCTCCTGACTTCACAGGTCTGAGACACACCGCTGGGAGGAAGGACAGAGTGAGGCCAGGCCGCCGCACACGCTGAGAGGAGTCACAGAAAGCAGCTCTCTGCACTCCACTGCCTCCAAGCACCCGAGGTTCCGTCCACCTTACGGACGGCAGAAACAGGACCAGCTCAGGGAGCACTCACATGGTCTTCCTGGGAAGAGAAGGCTCGGGGTACACACTTCTTGACGCATGTGCGGTCTGCCAGGGGGGCCGCCCCACAGGGCGGCGCTGCTTCAGGCAGCCCCACAGACCCTCTGGCCCCCCAGCCCGGCCCCAGCCGGCCCAGAGCAACACCCGTAACGGCCGGCGGCCCCGCGGCCCCGCGGCCCTGCGCCCTGCGGGACGAGAGGGCCCCTTACCTGATGGTACTGGATGAGCCTCAGGAGCATGGACACCACCACCTCCTTCTGGGTCTCCAGCTCCTTCCCCGCGTCAGCCTTATTGGCCCCTCGCAGGATGAAGAGGTCGTGGACGATGGGCTGGAGCGCCGGGATGGCTGGGGACAGAGCTCCGATGAGCAGCCGCGCCTCCCGGCAGCAGGGAGCACCGAGCGCCCGCGGAGCTGGGCTGGCCACGCTCGTGCGAGGGACCAGCGTCTGTCAGGCCCCATCTGCCGTGCAGCGATCTGCCGCGTCTCCATTCCCACTTACGTAGATTCTAAGTCCTCACAGTGAAGAGGGTGCCCCTCCACGTGCACAAGCACACGCGTGTGAACATCGCATGCACATGCACCCATGCGCACACACAGGCTGCCGAGCAGAGCAGGCGGACAGGGCACGCGGGGGAGGGAGGGCCGCCGTTACCGTGGGTCACGGCCTTGCGGCCGCTCGCCATGATGCCGTCGCACAGCTGGATGATCTTGGGGATCCCGATGATCTGCTTCGAGTGGTAGCGCTCGTAGGACAGGAGCACCAGGAAGAAGAAGATGTTGGGGATGATCGCCTCCGAGTCCCTGGAAACAAAGCCTCCATCAGACACTTCCTCTCAGACCCGACACACACCACCAACGCAGCAAACGAATCCTCACGGGAAGCGAGAGCCCGCACACAAGGAGCCTCGCGGGCTCCTTCCGTCCAGCGGGCACGGGGCCTTCCGTCCGGGCGGGGCCTGCACCCGGCCAGCGCACCCGGCAGCCCCGGGCGCCCACACAGCCGGCTCCTCGGTTCCCTCCGCGCCTCCTCTTTAGTCCAGGAAACTGGCCAGAAGGAAAAGGAACCCGCTCACAGTCACGGCCAGAAAGAGAGCAGGTCCTAGACCCCAGGCCTCTGACACTGTCCTCGGCACGGACCCCACTTTTTAAAAAAATATATATATATATTTTACTCATTTTTAACAAAGAGGAAGGGAAAGGGATAGAGAGTTAGAAACATTGATGAGAGAGAATCATCGATCAGCTGCCAAGGTACATGCCCTGGACCGGAAGCGAACCTAGGACCTTTCAATCCGCAGTCTGACGCTCTATCCACCGAACCAAACCGGTTTCGGCCGGACCCCATTTTTTACTGAGCAACTCAGAAGCTAATGGATGGGAGCCCTGGCGGGGGGCTCGATGGTTGCAGCAGCATCCTGTGCACAAAAGGCTGTGGGTTCAAGTCCAGTCAAGGCACATACCTAGCTTGTGGGTTGGATTCCCTGTTGTGGTATGCACAGGAAGCAACCGATCAATGTTTCTCTCTCTCTCTCTCTCTCTGTCAAATCAATAAAAATGTATCCTCAGGTGAGGATTAAAAGAAACAGAAGAATTTTAATTTTCAATAATTATACACCCATAACTGCAAAGGAGGAAGCATTAACCCTTCCTCTGCAGTGATCAAGGCTATTACAGACATAACTGCATGGCAATTGCCTTGTTAAAGCCAACCACATCTAAGCAGCTGCCCTTTAAGATTAAGAGGTGGTGTTCAACAAGCCAGAATTCCTTTAGCCACTGATCATAATTAGATGCTTTCAAACGTGAAATGAAAACTGATGGCACCTGTAATTAACAGATGCCGAACAGCTTCTAAACTAGCCTTCAGATACCCATTCATTTTATTTTTTAAAATATATTTCCACCAATTTCAGAGAGGGAGGGAGAAAGAGAGAGAGAAACATCAATGATGAGAATCACTTGATCAGCTGCCTCCTTGCATGCCCCCTACTGGGAATTGAGCCTGCAATCCGGGCATGTACCATGACGGGAATCGAACTGAGACCTCCTGGTACATAGGTCAATGCTTAACCACTGAGCAATACTAGCCAGGTTTCATTAATTTTTAAGAGAAACAATGCATAGCATATTAGTCAGGTTTCCATTAAAAAAAATACCTAGCCAAATTCCTAACAATCCACCCTGACTGCTGTGGCTCAATTGGCTGAGCTTTGCCCCATCCCCACCTCCCCATGACCAAAAAGTCTCAGGTTCAATTCCGTCAGGGCACATGCCTGGGTTTCGAGCTCAATCCCAGAGTGGGGCATGCAGGAAGCAACTGATGATTCTCTCTCATCATTGATATTTCTCTCTCTCCCCCTCTCCCTTCCTCTCCCTAAGAAAAAATCAATGAAAACATTTTTTTAGCCGAAGCCGGTTTGGCTCAGTGGATAGAGCATCGGCCTGCGGACTGAAAGGTCCTGGGTTCGATTCCGGTCAAGGGGATGTGCCTTGGTTGCGGGCACATTCCCAGTGAGGATTGTGCAGGAGGCAGCTGATCGATAATTCTCTCTCATAGATGTTTCTAACTCTCTGTCCCTCTCGCTTCCTCTCTGTAAAAAAAATCAATAAAATATATTTTAAAAAAATAAAAGCACTATCTTTAAAAAAAAAAAAAGAAAAAAAAACTTTTTTTTAAATGCCTCGAGATCCTTTAAAGTACATTCGTGTTAATATCTAAAACTACATGCACTTACGTAACCAGAACAGAAGCAGAATTAAGAAGCAGAGTAAGAGGACGCCGTTACCTGAACTGGCCCACTTCGATGTACTCAAACTGCTTCAGCACGAACCCAATGAACACCTGCAGAGGAGAGAAACGGCACTGCCACACGCACTGCGGCCCGGCTCCTCGCGCCCACTGCCCCGTGCAAATGTTTAACAGGTTTCCTGACGGCGGATAAGCCGTGGTGCACAAGAGCGCAAACGTGTTTACTGCGTCAGACAGGATTTCAGACCCTCCCAGGGTCCCTATAGACGTTTCTGTTCACAGAGGAGAGACCTGTCAGGAGGACAAATAACGAACTCGGGGGACACGGCAGCACCCGCCATACCGGGGCCTCCTGTCCAGCTTGAGGAGCCCCACACGGGGCGTGGGTGCTGCAGGACGGCCCAGGAGAGACGCCGTGCGTCCGCCCCGTGTGGGAGCCATTCCCGGCACCGCCTGCTCACCCACCCCAGCCCAGAGCTGCCCCCCCACTGCATCCCCCGGCCCCGTGACCCCGCACACAGCAGGCACTCAATAGATGGGAACGGAGCTCAGTGGCCTGCGGCTCGCTTCCCACCCTCTCAGGAAACCTGCGTGGTACCGAGTGGCGAGGGCAAGAACCAACGTGAGGGGCTGCTCACGGCCAAGCCCCGCGCTCCCAAGGCCGGGGCGGGCGGAGCTGTGCGGTGCGGTGGGAGCGGCGGCCAGGGGAAGCGCGGGCTGCCAAGGGCTCAGCGCGCTGCCGGGAAGCAGGCCTGTCGATGCTCAGGCGGCCCTCAGCGTTGGTGGACAGAGGCGGCTCAGAAGGAAGCAGCGTCTGCCGCCTAGAACAGGCTATGGGAGAGCCTCTGGCAAAGGAGACCGGGGGCCCAGGGAGACCCCAACAGCCCAGACAGATGGGGAGACCCTGGGGCGAGGGCAGGCCCGTCCTGCTGAGACGCAGATGCGGGAGGAACAGCCGAGCTTGCGGCAGGTGGCGGCGCCGTCTCTGCGGCCGCTTCACTCAGTCGCAAACAGGGCAGAGATGAGAGACCGAGTGACAAACCTGGTCTGAATCCAGAAGGCAGTAGTTGACCCGCAGCTGGACCAGCTGCGCCAGCAAGTCCAGAACCTGCCTCTGCAGCTGCACGGACGTGGTGGTCGTGTACTGCTTCAGCGCCTTGATGACCAGAGGCTCGAACAGCCGGATGTGGCTGTGAATGGCGTTCTGGGACAGGCGCAGCGCCGTGAGCGCCTCCGGGAAGGCCCGGCCCGGCGCCCGGCCCCTCCCCGCGCCCCCGGCCGCCCCGCGTACCGACCTTGTCTGCACGGGTCTTTGTGACGCTCGAGAGGTTTGTCTTCAACTGGGTGGACACCTTCTGCAGCACGTCGAACCACCTGCCGGCGAGAGCGCCCTCACTACGCTGCGGGACTCAGCACACCGCGGCCGGCTCGGGGGTCGGGCGCCCGTTTCCCAGAGGTCCCCGGACGGAGCAGCCCTTCGGGGACGCTGGCTCCTGTCGCGGTTTCTCACAGACCAGTCCCCGCTTGCTCTCCCGCGTCTCTCCCACGCCGTTCCTAACTGCGCGCGGCGGGAGGGTTACCCGGGGAGGGTTACCCCGAGGCGGCGAGGTCCGGCTCGGCCTGCGCGGCGTTGCGCAGGCTGGCGTCGGCCAGGGCCTGGGTGAAGTGAGTGTAGGGAGCCATGAAGCAGCAGTGGTACAGGCCGGGCCGCAGGCTGGACGAGCCGAGGCGCTGGGCTCGGCCCTGGCACTTGCTGGGGTTGAAGGAGAAGCCATCGCACTGGGCGGCCAGGTTCGTCCCAAAGAGAGTCCTCAGCAGCTGGAGAGAGGGGCCGTCAGCGCTGCCCACGGCGCTGCCCACGGCGCTGCCCACGGGAAGCCAACCCCGCGCTCTGAATCGCGAACGAGAGGGGGCATCCTGACACCCGGGGACACGGCTGCATAGGCGGGTCAGCAGAGGCCCCGCCCACGATGACCTCCCCTGGGCGCACAGCGCCCCTCCCGTGGGGCTGAGAAGAGCCCGCCTCACCTGCTGGACGCAGACCGTGGCCATCGTGGGCTCCCGGCTGAAGCAGGACCGCAGGTAGCCCAGGATCTCCTCCACACACTGCGGGGGAAGCGGGCGCTCAGGAGGCGGGGACGCTGGCTCCCGGGATGCCTTGCCTGCGAGCCCTCGCCACCGACTCCCAGCTCCAACGCCCGCCGCTCACCGGCCCCACGCCCTCTGCTCACCGACCCCGACCCCGCACCCGCGGCTAACTGACCCCCACCCGCCGCTCACCGGCCCCCGCCCGCCGCTCACCGGCCCCACGCCCTCTGCTCACCGACCCCGACCCCGCGCCCACTGCTAACTGACCCCCACCCGCCGCTCACCGGCCCCCGCCCGCCGCTCACCGGCCCCGACCCCGCGCCCGCGGCTGACCCCCACCCGCCGCTCACCGACCCCCAGCTCACCGCCCACCGACCCCCGCCCGCCACTCACCGACCCCCGCCCGCCGCTCACCGGCCCCCGCCCGCCGCTCACCGGCCCCACGCCCTCTGCTCACCGACCCCGACCCCGCGCCCACGGCTAACTGACCCCCGCCCGCCGCTCACCGACCCCCAGCTCACCGCTCACCAACCCCCACCCGCCACTCACCGACCCCGACCCCCGCCCACCGCTCACCAACCCTCGCCCGCCAGCTCAGAGCCAAGCGCCGTGACAGAGCCATGGGCACGGCGGCCTCCCCGGCGTGTGGCAGCTGCGCTCACCTTCCCGATGTCCTGCAGCGTGGCCAGCTCCAGGATCTGCGAGAGCACGTCCAAGGCCGAGCGCAGAAAGCCCCCGAACTTCTCCGTGCTGTTCTGGAGGTCCAAGGTGACCTTGGGAGGGGGAGAAACGATTACTGCACCGTCACGCCGGGGCGTCTCACGGGGGCGGCGCCCGCCCGCAGCCGCACACGCCCGCTGGGGGTCCTGTCCATCTGTCTGTCTGGGGAGATGCCTGGGGCAAGAAATCACGCTCCAGTATCTGTAGGAGATGTTTCCTTTCAAAGGCGTCTTCCTACGTGTACTAACACTGCAAACAGAAATGCCTCCTAACCTTCTGCAAACGGGCACGACGGGAGCATCGGCCATTGCCGGGCTGACCAGCAGCGTCCCCAACAGCGCGCACATCCCCACCGCGCGCACACCCGCCCTCAGCCTGGCGCCCGCACACATGGAGGCCGGCTCAGGCTCCAACGGCCTCGGCCTACACGATGCAGCCGCCCCCTGTTTACAGGCCGAAAGGACGGGGCGGGCCCCAAGGCATGATGGGCAAGAGTGCGGTCAAACGTTAGAAATGGGCATGAGGACAGGAGCTGGCCAAGCCCTCCGACGTGCTGCGGCGCACAGAAAGCAGCTCAGCCGGATGACCTGACGGCCCCGTGAGAGAAGCCCGATCGGGACAGGGATGGCCACGGAGCGGGAATGACAGGGGCCACTCTCCTGTCACCTGCGGGTGTCACTCCAGGCCAGGAGGACCGCCAGGTGTGCGAGCACCGGAGAGAGGGCCCGTGCAGCTCGTCAGGGAGATGGTGGAAGGGGCCCCCCAGCAGGCGGGGGCAGGGTCAGGGGGCAAGAGCGTGAGGACTGGAGGGCTGGAAGCCGAGCCAACCTGGAACGGCGAACTGTGCCTCACATCCCCAGTGGGCACACACGCCGCGAACCCCAAGACCTCAGAACCTGGGGAGCCTGGCCTGGGGCTCAGCGACCGAGCAATCTGATGCCCAGTCAGGCAACGTGCCTGGGTGTGGGCTCGATGCCCAGTAGGGGGCGTGCAGGAGGCAGCCAATCAACTATGCTTCTCTCTCAGGGATGTTTCTAGCTATCCCTCTCCCTTCCTCTATCTCTAAAAAAAGTCAACAAATACATATTTTTTAAAAACGTTACAGATCAGTGCATCTCAGTAAAACTGAGATTGTTTTCCATGCACCTCAAAAGAGAGCGAGCCCGGGGCACTGGGCGGGCGCCGGCCGGAGCCGCGTACCTTGTAGTTGGCGTGCGTGGCCTTCAGGACGTCGTGCAGCCGGAGGTAGGAGGGAAGGTGGTAGAAGCTCCCCAGCGACGAGGGTTTATTGGTCGTGACGGGCCCTGCGGCATCTGCCTGTCGAGAGGCTGGAACACACACACACACACACACGCACGCACGCACACACGCACGCACAGGCACACGCACACACACATGTTAGATGGACAGTGAGCCACGCTAAGGCTAAGCTAAGGCAGGGATGCAGGAGCATGTCAGAGCGGGCCAGAGGGAAAGGAGGCAGGCTCGTTCCCGGCTCTCTCTGGCAGCCATGGGAACTGGCTGGTGGACGGGGCGGAGTCGGACCTCCCGGGACACGGGGAAGACGAAGGGCAGTGACTGCTGCTCGCCTGCTGGCCGGCGGCCAGGCTGCAGGTAGGAAGCGGGACTGACCCCGCCTGCGCCCATTGCACAGCTCGGAGCCGCGCTGCCGGCAGGATGGTCCCGGCCGGTTTGGCGCCGGCCCTCACGGATGGGGTGTCACTCTCTCAATGCCGCGCCCTCCCTGAGCCGCTCAAGCTTCACCGACTGGGGGACCCTCCGCCGTCCCTCAGCAGCCGGCCCGCGGGCTACGGTCAGTCTCCCCCCCAGCTCCGAAGCTCCCAGCAGGCTCTCCCAGCAGAGGGAGCAGAGGTCGGATGGGCGCCCACCCGCCCCGCTCTCCCCGGTGCCCCTTGAGCACAGAGCGCGTGGCTGTGTCCACCGAACCTGAGCCTCGCCGGGGCAGCAGCCCTCCAGCGGCTGTGCACGCCCCCGTTCCTCGCGCTCAGACTGTGTCCCCTTAGTCTGCTGCGAGCACTCCCCCCTGTAAGGTCCCACTTCCCACTCAGCACGCCCCTCTGGGAACCGTCTCTGCCCCCGCGGGGAGCCAGGCGGCAGGCGGCTGGGCCCGCCGTGAGCGAGGCCCGCTGGGGCGCTCGGGGCCGATGTGGGCTGCACACACGAGTCAGGTGCACATCTGGGACCACCCTGGACACCGTCCCCCTGGCCTCACGGCTGTTATTTATCACGTCGCCCTGACGGTAAGCACAGGCCTGAACGCACGTCAGCGCCTCCTACCTGGGCTGGCGTCGCTGCCTTTCTTGGGGCTCAGCGGCACGGACGCCTGCTCGGCCGGCTCCTTCTCCTTGCCCTTCCGCCGAATGGGGCTGAGAGAAGGGGCGCTGGTGAGGGATGGCAGGGCTGCCTGGAGCGGAGAACAAGGGCTGGGCGTTACCCCCAGAGACTGCGGTCCACACCTGCGGCTCCCCGCCACTGAGCGCTCAGCTTCCCTTCCACAGCCCGCGCTCCCCGCCACTGACCAGCACCCACCAGAGCTCAGCTTCCCTTCCACAGCCCGCGCTCCCCACCACTGACCAGCACCCACCGAGCTCAGCTTCCCTTCCACAGCCCGCGCTCCCCGCCACTGACCAGCACCCACCGAGCTCAGCTTCCCTTCCACAGCCCGCGCTCCCCACCACTGACCAGCACCCACCCAGCACCCACCAGAGCTCAGCTTCCCTCAAATCCACTCACGGAGCTCAGAAGCCGCAGAGTCATGTCCATCCCCCAACCCTCACCCCACACGGGGGGCATGGTCAGCACTTGCTGACAGGCTAAGGGGAGGGGCCAGCACGCAGGACACCAGTGTGACTCCACTTACATGCAGGTCACAACGGGCACCTCCCCACAGAAACGGGAAGGCCAGGGCTGCCGGGAGCTAGGGAGCATGGGGCTGAAGGGTGATGGCTAAGGGGCACAGCGTTCCTTCCTGGGTTCTAAAACTGACTGCAGTAGCAGCCATGTGACAGCGGACACTGAAGTGGCCCGCACACTGCAGGGGGAGGGGCAGGGGCGTGGGTCATGCCAACTGTATCACACCAGCATGCTGCTTCTCCACACGGAGGCTGCTCCGCCTCCAGAGGAGATGCCCCGTCCGTCCGTCTGGCCGGGGCAGTGGCAGTGAACAGAGAAAACAGCCTGCGCTCCTGGGCACGAGCACGTGCCGGTGCACGGGTGTGTGAGCATAGGTGTGTGCACACATGTATGTGAAACACTCAGTGGGGAAAACAAAGGACTTGGGGTGAGAATGAAGAGTTGCAATGACGTCGACACTTCCAACTTTACAAAACACAGAGAGCTCGGCCGGCGGGTTCAGGGGCTGAGCATCAGCCTATGACCAGGGGGTCACGGTTCAGTTCCCAGTCAGGACACGAGCCCGGGTTGCAGGACTGATCCCCGGGGGGGCGTGCAGGAGGCAGCCCACCAATGATTTTCTCTCATTATTGATGTTTCTCTCTCTCCCCTTCTCCTTTCCTCCCTGAAACCAATAAAAACATTAAAAAACACACAAGCCCTAACCGGTGTGGCTCAGTGGATAGAGCGTCGGCCAGGGGACTGAAGGGTCCCAGCTTCGATTCCAATCAAGGGCATGTACCTTTGTTGTGGAAACATCCCCAGTGGGAAGTGTGCAGGAGGCAGCTGATCTACATTTCTCTCTCATTGATGACTCTAACTCTCTATTCCTCCCCGTTCCTCTCTGTAAAAACATCAGTAAAATATGTTTCTAAGAAAATCAAAACACACACCATGAGAGGAGAGGGCTGGCACAGACGGGGCCGCGCAGCTCCGGGAGCTCCGGGGTTCCCGGGCCTGGGCTGCCGGGAAGCGCCAGGCAGACGTGCCGTGGGGCAGCGGACCACACGGGACTGGCGCCCGCAGGCCGGAGGCCTCTGATGCTGCTGGCGACGGCCGGCCGAGCTTACCTTCCCCGCGGGCCCAGGCGCCACCTCGTCCAGCACGTGGGCGCAGATGTTGACCACCTTCAGCAGGTGGGAGAAGAGCTGCTCCACCATGGGCACCAGGCTCCGGTCCCCCAGCGCGGGCCACGCCTCCTCTTGCTTGGCGGCGGCCGGGCTGGCCTCGTCCTCGGCGGCCCAGGAGCTCCTCAGAGACCGGGGGGCACTGGCTGTGAGGCAGGCACAGGGTCAGCTCCGCCCGCGGCGGGTGGCAGAGAGCACTCGGGAAACACGCACTGTCAGACCCATCCCCACCGCACCACACCTGCCAGTCAACGACACCGCGCCTCCACCAGGAAGCTGACGTCCCCCGGAGCACGCTCCCGTTCCCACGCCGGCCACCGTCACACCCCTTCCGAGGGACAGTGCGCGGGGGGCCTCCTCTCCCGCCGCCCGCTCCTGCACCACCACGTCCTGTGGCCTCGCTCTTCCCCAGCCGCAGCCTGAGCCTCCCAGTCCCCTCCTCCAACCCCCTCAGGGCGCGGGGTGAGCCTCCACACCACAGGAAGGCCAGGCAGGTGAGCACTGCCACCACCAACCATAACGCAGCAACTGGTCAGCAATAACAGATCACACCGCGATGTGCGTACTCCCAACTGTAAGCCTACTTTTATGGGTCACTTTCTTTTTAAATTTAAATTCTTTACTGTTGAAAGCATTACGTGTCTCCTTGTTTTCCCATTGACCTCTCCCAGGCCGCTCCTACCCCCCCCACACACATGCTCTCACGCCCCTACTGTGTGTGTCCATTGCCTATGCTATATGCATACTAGTACATACAAGTTCTTTAGTTGATCTCTTACCCCTCACCCTACCCCAACTTCCCTCTGAGATGATTCTCTGTCTCCGCATCTATTTTTGTTCATCAGTTTATGTTGTTCCTTATATTCCACAGATGAGTGGGATCATGTGCTATTTATCTTTTTCTGACTGGCTTATTTCACTTAGTAAAATGCTCTCCGTGTCCATCCATGCTGCTGCAAATGGTAAGAGTGCCTTCTTTTTTACTGCAGCATAGTATTCCTTTGTGTAGCTGTACCACGGTTTTGTAATCCCTTCATCTGCTGATGAGCACTTAGGCTGTCTCCAGATCTCAGCTATGGTGAATTGTGCTGCTATGGACATAGGGGTGCATATATCCTTTCCGATGGCTGTTTCATAGTCCTAGGAGTGGGATCACTGAGTCAAATGGGAGTTCCATTTTCAGTTTTTTGAGGAAACTCCATACTGTTCTCCACAGCGGCTGCACCAGTCTGCATTCCCACCAGCAGTGCACGAGGGTTCCTTTTTCTCCGCATCCTCGCCAGCACCTGTTGTTTGTTGATGTGTTGATGGTAGCCATTCTGGCAGTGTGAGATGGTGCCGCATTGTTGTTTTGATTTACATCTCTCAGATGATCAGTAACTCTGAGCATGTTTTCAAATGTCTCTTAGCCTCCGTATGTCCTCTTTCAAAAAGTGTTTATTTAGGTTCTTTGCCCATTTTTGATTGGATTATCTTCCTTTTGTTAAGTTGTGTGAGTTCCCGGTAAATTTTGGAGATTAAACCCTTATCGGAGATAACATTGGGAAACGTGTTCTCCCATGCAGTGGGCTTTCTTGCTGTTTTGTTGGTGGTTTCTTTTGCTGTGCAGAAGCTTTTTATTTTGACGTAGTCCTGTTTGTTTATTTTCTCCTGAGTCTCCATTGTCCTAGGAGATATAGGGGTAAAGATTGCTACAATGTATATCTGATATTTTGCTGCTGGATTCTTCTAAGCATTTTATGATTTTCCGTCTTATGTTTATGTCCGTCATCCATTTTGAGTTTATTTTTGTGTATAGTGTAAGTTGGTGGTCCAGTTTCATTTTTTGTAAGTATCTGTCCAATTTTCCCAACACCAGTTATTGAAGACTGTCTTGACTCCACTGTATGCTCTTGCCTCCTTTGTCAGATAATAATGGAGCATAATGGCTTGGGTGGGTTTCTGGGATCTCTGTTCTGTACACCTGCTTTGAGCAGAGTGTGTTCTGTGTTATCTATCACTAGCTGTTGTATTAGTTAGCAACAGTGTAACCTATGTTCGCTTGTTGGTCCCGTTCACGAAGCCCTCAATGGCCCCGCAGCAAGCAGGCCACGCCCTCCTGTGGACGCTGGGGACCACACACATCGCCTTTCCGAACCCCCTAGCTGCTGGCCCACGTGCCCCCACCTGGAGTGAGAGAGGAGCTTGCCTGCGCCTCTGCAGGGGCTCGACCGGGAAAGGCCTCCATGGGGACGCTGGACACAGACCAGTGCCCACAGCACACGCCGCCAGCACACGCCTACACATGGAGGCAATGCCTGACGTCAGGAACCAGCTGTCCCTGGCAGTGACCTCAGCGCTTTTCCCTCCTATGCTCACTGCCCGCCCCTCCCAGGAAATCAAGAGCTAAAGACCCGAGGTCCCTGTTTCAACCCAGAACCAATACCTGCGAGCAAGTTCCCGGCCAAGACCAAGGCGTCCTGATGGGCGGCGAGGTCCAGCGGGAACCACGCCGATGAGAGCAGCGCCAGGATCGCCGGGGCCATCCCGACGGTGCAGCTCTTCCTGGACTCGTCCGAGGCGCTTAGCGGGGGCACCCTGGGGGCAGACGTGTGCGCGGCCACGTTACAGAAACATTTTAAAGCTAACGCTCTTCTGTTGTTTTATTGATTACTTTAGAGAGCAGAGAAGGGGGAGAGTAATGCCAACTGAGTAAAACATCCATCGGCTGCCTCCTGCAACCCCGCACGGGCCCGCCCGGTCCGCACCGGCACATCGGCTCATGGATGACGCCAACGAGCCGAGCGCACCGGTCAGCTCCAGAGCAAGCAGCCCGGCTCCCCTCCGAACCAGAGGCCTGTCACTGGCCCCGCACACCAGCTCAGCAAGCGAGTGACGATCAGCGTGCCTCTCTCCTGTGACCCACAGCTCTGCACAGCCACCGGAGCCGGGGAAGCCGGAGGCCGGACAGATCAGAGCGTCTTGTGGCTCCTCCCTCACTCGGAGCACTGCACTAAGGCAGGAGCAGGGCGGGCTTGGCTGAAACTGCAGCTGCTCCGAGGTGCTTGTTGCAGGAAATCGTCACCCAGACAGGAGCGCCCTCCAGCGGACACGGCTCCCTGGCCGTGATGGGCGGGGCTTCCCAGCGTGCCATGAGCCATGTCCGAGGAGCAGCACCTCCCTCACTCCGCTGCTGGACAGCCCGCGGGCTGCAAACGGGACTCTCCACTAGGCTCCTCGCTAGACTCCCTGCTAGACTCCCACCTGCAGCACAGCACCCTCCGCCTACTCCTGTGGCCGCCGCACAGCCGCGGTGGGTCATGTTAGATTTTAAACAAAAATGCGCCCACAGCCGAAACCGGTTTGGCTCAGTGGATAGAGCCTTGGTCTGCAGACTAAAAGGTCCCGGGTTCGATTCCGGTCAAGGGCATGTACCTTAGTTGCGGGCACATCCCCTGCGGGTAGGGGGTATGCAGGAGGCAGCTGGTCGATGATTCTCTCTCATCGATGTTTCTAGCTATCTATCTCTCTCCTTTCCTCTCTGTGAAAAATCAATGAAATATATATATATGTGTGTGTGTATATATATATATATATATATTAATGAAGATGTATCTTATTTATTTTATTTATTTTTTTAATATATTTTATTGATTTTGTACAGAGAGGAAGGGAGAGAGAGAATCAAAAACATCGATGAGAGAGAAACATCGATCAGCTGCCTCTTGCACACCCCCTACTGGAGATATGCCCGCAACCAAAGTACATGCCCTTGACCGGAATCGAACCCGGGACCCTTCAGTCCCCAAGCCGATGCTCTATCCATTGGGCCAAACCGGTCTCGGCTCAATGAAATATATTTTAAAAAAACCACAAAAAACAAACATGCACCCACACGTTCTAGCCGTAGTGACTAATCCTGAGAGCAGCAGTGCCTGGCCAAGGGCAGTGCGTCCTGGACGCCACAGGCTGCAGGCCCATGCCGGCCGGTGGTATGAGAGGCACTCCGTCCTGTCCATGGTCCTCTCTCCCTCCGCCTCTCTCTAGAATCAATAAAAACGGGTCCTCGGGGAGGATAGGAAAAGGCAGTCTTGGCCAGCACACGGGGTTCTTGTCGCTGAGCCTCCATATGCTGAGGAGCAAGCCTGGCGCCGTTTCTCGGAACCAGCTCGGTGCTGCCCAGCAGCTCCTGCCCCCGGTCCCAACGCCAAAGCACAGACAAGCACCGGGCTTCCCCAGGCCAGGGACCAGGGACGGCCCGGGAAGACACAGCTCCTATCGCCCGCCCGCAGACGCCACGTGCCGAGAAGAACTTACCCACAATGCCAACCGAGGCTCCAGGTGCAGACGGGGAAGGCGGTCGAAAGGAGACACAGAGCTTCACAGCACCCGAACTGGAGGAAGGACAACGGCGTCACCGGGCACAAGGAGCTGCTTCGGCCGCACAGACTGTGTCTACCGCCGGGCAGTGCGCCCTTCGCCCGAGCTAAGGCTGTCCTGGCCTCCCCTGGTGTACAGCCCCAGTCCTCCCCGCCCCCGGCCTGCACTGCCCCCTCCCCCCTCCCCCTGCCTGCACTGCCTCCACCTCCCACCTCCCCCTGCCTGCACTGCCCCCCTCCCCCGTCCCCCGGCCTGCACTGCCTCCTGCCTTCCCACTCTGCCCAGCTGGTATGTCCACCCTCAGACCATACTACAGGAGCTGCAGGCAGGGCCCCCTCTGTCTTACAGTGCGAGCCTAGAACAGTGCCTGACACACCGGCCACGATAAACACAAACACGTAACGTGTATGACACTCTGAACAAACCGAAGGGAAACCAAACCGGAGCCCACACAACTTGGCCTGAAAGACCTGGACTCGTAGTGAGTTCCCAAGGAAGATCTCTCATCCTAAATCAGCTCTGGCCATTTTCTGCCTGTCATTTTCCCGAGTAGGAGAAACATATATCCTCCCATATAATAAAAGGGTAATATGCAAATAGACCAAAAGCGGGACAATCAAACAACCAATCAAAGTGTGATATGCGAAGGACCCTCAACCACTCACAATGACAGGCACTGACTACCAGGGAGCAAGAGTGTCGAACAGTTGACCAGTCGCTATGATGTGCACTGATCACTAGAGGGCAGGTGCTCCAAACGGTAGGTTAGCTTGCTGCTGGGGTCCGGCTGATTGGGACTGAGTCCCTGGAGCGTGTCCCTCCCCGGCCCAATCATGCACCGCTGGGGCCTCTCAGCCCAGCCTGCGCCCTCCTGCAATCTGGGACCCTCTTGCAAACGGGGGGGTGGAGAGCCCGTTTCGCCGGGTCTCGGAGGCCACTCCCTCGGGGGGTGCCAGGTGCAGGGCTCAGGACTGGCGAGCGCGGCCGCAGTGAGCCTCTCCCGATCGGAGCCTGCGGCAGGCACAGGGGCAGGAGAGCGTGAGTGGCAGGCAGGAGCTGCAGGCAGCGCTGGACTGCAGGTGTCAGCCCAATCCCTGCAGGCCACCCAGAAGGACCCCCTGTGAACGGCTTCGTGACCAGGCCTCTAGTCCTATCTAATAAGAGTAATATGCAGATTGACCATCAATCCAACACACAATATGGCTGTCCCCATGTGGACACATGATGGCCACCACAAGATGGCCAACAGAGGAGGGCAGTTGGGAGGAATCAGGCCTGCAAGGGAGGGCAGTTAGGGGTGACCAAGCCAGCAGAGGAAGGACGTTGGGGGCAAACAGGGGAGCAGTTAGATATCAATTAGGCTGGCAGCGGAGTGGTTAGGGAGTGATCAGGCTGGCAGGCAGAAGCAGTTAGGGGCAATCAGTAAGGCAGGCAGGCGAGCAGTTGGAAGCCAGCAGTCCTGGATTGTGAGAGAGATGTCCGAGGCAGTCAGATTCTATCCCTCAAGGGGTCCCAGATTGGAGGGGTGCAGGCTGGGCTGAGGAACATCCCCCCACCATCCCCATGCGAAAATTTCATGCACCGGGCCTCTAGTCTATATTATAAAAGCCTAAGTGACCATCATGGCGGAATGACCAGAAAGACCAGTCGCTATGATACACACTGACCACCAGGGGGCGGACACTCAATGCAGGAGCTGCCCCTGGTGGTCATTGCACTCCCACAGGGGGAGCACCGCTCAGCCAGAAGCCGGGCTCATGGCTGGTGAGCGAAGCGGTGGTGGTAGAGCCTCTCCCGTCTCCACAGCAGCGCTAAGGAGCACAAGCCAAGTGCAAGCCGAGCCACAAGGACAGCGAGCAGGCAGGTGGTAAGGAGCGAGGGTCCCGGGCTGCCAGAGGTCCGGATCCGTGCCTCTAGGATGTGTGTGTGTGTGTGTGTGTTAATATTCCTCAAACCTTGGACCTGACTACACACGAGCATGCAGTTTTGAATTGTGCCTTTTTTTCATCCAATACTACAATTCAGGTTATATCTCTGTAAGCTGTTGAAAATTCTCCAAGCCTCATATTAATAAGGTACATAATAAATGCACTACCATCTACACTGAATTTAGTCATAATCAGAACTCAATCATTCTTGGGTTCATTTCCAATTTCACCATCATAAATCCTGATAAAATAATTACATTATACAAAATCCTTGTTGGCATATCTGGTTTTTACCCCTTTACCCCATACTACAAAGTCACTGAGTCAGTTATATGAGAGACAGTTTACACTTCTGATGAAACCCGTTCAAATTATGGTAGTTTTTATTTTGACTTTTATGTCTCCCTAATTTTTTTTAAATGAGCATTTGCTACTTTATCCATCAGAACAAAGTTGTTTATGTTCCCATTGAAATAAACCAAGATTTTGCTCAAAGGATCAGTTTCTTAGGAAGCCCCACATGTTCTTAAGAACTGACCTGGCCTCGCTGGTGTGGCTCGGCGCGTAGAGCACTGGCCTGCAGACCGCAGGGTCCCGTTCTATCTGATCAAGGGCACATGCCCGGAGCACGGGCTGGATCCCCACGACAGGGCATGCCGAGGCAGCCGAGTCCTGATTCTCTCCCATCACTGATGTTTCTTTTTAAAAATATATATGTTATTGATTTTGTACAGAGAGGAAGGAAGAGAGATAAAGTCAGAAACATCGATGAGAGAGAAACATCGATCAGCTGCCTCCTGCACACCTCCGACTGGGGACGTGCCCGCAACCAAGGTACATGCCCTTGACCGGAATTGAACCTGGGACCTTTCAGTCCGCAGGCCAACTCTCTAGCCACTGAGCCAAACCGGTTAGGGCTGATGTTTTCTCTCTCTCTCTCTCTCTCTCTCTCTCTCTCTGTCTCCACGCACCCCCGCCCCCCCGTTTCCTTTCCTCTCTGAAATCAATAAAAATATATTAAAAGAAAAAAAAAGAACTGACCTATGGTCCTGGTTAGTGGCTCAGTGGTTAGTGTCAGCCCTCACACCAAAGGGTCTCGACGGGTTTGATTCCCAGCCAAACGCATGCACTTGGGTTGTAGGTGTGACCCCTGACCCAGTTGTGGTGCAGAGGCAACCAATCAATGTGTCGCTCTCTCTCTCTTCCCCCTTCCATTCTCTCTAAAAATCAATGGAAAGCTGAAACCGGCTTGGCTCAGTGGATAGAGCATCGACCTGCGGACTGAAAGGTCCTGGGTTCGATTCCGGACAAGGGCATGAACCTTGTCTGCGGGTACATCCCCAGTAGGGGGTGTGCAAGAGGCAGCTGATCGATGATTCTCTCTCATCGATGTTTCTAACTCTCTATCCCTCTCTCTTCCTCTCTGTAAAAAATCTATTTAAAAAGTTTTTTTTCTGAGAAAAAAAAGGGAGGGGCAGAAAATAATGAAATAATGTTTAAAAAATAAAAATCATTGGAAAAAATATCCTTGGGTAAGAATTAACAACAACAGCCGAAACCGGTCTGGCTCAGTGGTAGAGCGTTGGTCTGCGGACTGAAAGGTCCCAGGTTCGATTCCGGTCAAGGGCACGTACATTGGTTGCGGGCACATCCCCGGTGGGGGGTGTGCAAGAGGCAGCTGATGGATGTTTCTCTCTCATCATCGATGTTTCTAGCTCTCTCTCTCTCTCTCCCTTCCTCTCTGTAAAAAATCAATAAAATATATTTTTTTAAAAAGAAAGAAAAGAATTAACAACAACAAAGAACTGACCTTACAGGAGCACAGATGGATCTCATGAGCCAGGCCAGCGAAGGAGACTCACCGTGAGCGCGCGGGTGGTGGCAGTGACCAGCTGGTGAGACACGGCCGCGATGACCCGGGACAGGTTGTTTTCCATGGTGCCGTCCGTGATGCTGGGCAGTAAGTTATAGCCTCTATATATTCTAGTAAGGAAAGAGTGGAGACTAAAGTGTATTCTTAGAGCGTATGACCTTTTCAAAATTCAAGTGGCATTTAGAAGTTTAAGATTAGATGCTACAAGAAGTCAAAGCAGTCTTGGCTTTTAAGTTAAAGAGTGGAAATATGATATGCTAAGGCCGCTCAACCGCTCGCTATGACGTGCCCTGACCACCAGGGGGCTTGCTGTTGGGGTCTGGCAAATCAGGACTGAGTGACATAGGCCAAACACACTCTGGAGCCCTCCCAAGGTCCCTCCCCCGGCAGGCCAGCCTCTCATGTCCCTCCCAGCCCCAATCTTGCACCAGTGGGGTCCCTCAGCTTGGCCTGCTCTCTCTCACAATCCGGAACCCCTAGGGGGATGTCTGAATCCAGGAGGCCAGGCTGAGGAGCCGCCTGCCCCTGGTCGCACTTGCAGACGAGCTTTGGGAAAAGCCTGACACGAAAGCGAGGCTGCTCCCTGAGGAAGCACGGACCCCTCGCGGCTCCCCACCCCTCGTGCACCGGCCTCTAGTTCTGCTGTAAACAATGGCTGAGCCCTGGCAGGGGAGTCAGCTGTTTGAAGCTTCATCCCATACACCAAAAGGTGGCGGTTCAACTCCCAGCCAGCACACCCAGGCTGCAGTTCCATCCCTGGTCGGGGATGCATGCGGGAGGCAACTGATCGATGTGTCTCTCACATCAATGTTTCTTCTCTTCTCTTTTCTCTCTTTCTTTTTCTCTCTCTCTCCCCTCTCCACCCTTCCTTCCTTCCACTCTCTCTAAAAGTCAATGGAAAAATATCCTCAGGTGAGAATTAACAAAAAGTAAATAAAAGTAAATAAATAAATAGCGCACTCATCTAAAATTAGAGGGCACAGGAAGACCACCGAAGGGAACCATCCCGTGGCCAGGTTTAGAGGCGGCAGCAGTCCTACAGAGGAGCACGCTCAGCACGCGGCTTAGGTGTCACTGTGCGTGACTGGGCGAGCTTAAGGAGGCGGGAGCTAAATCCTGAAAAAGAACAAACACTCTCAAAGGAAGACGATCTGCTCAAACACCTTGAGCTACACACTCAGGGCTTTTCGCCTGGAAAGCCCGCGAGATGCCAGCCCGAAAGCACGGCCGGGGAAGGCGCTTTCCGACGGGCCGTGCGTACCTGGTTATGGTGCTGATGGAGAAGTGGGAGGCGGGCGGCGCCTCGTGCATGAGGAGCTTCAGGTAGACGCTGCTCTGGTCTCTGGCCACGGCCACGACGGGGTCCGCCTGCCCCTGGTCGCACTTGTAGAACAGCTTGGGGACGAGCCTGGCGTGGAAGCGAGGCTGCTCACTGAGGACGCACGGACCCCCTGCGGCTCCCCACCCCGCAGTCAGGGTGGCTAGGCCCCAGCACGCCCCCCGGCGCCCCCTTCTCTCCGGGCGGCGCTCTCAGCATGTCGGGGATCTCCCATCACAGGCCACGCCCTCCCCAAGCTCCACGGAGCCCAAGGCAGAACCCGGGCCTCTCCCAGCGGACCGGGGCTTCTTTCTGCATCCACGTGCGGAGCGTCGTGTCGGGTTTGTGTGAGCGCGTGGACTCCCCCGCTGGCAGGGGGCGCACCGCTTTCAGAAACAACCGCTGTTGCCGAAACCGGTTTGGCTCAATGGATAGAGCATCAGCTTGGGGACCGAAAGGTCCCAGGTTCGATTCCCGTCAAAGGCATGTACCTTGGTTGCGGGCATGTCCCCAGTAGGGGGTGTGGAAGAGGCAGCTGATTGATGACTCTCTCTCATCGATGTTTCTAACTCTCTATCTCTCTCCCTTCCTCTCTGTACAAAATCAATAAAATATATTTAAAAAAAAAAAAAAGAATTAAAAAAAAGAAAGAAAGAAACCACCGCTGTTTTACTTGCAAACCCGGTATCTTTCCTCCGTGAGACTTGGTCATCAAGCACCACTTTTCAAGGTATAAAAACTGCAATCATCTTCAGAAGATGGTAAAGACCCAAAACCTCTGACCAGGCCAGTCACACAAACCCAGTTAAGGCAGCGAAAGCTACTCCGCTCGGGTCACTGCGAAATGCAAATACCGGCACTGGAAGCGGAAAGATGTCCCCAGATTCACGGGTTTTCTTTGAGTGGTTTGGTTACAAAGGTTTTTATTTACTTTTTTAAAATTTTCCTTAGATTTTGTTCGGTAAACATGTTGTTTTTTACGAGAAATACCCGTTTTTTCCTAAAAAACTGACACACGTTTAACCTGCTGTGAACTATGCTGAGGAGCGGAACTGGCACACAGTCCCGCCCGGGAGTGAAACCGGCCTGCAGCGGGAGCACCCAACCCAGAGCCCACTGCCAGGACGCAGCCACGAGAATGGAAACCTCAGTCCACACACAGCCTCGTGGGCAACGTGCCTCGTGGGCACCACGAGCAGAAGTGAGAGTGCCTGTCGCCTGTGAGCGAGTGCACAGAACACCAGCCTGTGAGGGCCGCTCTGGCCCCTGCTGCAGCGCCGGCCCCTCGGGTCCACGCGGAGAAGCCAGGGCAGCAGGCAGCCACCCTACGGCCCCGCTAGTCCGAGGCCAGCCTGCGGAGCGGGCGCAGCTCTGGGCCTGGGCTGCGGGCGGGAGCGGGGAGTGTGCCGATGGGCACAGGGCCTTGTGGGGCGATGACTACAGGCCGTGAGGGTCCTGAAGACCTTGTACATTGCACCTGGCTGTCTGCAAATTACACCTCAAAAAGCTATTAGAAAAAAAACTAAGAACATCCAAAAGCTTGGCCTTAGTAACGCAACTTCCAAAATTCTGCAGGAAGCTGTTGTGTAGCAGCGTTGACTGAAGGAGCATGGCTCAGTATTTAAATGAAAGAGCTTCTGGCCTGCCTGTGGCGCTCGGCAGGTGGTGCCACTCTGCACACCCCAGGTCACGGTTCTGTCCCCACCAGGGCACGTACCCGGGCTGTGGGCATGGTTACCAGCTGGGATCAGGAAGGAGGCAACTGATTAACGTGTCTTTATCTCCCTCTCCCTCTCTCCCTTCCTCTAAAAAAGTGAAAAGATAAATTTAATATCCAACCAAATAATCTACCTAATAACAGGATAATAAGCAAATGGGTCGAGACGCTATCACATAACAACCGATCAGCAGCTGCATCCCGCCCCCTGCGCCAGCCTAGTGACATGAGGCTCATGTCCCGATCCCGGCAACAGGCACCAGAAAGCAGAAATGAAATGTGGGAATTTGGGATGGACTGCCCCAGAGGCCTGGCTCCGGCCTCTTTGGGGTAGTCCATCCAGGAGCCCGGGTAGGTGGCAGGGCTTATCTCTTTGGGGCGATGGCTTGCAGGGCTCCCACACTGAAAGAGGGCACAGGCCAGGCTGAGGACTGCCCCCCACCAAGGGCACGGATTTCGTGCACCGGCCCACTAATATTTAAATAAAGGCTTATCACAATCACATAGTGAAAACTGGCACTAGTTAAAATTTCTCTTCTAGAAGAGTATTTGGTAACTGGAAGTTGCTAATATGTTAAATGGCAATTACTAGATTACAAAACTGTATATATTCTGTCCCAATTACAGAGCAAAATGTTAAGTGATCATCTCCCAGCGGTGGCAGGGAAAGCAATTCCCTAGCTCAAAAGCCTGGGCGTGGAACTGCGGCCTCAGGGGTCAGCGCCCTGTTGCTGTGTCGGTGACGTTTTAGGCTCATGGCCGTGAGCAGCTGCTTTCTCGATTCTTCAGGAGCCGCTGGAAGGGACTCCTAACGGAGCAAGAAGGCTGCCCTCTGGCTTCCGGACGGCCCGTCCCCTCCCCGTAATGCCTGGTGCTTTCACCAGGTAAGCGACCGAAGACAAAGACGCTGGCCAATAAATACCTCACGAGCGAGGCGGCGGCGACGTGCCGCACTCGGGGGTCCTCGTCCCCCAGCAGGCGGAGGACCACGCTGTGGAGCACCCGCTCCTGCAGCCTCAGCAGCTGTCGGGGGAGAGAGAGGCGGCTGTGCTCACCTGGGTTTTGGGGAGCTGCTTCGGAGAGGCAGCGAGGGAGAGCGTGAACAGCAGCCAAGCTCACACCGCGCGGTCACAGTGGCCGAGGCGGCGGGTAAGCCGGGCAGCAGCACCAGCACGCTCGCCGGGAGCTGGCTGCGGAGGGCACACCCCCACGGGAGCACCGCTTACCCCGGTGTAATGGTGAGCCCCTCTGTGAAGGTGTTCTGCTTTTGCTTCCAGAAAGCTCACCAACCTAACGAGAGAAACGTTTTACAGTGAGAACCCATCCCTCCGCCAGCACCTGACAGACCCCGAGGGCAGCCGCCGGGGGTCGGTCCAGGTGCCGGAGGCGGGCAGCACTCACTAAACGGCGGGAAGACCGCTGTGTCCCACTCTCCTAATCCTAGGCTCCGCCAATCAGAAGTGCTGAGCAAACTGCTTTCTTCCAAAGCAACACAGCGGGCATTATATTGGGAGACTCCGGGCCTGCAAACTCAGTCACACTGGGAGGCGCTGCAGTGTCGCCCCCGTACCCCCAGGAGGCGCTCACGCCCGGCTGCGGCCCCTCGGAGGGGCACAGGGGAGACAACCCTAATTCTCAGAGATGTTCCGAGGACGCAGCAAATGCCCGCAGAGGGCGGCCAGCGCGCGCCTGGCCCAGACCAGCCTCGAGACGGGGCTTCCTCTGACCGAAAGCCTGAGCTTCGCCGGGACGTGAGGAACCCGCCCGTCAGCTCACGGCCCACACGGAGCGGCCGTCGGGCGGTGAGCACGCTCCTGCGGACCGGAGCCGACAGGCCCTCCCCACACGCTCGGGCCGGAGAGCCCGGCACTGCCCTCGGCCGCGCGGAGGGTCTGAGCGGGCAGCGGAGACCAGCGAAGCGCTGTCAGCCCCAAGCCCCTGGGCTCTGGGCACCAGCGGGGGCTCCCGACTCTACCGCCGGGTCAGCTGGGACGCCCACTCCGGGGCTCACAGTGACCACCGCCTGCCAGGGCCTGGCCTTTGGATGCCGCGCCCTCGGGGGTCTGCGCCCGCACCTGAAGTCCGTCTCCGCGAGCGTCTCCAGCAGCTCCGTCCGCACCAGCCAGTAGGAGCTGCTCCGCAGGCTCAGCACGTCGGTGAGCAGCTGCAGCCCCAGGTCGCTGTAGCTGCTACTGCAGAGGCTCATGACGCAGTGCTGGAAAGAAGGCCGTGTGGCGGCGTCAGAAGTCCACACACACACACACACACACACACCGGCCCACGTGCACCTCACATGAGCACACAGCGGCCCACGTGCACCTTACACACACACCGGCCCACGTGCACCTTACACACACACCGGCCCACGTGCACCTTACACACACACCGACCCACGTGCACCTTACACACACACACACACACCGGCCCACGTGCACCTCACATGAGCACACAGCAGCCCATGTGCACCTTACACACACACCGGACCACGTGCACCTTACACACACACCGGTCCACGTGCACCACGTGCACCTTACACACACACCGACCCACGTGCACCTCACGTGAGCACACAGCAGTCCAACCTTACACACACACCGACCCATGTGCACCTTACACACACACCGGCCCACGTGCACCTCACGTGAGCACACAGCAGTCCATGTGCACCTTACACACACACCGGACCACGTGCACCTTACACACACACCGGTCCACGTGCACCTCATGTGAGCACACACCGGCCCACGTGCACCTCACGTGAGCACACAGCAGTCCATGTGCACCTTACACACACACCGGCCCACGTGCACCTCACGTGAGCACACAGCAGTCCATGTGCACCTTACACACACACCGGACCACGTGCACCTTACACACACACACACACACCGGCCCACGTGCACCTCACGTGAGCACAGCAGTCCACGTGCACCTTACACACACACCGGCCCACGTGCACCTCACGTGAGCACAGCGGTCCACGTGCACCTTACACACACACCGGACCACGTGCACCTCACGTGAGCACACAGCAGTCCATGTGCACCTTACACACACACCGGCCCACGTGCACCTCACGTGAGCACACAGCAGTCCATGTGCACCTTACACACCACGTGAGCACACAGCAGTCCATGTGCACCTTACACACACACCGGCCCACGTGCACCTCACGTGAGCACACAGCAGTCCATGTGCACCTTACACACACACCGGCCCACGTGCACCTTACACACACACCGACCCACGTGCACCTCACGTGAGCACAGCGGTCCACGTGCACCTTACACACACACCGGCCCACGTGCACCTCACGTGAGCACAGCGGTCCATGTGCACCTTACACACACACCGGCCCACGTGCACCTCACGTGAGCACAGCGGTCCACGTGCACCTTACACACACACCGGCCCATGTGCACCTCAAGTGAGCACAGTGGTCCACGTGCACCTTACACACACACTGGCCCACGTGCACCTCACATACACACACATTGGTCCCTGTGCACCTCACGCATACACTCACACACACAGGTCCACGTGCACCTCACACACACACAGACAGACACACACACACACACACACACATACACACGGTCCACGTCCTCAGAGACGTTTGCGATACACGCTTTACCACAGCAAACTTGAGTTTCAAAGTGTGTCCCTGCCATATAACTTCGTTTTCCTTTCCTCCATTTCTGCCTCGGTCACGGCCTCTCCTCCCAGACACCCCCGATGAACGAACATTCACCAGCAGAAAGAGGGGGTGGCACCATCTCCCGCCACTTCTAATGCATCTGGGACCCAGAGCCACCGCCCTCACCCTTCCTGACGTCACTGTGGCCTCGGCGCGGCGGGTGGCCGGTGGGCGATGGTGAGCCGGGGGCACAAAGGCTGCCCAGCTGCCAGGCAGAGCACGGGCCGCCCCGTCTCAGACAGAGGCAAGCCTCATCCAGCTGTGAGCGTGCTATGGCCCAAAGAGGTGTCGTGTTTAATGCAGGTTTGGCACGCACATTAGCCAAGGTCTACCTCCACGTACACTCTTTAGAGAAAGGTACACTTCAAACCAGCGGACCCCGTGAGGATATTCTGAGGATCAAAACCTTTAAAACAGTCCATCGAACTGTCAGTGTACAGGCAATGTGACGGATACACAGACGTCTATTCTCGTTGGCGACGCTGTGTGTGTGGACACGGGCCATCTTAGCTGTACTGACAGGAAGATCCCCAACACGCAGGGGAGGCTCCCGGGCTCACCCGCACAGCTGCACATGCCAACTTGCAAGTGACGGACGACTCATCCTTCAGCGTTTTCTGCAGCAAAGGAACGCAGTCCACCAGAGAAAACGTGTTTCCTGAACGGAGCAAGCCACAAACCCCTTCGTGTGAACTTGAACTTGGCAATGACACCCAGAGGGCAACCCTCAGAAACTGGCCGCTACCTGTGAGCGCTCGGACCGAGCCCAGCCAGTCCCCCGCCTGGAAGCGGGACCTGCCGAGGATGGAGCAGATGAGCGCCCCGCAGAGGATGGCTGTGGCCCCGCGCACCTGCGGGTCTCCGTGGTCGATGTAGCCGAGGACGTCCGAGACGTACTGCTCCTCTGCGGGACCAAGGCAGCACGTCAAAGCCCACAGACCCCCCGCAAAGGAAACGGGGGGACCCACCCACAAAGGCAGGACAGGGGAGCACAGGAGCGTGGGGAGGGGAGGCTTGAAAATTCTAGACTCGCCGAAACCCGTTTGGCTCAGTGGATAGAGCATCAGCCTGCAGACTGAAAGGACCTGGGTTCGATTCCGGTCAAGGGCATGTACCTTGGTTGCGGGCACACGCCCAGTAGGGGGTGTGCAAGAGGCAGCTGATCAATGTCTCTCCCATCGATGTGTTTTTTGTTTTTTTAATGTATTTTGATTTTTTTTTTTTCCACAGAGGAAAGGAGAGAGAGAGCTAGAAACATCGATGAGAGAGATACATCAACCAGCTGCATCCTGCATACCCCCTACCAGGGATGTGCCCGCAACCAATGTACATGCCCTTGACCGGAATCGAACCTGGGACCTTTAGGTCCGCAGGCTGATGCTCTATCCACTGAGCCAAACCGGTTTCGGCTCACTGATGTTTCTAACTCTCTATTCCTCTCTCTTCCTCTCTGTAAAAAATCAATAAAATATATTTTTTTTAAATTTTAGATTCAAGGTGGCAGTCAACACAGCAGGTTAGAATTCCAGGTTGTCAGCCAATAAGCAAAATTCTAGCTTTTTACTTCAGGACAGATAAGGAAAATTCAAACTAGTCCCCAGTTACTCACATGAATTCAGAAGCACAGGCCTGTCGCCGCCCAGAGAGAGAGAGGGAAGGCGAGAGGAGAATGCCAGAAGGGCCGCTCTGCCCACCACTCGCTCCTAACACGGCGAGCCCCGGAGCGCGCCACCAGCCCCCGCACCCCGTGTCTGATGTGAACCTGCTCAGTGGGACGTGCTGTAAACTGATTACACACACATCTGTGCTCCAACTAAAATCTACGGCGCCACTGGACCTGCGTTCCCAGAACTCCGCTGTGAGCACCCCAACCGAACACAGCGAGGACAGCCGACACCGGCGTGTGCTGTGCAGACACGGAGGACACGCCATCATGTGCTGTGCGGACACAGCGGCCCGGGCCATGCAGACACGCCATCGTGTGCTGTGCGAACACAGTGGACACGCCATCGTGTGCTGTGTGAACACAGCAGACATGCCATCGTGTGCTGTGTGGACACAGCGGCGTGTGCTGTACGGACACAGAGGACACAGCATCATATGCTGTGCAGACACGGCAGCCCGGGCTGTGCGGACACAGCGGCGTGTACTGTGCAGACACAGCGGCGTGTGCTGTATGGACACGCCATCGTGTGCTGTGCAAACACGGCGGACACGCCATCGTGTGCTGTGAGGACACGGCAGACACGTCATCGTGTGCTGTGTGGACACGGCGGACACGCCATCGAGTGCTGTGAGGACACGGCGGACACGCTATCATGTGCTGTACGGACACGGCGGACACGCCATCGTGTGCTGTGTGGACACGGCGGACACGCCATCGTGTGCTGTGAGGACACGGCGGACACGCCATCGTGTGCTATGCGGACACGGCGGACACGCCATCGTGTGCTGTGCGGACACGGCGGACACGCCATCGTGTGCTGTGCGGACACGGCGGACACGCCATCGTGTGCTGTGCGGACACGGCAGACACGTCATCGTGTGCTGTGTGGACACGGCGGACACGCCATCGAGTGCTGTGAGGACACGGCGGACACGCTATCATGTGCTGTACGGACACGGCGGACACGCCATCGTGTGCTGTGTGGACACGGCGGACATGCCATCGTGTGCTGTGAGGACACGGCGGACACGCCATCATGTGCTATGCGGACACGGCGGACACGCCATCGTGTGCTGTGCGGACACGGCGGACACGCCATCGTGTGCTATGCGGACACGGCAGACACGCCATCATGTGCTGTGCGGACACGGCGGACACGCCATAGAGTGCTGTGCGAACACAGCGGCCCGGGCCATGCGGACACAGCGGCGTGTGCTGTGCGGACACGGCGGACACGCCATCGTGTGCTGGGCGGACAGTCCCACAGAGCGAGGCCGGTCAGCGCGGAGACCGCTGCCCCCTCCTCAGACGGCAGGGGGGGGTCTCCCAGGGGGGGGCGAGGGCGCAGGGTGGAGGGCGCAGGGCTGAGGGCTGCGTACCGGGGTGCTCCGCGGCGTCCGGGGGGGCTCGGTACAGCTTGCTGAAGAAGGCCTCCGGGTACAGGGCCACCGCGGCGCCCACACAGCTGAGCGCCAGCGCCTTCACGCTGACCCGCACGTCCCTGTCCGGGACCAGCGCTGCAAGGACACCTGCCGTCACCGCAGCTCCGCCGCCGAGCGTCCGAAAGCAAGCCCGGCCCCTCTGAGCAGCTGCCCTCCGCCCTCACCGTTCCTTCCCCCCCCACCCCTACCCCCAACCCCCTCACCCTCAACCCCCCACACCCCTACCCCCAACCCCCTCACCATTCCTCCCCCCCAAGCCCCCACCCCCCAACCCCCTCCACCCCGCACACCCCCACCGCCCAACCCCCTCCACCCCACACTCCCCTATCCCCAACCCCCTCACTATTCTTCTCCCTCCCAAAGCCCCCACACCCCCACCTCCCATCCCCTCAACCCCTCCACCCCCCACCCTCCCAACCCCCTCCAGCCCCCACACCCAACACCCTGCCTCACGGCCCCCCTCACCGTACCTCTCCCCCAACCCCCCAGCCCCCCACACCCAATACTCCGCCTCGCAGCCCCCTCACCGTGCCGCCCCCCTCCCCGGGCTCAGGCCCCCTCACCGTGCCGCCCCCCTCCCCGGGCTCAGGCCCCCTCACCGTGCCGCCCCCCTCCCCGGGTCTCAGGGCCCCCTCACCATGCCGCCCCCTCCCCGGTCTCGGCCCCCTCACCGTGCCGCCCCCCTCCCCGGGCTCAGGCCCCCTCACTGTGCTGCCCCCCTCCCCGGGCTCAGGCCCCCTCACCGTGGCGCCCCCTCCCCGGTCTCAGGCCCCCTCACCGTGCCGCCCCCTCCCCGGGCTCAGGCCCCCTCACCGTGCCGCCCCCTCCCCGGGCTCAGGCCCCCTCACCGTGCCGCCCCCCTCCCCGGGCTCAGGGCCCCCTCACCGTGCCGCCCCCTCCCCGGTCTCAGGCCCCCTCACCGTGCCGCCCCCTCCCCGGTATCGGCCCCCTCACCGTGCCGCCCCCCTCCCCGGGCTCAGGGCCCCCTCACCGTGCCGCCCCCCTCCCCGGGCTCAGGGCCCCCTCACCGTGCCGCCCCCCTCCCCAGTCTCAGGGCCCCCTCACCGTGCCGCCCCCCTCCCCGGGTCTCAGGGCCCCCTCACCGTGCCGCCCCCCTCCCCGGTCTCAGGGCCCCCTCACCGTGCCGCCCCCCTCCCCGGGCTCAGGCCCCCTCACCGTGCCGCCCCCTCCCCGGTCTCGGCCCCCTCACCGTGCCGCCCCCTCCCCGGGCTCAGGCCCCCTCACCGTGCCGCCCCCTCCCCGGTCTCAGGGCCCCCTCACCGTGCCGCCCCCTCCCCGGTCTCGGCCCCCTCACCGTGCCGCCCCCTCCCCGGTCTCGGCCCCCTCACCGTGCCGCCCCCTCCCCGGTCTCGGCCCCCTCACCGTGCCGCCCCCTCCCCGGGCTCAGGCCCCCTCACCGTGCCGCCCCCTCCCCGGTCTCGGCCCCCTCACCGTGCCGCTCCCCCGTCAGCAGGAACGAGGCGGCCAGGAGGCGGACGCAATGGGTGAGGGGCGCAGAGTCGCCGTCGTCGGGCCGGCCGATGTCGCCCCTGAGGCGGCAGGGCTGGAACAGACCCCGGCTTGTCTGAGGGGGACACGGCACCCAGCGGCTCGGCCGGGCCCGCATGGGCGGTGCGGGCACAGGCCGCTCTGCTGGGTGCCACCTGCTTCCAGCGCCATCAGGGCCGGGGCTGGCAGGGGCGCTCAGCGGGAGGAGCTGGGGGACGGGGGGGACGGGGCGGCGTGCAGCGGAAGGAGCTGGGGGACGGGGGGACAGCCCGGCGCGCAGCGGAAGGAGCTGGGGGACGGGGGGACAGCCCGGCGCGCAGCGGAAGGAGCTGGGGGACGGGGGGGACAGCCCGGCGCGCAGCGGAAGGAGCTGGGGGACGGGGGGACGGGGCGGCGCTCAGCAGGAGGAGCTGGGGGACGGGGGGACAGCCCGGCGCTCAGCAGGAGGAGCTGGGGGACGGGGGGACAGCCCGGCGCGCAGCGGGAGGAGCTGGGGGACCTAGAGTGACAATGAGGAGGCTGTGGGCTAGGGCAGCCACTCCTCGCCCTCAGGCGTTCACGATCCCTGGGGCAGGCGGCTCCTCAGAATCACACTGACCAGCCACCCACCCGGACTCACACCAGGGCCTCAGAGACCCCAGCCCGCCATCCACAACGGCCCCAAGGTGCTCGGAGCCAGTGGCCTTGTGGACGGGAGGAACAGAACGTGGCCGCACACAGGCGGGGTGAGGCCACGTCTAACAGGCGGGAGTCCACACCCGCTACCACGGCGGCCAGGGCGTGGCGCGCAGTGCGCCAGGGGGTCCCACAGAAGGGCAACACGGCAGGGCCAACATGGGAGCGCCCGCTGAGGAGGAGGCCGAGGGGGGAGGCTGGGGCTGAGGGGGAGGCTGGGGCTGAGGGGAGAGGCTGAGGAGGAGGCTGGGGCTGAGGGGGAGGCCGGGGCTGAGGGGGGAGGCCGGGGCTGAGGGGGAGGCCGGGGCTGAGGGGGGAGGCCGGGGCTGAGGGGGGAGGCCGGGGCTGAGGGGGAGGCCGGGGCTGAGGGGGGAGGCCGGGGCTGAGGGGGAGGCCGGGGCTGAGGGGGAGGCCGGGGCTGAGGGGGAGGCCGGGGCTGAGGGGGAGGCCGGGGCTGAGGGGGGAGGCGGGGCTGAGGGGGAGGCCGGGGCTGAGGGGGGAGGCCGGGGCTGAGGGGGAGGCGGGGGGGGAGGCTGGGGCTGAGGGGGAGGGGGCTGAGGGGGGAGGCTGGGGCTGAGGGGGAGGCTGGGGCTGGGGGGGGAGGCTGGGGCTGGGGGGGAGGCTGAGGGGGGAGGCTGAGGAGGAGGCTGGGGCTGCGGTGTCCGTGTGGGAAGGGGAGACGCCGGGAGACGGACGTGTGGCAGTCAATAACGGGAATGCACTGATGCCGCTGAGCGGGCAGGTCTGAGGTTCCAGGCGTTCCGACCAGCAACCGGCTGAAGGGACAGAGCGAGAAGCGGCCGAAGGGACAGAGCGAGAAGCGGCCGGAGGGACAGAGCGAGAAGCGGCCGGAGGGACAGAGCGAGAAGCGGCCGGAGGGACAGAGCGAGAAGCGGCCGGAGGGACAGAGCGAGAAGCGGCCGGAGGGACAGAGCGAGAAGCGGCCGGAGGGACAGAGCGAGAAGCGCTGCCGGGCGCTGCGGGGCCAGGCGGACGGCCCGAGGGCGGGACGGGGGGCTGGGGGGCGGGACGGGGGGCTGCGGGGCGGGATGGACGGCGGGACGCCTCCTGGCCGGAGCCTCTCACCTGGTCCTGATCGCCTGGGTCGGCAGCGTCCTCTCTGGCCACGGCCCGGTCCACGCTGCCGTCCGAGCGCTGCCGGCGGTGGCCCACGCCTCTCAGTAAGTGTGCCTGCTGGAGGGCTGCGCGACACAGCACCGGTCAGCCACTGCCCGCGCACACGCGCACGCGCGCGCACACACACACACACACACACACGCACACACACGCACACCCGGGCCACACGCACACGCCCGCACACGCACACACGCACACACGCACACACACACACGCACACCCGGGCCACACGCACACGCCCGCGCACACGCCCGCACACACGCACGCACACACGCACACACACGCCCACGCACGCGC
The DNA here is from genome assembly GCA_036971965.1 of Nyctalus aviator. NCBI lineage: Eukaryota > Metazoa > Chordata > Mammalia > Chiroptera > Vespertilionidae > Nyctalus > Nyctalus aviator. The sequence goes on from CM072922.1 coordinate 205,487,815, forward strand.
ACACGCACACACGCACACGCACGCACACGCCCACGCACGCGCGCACACACACACCCGCGCACACGCACACCCAGGCCAGCGTGGGCCAGGGCGTCAGGCCTTCCTCCTCACCCACACCCGGAAAGACACCGGACTGCCTCGGGTGCAAAGACCAGCGAAGAGGGGGCGGCCGCACACCCGGGACCACGTACCTGCGGACGCGGCTGTGAGGGCGGCGTCCTCGGGAAGGCCCCCGGGCTCCTCCGCCTCCCCCTCCTCGTCCCCGGGCGGTGCCCCGAGCTGCATCCCCGCGTCCTGGCTGTCGGCGTCTAACACCTGGGCGGTGCAAAGGGCGTGAGGCTCTGCCCTCCGACCCCGAGGGCAAAGGCCAGAGCCCGCGGAGACGGGGTCCTGCCCAGAGGCCGCCCCACAGGCTGCCGGGCACGGCCCACTGCGCCGCCAGACCTGTAACTCCAGGAACTCCCCTCTGGAAATCCCCGTTTGTTACATTTTTACCCGAGGAGGAGATTTCCCCCCCATTTACTATTATTACTATTTTTTTTTTAGAGGGAGGGTGAAAGGGAAGGGGGGAGAGGGAGGGAGGGAAGGAGAGGGGGGAGAGGAATGGAGGGAGGGAGAGGGGAGGGCGGGAGGGGGGAGGAAGGAAGGGAGGGGGAGAGAGAGGGAGGGAGGGAGGGAGGAAAGGAGGGGGAGAGAGAGGGAGGGAGGGAGGGGGGAGGGCGGGAGGGGGGAGGAAGGAAGGGAGGGGGAGAGAGAGGGAGGGAGGGAGGGAGGAAAGGAGGGGGAGAGAGAGGGAGGGAGGGAGGGAGGAAAGGAGGGAGTGAGGAAGGAAGGAAGGAAGGGAGGGAGGGGGGAGGGAGGGGGGAGAGAGGGAGGGAGAGGGATGTGAGAGAGCTTTGAGCAGAGCCCGCAGTTGCCTAATCTAACTCTGCCCTCGGGCCACACAAGGCGCGGCCGCGCCCGGAGCTCGGGCCCCAGGAGGGCTCCAGGCAGAGCGGGGCCTCGGCACCGCCGGTGGGTCGTTCGGGACGCGGCGCAGGCCCGGGCCCCCGGGGAGCCCCACGCAGACCCCAGGCGCCCCGCCCACTCACGATTTCGGAGCTGTCGGAAGGGGTCACTGCGGAGTCGGGCCCCTCGGTGGTGGTCTGCGAGCTGTCGCTGAGCGGGGAGGAGGCCTGGGTGCCCTCGTTCAGGTCCATGGCCGGGTCGGACGGGCCGGCGCTGACCTGGCTGGAGCTGTGGCTTAAGATATCCTCCTCGTCCCCCGCGGCGGCGCTGGCCAGGTCGCCGCCGGTCAGGTCCGCGGAGTCGGGCTGGAGCGTGTGCTGGGACCGGGGCTGCTCCGTGATGATGTCGTGGCCCGTGGAGTCGGCCGCGGAGCTGACCGAGCCCGGGGTAGAGACCCCGGAGGAGGCGGCCAGCTCCCCAGAGATCTCGCCCTTGCCTGAGGCTGAAGACAGAGGGCCAGGAAACATCCGCTGGGATCGAATGTTTGCAAAGACCTCACGTTCGCCGTCACTATTTAAACAGCAAACATCCTTAAACACAGTGAACACAGGAACTAGGGTATTTCAAAAGCAGGACAACAGTGCGTCCTCTAAACACGATCACAACCGCATCCCAGTTACTGCCCTTTCACCACGTCACTGCGTCATATTAAACAGGTGGGGTCTGCCCTGGCTGTGTGGCCCAATGGGTAGAGCGTCAGCCTGAGGACTGAAGGGTCCCAGGTTTAATTCTGGTCAAGGGCACATGCCTGGTTTTGGGCTTGGTTCCTAGTAGGGGACATGCAGCAGGCAGCCAATCAATGATTCTCCCATCATTGATGTTTCATATTCTCTCTCCTTCCTCTTCCTCTCTGAAACCAATAAAGATATATGTTTTAAAAAATGTATTTTTAGCCCTGACCAGTTTGACTCAGTGGATAGAGCATCAGCCTGCGAACTCAAGGGTCCCAGGTCCAATTCCAGTCAGGGGCATGTACCTTGGTTGCGGGCACATCCCCAGTAGGGAGTCTGCAGGAGGCAGCTGATCCTTGTTTCTCTCTCATCGATGTTTTAAAATATATGTTTAAAGAGGTGGGGTCAGCACAGACATGTGCAGTGCTCCCATCGGTGTTCACTGCCTCAGCTGCGGCCGCTGGGCCCTATGGGGAGGGGAGTGCGGGCTCCCACAGCCACTGGGCCGTGTGGGGAGTGCGGGCGGCCCCCGCAGCTGGGCAGAGCCAGGCTCACAGCCGCCCGCACAGCCCTCGGGCAAGCTGCTCAGAAGCAAGGAGGTAAATTCACCGTCACTCCGAGGTGGCCGTTCCTTCTCCTCTGCCCTGCTGCCTCCCCACGCCGCGCCTTCCCCGCGGCACAGAGGGCACACGCTCCCGTTACGCTGTGGCCCCATGAAACCACGTGGGGCCTGCGGGAGCACCAGAGCCCCCACTGTGACCGCGGCCGCCCTGGACGCCGGCTCCCAGAGCACGTGGCTGTGTTATCGCAGCCATAACGTTACTTTAACTTTGTTTTTGTAATTAGAACATTGATTTCCACTTTGTAAAATAAATGAGTACATAATCACCATTGAGATGATTCAGATTTTCCTTCCCAAATAAGTTACCTAAAAGCATTCTTTCAAATAGAATTAGCCAACCCAAGCCATTCTCATTTAACTCATTATTAGTAACTTGGTCAATACCCATCTTTTAAGAGGTGAATAAAAAACTCTTATCTGTGAACAAATGCAGAATTCTTCCTAAATCATCTGTAGACCATTTTAGTCCTTTTCCCCCTCACAACCAGGCAGTTCCCTCACCCACCACTTCCTACTCAGAAAGACAACGCTCAGGAGCACAGCCCTAATCCAAAGCAGGAAAACAGCAAATATGTGATGCAAGGAAACACACGTTTCCAGGTGAGCACTACACCAGAGGCCTGAACTCTCCCTGAGCAGCTGGCTGCACACTGCCCGGGGCAGGGGAGGGGCCCGGGGCGGGAGGGGCCCGGGGCGGGAGGGGCCCGGGGCAGGGGAGGGGCCCGGAGCAGGGGAGGGGCCCGGAGCAGGGGAGGGGCCCGGAGCAGGGGAGGGGCCCGGGGCAGGGGAGGGGCCCGGAGCAGGGGAGGGGCGGGGGAGGGGCCCGGGGCAGGGGAGGGGCCCGGAGCAGGGGAGGGGCCCGGAGCAGGGGAGGGGCCCGGGGCAGGGGAGGGGCCCGGGGCAGGGGAGGGGCCCGGGGCAGGGGAGGGGCCCGGGGCAGGGGAGGGGCCCGGGGCAGGGGAGGGGCCCGGGGCGGGAGGGGCCCCCACGTCACCCCTCACCCCAGAGCTACCTGCGAAGGCCGGGCTGCTGCCCTCGGACCGGGACTCGGAGTCGTCCTCCAAGGCCGCGGCTTCCCCAAGGAGCACCTTCCCTAGGAGAGAGGAGCGCCGTGAGCTGGGAGGACTCAGGCAGCCCCGCACGGGCAGCTGGTCACTGTGGAGGACCCTCTGCCCTGGAGGCGGAGCACGGAGCCGGCGCCTGGGGCACGGGGAGCACCAGCGAGTCCGCAAAGAAAGCGGAGAGCCGGCTGCTCGGACAGACGGACGGACGGACGGACGGACGGAGCTGCAGAGCCCGGGGACAAACACTCAGCCGGCGGCTGTGACCCCAATGGCAGTGACCTATCACTGCTTCACTAAACCGGCACCACGGCCAGAGCCACGCTGTCCGCCCGGGATGTTCCACAGCATCTCATGGCGGCCAGAATTACACATGAAACCGCTATTCCTAGAGGCCATTTACTTTATTATCTTTTAATTTGTTAGATTCTAGGGTTAATCATAACTCAACAACTGGACATGACTGTTGAGTTATCATAACTGTACAACCTGGGAGGCTGAAATAATATTTCATCTTTAGCAAAGTTCAAAAAATACACTTTACAGTTTACAGTTTTCAGACTCTATAGTCATATAAAAAGAAAACGAAAGTTTCAACATGACATAACTGGGCTCCTAAGTCTCACGGTTACATCACACACCAATGTCATCACCCGGCAGGAACTGACCCATCACTGGCCACGCGAAGCACAGGGCACAGGTGACCACCTCCCCAGCGTGCTCTCATGGGACACGAAAGGCCAATGACGCACAGCGGAAACAGTGGAGGCGCCGGCCGCCTGCTCAGGGTCCTGTGCCCGGCCAGGCTGCACCTGCAGGGCCAGCAGGGCGGCTCAGGGGCCCCTGACCGGGGCTGCCCATCTGTCCCAGGACAGCGCAGGTTTCATTGGGAAAGAGAATTCTGAGGCTACAACAAAGACGTTAGACACTACAGCCCTGACTGAAAAACAAGGTAAGACAAAGGACGCAGGAAAGCAAAGAGCCTGCGGCCTCCCCGGGTCCTGGCGGGAGAAACCAGGCACCTTCCCATCAGCGGGGGAGCAGCGAGCACCGAGACCGGCCGGCAGCACGGCTCCCGAACCACCTTCGTGCTCACCGAGCCTCAGAGCCCCTAAGGGACCACACTGTGCGGCCCAATGGGAGCCTCCAGGTCCGGCTGGGAAATGCTCTGGCCACGCCACGCCCACGGCCGTCCCCGGTCACGCAGGACTCAGGGACGCTGTCTCACGGTTACGTGGCCATCTCCCGTTTGTTTATAAAAGTTCCGTCACTGCGATGTGTGTGCATAGGCACTGTATGTTTCTGTTACTTATTTACCACGAGTAAACGTCAGGAATTGTCTCTCTTTTAGTTCTCTTTGCTGTGTCATGTCATTGCTGCTGTGTCAGCTGCATGTGAGGGACACAGGTGCTTATGGAGGTGGGTCCGACTCACGGCGAAATCGCCTTGTGTTGCCGTAGGAGCGATCTCCGTCGGAACCTGAGGACCTGCCGTGCTCCTGTAAAGACGGCATTCACCGCCAACGGCACTGGGCGTCGGACTCTCAGGCACACACAATACTCATGACACAAAAATCAGCATGCTGTTTGCCAATTACCCCTCAAATTTTAAAAAAAGAATCAGTCTTTTAAGATTTCAAAATAAAAAAAGGCAGCAATTACTTCCTACAGAAATCTAGACTGAAAGAGAAAATGAGTGCTGTTGCAAAGTGATAACATGTACCCAAACTGTCAGATTTCATTAGAAACACTGATCTAATAAAAATAATCAATTGTATCAGGACACTTTGGCCTGCACAAAGCCAAATATGGTTGGAATACCCCAGGCCCAAATTAACTCATTAGCCAGTCATCTGTCTGATACAGTGAACAAGCAGGCGGGGAGGACGGTTACCTCACAAACATAACGCACTGGCGGCAGCAGACAAGGCAGGCGCTGGGGAATGAGTGTGACCGAAAGGCAGCCGCACCCTCAGCTCAGGCCCCGCAGGCCGAGGCCGAGGCCACAGGGAGGCCTTCCAGGAAGCTCTGCCCAGCCCCGGCCCGAAGGCGGCGAGTCCTGACGGCAATTCTGACGGCAGTGGGGAAGCCCGCCAGGCCGGACCCGCAGCATGCACCCACAGGCAGGGCCTCAGGAACAGAAAACCAGCCGCCCGGACTGATTTCTGAAATAATCACCTCTTTGTTTTCTGGAAAGGACAGGGCTGCATGAAGAACCCCCTCCGGCTGAAAATCACAAAAGAATGACAGATGAAAGTAAGGCAGCAAGCTGTTGGAATTCAGAAGGAATTCAAATATTTTCAAAAAGCTCCATTCAACTTTAAAGCCAGAGAATATATGAACATATTCCCAAAAGGCAGTGCTCTGCTTTGATTTTGACATGAAAGTTCATTACCACTCAAAAACACATATAGCTCAGGCCTAAAATGTCAAGAGTGCACAGACAGTGCACTTAAAAAGCCAAATTAAAGCCATCAGAAATCTCAGATTGTTTGGTCAACTAATAATCAAGTATAAATTCTCATTAGGAACAACCGTTGGGAATGAGTATTTCGGCGATTATTTGTAAGGCGTGCATCACGCAGAGAAAAGGTTCTTCAGTACAAGGACAGGGAACAGGCACATGACCATTTTCTGCTCCTGGCATGCACACGCACACGCACACGCATGCACACACATGCGCACACACTGCACTAAATGGACCGCATGCCACAAGACCGAGAGGCCGGGAGAAATGGAACCCCCCGGAGCTGCAACCCACGGCTCCGTCTACCCCGGCTCCTAGGGGCGTCCCCACGTCAGGCAGGGCCACAGCTGCAGGAAATCAGGGGCGGGCCCTCCCAGGACAAGCACAGTGGGAGGAGCAGCGCAGGCAGGCGAGGAGAGCTTTTCTGAAGTGGGCAGGACAGCACAGAGCCAAGGGCAGCAGAGAAAAAGCTCTGAAGGACCAGGGGTCCCGTCTCTGGCCAAGTGACAGACGACAGGCCCTGGGATGTCCCGCGGCTTGTTCACTCCCAGGCAGACAGATGCCCCTGGAGGCAGCCGCGCTCAGAGCGACCCACCTTCACCTCCTTCCCACCCATCAGTTCCCTGCAGAGTCATCTCTGCCGTGGCCCGGGCTCCATTGTAGGGGCCCTCAGCACTCACCGATGAGCTCCACGATGCTCCCGCTGCGGCTGCGGCCGCCGGGCTCGGGGCTGGGCGCGCTGAGAGGCGCCAGGCCGCCCGGCGTGGTCAGGGCGCGCAGCAGCGCGGGCGGCGGCGTCCGGAGCAGCTGCTGCAGGAGCTCCAGCGCCCCGGTCACCACGTTGTGGTCCGGGTGCTGCGCGTAGTGCAGGGTCAGCTCGTACACCTGGAGGAGAGAGGTGGCCATCGTGGGGTCCCCCGGGCACTGGCGTCCCTTCCTGTTTCCCACGGCGTACGCCGGAACCTGTGCCTTCCTTTCTGCCCCTAAGACGGTGTCGCTTCTACCAGTGTGGTCAGCTGCCTCCGGGCAGCCTCCTAAACGCCCTCGAGGCTTTGCACTGTGGTACCAATTCCTTAGGCCAGTGGTCGGCAAACCGCGGCTCGCAAGCACATACAGCTCTTTGGCCCCTTGAGCGTGGCTGGGGCGAGCCTATTTTGAAGAAGTGGCGTTAGAAGAAGTTTAAGTTTAAAAAATGGGTCTCTCGCCGAAACCGGTTTGGCTCAGCGGACTGAAGGGTCCCAGGTTCCATTCCGGTCGAGGGCATGTACCTTGGTTGCGGGCACATCCCCGATGGGGGTGTGCAAGAGGCAGCTGGTCGATGTTTCTCTCTCATCGACGTTTCTAGCTCTCTATCCCTTTCCCTTCCTCTCTGTAAAAACTCAATATATATATATATATATATATATATATATATATATATATATTTTTTTTTTTTTTTTTTTTAAACGGGTCTCCCAAAAGAAATTTCGATCATTGTCCTGTTGGTATTTGGCTCTGCGGACTGAGGAGTTTGCCAACCGCTGCCTTAGGGAGCGGAGCGCGTGGGCAGAGGCAGGGTGGCTGAGGACGGGCTCTGCCTCCCGCTGCCAGGGGAGGCGACCACGCTCCATGGGCAGGGGCATGGCTGACACATGTCCGAAGCGAGGGCCGCGGTCGGAGTGCCCCCGAGAAAGAGCTGACGAGGCTTGTGAAGGTCTCGTGTCAGACCCCATCGTGCTTCTCGCGTGACGTGAACGGGATGGGTTTGTTCCTCCTGCAGGCGCCCGTTCGGTGTGGCTTTCAGATAACCGATGACTGCAGTGGGGCCGCGCGCTCCCGCAGCTCACCCACCCGACGACTCGCCATTCACCTCAAACTCAAAATTAACTGCACTTTCTACTTGCTGGTGGGGCAGCCTTCCCTTTAGCATCATAAAAGGAAAACGTCCGTTTCAGAAAGACAGAGAGCACGCGGACACAGACTAAAAGCTCAGGGTGGGGCCCCATGGCTCGCTCTGGTTCTTCTGGGGCCTCCATCACTCCAGGTCGCAGGTCTGCAAACTGCAGTCCACAGGCAACCTGCCCCCCTCCGCCCGAGGTCTGAGTGCGCACGCCACGCCTGCCCCTGTGCACGGCCTCTGGGCGGCGGCCCTGCCCGCGGGAATCTACCGCCTGCCAACAAACTGCCTGCACAGCGAGGACTCAGCGCCCACGGCCCACCCGCCTGCCCTCCCGAGGGCTGTCAGCGACATCACTTCTTCACACGGTTAGGGGTCACCATGTGTCACTATTTAAACCACGTGCTTTGCCCAGCAGTTGAGTCAAAACCCGAATTTATCATGTGTAGACACAGGACTGCGGGGGCTCGATCCGTGTTTACAGCACAGATAAACACGTGCCCGGTCTGGTTTAGGCACAGGGTCACAGGCTGTGCCAGGCAGGGCTATGAGGGCCTGTGTGCCACGCTGTAACTTAGCAGAGCTACCTGCGTCTCCCTCTGAGGTCACAGGGCTGGGGGTCATGATCTCGGACCGGAGCCAGGGGGTCCGGCTCCGAAGCCCGTGCTCAGAACCCCGGCTGCGCCGCTCCCCTTCCCCGGAGCTGACTCGCAGGCTGTCAGTCACGGCTGTGCCTGCACCAGAGTGACCCAGGGCTCCTACCTGCACCAGCTGCTCTGTCGAGGGGGAGACTTCCATTTCCTTCCGGGTCACCCCAAAGCTGCCTTTCAGGCTGGTGTCCTGGACCTGCTGCTGCAGCAAGGGCACCAAGTACCGCAGGGTGAGCAGTGCTCCGAGGATCAGCAGGGAGGGGTGCTCGCCCTCGACGGGAACCAGCAGCCCTGGAAGGCAGCACAGCTCTGCATCCGGCTCCTTCAGGCCTCTGGGCTCTGCTGCAGAGGCCCCGCAGAGCCCTTTCTGAGCTGTGGGGGGCCCGCGGTGGCACAGACGTCGCCGGGGCTGCCCAGGGAGGCCCAGCACCGTGGCTGAGCGCCGGCGTGCTTTCCTACAACGTCCGCAGCACCCACACTTGCCGTGTGACTTCAGTGAACGTGTGCGGGGGAGGCCGGGGCAGCACACCGGGCAGAGCTGCAGGGCCGGAGGGACTCCCTGCACTCAGAGCCACCACGCAGGCTGGAAAGTGTGGCCACACGAGGGCTGGGCAGGAAGGCGATGGGTGCACCTGGGCCTGTCCCCCTGCCTGCTGGCTGGCTGGCCTTGGGTGCCCACCCTTCTGTAAAGGAGCAGCCTTTCCCGCCCTCACCCCCGCGGGCTGGCGCCCTGACCAAGCTCCCGTTTCCCAGTCAGCAGGGCCCAGGGTCTGCCTGCAGGCCGAGGGACGGCCTGATCTCACCGTCTGCCTCTAGCAGAGGCCGGAGACATCCCCCTCCTCCCCTCACCCCCCGGGGCACCGCCAGGCCTGTGCCTCACCCAGGAGCACCCTCACCCAGGAGCACGCTGAGCAGCCAGCTGTAGAAATACTGCGTCCTCCGTGAGTGCTGGCACACACTCACCACGCAGCCCGCCGCCGTCCGTCGCGTGGTGGGGGAGGGAGCCTTCAGGCTGGCGATGAAAGCCTTCAGCAGGACCTGTGGCACGGGCCATGGAGAGGCGCATGAGGCCCGCTGTGCGTCCACAGCCTAATGGCTCCCAACGCTCGCAGCCGAGTCATCACAACCTGAACAAAGCCCCGCCGGGCACCCAGCAGCGCCCAGGGCTCCGCCGCAGAGGCCGGGACATGGGGGCCTCCGCTCTGGGGAAGCCGCCCACGGTGTTTGAGGGCAGGTCAGGGCACGACACCGATCACACAAACGCAGTGAAGAAACCGACGCCACACGAGGCCAGAGAGCAAAGAGCGGGGCAGCTACAGCCTCGTCCGGCCTCAGAGGCGCCGGTGGACCGGCCGCGGACAAGCAGGCTGTCCCTGAGCCCGGAGCAACCCAGACGAGGTTCCGGGCAGCGTGGAGCCCCCCCTTCCCCGCACACCAAGCCCCTCTTCACCTCCTCGCCCACCAGAGCAGTGAGAGGGCAGCCGCAGGGGGCAGCCCCCACGTGCGGGAGGTCTGATGGGAATTATGGGCGGACAGGCCCCGGCTGGGGGGTGGGTGAAGTGTCGCCCCAGTACACAGGTGGGCGTTCCATCCCCAGGCAGGGCACATTCAAGGATCGACCAATGAATGCATAAATGGTGCAGCAACAGATGGATGTTCCTCTCTCCCTCCCTCTCTCTCTAAAATCAATAAATAAAAACTAAAAAATAGCCAAAACCGGTTTGGCTCAGCGGTAGAGCATCGGTCTGCGGACTGAAAGGTCCCAGGTTCAATTCCAGTCAAGGGCATGTATCTTGGTTGCGGGCACATCCCCGTTAGGGGGTGTGCAAGAGGCAGCTGGTTGATGTTTCTCTCTCATCAACGTTTCTAGCTCTCTATCTCTCTCCCTTTCTCTCTGTAAAAAACTCAATAAAATATAATTTAAAAAAAAAACAACACTAAAAAGTAAATTAGAAGTACTTTCAAATGACTGTCCCAAAGCCCCAACTCTCCAGACTCATTCACAGGCTTGTGACCTGAGGGAAGAATCATACCTTGATTTCATTGTCATTTGCAAAATTGCCAAGCGAAGCCATGATTTTGGGTATCGCCGCAGCCAAGGTCTCCTGAACAGACTCCTCGGGTCTCTTGCTTATCCGAGTCAGGCAAGGCAGGAGGTTTACCAAGTAAGGCCTGCAGGTGAGGAAGAACCTCATTACTCTACCAGGACTACTCTAATACGTCCGGTGCCTGCTGGAGAAAAACCAGTTTTATAGCAAAACGGAACTCAGAGGAGAGGGGACAAACCTCAGCTACAGGAGGGTGAGCTGTTCAAATGTTGACAGACGCTCACCCTTCACTCACCTCCCCCATGGCCAGAGGGCTCTCCAAAACCTTTTAACAATTATATGCAGCCCAGCTGTGTGGCCCAGGGAGAGCGTCAACCTATGAACCAGGAGGTCACGGTTCGATTCCCTGTCAGGGCACAGGCCCAGGTCATGGGTTCAATCCCCAGTGTGCGATGTGCAGGAGGCAGCCGATCCATGCTTCTCTCTCATCATTGATGCTTCTCTCTCTCTCTCTCTCTCTCTCTCTCCCCCCTCCCTCTCTGAAGTAAATTTGTTTTGAATTTTTAATAAAATAAAAGTTATTTGCAGTACACAGTAAGTTATTATAACACTCATACTGTAAATTAGAAAACAGAGGTAATATAAGAAACATCACATCAGGAGGCGGAGGAAGGCGTGGGGGAGAGATGGCGATACGAGGAGACCTGCCTGGGGGGGGGGTGGGGGGGACCCACAACAGCGTACAGAGAGAAGGCCGCTTTAACAAACACTGAGACAGACGATGAGGGAAACAGAGGAAGGGATGAGAATGAAGCTTTCTTGGAAAAGAAGCATTACAGAAAGGGGTAGTGCTCAAGCTGAACAGACCTCAGAGGTAAGACCCTCAGAACCGCGCCAACCGTGGGGAACTCGGCAGCGCCCTCTAGAGCAGGAGCAGGCGAGAAGCCGTCTGCACCCAGGACAGCTCCGGGAGTCTGGCCACAGTCCTCAGGAGAAAACTGTTTCCGCGGGGACCCCAGGGAAACAAACCAGCCACCAGAGGAAGATCCTCTGGCTTTTGAAGAAGTAGAATCAGGCCACTGAGTCCACAGAGTGTCTGGGGTGACGGGGCCCTGGGGCAGGCTCCCTGGGCTGGGGAGAAGGGGATTGGTCTGGACAGTCTGGGGGATGAGCCACGGTGCGAGTGAGGAAACAACGTGGTCCAATCACATCTCCGGTCACTGTGGCTGCTATGTGGAGACTACAGCAAGCAGTTAGATAAAAAGACATTTCCCTCGAACTGCATCTGTTAGACGCAAACCACTGGAACCACAGTGAGGGCCGGGCCATGCCCCGTTCCTAGGGACGTTTGCCAGTTAGGGAGACGAAGGTGGAGTTAAAAGCTGTGGTCCTTCTTTTTTTTTTTTTTAATATATTTTATTGATTTTGTAGAGAGAGGAAGGGAGAGAGATAGAGAATTAGAAACATCGATGAGAGAGAGTCATCGATCAGCTGTCTCTTGCACACCCCCTACTGGGGATATGCCCGCAACCAAGGTACATGCCCTTGACCGGAATCGAACCCGGGACCCTTCAGTCCCCAAGCCAAAGCTCTATCCATTGAGCCAAACCGGTTTTGGCACCTTCTTTTGCTTTTAAGATAGAACTGTTCCAGCCGAAACCGGTTTGGCTCAGTGGATAGAGCGTCGGTCTGCAGACTGAAAGGTCCCAGGTTTGATTCCGGTCAAGGGCATGTACCTTCGTTGCGGGCAGATCCCCAATAGGGGGTGTGCAAGAGGCAGCTGATCGATGATTCTCTCTCGTTGATGTTTCCAACTCTCTATCCCTCTCTCTTCCTCTCTGTAAAAAATCAATAAAATATAAATATTTTTTAAATAGAATTGTTCCATTAGTCAAAACGATTCGCAATTTAGCCGGGACCGGTTTGGCTCAATGGATAGAGCGTCGGCTTGGGGACTGAAGGGTCCCGGGTTCGATTCCGGTCAAGGGCATGTACCTTGGTTGCGGGCATATCCCCAGTAGGGGGTGTGCAAGAGGCAGCTGATCGATGACTCTCTCTCATCGATGTTTCTAACTCTCTATCTCTCTCCCTTCCTCTCTGTACAAAATCAATAAAATATTTAAAAAAAAAAAAAAAAAAAACTATTCGCAATTTAACGCCCACAATTTAGTGCCCATATTGGAAACCCATGTCCTAGACACAGGCACAGAGTCCCCTAACTCCTACTGTGAGCACTGGGGTGGGACTTGACCTCCAAACACTTGGTAAGTCCCTTTTCACGCGCGTGGGCACTGCTGTCACACGGGGCAGGGGGAAGACCCTGCTGTCGGGCACCCACCTCCTACGGGCCTCGGGGGGAGGGGACACACGGCGGGTGTGCAGGAACGCTCCTGAGCAGGGAGCCGTGAGGAGAACCAGGACACGGCAGCCCATCCAGCACAGGCCCAGCTCGGGAAGGGACGTGTGAGCTGAGAGGGAGAGAACCCAGGGAGCGGCCGCCGCCGAGCAGTAACGCACCTGCACTTCTGAGGCCGGACCAGGTGCGCCAGCTCGGCGAACCGCCACAGCGCAGCGCGCAGGCTCCGGGGAGCGCCGTTCTGCATGGGTTTAACAGAGGAGTTACATGTTAGGGTCACGGAGGACGTCACATAACAAGGGCATGTTTTCATGGTTAACTGCTATTTTTAGAGAAAGGGCCATTCGAATCTTTACTTTAGAAATTTTAAGGTTAGTGAATTTAACTGTAACAACGTAAAAGGTAAGTCACCCTTTTAAATTCCCAACTCATCTAATAAGCAACGAGAGCAGAGCAGAGTAAAACTATGTCTACTCTCCAAACAGATCCTCACTGGTAGGTGAGACGGCACTTCCCCAGCTGCTCAGGCAGCGAGGCTGCCGCGGCGGGAGCAATGCGCACCTTCTTGATCTCCTTGTAGAGCTCGAGCTGCAGCCTCGGGAGGTTCGAGTCCATCAGCGCCTGCAACACAAGGAGCCCGGCTCAGGCCCAGCCCCGCTCAGGACCGGCCTGCTCAGGCCCCCCTCAGGCCCAGCCCCCCTCAGGCCCCGCTCAGGCCCAGCCCCGCTCAGGCCCGGCCCCGCTCAGGCCCCGCTCAGACCCGGCCCCCCTCAGGCCCGGCCCCACTCAGGCCCAGCCCCGCTCAGGCCCCCCTAAGGCCCAGCCCCGCTCAGGCCCAGCCCCGCTCAGGCCCGGCCCGCTCAGGCCGCAGCTGAGGCAGCAGAGGCAGTCTGCACCGCAGTCAGGCCAAAGTAAACGTTAACAGCAACTAAAGGAGGAGCCTAGTCACTGAGAAAAAAGCACATCCGCACAGTGACTCACAGACTAAGAACGGAAGCAAGTTTAACTGTTATCACCATCAAACACTACAGAACAGCACACCTAATGGCAGGTGGCTCCAATCCGTTCAAACCTCTGATCGGAAACCCTGACCAAGCAGCGAGTGCAGACCATGTGCACTCTGCCAGGCGATCAGCATTAATGGCAAGGCCTGGGGGGGGGGCGGGCGGAGGGTCAGAGCCTCGGTCTGCCGTGGCACACGCGCCCGCTCCCAGTGCAGACCCCACATCCTCCTGAAGGTCTGGCCCTCCCTTTGTGTCCGGATGCGCCCAGCCTGTGGGGACCCTCTGAGCCCGCAGCCATGGGAGCCACAGGCCCCGCGCAGGCCCGCCTCCTCCCAGCGCCCGGCTCTCGCGCTGGCCCTGGCCCCAGCTCCCGGGAAGGCCTCCTGGACACAGGCTTCTGGTCCGGAATAAGCACTCCTCTGACCCGTCCGAACCGTGCCAGAGCCCCTGCTCCTCCCACACAGAGCGCGAAGCCCTGGGACTGACCTCAGGCCCCCATGCTGGCGGCACACAGCGCGCTCCTGGCACCAGAGGCTGGCCCCACGGTGTGACAGGCCGAGCCTCCGGGCTCACCCCCAGCCCCCCACCAGGAAGCCTCTACCCGGCAGCAACCACCCGCGGGGCTCGGGGTCTGCACTGGGCACTAAGTGGCTTCTGCCAGGCCACCTCACACGGGACTGACGGGATTGAGGGCAGAGCACGCGGCCAGGGTGATCGGGTCCCCAGAGCACTTTCCTACATAAACGAAGGGCGACCTGCGCCCCATCTCCCCGGCACGGCCCATGGCAAGGATCCTGTGGAGAAGGGAGTGGACCCAACGCGAGCAATGGCTCTGGAGAAAGTGCCAACGACTCTGCCGGCGAGTCCACGGGGGGACAGCGTCTCAGTCTGCACACTCACGAACTCCACGGAGGCTAAAGGACAGCCCCCGGGTGGTCTGGGGACCGGACGCGGAGCAGGGCCGGAGGGGGCACAGGGCCATTTCCAGTGACTGAGAATGAGGGAAGAAGGCGCTGGGCCGTGGCAGCAGGAAGCAGAACAGACGGCAGCAGACTCAAACTCCACCTCAGGAAGCAACCCGGGAGAAGACTGGTGTCCCCTTCTCTCTCTCTACCTCCCTGCTTCTGCTTTCTGGCTCACCTGCTGTCCTGGGACCCCTCCCTGCCCAGTAAGCTGCTGTCAAGTCACAGCCTGCCCTGCAAGCAGTGCTGCCTGCACCCCAGGGGGGCAGAGGGCAGCGAAGGAAGGGAGCTAGAGACCCCAGAGGACTCCAGGGCCGTGTGTTCTCTCTGGGATACGCCCCCACAGCGCACCCAGGAGTCGCCATCAGCACCCGCCCGCCCACACCCCGAGGGAGGGCAGGCCAGACGCGGCAGACAGCGGGCAGACCCGCCCACCTGCTGCAGCCACTCCGAACGGAGCGGTCAGGGCCTTGTTTATTTATGAATGCATTTACGGGGCCGGGTTAATGAACCCCGCAGGGTGGCCGGCCCCTCACCTTGATGACCTTGTTGAGGCACTCGTCAGCCACCATCCTCACGTCCGACTCCGCGTCGTCACTGCACAGCAGGAACAGCTCCATGGCGATGCCCAGCAGTTTCTGGAATTCTGGAGAATTTCTAAGGGAAGAGGAGAGAATGTCACAGCCAAGAGGAGCTGAGAAGCCACGGCGATTACAGGTCTCGTGGCGTCGGGCGTCCAGTGCGGGCGCTGGAGCACGGAACGAAGGCCGTGTCTGTCTGTGGCGTGGATCTGACTGGGAAACACGGAGCAGTGACAACAGAGGCTACGCTGGGAGCCAGGTGTGGGCACTGGAAACTCAGCAGCTCCGTCATTCTTCCGGGAATTAAAACTATTCTAAAATTTTAAAGTTTATTTACAAAAAAAGAGGTTGTGTTTGCAAGACAAATCTCATTTTTTTAAAGTTTTAATTTAAATGCTTTTGAAAGACTGCTTTTGGTGTATTTTAACTCAATTTTTTAAAAAGACACTGGTTGAGCTTGGCTGGCCGGTTTGGCCCAGTGGATAGAGCACCAGCCTGTGGACCAAAGGAAGGGAACCCGGCCAAGGGCACGGACCTCGATTGCAGGCTCCTCCCTGGCCCGGGCCTGGTCAGAGCTCCTGCGGGAGGCAACCAATTGATGTGTTTCTCTCTCCCACTCCCACTCCCCTTCCCTCTCTCCCACTCCCCCAAATAAAAGTCCAAGGAAAATGCCCTCGGGTGAAGATTACAAAAAACACACAAATGACACTGCTTGGAATACTTGAACCCAGACAGTCTACTCTGTGGCCCAGGCTACTCTAATCCTCCCCGAGAACATGCTTAGGGAAGGGAGGGGAGAGAGAAAGAGCGAGAGAGGAAGGGGGAGAGGAAGGGGGAGAGGAAGGGGGAGAGGGAGGGGGAGAGGAAGGGGAAGAGGGAGAGGGAGGGGAGACATCTTAGGAGAAACATCAATGGCTGTCCTGCATGGGTGCCCAGCCTGGGAGGGGACCCTCAGTCCAGGTGTGTGCCTGACGGGAACTGAACCAGCGCCCTCCTGGGACAGGATGAGCCTCAGCCCACAGAGCCCCATGCCACTGAGGTTTCTCTCTCTTCCCTCTCCCTCCCGCTCTGAAATCAATACAAATAAATAAATGCAAAAGTATTCTCGGATGAGGATTAACCACAAAAAGCAGCGGGTGCTGCTCATTAGTGTCTGGAGCAGAAGTCCAGAACGGGCGCCTTCAGGCTGAGACAGGAAGTCACAGAGGAAACCCGCCCGGCTTTTCTCCAATTACCTGAGCGACTGCGCCACTATGTTCTCGCAGATGGTCAGGCAGTGGCTCACCCGGTCCTTCTTGGTGGCCGCGAGCTCCTTCTTTCTGGAAGAGGGAGGGAAGAGCGAGGCTGTGCTGGGTTAGCGCTCCCCTCCTCTGCCGGCTCCACTGCGTCAGGAAGCTCTGGGGCCACCCCGAGGAACCATTGCTGCGCGCTGGGGCAGAGAGCCACCAGGGTCAGGGTCAGGGTCAGGGTCGGGGTCGGGGTCAGGGTCAGGGTCGGGGTCAGGGTCCGGGTCGGGGTCAGGGCCAGGGTCAGGGTTGGGGTCAGGGTCGGGGTCAGGGTCGGGGTCGGGGTCAGGGCCAGGGTCGGGGTCGGGGTCGGGGTCAGGGTCCGGGTCAGGGTCGGGGTCAGGGCCAGGGTCAGGGTCAGGGTCGGGGTCGGGGTCAGGGTCGGGAGGCGCAGAGGGGCTCCACCCGGGCTTCCTCATTGGTGCTGCTCCGTAGCAACGCCAGGTGACGCTATAACACACCCTACTTTCCCCAAGTTAGCGGAGAAACTTGGTCCCGGGCATAAATTATAGACAAGGCGGACCGTTTCTACCTCCCCAAACCGCTAACACAGCACCTGCGGAGACTCTCAGCCAGGAGAGGAGGTGCAACCCAGGTGCGGGCGCCAGGCGAGAGGTGTCCGCAGGCTGCCCCGGGGACAGGCGGAGCCGCCGCCGGGAGAGGCAGCTCGGGAGCACAGCCAGAGAAGAGAAGCTACTAACAGAAACAACCAGAACACCACTGGGCTCTGAGACTCTGTATGTCAGGGGGAGGGGCGGCTAAGCTACCAGCCCCCGTGACTAAGGCAGCCCTCCAGAGGCAGCCAGGGCCGGAAAGGACAGGCAGGGTCCGGCGATAGAGCAGGGCCTGGTCCAGGGCGAGCGAGCGGGGCCCCCGGACCGCTGGGGGAGCGCGTTCCCGCCTCGTGCGGGGACTGACACCAGCCAGCTGGAGCGGAGTGCTACCACCCGCAGAGCAGTCCTTCCCGCAGACGGTGCCTCTGCTCGGAAGTCCGTGGCCTTGCCTCCCTGTAGCCAGACAGACCCCACTCGGTTCCCAAAGCAGGAAGGGAGGCGGCATGCGGGGCGCTGTCTGGCCTCTGGCTCCTCCCAGCTGCCGCTCACTCAGATGGAGCTTCAAGAAGCTGCAGCGCAACGGGAGGGAAAGCCCGGGCCCTAACTGAGCAAGAGAAGCTGAGCCCCCCTCCCCCCGTCCTCATGAACCGCCCACCTCAGAAGCCCTATGATTGGCCGGGCTGGCATGGCTCAGTGGTTGGGCATCGACCTATGAACCAGATCATTCGTTCGATCCCCGGTCAGGACACAGGCCGGGGTTGCGGGCTCGATCCTCAGTGTGGGGCCTGCAGGAGGCAGCCCATGGACGATTCTCTCCTATCATTGCTGTTTCTCTCTCCCTTTCCACCCCCCCTTATCTATAAAGTCCATAAAGATATTCTTTTTAAAAAGCTCCATGATAGAAGCAACCCAAATGCCCTTCGCCTGGCAGGTGGAAAACCAAGCTCTCTGGCCAGACGGCGGCGCAGTGCTGCTTGGCAGGGAGAGGCGCCGCTCACACACGGGGTGAATCTCAGCGCACCAGGCTCACGGCTCCGCTGGATGCGTCCATTCACCAGCACATGACGTCTGGGAGACAAACCACAGGAACCAGAGTGACCAGCCTCCAGGAGGCAAGAGCAGCTGACAGCAAAAAGGCACGGGTGTGGGCGACAGGGCGGTTCCGGTTCTCAGCTGTAGGCGTGGCTAAGGGCTTTATGCATGTGTCAAACTGCACAGAACTGCACACTAAGAAGGGCCCGTTTCCCCACGTGGAACCATGCCACAGCTTTAAAGAGAAAGAAGAAAAGTGCTGTGAGACTGAAAATGCTCTCCCCTTTAAACCTCCAATCCAGTCTCACGGCAGCTGGTGCAGAGTCAGCTCCTCCTTGGCCCTGCCCGCTGCGCTAACCGTGGGAGTGCTCATCCGTTGTCCTGCTCCACTATGCTGCCAGCCGGGCAAGTCCCTGTGCCAGGGGCTGGACCTCCTTGGACGCGGGGCATCGGACGGAGAAGACATAAGAAGTTGTAGGCGCATCAGAGTCACTATTGCAACCCAAGTAGCCACTGCCCCTAAAGGGCCCTGAGACAAAGCAGTCCTTGCTAACACAGTAGCAAACACAGGCCATCCCACCAGAACAGCCTCACCTCAGCTGGCTAGTAATACATCCTCCCCACAAAGCCACCGCCAACGGAGGAGCATAGGAAGCAGCCGCACACCAGCTGGTCATAACACACTTTACGCTAACTCAGACAACAGTCTTCCTGCCAAACAGTGACCCAGCCTCCTGGGGTACAGGAGAGCATGCCGCACAGTGCACAGATTGCCGCGACCTTGCTTTTGCACCTGCAAATAGAAAATGAGCCTTGAACACCCTGCTTAGGATTCCCACGCTCAGAGTGGCCTTGAACATCCGGCGTACACTGAATGACTGGGGTTCCTAACACTTAGTTTCCCTAGTTTAAGGCAGCCATCAAGAACGTAAACGAGCAGTGATGAATTTAAGCATTTTGGAAAGCAAACACACACATCCATTACTCCTCAATTTCCGAAGTGAAAACCTGCCCCCGGCCTTCAATGAGCTGAGCCCACACTCCAGCTCCAGGCTGGAGGGGAGTGGCCCTCCACACAGCCTCCTACACTGGGTCTGAAGCGATTCCTCAGGGGCTGTGCCCAGAACAAGCTGACAGGCACTATTCTGATGGTGGTCAGAAAAGAAATTCAGACCTGGGTATTCAGCAAGTCAGAATCTAAGCAGAACCTCCATCCTGTGGTGCGTCCACCTCCAAGCCCAGCTTTCCCAGGAGAGGGAGAGGCTCAGCAAAAGTGAGGCGGAAGCCAGGGTCCCGGATGGCTGACCGGACCAGCTGGCCGTGGCTGCCAGAGCGCAGCCTGGAGAACACGCTGCGCTCACCTGCACCCAGGAAGAGCCCGCCCTGCTGACGGCTGAGTCCGCCATAGGCAGGGAAGGAGTGCAAAATTCAAGTGTTTACGACGCATAAAACGCTCCCTGGACTCCTCATGACAGCACTTACAACAGCCCATGTGTAGTGACAATGAGTCCGGGTGCCCACGTGCACATCAGCAGTCAGCAGCGTCCCGAAGGAGGAGAAGCCACGCCTCAGTGTTCCCCGCCTGACGGCGAGTGGCCGGCCCGTGGGCTCCTCTCCACCTTCTCAGAAGTGACAGATACACACCTGAGTTTTCCTAAGAACGCCGTCTCTCTCCTCACGTGTGGCAAACCAAAAACTATCGTTAGCAAAAAGCAATACTGCACGCTCTCAAGGCCCGCCCTGGTCCATGAAGGCCTGGTGCCCTGGTCCGCGTGCCAGAACTTGAGCCGGTGAAGCAAACCGACCACGGGAGACAGAACGTGGTGAGGCCTTCCGACCAGGAACAAGGCCCCTCCGACCTCCCCCCTGGTCCACATCCCCGAAGCTCCGGAAATGGTCCGGAAGGAGCTCCCTCGTGTGGTCGAGCATCTTAAAGCTCAGCGCCTGTGCATCCTATGTCCCTGCTCGGCACACCTGCTCCCTACCTGCTTCTGCCCAACAAACAAACCGGGAAGGTCAAATTCCCCCGTGGGATGGGATTAGGGTGAAGAAGCCTCACTCCGCACGGAGGGGAAGCGAGAACCTCGGGAGGGCAGCCTCGCTCCGGGCGGCCTGGCGCGGGGTGAGTGCCAGACGCACAGGCTCGGAGCAGTCCTGGCTGCTCCACTGCAGGCAAAGCAGTCGCTTCAGCTTCGCCTTCAACCTAAGGCAGAGCCCTCGGCCGCCCCGTGCGGGGAGCAGTCTGCGGGACGCACGCCTGGAGGAGGCCGGGCTGTGTGACCCGTCACAGGCCGCGTCCCGAAGGGGCCAACCCAGAGACACTGGATGAGCGGCAGGGACCAGGCGGCAGGGCAGAGCGCGCGGTGGCGGCTGCAGAGCCCCGTGAACTCAGCACCGTCACTCAACTGCGCACTCAGAAATGGTAACTTATAATCATCACAATCTCCCTGCAGATCCACAGCTCTTCCTCCGCAGAGATCCCGGATCTGACATCCCCCCGCCCCCTCTCCCCACCGCCGCTTCCTTCCCATCCCTGTCCCCAGGCCAGACTCCGGCTCCCCCACTCCACAGGAGCCAGGAGCTGCCCGCCCCTCTGCCCCCCGTGCACCCCCAGCCACCACATCCCTAAGCCTGCACCACGCCTCTGGCCTCCAGGCCTGAAACTGTCATTTCTAAAACGGTTTGCAAACAGGATCGCAGCGTGGTGTCGGGATGGCTGTCCGTGCTTCTCTGAGCGCGGCGGCCGGGCTGCCCCCCTCACTGCTCAGCAGATCAGTCACCTGTTGCAGGACAGCGCACCGACTCCAGTTTCCGGTTTTAGGAATAAAGCTGCTCCGAGCCGGGGCCCAGCTTCCGGGCCCTCCGTTCTCCGGGTGAACGCCCAGGAGGCCGCGGCGGGAACAGGGACTGGGGCACTCAGGGCAGGCAGCTGGGTGCCCACCGCCATGGCTACGGGACTCGGAGGCACGGGGTCATCAGTGATCTCTCCATGTCCGCCTCTGCCGGTGTCAGGCCCCACGGCTGACCCTCGCTGGCCCGGCCTCAGCCTCACCGCCTGCGCCTGCCCTTCCTTCCGCCTGGGCACTGGCTCCTCACTCCCCGGGGCGCACTCCTGCTCGCCAGGGGGACGCTCGCTGCCTCCTCTGGCCGTGTCTGTCCCCTCAGCACTGCGTCCCTAAAGACCGCACAGCCCTCTCCCCTCCTCCATTAGCTCTCTCCACTGAGTTTACCTCATCGGTCCCATCCGCCGCGGGAACCCAGGGCCCAGAGCAGGGCCTGGCACACAGTAGCTCATCTAGTCGGCTCCCCACTAAGGCCCCCCACTAGCTGAGGCCCGTAATGCCCAGCTCACCGTCGGTGCCACAACCTGCCTGCAGCCGCACAGCCCGCACTACACGCCCCGGCGGCCCGGCCCCTGAGCAAGCCTCCTGCCCATGCGCCACCCCACTGCCCGCACCCACGGAGGCCCGCCCCCGCCCCCGCAGAGCTTCCGCGCCCTCCCGCACACGGGCTGCCCACAGGAGCCGGTGCGGGGCGGACTGACACAGGAGGTCCGAGAGCGGGCACACTGTGCTTCTCTAAGCTCCACTGACACCGAGCGCTGCCCGGAGGCCCCTCGTCTCCGGCTAGAATCAGAGCTTATCCCACTTAACACGGTGACAGTCCTTATGCCTCAGGTGTCCTTCCGCCTGGAAAAGGCAGACCTATTATCCCCGGTGCCAGGTGGCTCCCTTGCAAGCGGGGGGTCACTGGGGCAGCGCGGTGTCGGGATGGCTGTCCGTGCTCCACCTATGTCCTCCACCTTAAGGCAAAAGTCTAGCATTGTCCTGCTCCACCTTAAGGTGGAGGACATAGGTGGAGCAGGACAATGCTAGACCTTTGCCTCTGCACCTCCAGGAGCCCTTCAGAAGCAAGGCCCTCCACCAGCAACACGATCCCCACTCGCTTCACTGCAAGTAATAAATTGTGATCTTCAATCAGGCAACGTTTTTTAGATATAATAACTAATGTGCAGCAGCCACAGACAAGACAGAACACTGGGTGAACTCATCCAAATTAAAAACTTTTCAATGGGGCCAGGGGAAATTAAAAAAGTTAATTTTTTAAAAATTAAAAACATTTTGCTTCAAAGGACACTATAAAGAAAATAAGGCAAAAAAACACAGAAAGAACATTTTTACAAATCCTATCCTATCCTATCTAATAAAACTGTAATATGCAAATCAACTGAACAGCAGAGCCACCGAAAGGCAAAAGGACTGGTCGCTATGACGTGCACTGACCACCAGGGGGCAGATGCTCAATGCAGAAGCTGCCCCAGTGGTCAGTGCCCTTCCATCAGTGGAATGCCAGTCAGTCATAAGCTGGGCTCACAGCTGGCAAACCAAGCGCCAGGCAGCCAGTAAGGAGCGAGTGTCCCAGACTGTGAGTGCCCTGGACTGTGAGAGGAACTGGGCCTGCCACCAGGCAGGGGAGGGGTCCTGGTCCTGGAATGGGAGAGCAGGCCGAGCTGAGCAACGCCCACCCCCCACCCCCAGTGCACTAATCTTGTGCACTGGGCCTCCAGTATCTGACAAGAGCCTAGTACACAGACCAATCAAAGAACGGTTACAATTGGATAACAGACAAATAACTAAGAAATGGGAAAGAATGAGGACAAGGGCTTCACAGAGTCTGGGTCTCTAATCTTCCTCAAAAGACAATACACTCTACCTGTGTAAGCCACTGCAGGAGGATTTTGCTGTGTGCGCTGAATATGACCCTAACGACAGCTAACGACAGCCGAACTGAACGATGCTCAGTATTCAGAGGCGAGCAGGTCCCAGGGCCCCGCCTGGAAACCAGCCCTTCTCAGTCAGTCACGCTACCTCTGCGAACGCCCTGGCACACACACACACACACACACACACACCCTCTCCCAGACGCTGCAGGTCCCTACCAGCCCGGCCGCCTGTGCCCCTCACCTGTTCTCAGTGCTCACTGTGAAGTGGAAGGAGAGTCCAGCTAGTCCTCGGACCAAACGCTCCGATGACTTCCTATCCGCTGAGAATAAACACCAGTGCCTTTATTCCCACTACGGGGGGGGGGGGGGGGGGGGAGGGGTTATCGAATGGGGTGGGCCTCCTCCTACCTCTCTGGCCTCACTCCTTCCCACCCAGAGTTCCCCTGTCTGCTCAGCAGGTGCGGCTCAGGGACTGAGCGTCCACCTATGAACCAGGTCAGGTTTGATTCCCGGTCAGGGCACAGGCCCGGGTTGCAGGCTCAGTCCCCAGTGTGGGGCCTGCAGGAGGATGCCAATCAATGATTCTCACCATTGTTTCTCGCTCTCCCTCTCTAAAATCAATTTTAAAAATACTTTAAAGGAGCTTCCCTCACTAATTCCATCATTCAATCGGCCACGCTGACCTCTGAGCCATTCCTCCTTGGGCCTGTTTCCCTGCCTAGAATGCCCGCCCGCCCCACCCCTCACGGCTACTTCCTGGACCGCTCCAGCTATTTACTCAAAGCCGCCTCCTCCGTGGACACCTGACCTAAAATGTCAACACCTCACTACCCCGCCGCTGCCGGTCCCCTGGCCTGCTCTGCCGCTCCTCCTCCTGTGCCCCAGAAACAGGAAGCCCCCTGAGTGCAGAGCTCAGGAAGGTTTCTGGTGAGGAGACAATTAAAGTCAGGGGAAAGCAGGTGGGAGCCTGAAGGAGAAGGAGAAAGTGTCAAAAGCAAATGTCAGCCGCCTCCCAAGCTCCGCACGCCCTGAGGCCGGCCCCACCGGACCCTCATCCCACGCAGGAGCCAGCCAAGAGCAGGCACTCGGTCCCGCCAGCGAAGCCAGTGCCTGGCTCTGGGAGCATTGCCCTTCAGGTGCTCCTTCCGCAAACGTGACATCAAAACAGCCACGAAAACAGAACCGGCACTCTCTAAGCTGCTTTGCCAACCCTCACTTTGGGGAGCGAGTTTTTCACCTGAAGCATCGGAACGAGAAATGCCAAGATCCAAACTTGTCATCAATGAGTTCGTTACTCAAAATTTATGAATACCTGCGTTCTCACCAGCAAAATACATAACGTGGTGTTTGTGCATTTTAGCTAAAAGGACTGTAGTTAAGCTAATGCAGTTTGTTTCAGAGCATGCTAAGAACCTTTAAAGGTTACTATGTTGAAATACTTTTGTTTTTAAGTAACTTAAAATCTAGCCTCTAGTATGCTCAGGTCACATCTGGAGGAGCGCAGGAGGAGGGTGATGTTTGCCTCTGGGAGCAGTCAGGCACTCCGGAGAAAGGAGTGGGAGCGAGCTTTTTAATTGTTACCTTTGGAACCGCATCACATGCATGTACTGCTTATGCAAACACAATGGATTAGCATTTTTAAGTGAGTCAGTCACATCACCTTAAAATACACGAGTGAAACAGAGTCTAATTTGTCAAGCCAACTTTAGAAGGAAATCACTTTATACCCACGTTTTGAAGATAAGCGAATTCAGCAGGCTCCGTCAAATCGGCGCAAGAACACAGGGCGTATTTTAAGGTTGACAACGTCTGGCCCAGCCACCGGGGGCAGCAGTGAGATCTTGCTTCCCACCCAAAACCCTGGTGCCCTGTTTACACAGGAGCCAGGCACTGAGTGAGCTGGCGGGTACCTCCTGGAGAGGCAGTGCCATCACTCGGGAATGGGTGGTAGCTATAAATCACTTGTGGTAATAATTTATATTAGGAATAACGTTGTTTTTTAAACTTTTCTCTAAGTAGCCAGACAGGTTTTCCACCTCTTAGAACAACAATTTATTGCTCAAATTTTATTCCAACAGATAAGCCCATGTTACTCTGCAAATCCACATTTTCTCATTAAACTCTCAGAACACAGCCAGGATCATTTCGGAAATATAAAGAACAAGGAAACACGGCAAAAGAGAACCAGTCTGAGCAGAGTGCGCTTCTTCAAGAGGCCGACAGAGAGCTTGTCCCACCTTGCAGCCGCAGCGGGGAGGCGGGCCGCTCCGGGCGCCCCAGCCTCTCCGCACAAGGACTGGGGGTAAGGGGGGGAGCACGAGGGGTCTGCTAGACAGTGCTCTTACGGCCTCTTTCTTTCTGTTTCAAAAATTCCCGCAGGCACAAGCCTGGGAGACCCCAGTACCCAAGCCGAACCGGGATGCGGGCGGTGAAGCCCGGGAGCCGTCCGAGGTCTGCAGACACCCGCGTCCAGCCAGCTGGGCCACATCAGCGGTGAGACGGCATCCCGCACGCGGCGGCTAAGGCTCCCTCCGCGGCTCATCGCCAGCCAGCGCTCCCTAACACCGCGCCGGTGTTATTATTTCTCACTTGTTAATAATAACCATCGAAGTAGGTCACCCCTTCCTGGACAACCGCAACCCCTTCCACGGCGTGCAGACCAGGCCTGAGCCCAGACAGCGGGCTCTCCCGCTGCTGCTCAAACGCCCGGCGGGCGGAATGCCCGGAAGGTGGGCGCGCAGCCTCGGTCCAGGGCTGTTTCTAAGGCCGCGTCCGCACGCTCCCGCCGCAGGCATGATGTCATCTCACCCCGCACCCGCCCGGCGCCCCCCGCGCTCCTCCGCTCCCGGGGGAGGGCAGGAAGTGGCCCGGAGGGAGCCGCGCGGGACGCGGCCTCGGCTCTGCCAAGTTCTGCCAACAACACGCCCGGTTTCTCGCAAACGCGGAGCAGCAAGTTCCTCCCCTAACTTCGCACCGAAGGGACGGCGGGGGCTGAGGCCGGGCCCGCCGCGGCGCCGTCCGGAGTGAGGCTGTGCCCGCCCGCGGACGGACCGAGACCCGCGCGTGCGGCCGGGAGGGGCCGGGCCGGTCCCGCGGCGGGAGGGGCAGGTGCCCTGCGCGGAGGCCCCGTCGCTGCGGCGCGGGCTGCAGGGACAGGCGGGGAGCGGCCGGGGCCCCGCACTCACGGACGGTGCAGCGGCTCCTCGGCCACGGCCGGGCCGGGCGGCGGCGGCGGGGGCGGCGGGGGCGGCGGCTGCGGCTGCGGCTGCGGCGGGGGCGGCTGAGCCTGTGGCGGCGGCGGAGGCGGCGGCGGCGGCTGCTGCTGCTGTTGCTGCTGGAAGGACTTGAGGGACTCGAAGGCCTTCATCAGCTTCTCCAGGGTCGCCATGGCGACCTCCCGCCCCGCGGGGACAGCGACCGGAGCTCTCGGGCCGACTGGCGGCGCCGCTCAGCAGCGCGGCAATGAATGGGGTTCGCGGCCGCTGGCAGGAGCGGAACCGAGGCGCCCGGCCATCTTGGACCAGTCCCGGCAGCCCCCGCGGCCCTGCGTCCGACGACGCTCCGCCGTCGGGGCGGGGCCAGGCCGGGCCGCCGGGATTGACAGCTAGAGGCGGTGGCTTCTGCCAATGGACGGCTCGCGCCGCGCCCGTCCGCTGGCCTTCAGGAGCTGGAGCAGCCACTGAGGTAGCAACGTCCCTGGAGGCGGGGCCTGGCGGCGGGGGCGGGGCGTGGGGAGGAGCGCGAACGCTGCGGACTGGGCGTGGCGCTGAGGACGGGGCCTGGCGGTAAAGGGCGTGGCGACGGCGGGGCCTGGTGGCGAGGGTGGGGCGGGTGGCGAGGGCGCGGCAGGGCGGCGAGGGGCGCGGCCAGGCGATGAGGCGGGACCTGTGGTGAGGGGCGCGGCCAGGCGGTGAGGGGCTGGGCGGCGAGGGGCGGGACGGTAAGGCGGGGCCTGTGGTGAGGGGCGGGGCGGCGAGGGGAGCGGCCAGGCGGCTAGGGGCGCGGCCAGGCGGTAAGGGGCGGGGCGGCGAGGGGCGGGAGGGTAGGGGGGGGCCTGTGGTGAGGGGCGCGGCCAGGCGGCGAGGGGCGCGGCCAGGGGGCGAGGGGGGGGGCGGCGAGGGGCGCGGCCAGGCGGCGAGGGGCGGGGCCAGGCAGTGAAGGGCGGGGCGGCGAGGGGCGCGGCCAGGCGGAGAGGGGCGGGGCCAGGCAGTGAAGGGCGGGGCGGCGAGGGGCGCGGCCAGGCGGAGAGGGGCGGGGCCAGGCAGTGAAGGGCGGGGCGGCGAGGGGCGCGGCCAGGGGTGAGGGGCGGGGCAGGTCGGGCGCCGGTGGATCGAGCCCCCTACAGACGCCTGGGGTCGCAGAGAGGCTGAGGGTCGGGCTTTTCCTGCAGGAGCACAGGTGGGTGCACCCTGCCCGTGTGGTAGGTGCGGAGACCGGAGGGGTCGGTCCTTCCGGCGGGAGGGAGCCCAGCGTGGCCCCCACAGAGGACAGGGAGCCCGGGGCCGGCTCCCGCGGGCGGCGCCCGGAGTCTGCAGCGGAGAGGAAGAGCCTGGGTGGACCCTGATGGCGGAAACCTGCCTGGCAATGCCTGCTGCCCAGCACTCCGCGGGAATGACTGCCCACCCCGAGCGCCCGGAGGAAGAGGACTCCTGCCCCGCACACGCGGTGGGCGCCTCCTTCCTGGTGCCGGCCCAATGGGGCCTGGCTCCGGGACCTCAGCACCGGGTGGGGCAGCCAGTGCAGGCACCCGCCCGAAGCTGTTCGGCCTCCTGGAGAACCGAGCTGGGGGGGCAGTGTGCACAGGAGGAGCCTCCGGCGCCCGCTCCGGGCAGAGCCTGTCCTGAGCAGGAGCCGTGCCTTCACCCTCCTCAGGGCCCAGCTGGCCCGCGCGGTCCGGTGGGTGAGCTGAAACCCAGGAAACCTTTCCATAGGGGACGGCAGTGCCCCGCAGGGGAAGGACGCGTGTGCTAGCCTTGAGGTCCTTCCCTGCTGTTGACAGAGGCCTCGCCCCTCCTTGGAGTGGGGCTGCCCCTGGGGGCTGGCTTCTAACCAGCACAGGGAAGAGGCCTTTCCTGGGACTGGCTGCAAGAGCTTGAGGCTCCCATCTTGCTGTCCGGCACCTGGCTCTCATGTGCATGAAGCAAGCTGCCCCACCGGAGAGGCCCCATGGCAGAACGGAGCCCTCCGGCACACAGGAGCCCGCCGGCCCAGGAGCCTCCAGGAAGCTGGTCCACTCCTGGCCACAGCACTCTGGCCCTCAGTGAGGGTCGCACGGCTGCCCGCCCAGCAGAGGCCGGGAGCTGGGGGCCGGGGCTGCTCTACAAGGCGCCACAGCCTGGGGCCCAACAACAGAAACCGTCTTCTCCGTCCTGGAGGCTGGCAGCCCAAGACCAAGGCTGGACAAGGCCGTCCCCGGGCCTCTCCTAGGCGTGAAGAGGCCGTCTCCTCCCTGTGCCCTCACAGGGTCTTCCGGTATGAATCCCACCCCCTCTGCTCACAAGGACACCAGGCAGCTCAGACCAGGACCCACCCAGATGGCCTCACTCTTCCTCTTCCAAGTCCCCATCTCCAAATAGTCACCTTCGGAAGCGCCGGAGCCGAGGACTCCGTGTGGATTCTGAGGGACCCGTTTTTATTGGGCGCTGCCCACCGGTTAAAACAGCGCTGCCCACCCTTGCTTTGTGCAGGCTGCAGCCACGTGACTAAAGGAAGCAGGATGGACACGTGTTCCAGGCTCCTGCTGCCTGAAACGGGGTGTAGTGCTGGCACCTGGGCGCTTGCTTTGGGCCACGAGGACACCACACCTGGGACAGCAGCCTGGAAGGAGCCAGGGCCCATGCGACTGGGTGACGCCCTGCCAGCCCGGCCTGCCCATCTCGTGAGAATCTGGGAGAGAGAATTCTATTTTGTGTTTCTGTGTTTTTTGTTTTTTGGTATATTTTCTTTCTTTTTCTTTTTATTGATTTCAGAGAGGAAGGGAGAGGGAGAGAGAGAAACATTAATGATGAGAGAGAAACAGTGATCGGCTGCCACCTGCATGCCCCACACTGGGGATCGAGCCCGCAACCTGGGCACATGCCCTTGATCGAAATCTAACCTGGGACCCTTCAGTCCACAGGCTGTCGCTCTATTCACGGAGCCAAACCAACGAGAGCTCCATTTTGTTTAAGCCACTGTTGTTTTGGATTATTCTGTTTATATGCTCCTGAACTAAATTCTAATCATTTCAGAGAGACATAGGTCATTGAGACCAACAGATCGTAACTGCTTCAGCCATGGAGGAGAGAGAGTTATCTGCTTAGAAATTACTATAATCCTGACAAGAAATCTTATAAGGAAGCCTGACAGAAAGGGACTGTCAAGAAGGCAGGTTTTTTAAGTTCAGAGAAAAGCTTGGTATACTCCAGTGGTCGGCAAACTCATTAGTCGACAGAGCCAAATATCAACAGTACAATGATTGAAATTTCTTTTGAGAGCCACAGTTTTTAAACTTAAACTTCTTCTAACGCCACTTCTTCAAAATAGACTCGCCCAGGCCGTGGCATTTTGTGGAAGAGCCACACTCAAGGGGCCCAAGAGCCACATGTTTTGCCGACCCCGGGTATAGTCCAAACTCAACAAAGATTAACTAACACAGCTGGGTGGGCAATCTGGCATGTCTCCAAAATCTTCACAATGGCACAGGCCCTGACCAGCACATTTATCCAGAAGGTGATCGTGGATGTGTGAGGACCATCACTACCTTCAGCAGCACCTGGGACAAAGCAAGGGAACAACACAGAAACTGGACGGGATGGGCTAACCGAGTCAGGATAGAGCCATAGGACAGAAAACCAGTCAATTTTAGAAAGCACAAAAGGCACAGAAAAGGGTCGACAGTGCATTCACAGTTGCACGGTGCACATACTCCTGCCTCTCTTTGTAAACAAAGGGAAGCGCACACACTCCCTGGCCAGTGTGGCTCAGTCGGCTGAGCATCATCCCGTGCACCAGAAAGTCGGGGCGCATGCCTGGGTGTGGGCTCAATCGCTAGCAGGGGGCATGCAGGAGGCGGCCAACCAGTGTTTCTCTGTCACATCGATGTTTCTCTCCCTTCTTCTCTCTCTAAAATTCAATAAAACATTTTAAAATAAATAATAATAATTTTTTAAAAAGCAACATACACATACATAGAAAAGAGACCTGGTCACCAGGTTAGTCACAGTGACTCTCGGTGGGCAGGGCAATTAGAGGGCAGAGGGCGCACAGCACAGCACAGTGATTTATATCTTAATCCGTATGCTTTTTTGCAGTGTTCAAGACTCAGCAAGGAATGTGTGCTATTCAGGAAAAAACATAAAAGAATAGGTTTTGGTGAGGAGCTAAGAATAAATGCCTAGCAACACACCTGTGATGGGTCCTGCCCAGGAGGAAAGGCAGGTGCCTGGATGTATAAAGCAGCCTGGCATCACCCCTCACACGGGCCCTGTCATCTGCCCTGAATGACCAGATGGAATCTGTGGGGGCGGGGCCTGGGCCAGAGGAAGAAGGAAGCATGAAGCGAAGCCAAGAGGCACAATGACTGGACACACACACACACACACACACACACGGCGTAGGGCATGGAAACGGCCACTGCTGTTCTGAGCAGTCGGCATTTATTCCACTGCCCTCTCCCCCCGACCCTCACCCCCATGTGCCGTTTCCATTCCTCTTCCCTCCTTCCTGTCCCATGATCTTCCATCCGGACCATGTTCTTCTGCCTGGAAAACGCCCGTTAGAATTTCTCTTCCATGGATCTCCTGTTGCTGAAGTCTTTCCGTCTGTTTATCTGAAAATGGCATTCTTTTCCATCATTCTTAATGGACTTGTGGCTGGTATGGAATTCAATGTTGGCAGACACTTCCTGTCAGCAAATGAAAGACCTGAACTGTATTCCACCCCCGTTCTTGTTGAGAAGTCAGTCATTGCTCCTTTGAGTGTAATGGTTTGGTTTGGTTTCCCCCTCCGCTGCTTTCATGCTTCTCTCTCTTTGCTCTGTAGTTCACTGCGCGGCAGGGGTGTGAGGAGAGAGGACCGCTTGTCTGCAAGTCCAGCAAGCAGGTTCTCCCGGGGAGACGAAGGGGTGAGCCTTTGTTTCTAGGTGCGGCCTTTGCTGGTACACTGAGAAGCTGTAAGTGTTCTCCTAGCCAGCAAACCCATCCCCCACGCCTGAAACCTGCCATTGTGGCATGATCGGCCCAGGAATCCCTATTCCCTTCCCGTTGCCCTGTAAGTACAGAGAGCGGGCAGCTTAGATCACCCTGGTCAGGGAGAGCGATAACAGGCCAAATTAGTGCCATTAGTGCCAGCCAAACCAAGAGCCATGAAGCCCGGGAATAACAACAACCACCACCCCCTCCTCCCCATTAGAGCCAGACAAATCCAAGGTAGAAGTGAACCTGACCAGCATCCCAGCCCCACTAGACACTCACTTTGATGCAGTGGGACACCTGAAAAGCTGGTGGATATTCTGATTGAGATGCCCCTCAAGTTCCCACTACAGAAACCAGAAAATCCCTCAGCAAAGTCCAGCACGTGCATTCGTGTTTTCGCCCTTTTATTGATTTTTTTCTTTTTGTGTTAGGGAATGAGGCCATGTTTGTGTAAATTTTGATAATATTTTTTCATACAAATGAAATGCAGTTTTATTGTAACATTTTATTTTTTTATTTTTTAAAATATATTTTATTGATTTTTTACAGAGAGGAAGGGAGAGAGCTAGAAATGTCAATGAGAAACATCAACCAGCTGCCTCCCGAACACCACACAGCGGGGATGTGCCCGCAACCAAGGTACATGCCCTTGCCCGGAATCGAACCCAGGACCCTTCAGTCTGCAGGCTGACGCTCTACCCACTGAGCCAAACCGGCTTCGGCGATTTTTTGATTTCTTAAGAACTAACTTATTTCTGTTCAGTAGCCGTTAACTTTTGCTTTTGTCCATTAATTTCTTCTCTGTTTTTCTTGATTTCTTTCCTATCCTTTGAGTTAGAGGCTCAGTCCTTGTATTTCCACGTGCTCACTTTGGTTGGTCTGATTAGAAGCTATAAATGTTCTCTGAGCACTATTCTAGTTGTGTCCCATTCAGCCAGACCTAGAGGAATGGTGGTCATTTTCTAGAAGTTCTGTACTTTTGGATTATAGCAGAGGCTATAGATTTACCACATTTATAATCAGATACTCTTGACTATTTCTTTTCAAATTTTTTATTATGATTTCCTTTGACATAATAGATCGTCACTTTTGATGCATGTTCTATAGGCATTTGAAGAGAAGATACATTCTCTATGACCTACATGTCGTGTCAATATGTAGTACGTGTATCTCTCTCTAAAGCATGTATCTACACACACACACCCACAGGATGCCCCTCACCATGCTCCAGGTCCGCTCTCTCCAGACTCGGAGGTGGCTTCACCTTCCCCACTCTGCGTGGGAATGCCACGCTGTGCTTGGTGAGCAGTTACTTCTGACCATCTTGTCTCATCTGAGGACTGCGCCTCCAGCGTAGCACATGCCTTCTGCTTGGCTCAATGCTTCCGGCTGGGTTCTGCCTTGTCAGACATTCCGACATGGGGACTTCGTTACAGACACGAGTATTTTCCCGAGATGTGTTTGCAGTGGTTACACCTGAACTTTCTCACGTTTACAGTGTGTCTCAGACAGCTCAACTGGGTTTTGCCTGGTGACCCAATCTGAAATCTTCCCCTTTAATTGGTGAGTCAGGACTATTTACATAAAACTGGCCAGTTTTATTAAAGAAAAATTTTGCATGGTTTATTTTCCACAGTCTGCCCTAGCATTCTTCTTCTTCTTCTTCTTCTTTTTTAATATATTTTATTGATTTTGTACAGAGAGGAAGTGAGAGAGATAGAGAGTTAGAAACATCGATGAGAGAGAGTCATCGATCAGCTGCCTCTTGCACACCCCCCACTGGGGATGTGCCCGCAACCAAAGTACATGCCCTTGACCAGAATCGAACCCGGGACCCTTCAGTCTGCAGGCTGACGCTCTATCCACCGAGCCAAACTGGCTCCGGCTGCCCTGGCATGCTTCTAGCCCTACAGATTCACCTGGGTCGTGGCTAGCCAGTGCCACGCAAGGCTGCTCTGCCCACAGCGCCAGTTCAGTCATGTTGCCACTGGGGCGATGGGCGCCAGGCTTGGCCGCGCGGCCTCCTGCTCTGGCCAGGATGACAGTTCCGCTTCGCCTGTGTCCGTCCTCACCTGCAAAGCCTGTGTGCCCGCACGGACTCCCCGCTTTCCGCGGCAGGAGGGAGCCTGGAGGGGATCGGCTCCACCATCTTCCTGCCTCAGGTGTGGACAGCCCCCACCAGGACCAGCTGCCAGGATGGCCGGGGAGCAAGAAGGGACACGTTATTTTATGTCATGACACACCTCCCACTAAACTGGATTCCTCTTGGGTGCGCTTGGACAGTGCCTGTCCTTGGGAGGGGAGCTGTACAGGGGAGGGGAGCTGTTCCGGGGAGGGGAGCTGTACCGGGGAGGGGAGCTGTACCGGGGAGGGGAGCTGTACCGGGGAGGGGGCCTGTACCGGGGAGGGGAGCTGTACCGGGGAGGGGAGCTGTACCGGGGAGGGGGCCTGTACCGGGGAGGGGAGCTGTACCGGGGAGGGGAGCTGTACCGGGGAGGGGGCCTGTACCGGGGAGGGGAGCTGTTCCGGGGAGGGGAGCTGTTCCGGGGAGGGGAGCTGTACCGGGGAGGGGAGCTGTACCGGGGAGGGGAGCTGTACCGGGAGGGGAACTGTACTGGGGAGGGGAGCTGTTCCGGGGAGGGGAGTTGTACCGGGAGGGGAGCTGTTCCGGGGAGGGGAGCTGTACCGGGAGGGGAGCTGTACCGGGAGGGGAACTGTACTGGGGAGGGGAGCTGTTCCGGGGAGGGGAGCTGTACCAGGAGGGGAGCTGTTCCGGGGAGGGGAGCTGTACCAGGAGGGGAGCTGTACTGGGGAGGGGGCCTGTTCCGGGGAGGGAGCGGGAGTCGGTGCGTGCTAGAGCAGCCGCTCTCAGGGCGCCTGGCGGGATGGGGTGTTCCGGAGCTCTGTGGTTGCCTCGCCCTCAGCACCTTTCAAGGTGACGTGTAACGACAGAGAAGACCCATAAGTCACATTTTAATGACATCACCCTGCACGACGCCCCTCCCCCCAATAAAGCAGAAGACTGTTCTCCAGCCCCGCTCCCGGAGGGCCCTACGCCCCCTCCCCGCTGCTGGCCCTTCCACAGGCCAGGCCACCTCCCCTCAGGCAGTAAGAGCGCAGCCAAGTCTGGGGTCTGTGCAGAGGTCCGAGAGGGGCCGCTCTCCCCAGCCCCAGGAGATGAGCCCCTTCTCTCCGACAGCCTGGGCCCTGGCCTTCGGCTCAGTTGCCTGACCCCCGTGCTTGGAGGCCCTGCGGGCACGGCATCCCAGGCCGCTGCACAGAACCCCTTTAACACGGTGCAGGGCTGGTGCGGAGCCCCGACGGCCAAGTCCTGGCCTCAGGGCCTGGGGGCACCTCTTTCACAGGAGGGCAGGGGCATCTGGTGACCAGCAAAGACCTGCACGTGCAGGGAGGCATCCACACGCAGGGATGCACGCACACGCAGGGAGACACGCTCTGCACACACTGCGGAAGCAGACGGGCGGCTCTTGCGTCGGACCTGTTTATTGCCATCACAGCCGGCTCCTGGCGTGGGGAGGGCTCTGCGCCGGCGGCGGCTCCGCAGTTAGCTCAGGCAGCCCTGCAACACACGCCCCGTCAGTCCTGCTCGGAGGCAGTGCTTACCTTTCCCCACGCGAGAAGAACGGGTAAACTCTGGGTGCTCACACGTTTTCTTTGCTTCATGGCGTGCAGCACTCTCAGGGCACACTGCCCTCTGGTGGCTCTCCGTGCTCCCCATCGCACAAGTGCTCCTAACCACCCACCCCGCGCTCTGGGGAACCAACAGGGCTCCCGCCGCACAGCACACCCCCAGCTGCGGCGCCGGGGCAGTGATCACAGGACAGGCCGCGCTGAGACGGCTGGCTCTCGGCGGGCCCGGAGCTGCCCAGGCCTCCCAGGTCTGAGGGATGCGGTCACGGTCCGTGCGCTCCGAGGCTCATGCCCTGCGGCGTGCTTTCAGAGTGTGAGTGGACAGCTCTGAGAGAAGCCCGGGGAGTGGGCGGGGCCAAGCAGGAGCCCACCCGTCCAAGGAGAGAATGCTAACTGCAGCTGCTGCGGAAAGCCTCCAAAGCAGCAGCAGCCTTCCCGCGAGCGCGGCAATGAGCAGCCAGTGAGAGGGGATGGCATGTGTCGTTCTGAGCTGGCCTGTGACACACTCATCGCGAGCCCAGCGGCCAGCGCGGCCCGGGCAGCGGGGCGCCTGCCCTCCGCCTCCCTCTGGGTCAGAGCAGATCCACGCACAGCAGAGTTGAGGGGTCCGTTGGCTCCACAGCACCACAGCTGGCTCCACACCACGTGCCAGCCGAGGCAGGAGGCGTCGGGAAACGAAAAGCCAGCTCCAGCGCGGTGAAGCATTTCCTAACACATCACACTGAAAAGCCCACACAGTGCCAAGGCCGGGACGCTCACCACTCTCCTGAAGAGCCTGTGGAACAAGCCTTCCTTCTGCAGTGGGCGGGCTGGCTTCTTGGGGTAGCTTCTGCCTCCCTGACGGAAGGCCTGGGCTTCCCAGGCTTCCCGGTCTTCACTGTCGTTGATGTCCTGGAAGCATCCCGACTCGATCATCTGCATCACAGAGGGCAGGGCAGAGCAGCAGGCAGACACTGGGTCAGCCGGCCCCCGTTTCTACTGGCCCTGCCTCCTGCCTCTTCTTGGGTAACCTGCCCCCCCGCCCCCCTCCCCGCGGTGCCTCCAGCCCACCTTAGGCCAAGGGGCTCAGGGCCGGGAGCCCCCTCGGACCCAAATGACACCTCTGCCCGCCACCTGTGAAGGGCCCAGGGACAGCGGCCGTGGCTAATTGTGCCTCTCACACCCTCACACAGGTGCGTATGTGACAGCTGAGGAGATGCCGTCACACACGTACACACACATCCTCGTCATTTCCCCCGGCACCCTGACAAGCGGTACCTCATTCTGCCAGGGGATGGGGACAGAGCCCGTGGCAAACTGGCTGTAGAAGGTGGTGTCGGTGGCGTCCAGGTAGATGCCTCTCACCGTGGAGAACTGGTCGATGTCCATGACGTCCTTACAATAAACCGCTTGCGGCTGCGCACAGAGAACAAGGAGGCGCAGGCCGTGAGGCCACTGGGTACTGGGTCTCCCTCACCACTAAGTCACATGCACGTGGAGGGCGGCCTGACCTCTTCCTCCGGCCCTGCTGTGCGGAGCCTCTCCCTGGAAGCACTCTGACCTTCCCTGAACACTGGCATTCACTGAGGACACTGGCATTCAGCTGAGGACACTGGCATTCACTGAGGACACTGGCATTCACTGAGGACACTGGCATTCAGCTGAGGACACTGGCATTCACTGAGGACACTGGCATTCAGCTGAGGACACTGGCATTCAGCTGAGGACACTGGCATTCACTGAGGACACTGGCATTCAGCTGAGGACACTGGCATTCAGCTGAGGACACTGGCATTCAGCTGAGGACACTGGCATTCACTGAAGACACTGGCATTCAGCTGAGGACACTGGCATTCACTGAGGACACTGGCATTCACTGAGGACACTGGCATTCAGCTGAGGACACTGGCATTCAGCTGAGGACACTGGCATTCAGCTGAGGACACTGGCATTCACTGAGGACACTGGCATTCACTGAGGACACTGGCATTCAGCTGAGGACACTGGCATTCACTGAGGACACTGGCATTCACTGAGGACACTGGCATTCAGCTGAGGACACTGGCATTCACTGAGGACACTGGCATTCACTGAGGACACTGGCATTCACTGAGGACACTGGCATTCACTGAGGACACTGGCATTCACTGAGGACACTGGCATTCAGCTGAGGACACTGTCCGGCAGTTCTCTTGCCCGCACACCTGAGACGCACGCCTCCCTTTCGGCAGTGGACAACGGGTTACAGGCAGGCCAGGGGAAGAGGGTGGTTGGGTGCTCCCTGTCCCTGTCAGAGCTCATCTAGGTCCCAGCCGAGGGAGGATGGTCTGCAGACCCTCCTCAGGGCCAGGGGCCGGGAGCAGGCGGGACGTGTCAGTGCGGCCGCCTGCCTGGTGGGGAGTGAGGGAGAGTGTGCAGCGGCCTGGCCTAGCGAAGGCGAGGGGCGCCCTGCAGCTCCCAGCACGCACACCAGTGAGAGGACCACTAGGTCCTGTCCCGGTGCCACCACAAGGGG
Organism: Nyctalus aviator; assembly: GCA_036971965.1. Taxonomy (NCBI): domain Eukaryota; kingdom Metazoa; phylum Chordata; class Mammalia; order Chiroptera; family Vespertilionidae; genus Nyctalus; species Nyctalus aviator. The sequence goes on from CM072922.1 coordinate 205,525,034, forward strand.
AGACACACCAGGGGAAGGCTGGCGGAGCCGGGCCCCGGCCCAAGGCCAGAGCCTGTACTGATCCCCACTTAAGTGCCAGTGCCTGTCACGTGGCCATCAGACTGCTAGCGCCTGGCCCCACAGTCCGATGGGGGAACTCGAGGAACGCCCAGAACCGCCAGACCTCTGGCCTACGCGTCCCAGGCCACCCCCGTCACCTCCCCCCTCAGACAGCACTGTTGCCGGCCTTCCCTGTGCAGGCCCCGGGGCCCCAGGCCTGGTGGAAAGAAGGCTCGAGGGGCCAGCCAGCGGCCCATCGGAAGTCTCTGCCTGGGGCTCTGCTCCGGCTGTAACTGCCTCACCGCTGGCCCGCGCAGCCTGGAGCCGGGGCCGTTCTCCCTGTGCCGACACCACAGCATGCCACCAACATGCAACCAAACCCATTTCCGGGGAGAAGCACTGGTGTAAGACACATGGGTACAACCCGAGTCCCGGACTGTCACGCCAACACACCCTGTTGGGCCGCCTCCCATCCGGCCCAACTGGTCCCATCGTCTGTGCTGTGTGCCTACCCAGCACTGACACGAGCCCACGCCTGTCCCCCCACGCACTGAGGTGACCACCGCCGGGCCCTCTGTGTGCAGCCAGGACTCTGAGACACATGCCGGCCGGCACTGCCATCAGAAGGGGCCGCTGCCTGGAGGTCTGAGGACACATTGGCCGGGCTCAGCTCTGATGGCCCCCAGCGGACACCAGGCCCCCAGCCTGACGTCGGAGCGCTGCTGAGAAGGCCGTGAGGATGGCCTGGGCAGTGGGGCCGGGAGGAGGAGGAACCAGCTGTTAGGGGCCTGAGCGGAAGCCACGCCCACTGGCTGCACCAGGTGACCTGGAGCTGCTGGGAGAGGCCGCCTCTGCTGGGACCCCTGCTGGGCCAGGGTACTCACGTCGGGGCAGAACGGGGGCTCTAACATGTGCACTTCCAGCCTCTTGAAGTTAATGTTCTGGAACACGGGGTGCTTCCGCACGCCAGCGGCTCCGTCGCCCATGCAGCCCAGGCGCTCCTTATGGTTCTTGGTGAGCAGCTGGAAGAAGCAGCAATGGAGTCAGAAGCTCCTGGGGAGAAAGGGGCGCGGGGCAGCTCCACGGCCAGAACCACGGAATGGGGCGAGCACCACCACCAAGCAGAGGCCCTCAGGGTGCAGTGCCCACCCGCCTCATTAATTCAGATTTGACCAATTAAACAAGTGAGGCTTCAAACAGTTAAACTACAGGTTCCCTTTGAGCTGTCAATAAATAAAGAGTTGGCTAATAAATCCCTAAGTAAAACAATAGACTTTCTAAAAGAAATAGCACCATTCAGCATTCCGATAAGTCGCATTAGAAACACTCACAGCTGCTCTGTTCAGGAAGGGGGGCTGGCTCTCAGCTGGAGAAGACTTAGCAAGCCCCGTTCAGAAATCACACGCACTTACAGTCAGTGGGGAGGATCTTTCCAGGGCTTCCCTCCCACGTTTGTAATGATCACAGTTCAGGAGGCCGTCCTCCACAATCGACCAAGGTCTGGCGGGGCTCACGCACCACAGGACAGAATGGAGCGTGAGCACACACGGGCCCCCCCCTCTGCCTGGGCTGCGGACCTGCACGGCTGCGGAGCACAGCGGCCGGGGTCGGCGGCCCTGCTGCGCTTGCACCGGCAGCGGGGTGAAGAGCCTGAGGAAGCACGGGAACCTCCATCTTGTGTAAAAACCACTGTTTGAAACTCTGCTTTGTGGGTAGGCCCTAGTCCTGTAAACTCTGTCACTTTCAGAGTCTCTTATCTATAGAATTACTTTGTTTTTAGTTCAAATAATAGAAAAAGATAAACAACTGTCTGACCTTGCAAGCTAGCCATCCAAAGCACGCAGTCTGCCACTCTATCGACTACTGAGTTTGCCGACCACTGTAACAGGCTGATGTAGACCAATACTGATAGGAATTCCCATGTTCGTATTCCAAGTACTAACTCATTATATATTCAAGGTTACAACTGTCTGTAACAATAACTCATACAGAGTCCTGTAATATCTGCAAACAAAGAGGCTCGAAAAGTATAAATACGGGAGACTTCCTCTATTTGGGGGCTCAGATTTGGAAGAGACACCTCACGACTCCTAATTAATTGGGTGATTAAGGCATCTTGAAGGGGGGGTATGAATGGGAGGGGGGGCAATGTCAAAATATGTACACAAATAATAACTGAATAAAAAAATGGGGGGGAAATAATAAAAATAAAAAAAATTAAAATTTAAATTTAAAAAAAAGGCGTCTTGTATCTTACTCGTAGTTGTTTTATGACACAACCCGGACAGACACCAGAGCCCCGAGGGCCTGAGTGGCACTGGTCATCAGGCCCCTCCAGAGAGGTTTGCTGAGCCCTGGCCAGATTCACCTGCTTCTCCGAAAATAAACCCAATTCCAGGCAGAGGCCAGAGAGCATTATGGCTCCAGCCTACCTGCTCTTTACTTATTTATTTATTTATTAATTTTTCTTCCCTGCCTTTCACTATAGCCACGTTTCTGGCCATTTCAGCCCGCCAAGAGCCCGTGAGGCCTGGGGCAGGCTCCATTTCTCACTCAGCTTCCCACATCCCTGCGGCCACCCAAGGGCAGCAGCACTCGCAGTGTTTGTGAGTCACGGACAGCAGCGTGGCCGGGAGCTGACTGAACTCTGTCAGCTCCGAGCGAGCGGCTGGAAGAAAGGCCCGAGACCACTGCCAGTGCCAGACACTAGCACCGCCACCCGCCCCGGACACACGGAGAAGGAACTGGAAATGGCTACTGCCGGCACCATCACCCCCTGAGCTACTGACACCCTTCAGCAACAGCTGCCTGCTGGAGATGCCAACACCCCCAGAACCTGCCCCACCCCGTCCCACCAGCCACTCCCCCAGGTCACGCCCGACTCTGCATGACCACAAGCCCTCCCCTCTGCCTCCGCCCTGTGTGGGCCGTCTTTCTATCGGAGGCGGCACTGTGACTCCGCAGCTGTGGCTCCTGTGACGGGCATGACCCACAATGGGGGCCTCGACCGCCCGCTTCATTTCAACCTCGTGGCCCTCCCCTCCCTCCCCTCCTCAGCTCCCTCCCACCCGAGCGGCTGGTGACCTCCGAGACCAGCAGCCACAGGCCGTGCGGAGCTCCCACTGCGCATCCACTCGCCAGCATCACGTCTCCGGCGCGCTCTGCCCCACACTCCGCCTCTCCTGCCCCTCCACTGGGTGCAACCAGGCAGCGTCCAGCTTCTCCCCTCCCGGCAGGGAGGACTTCACATCAAACCCCGTAGGCGCCACCTCCCTCTACGCTGGAATCTGACCAGGTCTGAGCTGCTCTCCGTCCTCGCGGTCTTTTCCCGGCACGGCCGCCCATGGAGCCCCGTGACGGCTTCCCCGTCAGTGGGCACTGTGCCTCCCTGTGTGAGTGACAGCCCACAGCCCTCCGGCCCACCGCCACCCTGCGGCAGAATGAGCCCTGGGCCGGGACGGGCCTGCAAGGACAGGCCCACAGGAGGTGCGCACGTCCTCGCACACGGGAAGGAGGAGGGAGTGCACTCGGAGCATCTACGTCCTGGCTTTGGGAGGGGCAGAGGCCGTGACACCGAGTGAACAAAAGGGCCCGCCCAGCCGGAGCACAGGGGCAGACTGCCTGTGCTGGCCGGCTCCCCGCAGGCCCCACCAGCACGCACGGAAGGACAGAGACGTGGGCGAGGGGACAGGCGCTGCCTGAAGGTCCTGCTCAGGTTCGTTCCACGTGACGTGGTCAGCGACACGAGGCTCTGCTGTGCTCTGAGGGGGGCACAGCGGCCCCTCTGAGAGGCAGCCCTCCCCTCGGCTCCCCTCGGCTCTGCGCGGTCAGAAACCATCGCTGGACACGGACGCCATGGGCTGCCACGGCCGCGGGAGGGAGAAGCTCACGCCCCGGAGCCGACCCACCATCCTGCAGACGGACTCGGCGTCCTCCGAGAAGCTTGGCGAGTACTCCTCCGTGTCCTCCTGCACGCGCCGCTCCACCTCCTGCCGCCGGACCTTCTCCCGGAAGCCGCGGAAGGGGGAGCGCCCCTGAATCATCTCGTAGAGCAGGCAGCCGAGCCCCCACCAGTCCGGGCTGAAGGTGTAGGACTCGTTATTGATCACCTCAGGAGCTGCGTGGCAAATACAGCAAAGGCAAATTAAACTGTAGCTCTAAATTTCCTGGTAGTTAATTCCAAACAACACACTGTAAAGGTAACATGTCTCAACACGCATGAACCTACAAGCATGTTAAGCGAAAGAACCGGAGCAAAGGCTGCGTGGCGTGTGACTATTTCTAAGAAACAGGCGACTCGCCAAGGGCCGGGGACGGAAGCAGCTTCGTGGCCGCAGGCTGGGGGCAGGGCGGGGGGCGGGGGGCGGGGCTGGCACGGGCTCTGCTGAGGGGACAGAACCATCTGGACGGAGACAGTGGTGGGTGCCCAGCGCTGTGACGCCCGAGACCACGCGTGTGCACTCGAGGCCGCGGGCTTTCCGTGGCGAACGGCCTTCCAATGCAGCTGCCCGGAGGCTGTCCTCCCGGCGCGGGAAACAGCCCCGGCAGAGGAGCACCGGGCAGGGGCCCCTCCGAGCACAGAGCCACAGCCCGGGTCCTGGCCGGGGCCTCTACCCTCATCTGTCAGGTCCCCGCGGCCGCTGACGGCAGAGCGGCGGCCAGGGGAGTCACCGCAGGCTCCGCAGAGGCCAGCCTGGGGTCCGGCCGGAGCTGCGAGGTCACTGCTCTGGAGCTGACCGAGGCGGGGCCCGCGCACCCAGGCTGCGGAATGGCCAGGGACAGTCCCCGAGGGGACTGCGGGGCCGCGTGCGCCCGGTGTGGCAGCGGCAGTGAGATGGGCTGTCCGGTCCCGACCTGCCTCCGTGGAGCCCGAGCCGGCTCTGGGCCTCAGTCCCACCTAGAGAGGAGCGGACGGGAGGCCTCCTCACTCCCACGCCGCCGGCACCACTTCAAACGCCACCTGTGCCTCAGGCAGAACGGACTCCAGGTGCGTCCGCATTTGAGTGTCTCTGTGTCCTGAGGACTCGGGCACCTAGACAGAAAGGGCAAGGCTCGCTGAAGGGGCCTCTACGTACCCATGTAGCCGACTGTTCCGACTCTTCCTCGAACTGTCTGCCCTTCTGGGATCTCCAAGGCTAAACCGAGATCTGAAATCCGGATATGTCCTGCGTGTGTTTAAATACATGACACCGATCACAGGGGGGCGTGCTGACGCTTCCACACCTACAGAACGGAAAAGCATCTACACAGGGCGAGCCACAGCGGTCCCCGGCAGGCCGCGGCCTGTCAGACCTCGCCGCCTCTGCTCAGACCGCCGGCCGTGCAGCTCCACTAGGAGGCGTTAGTGTCTGCCTGGCTCAGGGCGGGAAGCCGTTTGACCATCGACACCAGCTGACCGGAATCGTTCCAGTCCAGTCTACACAGCACTCGAGACAGGAAGGGGACCTCGGACTGAGGCTGCACCACATCACAAATCCCATCATGCTGGGTGCGAGCCCACCAGGAGGCAGGAGGGGCAGGGGGCAGAGCAGATGCTGGGCCAGAGGCCTGGTTACAGTCCCCGCTCTGCCACGTGTCAGCTCATCTGGGTTTCTTCCCCCCAAGCAGACAGGTCCCTCGGCAATTTGGTTTTCTACATTTCATGTTTGAACAGAGTTCACGCATGTTGCAAAATTTTAAGTTCCCCTGTCTCATTTTTCTTTTAAAAGGTGATTCTTTTAAACTGAGAAGTGAACAGTAAACCTGCTGGAAGCACTGCACGCTGGAGGCACGGCCTGGGGCGGGTGGGGGCACAGGCACGCTCACGCTGGCTGAGCACTGTCCCGTGCACATGCTGGGATGGGCCCCGTCCCCAGGAGGCGGGGTGTAGGGAGCAGCTGACCGATGTTTCTCTCTCTCTCTTCTTCTCCTACTCCCTGCCTCTCTCTGTTCAAAAACAAACAAAACCACCAGCTCCACACCCGGGAGGGATGTGGCAGAACTGCACGTGAGAAACGTCAGTTTCTCACACACCAGTTCCTCACCAGAGAGCAGAAAGCAAGCTCTCTGGCCGTGAAAACCAGGGGACTCACAGCCCGTGTCTCACCTGGCTTCCCTGAGCAAAAGGTGAACAAATGCAGATGACGCAGAGTTCCCTCTCACAGGAACCGCGGCTAGGACGCGCAAACGGAGCGATGGCGCCAGCGTGCCGTCGCTCTGAGTCCCGGTTATGACATCGAGACACTGACCGTTAAGCCGTCAGAGGAAAGGCTGCTGACCAAGAGCCAGCCCACGAGCTGCTCCTGACACTCTCACAGGCTCCCCGCGTGGAAGACCCCCGTGGCCATGTGCACGGCTGCCCCAGGCCACATGCCCTGTAAGGAGGGCCACCCGCGGGCAGTGTGCCCACGCTGAGGGATACAGCAAGATGCGGGCCACGAGCAAGACAAGGACAGAGCACGTCCTCGCTGAGTGTAGCGAGCCTGCTGCCCGCCTAACCCGGGAGGCAGGCCACGGTGCCACCGTGCCATCCCGGCGCCTCGGCTCCCTGCTTCTGCCGCGCCTGCGGGCCGCACGCAGGGTCCGCACTGACCGCCCCGCCCCCCGCGAAGCCTGTGCTCGGGGCGGCGCACTCACCGTGGTCGTCCAGGAGGATGTTCTCGGGCTTTAGGTCTCTGCGAGGAAGAAGCAACAGGAAGCTCAGTTAGGAGGAAGCTGACCCTGTGCCCATCAGCAGCTGCAGCCACAGCCACGCGTGCTCTGCGCCCGACAAGCAAGACCCTGAGAGTGAGCGCAGCGCCCGCAGCAGAGGCCCAGTGACCCAGGAATTGGTGGGCAAATGCTCAGAAGGAACTTGTGGCCAACGGGAGGGGGTGAGACCCTGGGATGTCAGGAGAGAGGGTGAGGCTGGCAGGCCTCCCAGGGAGCGGGCGCAGGCGACACCACCAGGGGGAGAGAGACACTGCAGCAGCTGCAGGATGGGCTGCTTTCCCTCCGACGGAGCACATTGCTGACACTAGCCAGTGCAATTCATTTCGTTTTCTTTACTGAATTCTAAGAGGCAGCAACAGCCAAGTGCGTGTGACTGTGAGGCACGTTGCTGGGCATTGGCTGGCAGTCCCAGGCCGCAGCCCTGCTCCACGCCACAGGTTTCGGAAATGGTTCTTACTCGACGTCAGTGGCACTGCCCACGTCTGACCAACTGAACGAGAGCTGCTCACAGAGACGAGAGGCCGCCTCTGAGGCCACAGTGTAAGCGGCCGCCCCTAGGGAGCCCCGGGCTCCGGGGGGGGCGGGGGGCCCGCTCACCTGTACACGATGCGCTCCCTCTGCAGGTCCTCCAGGCCGCAGCACAGCTCCGCCGCGTAGAACACCGCCCTCGGCTCCTCGATGCCGGGGCCGCCCAGGTTGTAGATGTGGTACTTCAAGTCCCCGCCGTTCATGAGGGTGAGCACCAAGCACAGGCTGTCTTTGGTTTCGTACGAGTAGCACAAGCTCACCTGGAGGCGGGAGCATCACAGAAACAGCGGACACGGCTCAGCCCAGCCGGCACGGCGACCGCTCTCCGCGAGCCCCCCCCCCCCCCCGCGCCAGTGCCCGGCCCTCAGCCGGAGGGAGCCCGCCCCGCCCCGCCCCGCCCAGGGGTAGGTGGGCGGCACCACTTCACTGGATCATCATCCCAGGCTACCCGCACCCTGAAGCGCCCCACCCTCACCCGCCCCACAGCGCCCGGAGGTCTCCCAACACTTGCAGGCAGCCAGCCGGGGGCGCTAACTGCACGGCTGTGACCACACAGACACAGGTACTCCTCATGCTTTGTCATGTGCTCATGAAACCCATTTTGCCTGGTCAAGTTTTCACCTACGTTCCTATTGGTCTGTATGTCCATTCACACACACACACACACACACACACTCACACACACACACTCACACACACACACACACTCACACACACACACACACACACTCACACACTCACACACACTCACACACACACACACACTCACACACACACACACACTCACACACTCACACACACTCACACACACACACACACACTCACACACACACACACACACACACACTCACACACACACACACACTCACACACACACTCACACACTCACACACACACACACACACACACACACTCACACACACACACACACTCACACACACACACACACTCACACACACACACACACACACACACACTCACACACACACACTCACACACACACACACACACACACACACACACTCACACACACACACACTCACACACACACACACACACACTCACACACACACACACTCACACACACACACACTCACACACACACACACACACACACACTCACACACACACACACACTCACACACACACACACACACACTCACACACACACACACTCACACACACACACACTCACACACACACACACACACACACACACACACACACACACTCACACACACTCACACACACACACACACACACACTCACACACTCACACACTCACACACACACACACACTCACACACACACACACTCACACACACACACACACACACACACACACACACACACACACACACACACACACACACACTCACACACACACACACACTCACACACACACACACTCACACACACACACACACACTCACACACACACGTACACACGCTGCCGGGGCCGTGCTGGACTGCACTGAATTCGTTTCATCTCCGCACCAAGCCGGGGCACAGCTGATGCCTTCGCACCGTCGAGTTTCCCAACCCACGGACCCCTTGGTTGGGGTTTGTCATTTTCTTTCCTTTTTGAAATGTTCTCTCAACACAATGTTGAAACTCTTTAAAGTGGTTTTTTAGCAAGAGAAACCCCGATTCGCTGTCCGCGTATCCAGACCCACTGTGCTTGCCGTATGTGCCCCAACTGGGGGTCAAACTGCACCTGGACATACGAGGCGAATGCTCCAGCAACTGGGCTGCCGGCCAGGCTTCTGTAACTGTCTATACTAGCGTTTTATCGGTCTCAGTGGAGAAGTCTTGCACAGCTTCAATTTTTGCCTAGATCTCGCTGTTTTTTGATGCTATCATAAGTGGTGTCATAAATAGAGGGGAGGAGCACCTGGCCGGTGCAAGCTTGCAGTGGGAAGTCACTGCCAGACCAGGCGTGGTGGAAGCAGAGGATCTGTTCCAGGCAGGCTCCCCACTGTCTTACGTTTATTCAGACTTGAATAAGGAAAGAGAGGGCTGTTACTAAAGCAAAGCTGTTCCCGACACCTATGCCTCTTACCAGCACAAGATGGCAACCGCACACGCACTCAACCAAGCAATTCCCACGGCTGGAAGGAAGGGGCTTTGAGGAGGTCGTTAAGAAAAGTGCTGGTTACCCCAGATGCTCAGTGAGGACGAGAGGAGGAACTCCCTACATATCTCCTGGGCTCTCTGAGGGTCCCGGGAGACGAGAGGAGGTACTTACTATAAATCTACTTTGCACTTTTTCCAAGAGTTTTTTCTCATTTAGGGCCATGGCTTCACCATTCCGCCTCTTTATTCTTTTCTTTTCTAGCTTTTTGCAGGCATACATCTTCCCCGTAGATCTCACTTGACAGGCATAAACCTGGTGTTGAAAGAAAGGAAGAGGTTTGCACGGAGCTGAGCTCCCCAGGCTACAGAGAGGCGTCTTTTGTGAGATGCCTCTGGAGAGCAGCCGCCCCTCCCTCCCCTCAGCTATCTCATCTACGGCAGGGCGCTGGGGCAATCATGTGACAGACACGCTTTAAAGCCCAGGGCAATGGACAGATGGGACTTGTTCATACGTGATCATGGTGCACTGGTTAACATGTCTCCCTCCTTTTTTGTACAAAAGCAAAAGTTTTAGAAACTAGATTCTTGACTTTTTAGAAAGTTCAAGAATATTAGAAAACATATTTGACAGAAGTCATAGACTTTCATACATTTACTATATTTAGTTTTAAGTGATATTTACATGTTACTTAATTTTATACTATGAACATTTTCAAACATATAAAAGTGGAGAGAATAGCAAAGTACGCCCCCATGTACCAGTCCCCAGGCTCTGGACTATCAGCCTATGACTCCTACCCACACACACATACACACACACAAACCCCCCACATCCCATGCACAACTGCTCCACAACCACACACACACACACACACACAAACCCCCCACATCCCATGCACAACTGCTCCACAACCACACACACACACACACACACACACACCAAACAAGACTTACTTATAATTTTACCCATCAATAAAATAAACCTTATGATAAAACATAAAATTTACTGTGGAAAATATTTGAAGTATTCAAAAGGACAATGATTAAAAACTCACCTAAAATCTCAAGAAAACTACCATGAGTGTTTCTGGCTAGCTCCCAGCCCCTCCGTACACGCACCTGTAAGAACATGGACCTTGTCCCGCCCGCCCTGAACTCCTAAGGCCCGTGTGCCTGTGACAAGAACGTCACTCTACTGTGCACACAGACCCATGCGCTTGGAGCTCCCTCTCCTCCTTCCCTGACAAACCCGAGCTCTGGCCCGGACGTCATGAGAGGAAGGGCGGGAGGAAGTGAAGCGGTGTCCGCACGGGACAGACTCCCCACAGCGATGTCCACCAGGAAGGTGCACACAGCAGCACTTGGTTGGGCCATGCAAACGTTCTGAAAGGCCTGAGACTGCCCTGGCCGGCGCGGCGCGGTCGGTGGGGATCATCCCCAACACCAAAAGGCAGCACGCAGGGGCTGCGGGCTCGACCCGGGGGGGCCGTGCAGGAGGCAGCCGATCCACGCTCTACACAGATGTTTCTCTCTCCCCGCTTCCTCTCTCTTTTAAGAGTCAATTTTAAACATATTTTAAAAAAGAGTAACTACTGAATGAAAGGTCTGGAGAACTGAACCAGGCGCAGCACCGCTGCTTCTCTCGCAGCGATGGCCGCGTGGACCACGCTCCCGCGCCCAGCAGATCCCCCGGGAGTGTCACTCTCGGGCAGCTTTCCAGTCGTGTGAGAGGAATGCCGTGGCCTTGGTTTTGGCTGTCACGGGGAATTGGGGAGATGTGCGCGTTAAACATGGGTGGCAGCATCCACTTTCCTTCCTCCCGGCTCCCCGCGCTGGGCCTTCTACACGCCTCACGAAACATGCTCATGAAGCAACGGCGTCTCCTTCAGTCGCCTCGGCACACGTGCACGTGCGTCTGTCCACCCACCACGGTGGCTCCGTCTGGCACAGCCATCACGTTTAAAACCCATCTCTCCTGCATTTGTGGGCAGTTTCCCCTGGATTTTCCTAAATGTCCACGCTCTTCAACACCTTTTGCTGGAAGTGGAAGATGAATGTATGTGCAAACCGAGTTGAGCTGAATAAGCACATACAAGAACATGCTTTTGTCCTAATGAACTTTTCGACTAGCCCTAAATTATGGAAGTATAGTCACCAAAAAACCTACAACAGACACAAAACTGTCCCCCTGGCTGGGAGCTCAGTTGGTTCGAGTGTCGTCCTGATACACGAGAAGTTGTGGGTCTGATCTCTAGCCAGGGCACATACAAAAATAATCAATGAACGCGTCAAGTACATGGAACAAATCAATGTTTCTCTCTCTTCCTTCTTTCTCTCTCTAAAAAAAAAAGTCAACAAATTAAAAAAAAGAAACAGAACAATTTTTCAATCAGGACAGACAGAACTTACACACTGGACATGGGAATCAGTGTCTTTATGACGTGAAAGGTAAAAACAAAAGATAATGTTTTTTTCCCAAAAACAACTTCCTGATTTTTTATTTTTATTTTTTTAAATATGTTTTTATTGCCGAGACCGGTTTGGCTCAATGGATAAGAGCGTCGGCTTGGGGACTGAAGGGACTCGGGTTCGATTCCGGTCAAGGGCATGTACCTTGGTTGCGGGCATATCCCCAGTAGGGGGTGTGCAAGAGGCAGCTGATTGATGACTCTCTCTCATCGATGTTTCTAACTCTCTATCTCTCTCACTTCCTCTCTGTACAAAATCAATAAAATATATTTAAAAAATAAATAAATAAATAAATAAATAAATATGTTTTTATTGACTTCAGAGAGAGGAAGAGAAAGGGAGAGAGGGACAGTAACATTAATGATGAGAGAGAATCACTGATGGGCTGCCTCCTGCCTGTCCCCTGTTGGGATGGAGCCCACAACGCAGGCATGTGCCCTGACCTGGAATCAAACCATGATCTCCCAGTTCATGGTCGATACTCAACCACTGAGCCACACTGGCTGGGGCCACACTGGCTTTTTAGTAAAAGCTTTTTAGTAAAAGCTTTTACTAAAGTACCTTTTGCACCAAGTTCAACCTTAATGCTTGTGCTTGGCTAAAATTATGCCCTGATAGCTGGTGTGGAAGTCAGGGTGCGAGTTCAGTGGATGGCTACCTGCAACAAGTGCCTCTCCAATACCTCTCTGGCTAGCATGGCTCCCACTGGTCACATGACACTTACCTCTCCAAATCCACCTTTTCCTAGAACTCTGTAATGTCTAAATGTTTTCCTTGTTACTGGCCGCCTAAGTAACAAAAAGAAAGTTTCAGGTCTCACGTCACATTGTTATTTTAAAGCAGAACAGCCTACCTCGCTCTTGTCCTAGGCTTAGTTATGGAACTTCACTGGTCCAGGGGAGGGCAGGAAGTCTGTAACTGGGGACTGTGGCCCTCCAGGGGACAGCTCTCAGCCGCACTCAGCAACAAGCACACGGAACCTTTTTCATTGAAAACACTGATGACAGATGCAGAATGGTCCAGTTATCTTTAGTCGTGAAAGACAAGTCTGCACTAGCCCCCATGTGAAGTAGTATTATTCTCAGGCATCCCCCTCAGGCCAGTCAGAAAGCTGCTGAGGAAAAGGACGGGACTACAGCACATTATCCTTTAAAAAACCGGACATCTCGAAAAATATGTCTGAACTAGAACCGGAAAAGTGGTCAGTCTATCTATATATATAAAAGGCTAAGCAAAAACCTAAGCTACTGGCCAACCGGCGGTAGGTATGACGCACACTGACCACCAGGGGGCAGATGCTTAACGCAGGAGCTGCTGAGCAACAGCAACTTTGCAGAGTGTCCTCATGGGATGTCAGACTGCTGGTTTCCACCCGATCCCCACAGGCCAGGCTGAGAACCCCACCTACTGGAGGGACCCCACTCACTCTGCAGACACTGGGGCAGGACCATGGAGGTTGGCTCCAAGGTGTGCCCAGCCCATTTCGCCCAGTTCCACCCCACTGGCCACCTTCTAATTAATTTTCTTTCAATGTGCATGAATCTGTGCACCAGGCCTCTAGTCAATAATAACTGCAGCCCTGGCCAGTGTCACTCAGTGGTTAGAATGCTGGCCTAAGCACTGAAGTGTCGAGGGTTCGATTCCCAGTCAAGGGCATGTACCTGGGTTGTAGGTTTGATCCCCAGCCCCGGTTGGGGTGTGTTCGGGAGGCAACCAACCAATGTACCTCTCTCACATCAATGTTTCTCTCTCTCTCTCTCTCTCTCTCTCTCTCTCTCTCTCTCCCTTACCCCCCCACTTCCAATATCTCTAGAAATCAATGGAAAGAATATCCTCACTCTTCAGGTGGGATTAAAAGTAAAAATAATAACAACTGTAATAATAACACTAGTGGCAGCTAAGACTTTGTGAGCACTCACTCTGCACTCAGGACTAGGAAGGCTAAGCATTTCACACACATTTCTCAGGCGACCTGGGCATCTAGAAGTGTGGATCATGAGCACCTCGGTAACACAACCAGGACCTGAAGCCAAAGGCTAAGTCACTTGCCTGAGGCCATAAAGCCACAGGAGGCCGCACAGCCTGAGACCCGTTACATTGTATGTCTGTGACCCTAGGACAGACTTTATTTTCTACCCGCTGCACCAAGTGGGCTGACAACCATTTTAAAAAGACAGAACAGCTGAAACCGGTTTGGCTCAGTGGATAGAGCGTCGGCCTGCGGACCAAAAGGTCCCAGGTTCAATTCCGGTCAAGGGCATGTACCTTGGTTGAGGGCACATCCCCAGTAGGGGGTGTGCAGGAGGCAGCTGATTGATGTTTCTCTTGCATCGATGTTTCTAACTCTCTATCCCTCTCTCTTCCGCTCTGTAAAAAAAAAAATAATAATAAAATAAAAAATCAATAAAATATATTGTAAAAATAAATAAAAAATAAAAAGAAGACAGAACAGAGTCAATTGAATGAGGAAAAACTAATAACACACATTACTAATTTCTGTACAGAAATACCATATGAAGGACAACATTTCCAAGAGTATTTTGACAGATGGAAAGGTATACATCAATCAGCGTGATTATGAGAAGTTACCATTGTTTTCACTGAATCTTAAGAGAGAACATACCTTTCCAGCCATTTCCACTGTAAAAATCGAGAAAAATATGGACTTTCTTGGTATTCTTCAAATGGTTTTCCACTTAAAAAGTGATGGACAACTCTAGAAAAAGATTGCATGCAATTATACACCCGTGTTTCATTACAACATGGAAGCAGCTGTGTTAGTGCGCCTAGGAGCCCTGGACACGGGCAGGTCTGTCTCTCTCTCTCTCTCTCTCTCTCTCTCTCACACACACACACACACACACACACACACACGCTATTCAGTACTGAACTCAAAGTCACAGGCGTCCACAATAGGCTCCAATGTGTCCGTGAGAATATGAAGGGAAGAATTCAAAGGAGATGAAATCAATTTACCCTCTCAGTCAGAGGTTCTCTTTATGTATATGGACATCAGAGAAACAAATACTTTATGAAAACAATCTGTCAGTAAAAGGACAATAATTTAAAGCATATTCAAAGTGTGTGTGCACGCACAGGCCTGTGTATTTCAGGAGGGGATATAAACATTTTATAAATGCAATGGAGGAATGTCTGACTGATAATAGTCACAAAGCAGAAAATGTTAATACGTGTCACAACCATTGTTTTTTTGTTTGTTTGTTTTTTTTTAATAGTGCATGAGGTTTTATTGATTTCGGTACAAGCTAAAACAAGAAGAAGAAACATTCATTTAAAAACACCAAAGACCCTTACATAGCAAAGGTTAAGAAATAAATTAAGACTCCTGTTGGGCTGTGCTGGGAGAAGGGTAGGCCTCATTCACTTCGATCCTTGGGCTCTCGGTATTTCCACTGGATGTAGTCAAAGATGTCTTTCTCACTATCCACCGGCAGGGGTTCTCCAGCAACTCCAGTGACTCCTAGGGGACGGAAACCCTTTTCTAAGGCATGAGTTCGCATATTCTTATTGAAAATATCACTCCCAGTGAAATAGAGAACACCACAGTAATACTGATCCTTGGGTATCAACCTGATATCAATTCTCCTGTGTGGATATTCCTTTCCATCATTTTTACTGGGAAGCTGGCAAACACCCATAAATTTTGTTTCACCTTTTGACAGAGTATCTGTAATAAAACAGACCTTTTGTAACTGCTCCACCACACGATGTAACAGTTTTGGCTGTTTGTTTGACTCAGAGGTAAAACTTGGATGGGTCAGAAGAACATCCATGTCACCACTGGACTCTGCACCTCTTCTGAAACTGCCACAGACTGTAGCAATGTATTCAGAATCCACTTTTTTAACTTCATTTAGTACAATATCTTGCATTTGTAACATCTCTTCACGAGGAATTCTTTTCTCAAAGTCCTCAAAATATTTCAGCCCAATTCGCTGATGATGGTTCAATTTATCTTCATTTTTTCTGAGATCTTCTAATGTTTTAATTCCTTCATCTACAAACTTCCTTGCAGCAGATGGACCAATGCCAGTAACTCGAGTCAGGAAATTGATAGATGAACTTGTATCATCCTGCCGAATCTTTTCCAGTTTACGCAATTTTCCAGTTGCTAAAAACTCATCAATCTTTTCAGCAATTTTTGTTCCAACGCCAGGCAGTTTCTTAGCTTCTGCTCCACTCTTTATTTTGTGTGGGTACTTTGCTATCACAGATGCTGCTTTCCTGTAAGCGTTGTATTTGTGGATCGCCTGGTTCACGTTCTTCTCCAAGTTGGCGAGTTCTGTGAGCATGTCGGTGATCCCCCCGTTGAGCGTCTCCTGCGGCGCTTTCCGTTTGCTCATGGCGGCCGGCACCTGAGAGCCTGAGTGCGCTGAGCCGGGCTCGGACCCCTCGCCCCGCTGGAAGGGGGACAGGGACGCGGAGAGGTGGTGGGACCGGCCCAGCCCCCGGACGGCCAGCCGCGACCGGCGGGACAATGGCTGCCACTGACAGGAGGCGCGGCGCTCGGCGCACGGCGCGTGATGACGTCACGCAAGGGGGCGTGGTCTCTCACAACCGTTTTTTGACACTGGGAATAAAGCACTCAATAAGTGACTGCGCTGCACGTTTTCTCAGGTTTTCTGTCATGGCCATGCCGCTAGGTTTATTTATAACTGCTTTAGAAGTGGTGAGAGTCTTCTGGGGAGTGGTAAGGGGTGGAAGGCAGCCGGACGCTGGAGGGAACACGCTTCGGAGGTGCCCATGGGCTCCGAGGCTGGGGAGCTCGGCAGCACAGCTGCACTCAGTGATGCGTGCGCTCGGAGCCCGTCCCCACAGGGCGTTCCAGACGACGGTGGATGTCGGTGGCTTATGACTTTTAAAAAGTATAACCTACGTAAGCAAAAGCTCTCCGTCCGCCACACTTCAGAGTGGGCCAGGTGTGAACCTGAGGAAAGGCGTGAACGACTGCCACGCTCACTCTTAGAGCTGACACCGCCCCGGGGCTCCGGGCCGCCAGCCCGCGTCCTAGCGCACAGGGCCTGCGCCCGGGGCGCTCACAGCCACGCTCAGAGTCCGTGGAGGACTCTGACTCGGCTGTCAGCTACACCGTCTTTATCAAGGAATTTAAGAATTTCCATGAAAAGTACAACACAAACAGTAGCTTATGCTACAGGTGAAAAAGAACGTGGAAAGAACACGTGGAAAAGAACACAGGAACCAGTAAAGAATAGCACAAGGCCGGACTCTGTTCCGCACTCACAGCTGGAAGCCACTTTCCCTCGCCCTGCGTCACGCTGTGTACCTCACAGTCTATACAAGTCAACGGTGACCACCAACCTACCAGCGCTGCTCAATTTCACTTCCTAACCCTCACCTCAGAACAGTGAACTGCTGCTGGGCTCTAGGCTGGGAAACAAGGCCACCGCACACATTGTAAGCAATTACGACATTTAAAACTGCACAGTGCTGGCCGTATTTCCAGGGGTTATTGTCAGTCTGTGTACCAGGAGCATCTTGGGTTCGATTCCCAGTTAAGGGCACGTGCCTAGATTGCAGGTTCGATCCTGGCCCTAGTCTAGGTGTGTGTAGAAGGCAACCAATCGGTGTCTCTCATACTGATGTTTCTCTCTGTTTCCCTTCCTCTCTCTTTAAAATCATTTAAAACAAAACAAAACATTTTGTATAACTCTTTCCATCCTGGACACAAGCACAGAGCAGAGGGCCAGCAGTGGCGGAGGGATGCTCCTGCCCAGCTCCCCAGGGACTGCCTCGGTGGGTCACCGGGGCGAGGGTGATGACTGCTCCTCAGCCCGTCCCCGTGAAAGTGCATTTCAGTTTCGACAGAACGCGGTTAAGAACATGCCTCCCGCCGAGAAGAGAAGCCTGCAGCGACGGGCAGCGGGCACGGCGCTTACCTGACACATTCCTTGAACAGCTCCTTGGAGGGGATCTCCTTCAGCTGCAGCCTGCACGCTCTCACGATGCGGGCAGAAATCCGGGGCAAAGGGGCTGCCGAGGTCTTCACAGCACAAACCAAAGACACGACGGTTAGTGATCTCACCACCTACAGTCCTGAGCAAACCTAACGCTTACTGTAAAAACGGAAACACCAAGTGCGTGAGGTAAGCCTGTTACCACCTCACTCTGCCAGCCTCACCTCCCAGGGTCAGCGTGTCACCTCTCCCTGGGACATCGAACAGGGTGGGAGCAGAGTCTCCAGAGATACTGCGTCCCACGGACAGCATCACTCACAAGACAGCCCAAGGCGGGCGCGACCCAGTGTCCGTGGGTCAACAAGACGTGGTCCACCATTCAAAGGGGTATTATCCGGCCTTAACATGGACGGGAATTCTGCCACCTGCCACACACGAACGGCCCCGAGGACAACATGCCCAGTGAAATACGCCGTCAGGGAAGGGCAAGTTCTGCGCCTCCACATGCATGCCGTCCCGACAGCGACAAGTTCGTGAAAGACAACAAGAGCGGGCCTCGGGCTGGGGAGGGGGCCTGAGGGGCTGTTGGTCACCGGGGACAGAGTTTTACTTCTGCATGATGAAAATGTTCTGGAGAGGATGCTGGTGACGACTGTACAATGGGAATGGACTTAATGACAAATTTTATACATTTTTTATCACAATTAGAATGCAAACACACACACGCACAAACGCTCAGAAATACACACACTTTTCCCTCAAACAAATGGAATAAAAACTATACACAGATGTTTCTCAACTTATGATGAGATTATGTCCCACCAAACCCATCCCGAATTCAGAATATCATAGGCCAAGCCTAACACCCAGCTCAGCCACACTGACCTGAACCGTGCTCAGAGCACTTACATCAGCCACACCTGGCAGCTGTCCTCCACCGCCTTCCCTCTCTCCTCACAGAGGAGTCAGGGGGCATTTTGTAGACATGATGGGACACAAAAAATCTCCAGAAAATGCTGACAACATAGCACACTGCAGAACAGAGGTGGGGAACCCTTTTTCTGCCCAGGGCCATTTGGATATTTATAACATCACAAGAGGCCTGGTGCACGAATTCATGCATGGGTGGGGTCCGGCAGCCCGCCAGGCCGGCTGGGGGAGGGGCCCCAGGAGATTGGCTGGCCAGCCCTGCCCCCAATAGGGGTGGGGAGAGCTGATGGGGGCGGGGCAGGCCGGGCAGGAGTGGGGTGGGAGCTGGAGAAGATTCACTGAGCCGGAGCTGAGCACAGGCCCGGGCTGCCGGGGCCGGCGGCCTCAGCCAGGAGCAGAAGCCCCAGAGGCTCTGCAAACGCCCTGAGCTCCCGTGGCCGGGCGGGCTGGGAGCCGGGGGCGCCGGCACATGAGACACAGCCAGCACTCGCCTGTCTGCTGGCCAAACCCTTTGCGTCGAGAACCGAGTTCCCCTTCTTCTCTGGGGCCCTGACAGCGAAGATCTCACTTGAAGTTCTATAGGGAACATGTCCACCTCAGCAACTTCCTCTGGAGCTCTACGGCTGTAACTCCCATGTTGGAGTGCCCGATCCATTTGGCATTATGCTGTGTGTGTGGTGTGAGGGGAGGGCCACCTGCATCTTTTGCATGTGACGTCCAGCTGTTCCAGCAGTCTGCTGAAAGTGACTCTTTCCCCAGAGTGCTCGTAGGCTTTGTTTGTGGGAAGCCACCGTTGTCCTCACTGTCAGAGAAGCGTAAACAAGGAGCCCGGAACGCTGGTGAACCTTGAGCCCTGGCAAGGGCCAGAGCTATGCACCGATTGTTTAGTCCAGACAATGGGGGCTCAAGCAACTTCCTGACCAAATGGTCTCAGAGTAAATCTTTCTAATATTTACTGACCTTTAGGATATCCTGTCACCTCAGTTTCCTGCCTAAGGGCTGGATGTGCGTCCAAAATTGAATAAAAGGGTGGCAAGCCTGAGCACCAGTGGAAGTCCTTTCCCCTGCACTGGGCTTTCCGCTGGCCCCCAATATTTACAAATTATTATCTTGTCTTGTCTCTTTAATTTGCGTGCAGCCCTTCTCCAGATCCCGAACCCTGAACCATGCGGGACGTGGGTCTTCACAGTAAGTCAGCTGACTGCAAAGGGCTGTGCCGGCTCCTGCATCAGTCCCCGCCACTGATGGGGTGACTGTCCTTGTGCCAGCACCATGCGGCCTCTCAGATCAGTTACCAACTTCTGCAGACCATGGTGGGGAGTGTTGTCATCTTAAAAAATATCAAGTCTTCTTTGCCGAAACCGATTTGGCTCAGTGGTAGAGCCTCGGTCTGCGGACTGAAAGGTCCCGGGTTCGATTCCGGTCAGGGGCTTGTACATTGGTTGCGGGCACATCCCCGGTAGGGGGTGTGCAAGAGGCAGCTGGTTGATGTTTCTCTCTCATCGACGTTTCTAGTTCTCTCTCTCCCTTCCTCTCTGTAAAAATATCAATAAAATATATTTTTAAAAATTTAAAAAATTTAAAAAAATATCAAGTCTTCTAATCCATGAACATGGGAAGTCTACTTACGATCTTTAACTTCTTTCAATGATGTTTTAAGTACAAAAGTCTTGCACTTTTTATATTTACTCCCTTTTGATGCGCAATTGAATTTTGTATGGTGATCAAGTGTCCTGCAACCTTGACAACCTTAATTATTAGTTTTTTCTCCCTAATGTATGTGCGGACGCCTTGAGATTTTCTACTTACAAGTGCTATGGTCTGCATGTATCCCCTCAAAACTCGATGCTGAGATCCTACCCCCAAGTGACACTACTGAGACTCAGACCTTCTGAGGGCTCAGGTCGGGGTCCTTGCAGAGGAGCTCCAGCGCCCACGGGAGGCACCAGGGAGCCAGTGCCAGCGATGAGCCAGGGGAGGAGCTTTATAAGAGAGAAATGTTAGCATACATGTTACATTTATCCAGTTAAGTAAATGGCTCTGCACTCTACTTACATAAGTTACTTACAAATCTTTATATCTGAAGAAGAAACACACCTCATTGATGAAGAACATTTTTAAGATTAACTGTCCACGCTCTCTTCGATCCTCGTCAAGGGTGACTTCATATTCTGCCTGAGTGCAGAGACGACGGGAAGAAATGTTAGCTAACTTCTCACCGACGTCAGGCGGCTTCAAGTCCTCTGGCTTCCGGAACTGACTGCAGCCCGCGACCAGAGAGCAGCGCGCTGTGCCAGGGCCTCCTGCGAGCTGGGGTCAATGACACAGCAGAGCAGCCCCTCCCATGATGCTCCGTCTGCGGCCAGACAGGCCAACAGCTCACGGACCCGAGTGCAGTTTCCAAGGTCTCAGTCGCCCACCACAGGACAGTCAGTCACTCGAACACACGCCGCTGCTGCCATGGAGGCACCGCTGGATCCGCGAAGGGAGCCGCGCCTGGACGCCCGTGGGCCCGGCTCAGTCGCTGACAGTCAGACAAGCAGAGTGGGTCTCCCCGGAAGAAGTCCCTGCCTACCACAGCGGCTTCACCCCGTGTCTGGAGTTCCGCCCTGCCCTTTCCCTGGCCTGCCTACAGATGGCACCCTTTCCTAGCCAGACCTCACGACCAGGAAAGCCAGTTTCTTTTGGTAAATCCCTTCCTATCTAACTCGTTCCTTTCACTGAGCCCTGACTGAGACTGATGGCATAGGTCTCTGAATTCCTAAAACATAGCAGCTGGCAAATATAGCCCAACTAGAGGCCCAGTGCCCGAAGTCGTGCGCAGGTTGTGTCCGGCTGGGGAGAGGGGACCCGGAGGCTGGCCGGTTGAACTCCAGGTCAAGGGGGGGACAACCTGCCATTAGCCTTTTATTATACAGGGTACGTTAGAGTATCACATTCTCCCAGAGATGAGTAGGCAGCCCCACTGCATCCGAAATCCCCCTTTAAAAAATATTGCCTCTTTTACAGCCTCGTCTTTTTCTAGTGAAGGCACCAGGAAGGAAAGGGGGAGCCCCAGGGAGTAGGGAGCAAACAACAAAATAGGTAAGAGCCTCGAATGCTTTTCTGAAAGAATACATTTAAACACAAATATCTTAAAAGCTATGTCAGAGGCCAAAATGAATAAACACTCAATGACATAAGAGAGTACTCTAGGCACAATACGCAGTCAGCACTTACTGGCTGATACACCTAGGACAGAGAAACAGTGTTAGTGCTTAGGGTAAGGTCATCAGTTTGGTAAGAGAGCTTTTCTGCTAGATTCTGCCAATTTTCTACTCTTAAGTTGCTTCTGAATTTCAGTTGCAAACTCCTACATCTGCCAAAACTAAAGATTCAGAAACACAGTGTTTCTTTACCTCTCAGGAAAGCTCAGTGAATGCCAAACATGACGCGGAGAATGCTGGGACACTTTACACGTCACAGTGCGTTCCACTCCCTATCTTTTTTAAAAAAATATTTTATTGATATTTTACAGAGAGGAGGAAGGGAGAGAGATAGAGCTAGAAACGTCGATGAGAGAGAAACATCAACCAGCTGCCTCCTGCACACCCCCTATCAGGGATGTGCTCGCAACCAATGTACATGCCCTTGACTGGAATCGAACCTGGGACCTTTCAGTCCGCAGACCGACGCTCTACCACTGAGCCACACCGGTTTTGGCTCCCTGACTATCTTTACGCTCAGTTCACTGCTCCCTCCTGGGTGCTGGAAGCAGACAGCACTGCTCAGAAGGAGGAAGGCCACTCGCAGGGGCTGCCTTAAGCACGTCGTCTTCATTCATTCGCTGTTCAACCTCCTCACAGATCAGAGCAGCAAGTTTCAGCATTACTCACTAAGCACACGTGCCTCCAGCCCTGAGGGGTAGTCCTGCGCGAATGGCCGCTCTGCATACAGCAGAGGGAGACACAGAGGCCACTGCCCCCCACCCCCCGCCCCCTCACGGCCCCGTCAGCTAACCCAGGCTCCTCCGAGCACAGAGCAGCGGTCAGCACGGGGAGCCACTCACCACCGCATCCAGGAACTCTATGCACCGCTTCAGGTTGTACCGGGTGTCACAGAACTGCCGGAAGAGCAGCCTTCCTATTGGCTGCTTGTCACAGAGACTGCTGTAATCCTCCTCTGAGTGAAGAAAGGGGATGGAGTCGTTACAATTCAGAAAGTGCTATTTCTGAACCTTACATACCAGATACAGTAAGAGTGAAAAATAGTATTTGCAGCATTTTTTAGTCACTGTTCTGCTTACCAATTTGGACTGGCCTATCATGACGAGTATTTAAAACTGGAGGCCCAGTGCATGAAATTCAGCACGGGGGGAGGGGGGTTGTCCCTCAGCCCAGCCTGCACCCTCTCCAATCTGGGACCCCTCGAGGGACATCCCTCTCACAATCCAGGACTGCTGGCTCCCAAATGCTCACCTGCCTGCCCTCCTAATTGCCCTTAACCACTTCTGCCTGCCAGCCTGATCACCCCCTAACCACTCCCCTGCCAGCCTGTTTCCCCGAAAATAAGACATCCTCCGAAAATAAGACCTACTTACAGGTTTCCTTCTGAGTGAAATATAAGGCATCCCCCTGAAAATAATGCCCCCCCCCAGGCTAAACATGAGAGATTTGGTCCACTGATTCTGAAAGAAATGGAGTCACAAGAAATTCACCAGGAAATTCAGGAAATGTATTGTTATGATGATGTTCCAGAAGATGATGACATGATTGTCATTGAATAAATAAGTAAATTCTTGATACTGTAGGATTCACAGTTTGTTTTGTTCATAGCAATATTATTCATAACTAGAGGCCTGGTGCACGAAATTCATACATGGGTAGGGTCCCTAGGCCTGGCCAGTGATCAGGGTCAATCAGGTTCCCCACCTCCCCACCTCCATCTTCTCTCATTCCCTCAGCACTCCGCCACTGCCATTGGTTGCCCGCCATTTTCCATGCCACCCCCTGGTGGTCAGCATACGTCATAGCCAGCAATCGAACTCCCGGTCTCCCGGTCGAACTCCTGAGTGGACACTTTGCATATTAGTCTTTTATACAGTGAGTGGCCAAATTATTATGATCTCTGAGGCCCGTGCACGAATTCATGCCTGGTCGAGCCCGGCCAACCTGGCAAGGGGGAGGGGGCATGGGCGGTTGGCCGGCCTGCCTGCTGGTCAAACTCCTGGTCGAGGGGACAATTTGCATATTAGCCTTTTATTATATAGGATATACACTGAGTGGCCAGATTATTATGCACCAGAGTTCATAATAATCTGGCCACTCAGTGTATAAGTAGACATAAAAATAAAAACAATCCAATCTATTAACTGATATATAGATATGGTAAATAAAATGCAATATATCCTCACAACAGACAACTTGCCAACAAAAGTGGATTGAGTACTGATTCATGCTATAGCATGAATGGCCTTGAAAATGTGTTAAGTGAAAGAAACCAATCATAAAAGACCACCAAGTACATGGTTTCCATTTACATGACGTGTCCAGAAAAGGCAAATCCAGAGAGCAGATGAGTGGCTGCCTAGGACTGAGGAGGGGGAGGGAGTGGGGAGTGGCTCCAATGGGCACGGGGCTTCCTTTGGAGGTGACTGTGGTAATGGCCGTGACAATAGAAAAGCCACTGAGCTGTACACTTTACGGAGGTAAACTGTGTGGCCTGTTAACCGCGCCTCAATAAAGCTGCCACTGCACACACATAATGAGGCTGAAACGACTGGGCAGTTTTTCTGGGGGGGAACTACCTTCTTTATACTGTCTGAAATTATTTAAATTTTAAAAAATATTTTTATTTATTTCAGAGAGGAAGGGATAGAAACATCAATGATGAGATAGAATTATTGCTTAGCTGCTTCCTGCACACCCCCTAATGGGATCGAGCCGGAGAGCCGGCCATGTGCCCTTGGCTGGAATCAAACCTGGGACCTTTCAGTCCACAGGCCGATGCTCTATCCACTGAGCCAAAGCAGCTAGGGCTGAAATTATTTCTGATAGCTAAAATATCTAAACTTTCTTAAAAAGGAACTGTAATAGTATTAAAGAAAAGATGGATTGATTTTTTTTTCATTAATCTTTGGTGTCTTCCCTAAGCATAAGACTAAGTACAAAAACTAAAAAGATTGATATATTTGTCTACATAAAAAATTAAAACCTCTGCCAAAACCGGTTTGACTCAGTGGTAGAGCATCGGTCTGCGGACTGAAAGGTCCCAGGCTCGATTCCGGTCGGGGGCATGTACGTTGGTTGCGGGCACATCCCCGGTGGGGGGTGTGCAGGAGGCAGCTGGTCGATGTTTCTCTCTCATTGATGTTTCTAGCTCTCTATCTCTCTCCCTTCCTCTCTGTAAAAAAACCAATAAAATATATATTTTTTAAAAAATTAAAACCTCTGTATGGGAAAATATACTGTATGCCAAAAAAGCAGAAATATACAATATATTCACATTTGAATATCTAAAGATAAGTTCCTTTCATACATAAAGAGCTTTTACAAATGAGTTAGAAAAAGCAAAAAAAAATTTTAAACTTCATGAAAATGTTCAACCCCATCCATAAATTTTCAAATTATAGTTTATCTTTATTAAAAATATTGAAAATACCACCGGGACCGGTTTGGCTCGATGGATAGAGCGTCGGCTTGGGGACTGAAGGGTCCCAGGTTCGATTCCGGTCAAGGGCATGTACCTTGGTTGCGGGCATATCCCCAGTAGGGGGTGTGCAGGAGGCAGCTGATCGATGACTCTCTCTCATCGATGTTTCTGGCTCTCTATCTCTCTCCCTTCCTCTCTGTACAAAATCAATAAAAATAATTAAAACAAATAAAAAAATATTGAAAACACCATTATTTTAATATGTTAACAAAGTCACAGGCAAAGAAGCCTTGAAACATATTGTAAAGGGATACAACCTCTTTGGAGATTAACTTGGCAACATCAAAATTTTGAATGTAGCCCTAGCTGGTTTGGCTCAGCGGATAGAGCGTCAGCCTATGAACTGAAAGGTCCTGGATTCGATTCCGGTCAAGGGCAGGTACCCTCGTTGCAGGCACATCCACGATGGGGGGAGTGTGCAGGAGGCAGCTGATCAATGTTTCTCTCTCATCGATGTTTCTAACTCTCTATCCCTCTCCCTTCCTTTCTGGAAAAAAAAAATCAATAAAATATATTTAAAAATTTTTTTGAACGCATGTACCCTTTGAACTGAAACACACATCTTTTAAAAAATACGATGATGCCTGCCCTAGACAGGGCTCCCCACCTGACTTCCTGTGCGCACATCAGGACCCATAGCTAACTCACTCCTCGCAGCCGCAGTCACCTTCCATCTGCCTTTCCTGAAGTTACCCTCAGTCATTCTTGTCCAGTGCAGAGAGAACTGTGTGTGGAGACTGAGAAACAGTTAACAGTGTCCCTTCTACAGCCATATACTTTATAACCTTCAGGCTTTTCCCCTGGAAGAACCAAGGACTATAGAAGAATGTACATCGTTTTTGAAACAAGAAAGGACACCTAATGAGTGATACAATGCTCCGTTTACTCACCAATGGAATGTCTAAGCTGGTTGCACTCGCTAACAGGGGGTAGCTTCAGCATCTCCCTCCATTTTTTACTACGACCACTTTTTTTGCCATATGCTCCTAAATTTGGGGGGGAAAGAGGCATTTTTTAAATGGTTAGAAATGCCTAATTATAACAATTACTTCCACTAACGGCATTTACTATAAGCCAGATACTTTCCTAGAAGTTTCGCCAGTCTATGCTCACTAAATCCTCCCATCAACCCTATGAGATATACTGTTGCTATGCTCTTGTCATAATCCTAATTTTACGGGTGAGAAAACTAAGGCAAAGGCATGTGAGACAATTTGCCTGGCCGGTGTAGCTCAGTGACTGAGCAAGTCTTGTTCACTTCCTGGTCAGGGCACATGCCTGGCTGTGGGCCCTTCCCCAGTGAGGGACGTGCAGGAGACAGCCAATCAATGATCCTCTCATCACTGATGTTTTTTGTTTTGTTCTGTTTGTTAATCCTGACGGTCCATGGACCAACACTCTATCCACTTAGCCAAACCGGCTAGCGCTCATCGTTAATGCTTCTATCTTTCTCTCCCTCTCCCTTCCTCTCTGAAATCAATGAAAACATTTTTTAAAAATATATTTTATTGATTTTTTACAGAGAGGAAGAGAGAGGGATAGAGAGTTAGAAACATCAATGAGAGAGAATAATCGATCAGTTGCCTCTTGCACACCCCCTACTGGGGATGTGCCCGCAACCAAGGTACATGCCCTTGACTGGAATTGAACCCGAGACCCTTCAGTCCGCAGGCTAATGCTCTCTCTATCCACTGAGCCAAACCAGTTTCAGCATCAATGAAAACATTTTTTAAATAATAATTTGCCTAAAGCAGTTATAGCTAATAAACAGAGAAGATGGGTTTTGAACCCAAGTGATGACACTACAAATGGGGCCATGCTGCACTAAGGGGATTGTACTTGTCACCTTTTTCTTGAATTTAACAAAATAACAAACCACTCTCTTCCTCTCCTATTGCTTACTAAGTACCAATTAAATGGCTAGCACTGAGAGGGATACAAAATAAAGATACAAGCTATGCCCTGCCCTTACACAGATTACAATTTAATCTAAGAGTCGTTGACTACACTGTGTTAAGAACCCCTAATTCCCAATTCCCAATTCCCAAAGGGCAGAGTGTCTCCAGGCTGGAAGGAAGCTACAAGAAGAGGATTAAGGTAAACTGGAACCTGAAGAATAGAAACAACTGAAATAGGAAAAAAGCACGAAATGCCCACTACATAGAAGGTTGGAACTGAAAGCACACTGCACTGTGCCCGAATGAAAACTAAAGCTGTTGATTTCTACAACACAATGCATTAAGTAGCTCCAGTCGTGGGAACAAATTAAGTACAATGAAGGAAACAAAAATGTTTGCTAAACTATACTAATAAAAGGGTAATATGCTAATTAGACCGGGTTGACGGGATATCTTCCAGGTATCCATCTTCCTTCTGGATAAAGCCACGGTGGCGGAGGCTCAGGCAGAGGTGGTTAGGGGTGATTATGCCAGCAGGGGACCAGTTAGGGGACAACCAGGCTAGCAGGGGAACAGTTAGGGTGTGGCCTGTTGAGCAGGGAACCGGTTAGGAGGTAATCAGGCCAGCAAGTAGAGGCAGTTAGGGACGATCAGGCAGATAGGTATAGTGGTTAGGGGTGATCAAGCAGGCAGACAGGCAGGTGAGCAATTAGGAGTCAGGGGTCCTGGATTATGAGAGGGGATGGGGCCTAAACCATCAGTTGGACAACCCCCAATGGGACCTGGATTGAAGAGGGTGCAGGCCAGGCGAAGGGACGACCTTCCCCCCACCCCCGCAATCCCATGCATAAATTTCATGCACCAGGGCTCCAGTGTGTGTGTGTGTATATATATATATATATATAGAGAGAGAGAGAGAGAGAGAGAGAGAGAGACACCCTAGAGGCCTGGTGCACGGATTCATGCACCAGTGGGGCCCCTCCGCCTGGCCTGAAGGGATCAGGCCAAAACTGGCTCAGACATCCCCTGACGGGTCCCAATGGCAAGAGGGCACAATCCAGGCCGAGAGATGCCACCAGGGCACAATCAGGGGCCAGGGAGGGACCACAGGAGGGCTCCAGGGCAAATCCAGCCTCTCTCATCCAGTCCCTATCAGCCAGACCCAAGCAACAAGCTAACCTACCAGTCAGAGCACCTGCCCCCTGATGGTCAGTGCACGCCATAGCAACTGGTCAAACGAGCGGTCAGACAGTATATTAGGCTTTCATTGTATAGGATACATATGTATATACGCATACCGCTGGACTCAAAGGGTTTAGAAGCTACTTCTAGAAACTTCCTGCAACCAAAAATTCTGGGTTGGAAGCCTCAGATGCTAAACGAACTGCTCAACAAGCCACAGCCTGAGTCAAAAGGGTACTTCAACGTCAAAGACAAAATCCGATTAAGTGTGCCTACCATACACGCCCACCTCTGCATTTATGCTGCCAATTCACCGAGATAAAATGGAGCTGAAGTCTCCTGATAAGCACGTGACCATTTAAGATGGTCAGTTAAAGCAATTAAAGGTCATAAATTGTGTAACAAATGTATTACACACACACAAAATCCTAACTTTTTTTAAAGAATGACTTTTATCTGTTATTTTATTAATAGTATGATTATTTCATACTTCCTTAGAGTGTGCCTGGCATACTGGAACACAACTTCTTCCATGCAACATCACTTGCCAACATGAGTATTTCCCCCATTCATCGTCAATACGGGGGAAGAGGGGGGGCAAAAGTAGGTTGCTTGCATGTAAAGTAACAAACAATTGATAATCGCACAGGAATAAACTGTTTCACCTGCACTGTAAACCTACTTTTGCCCCACCTGCCCCGGGTTCCGGGCGTACAGCACGGTGGTTAGTGCCATCACCTGAGCCCCTGGTCAGCCTAGCACCACGTCCCTGAAAGGAGAAACGACCCTAACGTCCGGTTTGGATCCAAAGCGAGAGACCGATTCATTCTCAGTGAATCTAGAAAGTGGCTGGACTCGCTTCCATCAAACAGCCCTGCAATTCCCAGGACAAGTCCGCGCTCTCACGCCCCCAGGACGCGCAGAGCCGCGAGCAGCCCCCGGGCCCGGGCGGCACTCCCCGGGAAACGCGCCCTCCGCCCGGGCAGCAGCTGCGTGTGCGCCCCCGGGCCTCCCGCGCCCACACCTCCGCGGGACCGCTACCTGCCTCCGCGGCTCCCACAGCCGAGCAGCATCCCCTCCGGCTCGGCCCCACGCACACGTGGCGCCCGCGGCAGAGCCCACGCCGGGCGCTCGGGGTGAGGCGGCCTCTCCCCCGCCCCCGGCTCCGCCGCCCCAGAGCCCGCGGGGCGCCCGCAGCCCACAGCGCGGCCTCCGGTCGCCGCCACCTCCCGCCTCCCTGGGACCCGCCTTCCCACCGCTTCCACGTGCGGGGCTGGGATCTCCGGGGCCGGGCAGCCACTCGGCGGGGTCTCCGCGAGCGGGAGCGCTTCCCGAGGGAAGGACCCCTGGGCGCTGCCTCTCCCCCGCGGCCCGGGAGCGCGGGAAGGTGGGCCTGGAGGCCGCCCCGGCCCCGCCCGCCCGCGGGCACCCACCGAGGCGCGCCTTCAGCAGCAGCGAGTTCGCCACCAGGTTCTCCAACTCCATGAGCCACCGCCCGGGACGCCTCCGCCGCCGCCGCCGCCGCCGCCGCCGGGCTGTGCGGGCTCGAGGACGCCGGGCCGGGGCCTTCGCGCGGCGCCCGCCGGCCCGCACCCGCCCGCCGGGCCCCGCACTCGGCCGGGAAAGGCTGCTCTGCCGTACCGGCCACGACCACGGCCACCACCAGTGCCGCCGTCCCCGGGCCCGCCGGCCGCGACGACGCTGCCGCTGCGAATGATGCCGCCGCCGGCCCGGGGCACCGGCGGAGACGGGGGCGGGGCGCGGGGCGAGGGCAGGCCGGTCTTCGGGCTTCTCCGCGGTCACCACCGCCGCGCCGCCGCCCGCGCCCTCGGCCCCATCATCCCCGCTCAGCGCGCGTAGGCCAGGGGTCTCCAAGGAGCCCGACCCCAGGGACGGGCTTCCCGCAGGGCCGCCGCCCCCGGCGGCGACGGCTACTGCCGCCGCCGCCGCCGCCTCCTTCCCGCAGCGCGGCCGGCCCTCCGCTAACGGCTCCCGGACGGTGGCGCTCCAGCGCCCCCTCGCCCCAACCTGAGGCGGCTGCGGCGCCCCGCGGGGCACTACGGCTCCCAGGAGTCCCCGCGCAGAGCGGAAGCGGGGCGCCGGAAGAGCGTGGCCTCCTGGGAGTTGTAGTCCGCCTACTGGCGAGTAGTCTGAGCCCGAGGTGTCTCTCAGTGATCGGCTCAGTTATCGCGACACCGGGGCGGGGGCGGCTCCCTGTCCCGGCACGTGTCTCCGGAAGGTGTCCGCTCTCCGCCGGCTGCTCTAGGCCGTGGGCTCGCCCCTCCGGGTCTCCCAGGCCGTGCGGAGTCGAGCGCCTAGGGGTGCGGCGAGAGTTGGCCATGGGGAAGGCCAGGGCGACCGGGGCGCGCCCCAAGGCCCCCGGAGCCCCGGCGGGAGCGCGGGCCGGCCGGGCCAGGCCCAACCCCAACCCGTTCGAAGTGAAAGTCAACAGGCAGAAGTTCCAGGTTCTGGGCAGGAAGACGCGCCACGACGTGGGGCAGCCCGGGGTGTCGCGGGCGCGGGCCATCCAGAAGGTAAGGGCGGTGCCACCCCCTTGGGTGGCCGTTTCCTGCCAGGGACCCCCACTCCCCGCCCGGCCGCGGGACCCCGCTCGGGGACCACCACGCTCCCCAGCGCGGCTTTCCCTGCTCTTCCCGGAGAGGCAGAGGCTCGGGGGCCGGCCTGCCCGTGCTGGAACCACTCTGGCTTGCCCGTGGTATGCTATTTCTCTGTGCCTCGGTTTCCTCGTCTGTAAAATGGAGATCATAGCAATACCTACATCCTGGGCAGCTGGGAAGGTCCAGTGTGTGCATTGATGTCCTGGGGACACCGCGGGCACAGCTGGACGGCGTCCGTGCGCTTGTCCTCCACCAGTTAGACCGCGTTCCTCTTCGTGCCTCTGCGTGTGCGTGGGCTGGCATGACCTTCCTCTGGGAACTGCCCCTCCCTGGAGACCCAGCACCATGTGACCCTTTTCCAGCCCTCTCTGCTGCTGGCTTCGCAGACTGTGGCTCTCCTGGCTTAGGGACCGCGGCCTTGTCCTCACAGGCCAGGGGCTCCCACAGGATGCTCAGTGGGTGCTTGATGCTCCCTCTCCCTGGAAGCACACCACTTGTGCCTTGCCTGGGAGGGCACGGGCTTTCCGTGGGAGGTGCCGCCGGGATGTGCTGCACCTTTCACGGCCCGGGGCGCCCTGTGGTTTCTGGGGCCGCTGGCCTTTGAGCAGGAGTCTGGCTGCTGAGGAAGACACATGAGCAGGCTGGCGGAAAAGGCCCAGGAGGACCAGTGAGTTTCCTCGCCTGTACAGCGGCCAGGGGCTGGGCTTGCACCCAGTTCCTGTCTGTGAAGCCTCGATGCTCCACGGAGCCTTACATGAAGTCTGTCCTGGCTGCTGGGAGGTCAGATGAATGAAGACGGCCTTGGCCTCCAGGGGCACACGGTCTGTCTTCTGTCCCCGTGTGCGGCCAGTGGGTCTCCTGCCGGAATCCGGTGTCATCCCGCTGCACAGGCTGGCAGTGGGAACAGCAGACAAGACTTCCCACGGGGTCTCGGTCCCCAGGGCTCACCCGGCAGATGTGGGTGACCGGAGCGTGTGGGCTCCGACACAAACACTTTGTGTTTGCTTGCGCCTCGGTTTCCTTATTTCTGAGGTGGGACCCTGTCAGCCTCGGGATGGGTGGATGTGCACCGGATACAGCGGTGTCCTTAAATGCCAGCTCTGACCGTCTCAGTTCGCCGCCCACAGGCGCCTTCACCGTCTGGACCCGGCCTGTTGTCCTTGTTTGCCTTTTGCAACTTAGGTTGTCCAAAAAGACCTGTTTTATCCCCCAAATCTCCCAGAGGTGCCCAAGCCACCACTCTGACCTTTCCCAAACTCCCCTTCCCCCCCAGATTCCAGGAGGTGCTCCTGGCAGGCCTCTAGCCCCTGGCAGGCCTCCCTCTGCCGGGGACAGGTGGCCTGGAGGGCACTCCTGCTTCCTCCGAATCCCCCAGGGGTTGGCCCACAAGACAAACAAGTATTAGAAGGAGCCAGACACTGTGCTTGGGGCTCGCCATGCTGCCCGTGCGGGGGAACCCCGGAGCGTGGGGTCCAGGCCTCAGCTGTCTGGCAGGGCGCAGGCTGTCCAGTTGAGTTAAACGCAGAGGGGCAGCGGCCGGTCCCCGGGAGTAAACGGGCTGTCCCGGCAAGGAGTCCTGTAGCTGGGAGCCAGCGCAGACGCAGTGCTTACCACTCAGCCTCCCTGCACGGCCGGCTGCTTCTAGCGCGTGGCAGCCTGAGTCAGGGCCACCCTGGCTCCCTCTCAGGTGGGCCGGGCAGGGCCCTGCTGCCTCAGCCCCGGCTGCCAGTGGAGCTGATGGGACCTGGTGCCCACCCTCCAGGCTGTGCGTCCTAGGCCTCATGCCCGCGTCAGTGTGTGGCCACAGAAGTGCTGCAGGTGTTGGGTTGAGGTTACAGGTAAACCGGCAGGCAGAGTACGGACATGCAAGGAACAGGATTGACTTCATACAAATAAACGTGTGTCTGTAACAGGCGAGGAGGAAATGTGCTGCCATGGTATGTGCCCTCACTGTCATGGTCAGACTTGACCCGAGGCTTCCTGTCGGCTCCTGGTTGGGAATTTCCCTTCCGCTCAGCTGGGGCCTCCGCTCCTCCGGCTCCTGAGCCTGACTGACTCTGAGTGCTCGGCTCTGCTGCTCCTTAAGCCTCAGGGTCCCCTTGGTCCGAGGAGGCCGCGGCCTCCCTTGAGCAGCAGCCCGTTTCCAGCCGGCAGACTGTGGCCTCGAGGACAGGATGGCCAGCGCAGGGTCACCTTCCGGGCAGGAGAGCGGCCGGGTGTCCCCTGGGGAGCGTTCCCCTCGGGTGCGGCACAGCGGAGTGCTCTCTTCCAGCGCACCCAGACGCTGCTGAAGGAGTACAAGGAGAGGGACAAGGCCAACGTGTTCGTCGACAAGCGCTTCGGGGAGTACAACAGCAGCCTCAGCGCCGAGGAGAAGATGATGCGGAGGTTCGCTCTGGAGCAGCAGGTGCGGAGGCGGCGGGCGGGGTCTCCTGTGGGCACTTGCCCGCTGGTGCAGAGGGCGGGTCTGGAGTCCTGGGCCCAGGCTGTTGAGGCCGGAGAGGAAGGGCCGGCCACGGGCATCGCTGGTGGATCCATACGGCAGCCAGCGGCTCGGTGGGGCTCTGTCCTCGAGTTCTCACTGAAGTGCTGGCTCCACCTCGGGTGGGTGGACAGCGAGTGGCCGGTGGGTCCTTCCCGGTGGGCGATGCCCGCAGGACGTGCCTGGCCCGTTGACTGGCCGGCCCGGGGCTCTGCGTGAATTGAACTGCTCTCCGATGACGCAGAAGGTCTGCAAGCCGCCGAGGCTGCCCTGTCAGTCACCCGGCAGCAGGGAGTGACTGGGCCCCCTGGTCAGTGGATTGGGGTTTTAGGAAACTCTCCTCTCCTGTCAGCGGCACCATGAAAAGAGGAACATCTACAACCTAAACGAAGACGAGGAGCTGACGCACTACGGCCAGTCCCTGGCAGACATCGAGAAGCTGAACGACATCGTCGACAGTGACAGCGACCCTGAGGAGCGAGGAACGCTGTCCGGTGAGGGCAGGGCAGGGACAGCGTCTGCTCACCCGGTCTGGCCGCCTGGCAGAGGGCTGGGTTCCAGTGCCACCGATCATGAAGCTCTGAGAAACCCCACACATGACAGGGTCTCATGTGTGAGCCCCAGAACCTTCAGAAGGTGCCTGGCAGTGCAGGTGGCGGTAGACAAGACAGCTTCTGTGGCTGAGAAAGTGCCAGCACCCTGACTTCGTTATTCATCCTTCCTCGAGGGTATTTTCCACTGATTTTCAGAGCGAGTGGAAGGGAGGGGGGCAGAGAGAAACATCGATGTGAGAGAAACACGATTGGCTGCCTCCCGCATGAACCCCAACTGGGGCCAGGGATCGAGCCTGCAACCCAGGTACGTGCCCTTGACTGGAATCGAACCCGGTACCCTTCAGTCCCAGGGCTGACGCTCTCCAGAGCGCACAGCCAGGGCAGCGCCTTCCTTATTTGAACATCAGCCTCATTCACTGCAGCCGGGCGCTCAGAGGGTCAGCGTGAGCCTGGGTGTGACTCTGAGGAGACGGGCGGGCTCACCCTCTGCTTCTGTTCTGTGCAGCTGAGCTGACGGCCGCCCATTTCGGGGGCGGAGAGCAGCCCCACAAGACCGCCCAGCAGCCGGGCCCGGAGGCGGAGAGGCCCAGGTCCCGCAGAGAGCTGATTGAGGAGCTCATCGCCAAGTCCAAGCAGGAGAAGGTGCTCAGCCTGGGAGCGCTCCGTCGCCGCTGGGCTCTGGGTTTCCCGCGGGCTTGCCGGCCCCTGCTTCGGCTCTGGTGTCACTGAGCGTCGGCCGCAGGGGAGGTCGGGGGGGTGTTGTTGGCGGGCTGGTTCCAGTGCTGGGGCCTGTGGCAGGCTTTGCAGACACCACGGCGTTTGCCAACAGCGAGTAGCTCACGGCAGCAAACCGTGCTTATCGCCGTGGCCCTTGTCCTGCCAGCCCGTGGGTGCGGCTCAGTGCCGAGGGCCGGCGGGAGCCGCAGTAATGCTGTGCCTCTGCTCTTCTTCCAGCGGGAGAGGCAGGCCCAGCGGGAAGACGCCCTGGAGCTCACAGAGAAGCTGGACCGTGACTGGAGGGAGATCCAGGGCCTCCTGGCCCGCCGGCCGCCCCAGGCCCCGAGCAGAGCCCAGGAGAAGCCCCAGGTGGGCAGGCGGCGCACGCCCCGCGACGGCTGCGGACCTGCTTTCTCCGCAGGAAAGGGGCGAAGGTGTCCTGGTCCCGTTTCTGTTGAAGTCTGTCGGGTTACCTGATATTCCACGTCAGGGTGGAAATGGCCTAAAAATTACTCCAATACTTATTAAAAGTTAATTAACTTAACCTAAGTTGTTGATTAAGCCGCATGTCTGCCCTAGCTGGTTTGGCTCAGTGGTTAGAGCATGCGCCTGCGGACTAAAAGGTCCCAGGTTCGATTCCTGGCCAAGGGCACAGGCCCAGGTTGCAGACTCAGTCCCCAGTAGGGGGCGTGCAGGAGGCAGCCGATCAATGATTCTCTCCCATCATTGATGTTTCTATCTCCCTCTCCCCCTCTCTCTGAAATCAATAGAAATATTTTTTTAAAGGTCGCCTGTGTTTGTGGGGCTGGTTTCTGTGAAACAGCCAGGCTTCCGCCCAGTCGCCAGGCAGTCGGCCTCTGAGCCATCTTGCTGCTGTTCCCTCACTGCGCTCCGGCGGGGCTCCGTTCTGCGGCAGCAGGGGCGGGAGCAGAGTCCTGTGGGACCGGACGCAGACGCGTCCGGGGAGCTTAGCACAGCTTCCTCTGAGGACGGCCTCGGCCTCCACGGGTGCTGGGAGTGGCCGGCACCGGCTCTTCTGAAAGGGAGACAACGGTGCACTTCCTCTCCGCAGCCTGACGCCTACGACAGGGCGGTGCGGGAGCTGGGCTTCGAGATGAAGGCGCAGCCGTCGGAGAGGATGAAGACGGAAGAGGAGCTGGCCAGGGAGGAGCAGGAGCGGCTCCGGCGCCTGGAGGTGCGGGCGCGGGGGCGGTGTGTGGCCTGGGCCTGGCCGTGGGGTGGCCCGTGGGAGGCTGCTGAGGCCTTCCCGCCCGGCCTTCCCGCCTCGCTCGGAGGGGGCTGAGCTGCTCCTGGAACCCGTGGACCTTTTTAGTCTGGTTGAAATTTTTGTGTATTTTACTACAAATACCTTTTTTTAGTAAATCTTTTCCTCTGGTTATGAAAGTAAAAAGTTCAGGTAACACCCTGCTTGCCCCCGTCAGCCGCACACATGACCTCTCTCCGGCGCAGGCGGAGCGGGTGCGGAGGATGCTGGGGACGGGCGAGGACCAGGACAGCAAGGCGCCCACGCACGTGTCTGCGGACGACTTAAACGACGGGTTTGTGCTGGACAAGGATGACCGGCGGCTGCTCTCCTACCAGGTCCGGCGCTGCCTCCCCCCCTCAGCGTGCAGGCGCGTGGGCGTCTCACATCCTGTGTCCGTCTCGGGCGGTCCCTGCGGCTCTGCGCTGCGTGCACGCGGGCCAGGCGCCGCGGTGGGCAGACCCTCTCCCCGTCTCCTCTTGCTTCTACTTGGCTGCTCACAAGTGCTCTGGTCGCTGTCCCGGGTCCTCACGGCTGTGGGTTCCGTGTCCTGTTCCCAGGACGGAAAGATGAACGTCCAGGAAGAGCAAAGCGGAGAAGCCAGTGACGGTGGGAACTCGGAGGAGGAGGAGGAAGAAGAGGAGCAGGAGGAGGAGGCAGAGGACAGCGGCGGCTCGGACAGCCACTCGGACCTGGAATGCGGAGAGGAGAGCGCGCAGGAGAGCGAGCAGCCAGAGCAGGCGCCGCGGCAGCCGCCCGGGGGCAGGGGAGCAGGCCGCGGTCAGGAAGCTCGGGACGCTGCCCGGACAGAGCTGCCCTACACGTTCGCAGGTACCGCCTGTCGGTTCCCCAGGCCTCGGGGCCACGTCCAGCCTGGCGATCCTTCCGCCTCGCCGAGGCTGCAGTGGGGGTGGGGGGGAGCGTGCTCTCTGGCTCAGCCGTGGCCGGCGGGCGGGCGTGTCCTCGGCCTCTCCGGCGTTGCTGGGGCCTGGCCCAGGCCTGGCTCCCTGGGGCCCGTTACGTGGCCACAGACAGGATGCGGCAGACACGCCGTCTGGAGAGCGTCTTGGTGCCGTTAGGTGTCGGCCTGTGTGGTGGGCCGGCGGCTGCCGAGAGCAGGGCGGGCCTGGGACCAGGACACCTGGGAGGGGCCCGAGCCCCATCAGACAGCCAGTGTCCCTCCAGCACAGAGGAGCCCGCTCTGGTCAGCAGTCCTGTCCTGTCCTGTGGCTGCAGGTCATTTCCAGGGACGTGGGCTCGCCGTCAGGCTGGCTCCGTGGCAGTGGCTCTGACCGGTAGGAGCCGCAGCTACGCTCACGTGGCCCTTCCACCCTCTTTCGGCTGGGCCCCGGCGCCGGGAATGGAGCCTGTTCTCAGCCCGGCTGCCCCCCCTCCCCCCCCCCCCGTCCCCGGACACGGGGTGCGACGGCACAGCCTGCAGTGAAGGGCGTGTTTCCATGGAGAAGGCTCATTGTCTCGCACAGCGAGAAGCAGTGCCACTGTGTGGTTCGAGTCTGCGTCGGGCCATTCTCCTGCTGGACAGTGAGCGCCAGTGTGTGCTCGGCAGCTCCCGAGTCCTCCGAGGACCTCAGGGCCTTGCTGACGGGGAGGTCCGTGGCGGAGCAGCTGCTCGTGGTGGAGAGGATCCAGAAGTGCCACCACCCCAGCCTCGCCGCGGGGAACAAGGCAAAGTTAGAGGTACGCCGGCGACGGGGCGGCGGGTCGGTGCTGGGCGCCGGGCCGTCCCCGGGCTGCGTCACCGAGTGCGCTGGCCGGCCCCTCTGAGGAAGGTGCGGGGTGCCTGCTGCCCTCCTGCCAGCCAGAGGGCCAGTGCTGTCTGCCCCGGTCCGTCCGGGGTCAGCACTCAGCTGCTCCCCTCCGTGCCCCCAGAAACTGTTCGGCTTCCTCCTGGAATACATCGGAGAACTGGCTGCAGAGGACCCCCCAGACCTCAGAGTGATTGACAGGCTGGTTGTGTGAGTAGAACGGTGGCGTGGGCGGGCTGACCAGCTTGGTCCTGGTTAGAGCCGTAGTACATGGGGTCATAGGTCAGCGGCTGGTAAACAGGACACAAGTGCAGCCGCGCCACAGCCCATGACGGGCCCCTGCTCGGGCCCCAGAGCCG
Organism: Nyctalus aviator; assembly: GCA_036971965.1. NCBI lineage: Eukaryota > Metazoa > Chordata > Mammalia > Chiroptera > Vespertilionidae > Nyctalus > Nyctalus aviator. The sequence goes on from CM072922.1 coordinate 205,563,232, forward strand.
GGTGTCCGCAGCTCAGAGCGACGGGTGTGTGTGTGTGTGTGTGTGTGTGTGCGGTCCTGTTCCCGGCACTGAATGGCTGACTCGCTTTGGTTCTCCAGCGAACCATCACTCTGCTGGGGTGGTGGTGTCTGGAGCATGTGGTGTGGGCAGGCTCCTGTGACCCGGGCTCTGGTTAGAAGCATGTTCCTCTTGTCCACCTGGCCCTGCGGTGGCTGGGGCAGGCGTGGGGTCTCCCACGGGGAGGTCAGTGAGCGTGGCCAGCGGCCTCTGCCTGTCAGGCCAGGCGAGGAGCCGCAGCTTGTGGGGAGGCCCGGGGCCGGTCAGCCAGGCGGGCACGCTGGATGTGCTCCCCCCCGCGAGCAGCGTGGTCAGAGGGCGGTTACGGTGCTGATCACAGGAGGCACGTGGCTCCCCCCGCAGCCAGGCCGCCGTGGAGGGGCGGGTCCCCCGCCTCTGGCTCCAGCCCCTGCCCGCAGTGCGCACCGGCGGGGCCGGGAGGAAGGCCGCCTTCCCGCCGGAGCCTGCACAGACCTGTTTCTGACCAACAGGCCGCTGTACAACCTCTGCCAGATGTTTCCTGAAGCGGCGAGCGAGTCCGTGCGGTTTGTGCTCCGAGACGCCATGCACGAGATGGAAGGGGCGATCGAGGCCAAGGGCCGGGCCGCGTTCCCGGGGCTGGACGTGGTAAGCGGGCTCGGTCCCCCGGCCGGGCCTGCGGCTGCCGGAGCCCGAGTGGCCTGGGGACGGTCCGGCCGGGGACGGTGAACTGACACGTGTTCGTCAGAGAGCGCGTGTGAACGGGCACGTTCAGTCTTCATGGCAGAGGCTTCAGGCAGGAAGGAGCGGCTTTCCAGGGAGACCACGCTGAGGGCTAGCGTGGCTCCATGTTTGTGCCACTCGGGACATGACAGTTTGGGAAGCCGTGGCGGCTGTCAGCGGTAGTGAGTCTCACGCAGTTACTCCGTTCTCTGGACTCTGTGCTGGAAGGGCTGAGCCAGGGGCAGCAGAAACCTAACCACAGGACGTGTGGCTCATCATTGGTGGCTCTCACCGGCTCCCCAGGAGGCTCTGAGCCCGTGTCCGTGGCGCTGCTGGTGACTTCGTTCTGTGAGCCTCACCCAGCTTCCATTCCTCACGGCCGCCCTGGAGGTTCCTGGAGCCCTGGCCAGGGAGACCCCGTCTGCCTCCTCGGAGCCTCTTCTAACCGGAGTATTGGGGGGCCAATAGCAGGCCCAGCAGGCTGCCCGGTCTTCCGCCCGCCCCTTCGTGTGAGCTGCGGGCCTGGTCTCCTGTCGGGACGGGGTGCCCACGGCGGGCGGAGCCGTGCCTGCCCCGTGGCCCCTGAGAGGCCCGCTTGTCCTCACCTCAGACAAAACGTGCTTCTGGGGAGTGTGCAGGAGGAGCTTCCTCCCCGGGACTCAGCTGCCAGGGGTGCCCGCCCGGCGCCCCACCTGCTCGACACGTTTGCGGTCCCCCTGCGCCTGTCAGTCACCAATGCTGATGCCAGGCCAGACCGGGAGCTTCCAGGAAACACTGCCGAGAGGGCGGTACTCAGAGCCTTGTGTCCCGACATGAGCCGAGGGCCGGGACTCGGCCGGGTCGGCGGAGCCCAGGAGAGCGTTTAGGGAACGGCCTGCCGCTCCCTCGCCCAGCCGCCCTCGTCTCCTCGGCTGTGCCGGGGGCCGCTGCCGGTCCCCGAGGTGGACTGGGCTTGTGTTCTGCCCGGGTGTGTGAGCCTGGCCCAGGAAGGCTGCTTCCCTTGGGGGCGGGCGCCGAGCCTGGGGCTGCTTCCCTGAGCCTTGGGGCCTAAAGGGCAGTGGGTGCGGTCAGCATGACCTCTGCCCAGCCGTGGGCTCGATGCCCCAAGACGGCCGGCCGGGACAGGGCAGCCCCATCCTGGGCCCCTCCAGCCGCCAGTTCCAGAGGAGCCCGGGAGCGGGGTGACAGCCGCCGGGGGGGGCCCTGCCCGGGCCCCGAGCCGCAGCACAGGGGGGCCCAGGGGCGTCTCTGCTCTGCCGGTGTCAGACCATTCTGCTCCTGCCCCGTGTATAGGTGGGACTCGCTGACCGCCCCTTAGGCCTGGAGGCCGGATTTGAAACGTCCTCCATCGTTAATCTTTGTGGGCGCTTTCCTTGCAGCTCGTTTATTTGAAAATTGCCGGGCTGCTGTTCCCAACCTCTGACCTCTGGCACCCCGTGGTGACGCCCGCGCTGGTGTGCCTGAGCCAGCTGCTTACCAAGGTACGTACGTCCTGCCAGAGCCGTGGTGAGGGGTCCACGGACACGCAGTCAGGCAGGGCAGCAGCTCCCCGAAAGCGCCCGTGGAGGGGTCGGGAGCCGCGGTCAGAAATGCACCTGCTTCAGCCGCCCCCGGCGAAGTGGGGTGACCCAGAACACCCCCTTTCCAGGTCTGATAGGGGTCCTGGGCCCCTTTTGGCTTAACATGTCCAAAGAGTTCCTTTTTCCGGGCCGGGTCTGGGCCGGGCACTCAAGCGGGCTCGCCCTCAGCTGGGGAGCAGGTGGTCGGGGTCCGGACCGCGTCCTGACTGTCACTGGGCTGTCCCTCTGCAGTGCCCCGTGCTGTCCTTCCCGGACGCGGTGAAGGGCCTGTTCGTGTGCTGCGTGTTCCTGGACTACGTGTCCCTGTCACAGAGGTTCATCCCCGAGCTGGTCAACTTCCTCCTGGGCGTCCTGTACATGGCAGCTCCCAACCAGCCCGGCCCAGGTGCGCTGGGGCTCGGGCAGGCGTTGTGCTGGGATTAAAGCTGAAAGGATTCATCCCAGCGGTGTGGGCATGGAAGAGCGGGCAGAAGAGACATCTGAAGCCGCCCGCCCATCGCCCAGAGGAGCACCCTCTGCTGGGCGTGGGGTGGGGGTGGTGGAGAGTGAGCCCTGACTCAGGCCCTGTCCTGTCCCCTGGGAATCCAGGCTGCACGCTGGTGCCCCCTTTCAGGCCCCGGGGGAAGCACTCTGAGCTGCTCGTGGTGTCCAACGAGGGAGACGCGGCCACATGGCAGAGGGGGAGCCTGTCCCTCCGCTGGGCGAGCGCCCGGCACACCCAGACCGAGACGGAGGCCAACCACACCAGGTACGTGCGCCCACGGCATCTCCGCGGTGCCAGGGTCTTGCGTGGAGAAGCTGTTAGGTCTAACCATTGAACTTACAAAGCACAGGGCACAAGGTTTGCAAAAACTAGTTGTTTATTCCCTCACGATTGCCGTGCAGAAGGAACTGCCAGCAGCTCCACGAGCGGGAGCAGCAGGGAGAAAACTGACCTCGGGCCCGCGCTGTCTGCGCGGCGGCGGCCAGCGCCCACAGCCCGGGGCGAGGCCTGCTTTGTGGTTGTTTTGTTGTGTGAGAGCAGCCGCGGGGCCACCCAGCAGGCGGAGGCGGTGGCTTGCGTGTCCCTGGGGCAGAGGCTGCACGCCTTCCTCAGCCTGCGGCCACCTGTCCATCCAAGACCTGACGGCACTGCTCCCGGCAAAGCCTCCCACGGCATTGCTGTCAGACGTGCTGCTCGGCCTGTGGGCAGTGCTTCCCCCACCCGGGCCGCTCCCGGGCCACCGCCTCCCTGGCCTGCGCCCCTGCACCGCGGCGGCTGGGAACCTGGTTGGCTGCGGCCCGCGGGGTTCAGAGTTGAGTGCTGGCCGCTGCCTGTCGCCCTGAAGTTGCTTTTGCCCGCAGGCTGTCCTGCCTGGCCGTGTGCCTGGCCCTGGTGAGGCGCTGTGTGCGCCTGTACGGCACGCTGCCCGCCTTCCACGACCTCATGCGGCCGCTCCGAGCCCTCCTGGCGCAGCACCTGGCCGGCGGCCGCCACCCCCCCGAGCTGCAGGTGAGGCTCCCAGGGCGCGGCCAGGCCGGTCAGCGGCACTTTGGGCCTTGGCTGCACCCTGGAAGTCAGGGGCACTCACCGCGTTTGTGAGCAAGGAGCTAAGTCAGTGCTGGGACCCCGAGAAAGAGCTGCTGCTGCCCGAGGCTGTTTGGGGTATAAGCCGAGAACTGCCACATCACCTCCCCACTGCCCACCGGGCCTGGTGCCCGGCCACGTGCCAGCCACCTCCTTGGGGTGGTGGCCCGAGAGGACACCCTGTCCCCTGCCGGAGGCTGCAGAGGTGGCTCGTCCCTTAGTTGAAGCGCGCCCTGGCTCTGCCCTGCGGATTGGGGGGGGGGAAGCACTGCGCTCGTACCTGCGCGTGGTCCTCAGAAGGGACCTCCAGGCGGCCGGGAGCATGCTGGGAGGCAGGAACGCACGGCAGCAGGCTGGCTTCTGGAGAGCTCGTCGGAGCTCGGTCAGCTCCTGGAAGGCCAGGACGCAGGTGCTCCTGTTGGAATGAACGTGGCCTCAGATCACAAAGCCCGGTCCTGCTGCGTGCTCTCTGGGAAAGAAGAGCCGTCCTTGGCTCAGGGCTGGCAGCACAGGCTGCCTGGCAGAACCCCGCCCCCACCGGCAAGGTGCCGCTTCGCTTCCGTCAGGGCCTCCGCCTGTGAGCACAGGTGGACCCTCCTGCCAAGGGCACGTGGCCATCATTCCCGGGCCACACATCAGCTTAGATCCACCTGCTCTGTCTGTCAGACACTTCATAGCTCACCCTGGCGCCTCGCAGGGCCAGGCCAGGCGAGTTCTGGGTCTCGTATGACTCCCCACCCCGTTCCTCGGCGGAGGGCAGGCCTGGGCGGGGTGGGCAGGTCCCTCCCTCCGCCTGAGGCTGCACAGCCTCCCAGGGGAGCTGGAGAGGCACTGGGCCGTCAGCACGTTTCCCGGCAGGAGCTGTGTCAGAGCACCCTGGCCGACATGGAGGCCCAGGAGAGGCGCTACCAGCCCCTGGTCTGCGAGAGGAGCAAGCCTGTGCCCCTGAAGCTGTTCACCCCCCGGCTGGTCAAAGTGTGAGTGCAGCCCTCCACAGGGCCCTCCGTGGAGCGCCCGGGTCAGGTGTGGGTGCAGCCCCCCAACACGGTACCTAAGCTCCAAGGAGTCAGGGTGTGGGTGCAGCCCCCTAACAGCACCCAGCCCAAGGGGTCAGGTGTGGGTGCGGGCCCACCTGCCGTCCTGCGGCTGACTCCGGCTCTGCTCTAGGCTGGAGTTCGGGAGGAAGCAGGGCAGCACGAAGGAGGAGCAGGAGCGGAAGAGGCTGATCCACAAGCACCGGCGGGAGTTCAAGGGCGCCGTGCGGGAGATCCGCAAGGACAACCAGTTCCTGGCCCGGATGCAGCTCTCGGAGATCATGGAACGGTGAGGCCGCCGTGGGCCTGGGCCGTGGGCGGGGAGCAGCACTGCCTCCCTGCGCGCCGCGCCCTGTCCTCCAGGGCTAACCCGGGCCTCTCCTCTCAGGGACGCGGAGAGGAAGCGCAGGGTGAAGCAGCTTTTCAACAGCCTGGCCGAGCAGGAGGGCGAGTGGAAGGCTCTGAAGAGGAAAAAGTTCAAAAAATAAATGGTGGTGTCCTGTCTCTCCTGGACTTCTGTCCCCGTGTCAGCGTCTCCTGAACGCTCTGAGAGCACGTGCTGTGAACTAAGTGGGTCCATCGAGTTCAGACAGCCTGTCAGCAGTCTGGGCTGAGGGGACTGGCGGCCGTTTTTATCTGGCTGTCGTTTTTGCCTTTGTGAATAGAATGCAGTGTCGTTTCACATTATAAACTATATTTTCAATTACAAAGTAAACAAGTCTCTGAACAGTCTAGAAATCAGAGAAGGAAGAAATCACCCACCACCCAGCTCCACGACCTGCCTGGCGCTGAGCGCTGGCACACCGCACTGACCCCCGGAGCTGAAGGTTAGGGCTGGGTGGGTTGGAAGACATGGAGTTTATGGTTAAGGTCACAGACCTGCAAGTTAAATAACAAAGAGCAGCATTCTCACCCGGCACCACCAGGAGCTTCCTGAGAACGCAGACTGCGGTGCTGCTGGCTGGCCCCGCGGGCTTGGCCAGGAGTGAGCACCTGAGGGGCCGGGGAGGGCTGTTCTCAACGTTTCCATGGGAACACTGGAGCTCCGCCCGCTGACTGATGGGAGGGTGCTGAGGCAGATGACATGTCCAAAGTGAAGGTCAGGCTACAAAAGGGAGCACGGCTCAGCCGGGAGCTCGGCCAAAGACACCTGGGGACGTGGAGTCTGGGGAAAGAGCTAGTGGGTTTCCATCTGTTAGAGGTGTAACGGCTGTACATGAGGCGTAAGTGAAACTGCCATTTTCCTGATTTGGCTATCCTCTATAAAAAAGGATAATATGCAGATTAACTGAACGATGGGGCAGCCAGTGGCTGTGGTGCACTGGCCACCAGGCAGTGCGCTCCCACCGAGCACCGCCCGGCCAGCAGCTGCTAAGGGCGCCAAGGATGTCCACTCGGACTTCCGGGGGGCAGGCCAAGGTGAGGGACCCGCCCCAGTGCACCAGGGTTAGTATAAGGGGGTGTGCTTGATGGCACGGTGGGGCTGGAAGAACTTCGGGTCCTAGAATCCCCTCCCACTAGTTTACGGTTCGGGTTGGCCGCACGGGGGCGTGCCAGGCGCGTGTCCAGAGCCGCTCGGGCTGCCCCGGGCCAGGTGCCTGGCCCCCGCAGGGCACCGCTCCCGGCCCCGCCGCCCCCTGGGGCCCGTGGGCTCACTGGTCGCTGCGGCCTGACCTCCGTCCCTTGGTGCTCACCTGCCGGCGCCGGGGCTTCAGACTCGGCACCCGATGCAGAAGGAACGGCCCCGCCGAGCCCGTGTGGTCACACCCACGGGCCGTGCCCGCGATGCCTGCCCAAGCCCGGCGCTGCCCGCGGTGACGGCTCGTCCCAGGCCCCGAAGCGGGACGCCCCCCGGCCCCGCCGGCGGAGGACCCGCAGCCCAGGCCCTCAGGAGGGCGGTCGCCCCTCGGGCAGAGGGAGGGCGCATGGACCAGCCCCGCCAGCCGTCAGCAAGCGCCGGGCAAGGGTCCGGCCGCGACCAGCGTGCGCCCTGCGCGGCGGGCAGGCGGGCGGGGGGCGGCGGGCGGCGGGCAGGCGGGCGGGGGGCAGGCGGGCGGCGGGCGGCGGGCGGCGGGCAGGCGGGCGGCGGGCGGCGGGCAGGCGGGCGGCGGGCGGCGGGCAGGCGCGGGCGGCGGGCGGCGGGCAGGCGGGCGGCGGGCAGGCGGGCGGCGGGCGGCGGGCGGCGGGCGGCGGGCGGCGGGCAGGCGGGCGGCGGGCAGGCGGGCGGCGGGCAGGCGGGCGGGGGGCAGGCGGGCAGGCGGGCGGCGGGCAGGCGGGCGGGGGGCAGGCGGGCAGGCGGGCGGCGGGCGGCGGGCAGGCGGGCGGCGGGCGGCGGCGGCGGCGGCGGCGGGCAGGCGGGCGGCGGGCGGCGGGCGGCGGGCAGGCGGGCGGCGGGCAGGCGGGCAGGCGGGCGGCGGGCGGCGGGCAGGCGGGCGGGGGGCAGGCGGGCGGCGGGCAGGCGGGCAGGCGGGCGGCGGGCAGGCGGGCGGGGGGCAGGCGGGCAGGCGGGCGGCGGGCAGGCGGGCGGCGGGCAGGCGGGCGGGGGGCAGGCGGGCAGGCGGGCGGCGGGCAGGCGGGCGGGGGGCAGGCGGGCAGGCGGGCGGCGGGCAGGCGGGCAGGCGGGCGGCGGGCAGGCGGGCGGCGGGCAGGCGGGCGGGGGGCAGGCGGGCAGGCGGGCGGCGGGCAGGCGGGCAGGCGGGCGGCGGCGGGCAGGCGGGCGGGGGGCAGGGCGGGCGGCGGGCAGGCGGGCGGGGGGCAGGCGGGCAGGCGGGCGGCGGGCGGCGGGCAGGCGGGCGGCGGGCAGGCGGGCGGGGGGCAGGCGGGCGGGGGGGCAGGCGGGCGGGGGGCAGGCGGGCGGGGGGCAGGCGGGCGGCGGGCAGGCGGGCGGGGGGCAGGCGGGCGGCGGGCGGCGGGCGGGGGGCAGGCGGGCAGGCGGGCGGCGGGCGGGGGGCAGGCGGGCGGCGGGCGGCGGGCAGGCGGGCAGGCGGGCGGCGGGCGGCGGGCGGCGGGCAGGCGGGCGGCGCAGGCGGGCGGCGGGCGGCGGGCGGCGGGCGGCGGGCGGCGGGCGGCGGGCCGGGGCCGCTCGCAGGTAGAGACTGACAGCCTCACAGACCGCGCCGCCCGGAAGAAGAAGGGCGTTCTGTACGTCACTTCCGGGGCGGATTGGTGGGCGGGGCCTGCGCGCCGCCCCGCCCCCAGCGGCGTGCCTGGCGGTCCTTTCCGCATCCCTCGGTCCAGCGGCCTTTGGTCCGTCTGTTCATCCCGGCGCGGCCGCGGCAGGTGCGGGCGGGGTCCCCGGAGTCCCGGGAGGCGAGCCCGGGCGGGACGGGGCGGGGCGGGCGGGGGCTGTGTTCTCCCGCCGGGCGCAGGGACCCTCCCCGCGTCCGCCCGGGCCGCAGAGGTCCGGCCCTCCTCCGGCCTCAGTTTACCACACGAGGACGCGGGGGCGGCTGCGTGGGACGGGGTGCCGCCCGTGGCCGCGATGCCTCCACCCCGGGCCCTTGGGACGGTTGGCCTCGGTGGCTGCGGTTTCCTTGCGCAACCTCCGCTGCCCCAGGGTCTGGGGAGGGGCCCCGTCTGCGGTGATGGGCGCCCCAGGAGGGTGGGCAGGCACTCCCTTTAGGGTGCTCACTAGGGTGTTGGGGGCCTGGCAGGAGCAGGAGGACTCAGTTTCCCCCTTGGTAGGGTAGGTGTCGGGGCTGTGGTAACCAGAGGTGCTGTGCAGACCGCCACACCCCCCTCCCCACGGGATCGGAGCGCCCTCATCATGGACTCCGGAGCTGGTGGGAGCTGCACCCCGCGCCCACCCATCCGCCAGCAGCCGGCGTCGGAGACCCGCGTGGTCACTGTGGTCTTCCTGGGCCTCCTGCTGGACCTCCTGGCCTTCACTCTGCTGCTGCCCCTGCTGCCCCGGCTGCTGGAGAGCCACGGCCGTGCCCATGTGAGCCACTCCTCACCCCTCCACCCGATGCCTGACCCACGGTGGGTGCCCACTCCCTGGCTCTCATGCTCCCTGTCCCCCAGGACCCTCTCTATGGCTCCTGGCAGCGAGGGGTGGACTGGTTTGCTGCAGCCATCGGGATGCCCGCAGAGAAGAGATACAACAGCGTCCTGTTCGGAGGTGCGGCCCTGAGCCCCAGGCTGGAGCCCCTGGTCCTATCTTCCTGGCCCCTCTGTCTTCCCTCTCTGGCTCCCATCAGCCAGGTCCTCCCTCCTCCACACCCCCTTCCTCCCGCACCATCTGCTCCCTCTCAGTGTCCACTCTGTCAGCCCCCATGGCTGAGGCCTGGCCTGGGAGTGCTGGGCCAGGTGAGCAGACCCTTGGGGCCGGAGACGGAGGTGTGTGACCCTGACTCTGTCTCCTGCAGGCCTCATTGGCTCCGTCTTCTCAGCCCTGCAGTTCCTCTGGACACCGCTCACGGGGGCCGTCTCCGACTGCCTGGGGAGGCGCCCGGTGATGCTGCTGTCGCTGGTACGGGTGCCCCTGGGGTGGTATCTGAGGGGCCAGCAGCTCTGTGTCTAAGCCAGGCTGTCCCAGAGCCACTCTGCCACCCAGCAGACACTGGGGACACAAGCCCTTTGGGTGCTGCAGAGCAGGGTAGGGACCCAGGGGTGCTGTGGGCCCCAGTCAGCCTCTCCTGGCCTGAGGTGACCGCACATCCCCTTGGCTCCTGCTCCGACAGGCAGGGCTGGTCACCTCATACGCCGTGTGGGCCTCTTCGGAGAGCTTCGCCGCCTTCCTGGCCTCCAGGGTGATTGGCGGCATCAGCAAGGGGAACGTCAGCCTCTCCACAGCCATTGTGGCCGACCTGGGCTCTCAGCCCGCCCGGAACAGAGGCATGGTGGGTGCACGTGCTGGGGGTGAGGGCCAGGAGGGGCTCCGGGCCTGGCCTCCCTCCGGACTCAGTGGCTTCTCCCCAGGCAGTCATCGGAGTGGCCTTCTCACTGGGCTTCACGCTGGGCCCCATGCTGGGCGCCTGCCTCCCGCTGCAGCTGGCACCCTGGCTCGCCCTGCTCTTCGCCGTCTCCGACCTACTGTTTCTCTTCTGCTTCCTGCCGGAGACCCTGCCCCCAGAGAAGCGGGTACGGAGGAACCCAGAAACTGCCGACAGGTCCCGGCCCTGGGGGTTCAGTTCCCAGGGCCTGCAGGGAGCCAGTCCCTGGTGCCAGGGGAGCCAGTCCTGGGTGCCAGGGGAGGCCGGACAGTCCTCTCCTGGTGTCCAGAGGCTCTTGGGGACACTGCCTCCTGGGGTCCCTGTGCTCCCCAGCCCCTGCCTCTAAGGCCTGGCAGATGGGGTGGAGGGTGGGATGGAGGCCAGGCTGCCGGTCATGCCCCTCGCCGGCCGCTCTGCCTAGGGATGCCCCCAGACCGCCAGCAGCCTCTCCAGTTCTGCCCCCTCCAGGCTCCCTCCCTTACCCTGGGCTTCCGAGCTGCTGCCGACCTGCTCAGCCCCGTGGCCCTGCTGCGCTTCTCCGCGGTGGCCCGCGGCCAGGACCCGCCCACTGGAGACAGTAAGGAGCGGCCCCTCGGAGCGGGGAGCTCCACAGGCTGCTGTTGGCGGTGGACCCTCATGCCCTCACCCGCTGCCCCCAGGACTCAGCCACCTGCGCCGCCTGGGCCTGGTCTACTTCCTCTACCTCTTCCTGTTCTCCGGCCTGGAGTACACGCTGAGCTTCCTCACGCACCAGCGCTTCCAGTTCAGCAGGTGGGAGTGCGGGCCCTACGGGACCCCCCCCAGCGTCGCCCTGCCTCTCCCATCCCCTGGCCCAGCCCGGAGCCCGGGGTGGGAGGGCTGTCAGCGGGTCCGATGGCTCCGCTTGGCAGACCAGGGCGCTAAGGCTCCCGCCCTCCCAGCATGCAGCAGGGGAAGATGTTTTTCTTCATCGGCCTCACCATGGCCACCATCCAGGGCACCTACGCCCGGCGGATTAGTCCTGGCGGGGAAATTGCAGCTGTGAAACGGGTATGGGGCTCCCCTGGAGGGGGAGGTGTCTCCTGAGCGCTGGGCGCGGCAGGAGTGGGGCCTGAGGTCCACTGTCCCGCCGCAGGCCATCCTGCTGCTGGTCCCCGCCTTCCTTCTCATCGGCTGGGGGCGGTCTCTGCCTGTGCTGGGCCTGGGGCTGCTGCTCTACTCCTTCGGTGAGTGGGCCTGCCAGGGCCCGGGGGTTAGGGGGTGCCGGGGGCTGGTGGCCACAGACCCCTCCAGGTCAGAGCCGTCTCTCCTGGGGTGACGCTACTCCCTCACGTCCCGTCAGCTGCTGCAGTCGTGGTGCCGTGCCTGTCCTCCGCGGTCGCCGGCTATGGTGAGAGGCCCTTCCCAACCAAGGCCTGGGGTGGGAAGAAGCCAGCAGGCACCTGAGGGCCCCTCCTTCTCCCCTACAGGCTCGCCCGGGCAGAAGGGCACAGTCATGGGCACGCTGCGGAGCCTGGGTGCCCTGGCCAGGGCGCTGGGGCCCATGGTGGCCGCTTCAGGTGAGGCTGTGGGGCACGTGATGTGCCCTGGGGAGCCAGGCCTCGGGGGCTGCTGGGCCTTGGTGGGGGCCTCCCTCAGCTGCCTAGCCGGCTCCTGCCTCCTCCGTTCTGACCACTTAACCCCGTAGCTCAGTCCTGCCACTTGGCGGGGGTGGGGGGGACACGGGGGACGGGCAGGGTGCGGACGGCCCACGTCATTGCTTGGCTCTCTCCCTCCAGTGTACTGGCTGATCGGGGCTCCGACCTGCTTCACCGCGTGCTCAGGGCTCTTCCTGCTCCCCTTCCTCCTCCTGCGGCCCCTGCGGCCCCCAGCACAGTCACTCAAGGCCGAGTAGCAGAGCCGCCCAGCCAGGCCTGAGGAGCTGAGGCAGGAAGTCAGAGTCAGGGCCGGCCAGGCCCACCCTGCCTGCTAGCCCGCCCCTCCCTTCCTCCTGGGCCCAGACAGGAAGTCCAGGGCCTGCAGCCAGGGGGCGCTCACAGCCTTCCTCCCACTGGAGTGGAGGCCCTGCCTGGCGCACACAGCAGGGTCCCGGATTCCAGATCTTTCCAGGCTTCCCGTTTGCTTGTTTTTCACTCTGGAGAACAGGCTGTCAGCCAGGCGTGTCTGGATGACAAAATAAAGCAGCTGTTTTATACCAAGTGCCTCCTTCAGTACACAGCGTCCCTCGGCCGCCACCACACCCAGCTCCACTGACCACACGCTGTTCCCCCCTGCACATGGGAGGTGGAGCCAGGCGCAGGGCCCTCCCAGAGGTCAGCACTGGCAGGGGACCCCTGCGGATGGAGGGAGCCTTCTGCGGGGCTGTCCCTGCACAGATCCTGGCCCCTCCTGGCTGGCTGCAGGGCCCCGCAGCCCCGGGAGGAACAGGCTGCAGGGGCAGGACAGCTCTGGCTTGGCCGGTCCTCCCAGTCCAAAGTGGCAAATGGTGTCTCAAGAAATAAGACACTTTGGGGTCTCTTGGGGGAGAGACAAACTCCTCGAAGTCCCACTAAAGAAAAAGAAAGGGGATTATAATGTAAAACCACTCGGTTCAGACAAGAAACAGCTCGAAGAACTTTATTTGTGAGTAAAGCATGTTACAATGAAGCAAGGACACAGGGCCTGCCCTCCCGAGCCTGTGTCCTGTCTGTGGCTAGACTTCATGTTGATACAAAGTTAAAATAAACTACAAAAGTGAATTAAAGTCATTGCATATGTGGACAGAGGCGGGTCAAAGGAAGAGTCCGTTAAGCAGGAGGGTGGTGATGGGGAGGCGGACACACAACAAACTGACACACACAAGCAGCTCGCTCTCCTTAGCTCCAAGCGGACGTCGGCACCATGCAGTCGGCCTCGGTCCTGCGTGGGTGTGCAGTTTTGGGGACCTGAGCCCACGTCCAGCTCCAGGTCCACCACGGCCCTCCCACCAACCCAGGGGCCTGTCTGGGGTGGGCAGGCTGGCACCCAGCAGCTCCCGGAACAGCAGGCACCCTTGAGGAGCCCACGTGGCCACCTCCCGCTGTCACCAAGCAGCTCCCCGCTCTTCCGGGGGCGGGGAAGGGGGGGAGGGAGGGGAGTGGGGGTGAGCAAAGGCAAGTAGGCTCCATGAGTGACGGCTCGGGACCAGCGGGGCCACCAGGGCTGACGTCCGCCTGGAGCTCAGGCTGAGTTGGGGTCAGAGCAGACCTGTTTTACTCCTGCCCAAACAGGTGAAGGGTGCTCCGAGGCAGCCCACAGAAACTACAGCCAAAGTCGCCGTTCCTTTCACACAACGAAGGGTTGCAAATGTGCTGAAGAGAACGCTAGAAAAATCCTCCCTAACTGAGGCCCCTCCCTCTGGCAGGACTGCAGAGACGGTAAGACGGAGCCGGGATCGGGAGTGGCCGGGCGATCGGTAGACCATGCACAGTTGCCAGGGTGTCAGGCCAGTCTGCTGCTGGCTCAGGCCGCCTCTCCGAGGCCACCACGGTGCCCTGGCCGCTGGCAGGCACAGGCGTGTGTGCACAGGACCGAGGCTTTGTGTCTGGACAAGAGAGATCGCTGAGCAGAGAACGCCAGCAGGAAGCTAGGAGTCTGCGTCAGTCACCTGAGAGCTTGGGGGGAGGGGAGCAGAGCGTGGGTTACTTATGACAGGAGGAGAGCGAGAGGGCAGGGCCAGAGCCGGCAGGGCCGCGGACTATGCAGCCTGAACGCCCAGCGAACGACCCGAGGAGCAGACTGACGGGCAGAGGTGGACACAGGACGAAGCCTCCCGGCCCCAGGAGGCCTGGCGCCAGGGGAGGCCGGAGGGCAGTGAGCTCTGGCCTTCGGGGTCCGGTCAGCGGGAGCTCTGGCTGGAGGAGGGGCCGGTCAGCGGGAGCTCTGGCTGGGGGAGGGGCCGGTCAGCGGGAGCTCTGGCGGGTGGAGGGGGCCGGTCAGCGGGAGCTCTGGCTGGGGGAGGGGCCGGTCAGCGGGAGCTCTGGCTGGGGGAGGGGGCCGGTCAGCGGGAGCTCTGGCGAGTGGAGGGGCCGGTCAGCGGGAGCTCTGGCGGGTGGAGGGGGCCGGTCAGCGGGAGCTCTGGCCTTCGGGGGCCGGTCAGTGGGAGCTCTGGCGGGTGGAAGGGCCGGTCAGCGGGAGCTCTGGCGGGTGGAGGGGGCCGGTCAGCGGGAGCTCTGGCCTTCGGGGGCCGGTCAGCGGGAGCTCTGGCGGGGGGAGGGGCTTGCATTCCATGCACAGGAGACACGGACGCGGTGCGGGGACGGGCGTGCGGGCCTCAGCAGTCGCTCTTCTTCTTGGCCTTCTTCAGGAAGGAGGGGGTGCGGAACTTCTTCTTCTTCTTGGACGGGGACTTGCCCGGAGACCCGTCGCTGCCTGGGTCTGCGGCGGCCCCCTCGGCAACCGGGGAGGGGGCTTCCCCCGCCGCGGGGGCCGGGGCCGGCTCGGGACTGGCAGCCGTGGAGGACCTGGGGGGGCCGGGGGGGCCATGGGCTTCGCCAAGCCCCGCTTCCTCCTCCTTGTCCAGGGTCGGGAAGCCAAGCGCTTCGGAAGGCTCATCGGGGGACAGGTCAGGGAGAGTGGGCTTGAAGGTGGCAGCATCACTGTCGTCTTGGAAAACAGCATCCTGCAGGTCTGGTGGGCAGTAGGAGAGGGGGGTTAAAGGGCACCGCCCAGGCCTCAGAGAGGGACCTCAAGGCGGGCAGCAGCCCGCACAGAAACGGCCGCTGTAAAGACGCCGGGACTTCTACCAGGACGAGGATAAGGAGCGTTAAGTCTGTCACTCTACGCCAAGGCTGGTGTGGGCCATCTTCGGGGGAGGGGACTCGGCTCCATGCGAGCAGGGCACACTGCCAGCGCTCTGACCTCCTGATACCCTTAGACGAGGTTTGCTCTAGACCCCGCAGGCACCGCAGTAGCCCTGAACTTAAGCCTACATTTGGGTCCACACACCTGGTTCCCCACGGAGGAGCCGTGGGAAACGGCAGCCCCAGGACGCACAAGTAACTCCCCAACTGTTGCCACATCAGCAGACACGAAGCCTGGTTAGAGGGGTATGTGGCCCATCAGGCAGGGGGAGGGCGACAGGCAAGCCCTCTGACCACGGGACGGAAACAAGCACAAACGGGCTTGTCTTCGCGGGCCCCAGGGCTGGGCTGTGGGAAGGCTCGTCGCCAGGCTGGAGTGGGGAGACCAGGCGCGCAGACTCCAGGAACAGCCTCCGACGTGACAGCGCCTGGCAGGTTAGGAGCACCCAGCCTGTTCCTAGCCAGCAGTCAGCGCGCCTCGGAGGAGCCTGGAGGGGAGCTGAGTCAGGTGACAGATACTGAGGGCAGGGCCCTGGGAGCTGCCTGCCCGGGATCACTGGGCCGGGGCAGGGGAGGTGAAGCAGGCTGTAAAGCATGCAGAGGTGGCCAGTGGGGGCCCAGCGGAATCTTTATCATTGGACCGAATGGCCCACTAAAACACAGCACCACCTGGCTGGTCTGGTTCAGTGGACAGAGCATCGGCCTGCAGACTGAAGGGTCCCGGATTTGATTCCGGTCAAGGGCACATGCCCGGGTTGCAGGCTCAATCCCCAGTATGGGGCGTGCAGGAGGCAGCCGATCCATGATTCTCTCTCACCACTGATGTTTCTGTCTCTCCCTCTCCCTTCCTCTCTGAAATCAATAGAAATATATATATTTTAAAAATAGCCCAAATGTCGCTCTTCTGCCCCTGACGTTAAGCTTAAGCACATGGGACCGCAGATGGCAACCCCACCTGTCTGAGCCTCGTCTAGGCTGTCCGCCCTCCCGGCACTCACGAGACCCAGAGTTCGGAGCACCGCTGTGGGCCCTTGGGAGCCCGAGAGCAGGCTGCCCACTGCCGCTCCAGGTGGCCGAACCCATTCCCAGGCCACTGCCCGAATGAAGGAATGAAGGACTGGGACCGGGGGAGTTAGGGGAGGAGGGAAGGGGGAGAGACAGTGTTTTTATTTTAAGTAAACAGAAAACAGAACGCAATAAGCAACAAAGAAGCAGAATGAGCCAAGCGCAGGAACCGCAGTACTTACTATGGTAACAGGTACTCTTTAGCACATCCTCCTGCTCGCCACGCAGCCACAGGAAGAGAAAAGCACAGGGAGAGAGTCTACGCATTCAGTCACAGCACCAGGTACAGAGGAGAATGGCCGAGCCATTCTTGTGGACACAGGGGGTGGAAGGTGCAGCACAGGCTCCCAACAGACATGGGAAGCATGATGTATGAGACCGAGGGACAGACAGCAGGCCACACGCCAGACACGCGGTGAGTGGTCTGAGAGGCAGACGGAGGCCAGCGCTCTCCATGGGCTGGTAACACGGCAGTCAAATGACATCCTGGAGCTCAGGCACCACAGAGGACGTTTCGGAGGTGGAATCGAGCACAGGAAGGTTCGGGAAGTGTGCAAAGTGGGCCACACTGACATCGTAAGTGAAGTGGGTTCCACCCCTGAAGGCCGTCCCCCCGTGACGTCTCACTGACAAACGTGTTTGCCTCAGGTCCCCAGGACAAGGCCCAATGGGGTGGAAGAGGCCGGGCCCAGGAGCACCCAGCACGTGCTGTGCTGGTTCCCACGCAAGGGCACACGTCCTCACCCCTGTCCGCTGCCACGCCGTCCACTGGACAGAACACGCAGCCCACTCTCCCACCCCCACCGCGGCACCCATCCCGCAGTGCTGTGCGCCCTCCCGCACTGGGGCAGCCCGGGCCTCACCTTCCTCCAGCTTGACGGGGGAGCAGGGGGCAGCCAGGGGCTCTGGAGGACCGTCTTTCTGCTCTCTAGTCTCATCCAGACTCTCTGCAGGCGAGCAGAGGGGAGAGGGCGTGGTAAGAGGCCGCCAGGAGCCTGCACCTGCGCCCTCACAGGTGAGTCGGACCTACTCCCTCTGGCGCTCCCTGAACGAGGAGGGAGGAGTGTGCCCTGAGGAGCACTCTGCCCTTCACCAAAGGCCTGGAGGACAGAGGCGCTCACCTGCGGGCCCCCGACACTCACCTGGGGGGCTCCTGTGCTTGCGCTCCACCTCCCGGCGGTACTCCTCCAGCTCGCGGTCCGTGAGCGTGTTGAAGGGGTTGGGGCCGGTGGTGCTCACGATGACGTGGGGCTGGTACTCCTTCTCAATGATGGCCTTGGAGGCCGTCACCAGCTCCCCCTGCGGACAGAAGGAGGCTGGGTCTGCAGGAGCCCTGCCCGCCCGGACTCTCCTCCTCCCAGGCCAGGCCGCAGGCAGGGTGGGGCAGGGCACAGAGGCAGCCCTGAGGGTGAGGCTGAGCTGCAGCCTTCAGGGGCAGAAGACAGAGAAACACGATGTTGATGCAGCAACGGAGTAACTGAAACAGGAGAGAGGAATCCTAGGAAGCCCTCAGGATTCAGAAGCAAAGGCAGCGAAGTGCAGACGGAGCGCAAAGAGCACCTCGAGGACTAGCCCAGGTCCTCACTGGCAGGTGGGAAGAGGGGCTTGTAAGTCAACGCCCTCCCCACACATCAGAAAATGTCGCAGATTACAACACTCAGGTCAGGCATGAGAGACCTGCTTCCATGCTAGGAGCACAGGAAGTTCTGTTCTTCTGACACTGAGAGTAAGAACCCCCTCCCCCCGCAAAGACAGACGATGTCCCCAAGCACCAGTGTTTGGGGGATTTGGAAAACAACCTGTACAGGGGAAAGAAAGCAAAGCCCTGGGAGGCACCGAGGCGGCGCACAGACCAGCCCCAGCTGCCAGGAGGAGGCGGGCAGGTCCGGAGGGCGGAGCCAGGCGGGCTGAGTGGCACCACCCCCGTCCCCTCGCGCAGCCTGGTCGGCCCCAGTGCTCAGCTGTTCACCTTGGAGAGAGTTAACTGGAACTCATGCACATGCCCAGCGCTTAATGAGTGCCTCCAAAGGTAACGGAAACCGGAGAATCCCAATCATCCTCATGCTGCCGGGCCACCTGCTGCTCCTCGGCGAGGGGTCAGCGTCCAGCAGTGGGCCCTGGACACACAGCCAGGCCGAGGCGGGGAATCTGCGTTCGGAGCGCCTGAGCACTCCCTGACTGACCACGACGTGACACAGGCCCCGGGACAGAAGGGAAGGGCTTGCTGGAGTCAGCAGCCTGTCACCAACTCGTCATCAGATTCAGGATAACCTGGCAGTCAGCTAGCCCTCTTTCTGAGCGGCCTGACCCAAGCCTGCCGGCTTGTCCTCCAGAGCAGCCCTGCCTGGCCAGGACAGGGACTCGCATCCTGCTCTGCGCTCAGACCCTTGGCCCGAGACACACCCTCTCCTGTCCGCAGGCCCGTTTCACACCCGCCAAGGCCCGCAGAGCACTGACTAATCTCCGCAGCCTGGCTACGCCTGTCCTCCTGTAGCCTGCCAGTGAAACGGGGAGGTGACATGAGCTCTGAGAAACACTTTCCTTCATTCCAGCCAAATGTTCACCATCAGCAAAGGGAACAAAATACCAAGAACTGCCACTGAGATGCCCTTGCTGCCCAGGCCCCCTGGCCCTCAAGGGGCCGCACCGCTGGTTCCTGCCCCCGGCAGGGCTCCCTCCTCAGGAGGGCCAGCGGCGTGAGGGAAAGAGGATGCCCGAGCTGCAGAGACAAACAGGCCCTGTGGGGAGCGCGCCGGGCTGAGAAGGCAGGGGTGCAGCAAGGGGCAGCTCCTCCAGCAGCCCATGTGGAGGCTCGTGCTGCGCTCCTCCCGTCTGCCCCTCCCCCCCCCCCACCACCACACACACCCCGGGGCTCTAAGCACTCAGATGCCTGTTCCTCCTGGCCCTGGGCTGAGGCATCTGGGTTTTTTTTTGGTTTTGTTTGTTTGTTTGTAATATTTTTTATTGATTTTGTACAGAGAGGAAGGGAGAGAGATAGTTAGAAACATCGATGAGAGAATGTCATCGATCAGCTGCCTCTTGCACACCCCCTACTGAGGATATGCCCGCAACCAAGGTACATGCCCTTGACCGAATCGAACCCGGGACCTTTCAGTCCCCAAGCCGACGCTCTATCCATTGAGCCAAACCGATTTCGGCAAGGCTTCAGGTTTTCATCTGAAAAATCTACAGATCTGAATTTATGTTCCTTTTTTTGTTTGTTAATCCTCACCCAAGGATACTTTTTTCCCAAGAGCTTTCAGAGAGAGAGTGGAAAAAAGAAAGGAAAGGAGGAAGGAAAAGAGGGAGGGAGGGTAGGAGGGAGGGAGGAAGGGAGGGGAGGGAGAGAGAGAGAGAGAGACGTTGATATGAGAGAGATCGGTTGGTTGGCTCCCACAGGTGCCCTGACCAAGGCAGAGGATCGAACCTGCAGCCCAGGGAATTGAACCCGCACGCGCAGGCAGATGCTCCATCTCCTGAGCCCCGGGCCCGGGCTAAAGTCCGCCTGCGCGCTGGGCCTGCACACACGGGGTGCTTACCACCAAGCACTCGGGTGCGGCAGAACAGAGGTCTGGGCTGCACACCTGGCGCAGCAGGACGGTGCTCAGTGCAAATCTTCCCGCCCACCTCTAGGCTCAGTCCACTGGTTTCAATCCAGGCAGAGTGACTGGTGCCACCTCCGCATGCACATGCTGAGCAGCAGAGCCCTGGCTGGGCTTGCTGTCCCTTTGGGCGCCGGAGACGGGGTAGGGCTGGTGATCGCTGCCCCTCTCCTGCCAGAAGACCAAGGAGAGGTGGAAGCCAAAGGAAAATCCTTCCTTCCAGAAAAGCCCCAACTCCGACAGTCCAAGCACCCGTCCCTCCACGCCTGCCTTCGGGAAAGGGGCTATCAGGGCGCTGACCCACGGGCCTTTCACCTGCTCAAGAGGGTCAGCCTGCCGGTGAGCAGCGCCAACTCTGAGCACTGTCTGTGCTCTGTGGTCCACACACAAAGACTGGAAACCACCCATCAGGGACATCAGAGGAGTCAAAGCATATGCTCGCCATCAAACAAATATGCTCCGTCATGGGAAAAAGACCAAGGGTGCAATGTGAGCACCCGGAAGAGGGTGGCGGGGAGCACAGAAGCGGACAGGAACCTGCACGGGGCACCTCCTCACTGGGCTCAGTGCCGAGTGGCTTTCTCTGCTGATCCTGGCGCTCCCAGATCTAGTCTGGTGCCCAGACTCGCAGAGGACGTGACTGGTCAGGAAGCCCACGCCCACAGCCAGCGGAGGGGCCCTGGCTACCCTCCATGAAGCCTCCTCACGGGGAACTGTGACGCACACCCACGTCTGAGCACCGCTGGGCAGAGCCACCAGACCTGTGGCGGATGGGGAGGTGCCAGAGCAGCAGCTAACACCGCGGGCCAGTGTTGGGCTGTTCCTGAGGACACAGACAGGAACCACTAACGCAATCCCATGCCAGAGCTGTCCAAATGTGCTCTGCTCAATAAGCTGCCAGGCTCGAGGACTCACACCTACAACACTGAGATAAAAGCTGAGAAACGAAGATCGCCCGATGGAAGCATGAGAAGCCAGCCACGGCCGGCGGCCACCTCTCCATGGCTACGAGGCTCCTCCAAGAACAGTCGCTGGAAGTTCACGGTAAGGAAAGGGAAAACAGGGCCCACTGGAACAATACACAAATATGCAAAATACTGCCTTTAGTCAGGGTGCCAGACGGGAACACAGAGCCTGGTGCCAGCCTCCTCCTCCGGCTCCTGGGCGTGGTGAGGACACCTGCACTCCCTGGGGGGTGACCGAACAATCCCCCGGGACACAGGCCCCGAGGCCTCACCTGCGGTGCCCTCTGCCCCCGGCGCCTCACAGCTGAGATGTGACGCAGGGGGACTTCCCACTACTGAGCACCTGAGGTACGCAGGTACAGGAGGATTGTCATTTGGGGTTTCAAATTCTCATAGCTCTTTCCTGCCCTTGCAACATTAAAAGAATTGTCGAGGTTTTTTTAAAGGTCAAAATAAAGACATTTCATCAACAAGGGCTAGCAAGAGACCGCCTTGCTTCATTCCCGCCCCTGAAATGTCGCTTTCACCCGCACCCTGTGCACATGCCTATGTTCCCGGTCACAGCTGAGCAGGCATGGGAGCAGGTGGCCGGGCAGCCCCCGGCACTAAGTCACATGCAGAACCTCAGAAGGGCACCGTCAGAGCCCAGCCAGGGCTCTCCCTCCAGCCCGGGCAGGAGGACGGCGCCTCCGAACTCTCACGAAGGGCTAGAGCCCGGGTGCGGCTCCATCGTGACCGGCAACAAGGCCAGCAGGAGCAGGCGGCGGGCGGGCGGGCGGGCGGGCAGGCAGGAGGCAGCGCGTGCCGCAGGTGACTAGGGCAGGAGTACCTTTCTAAAAGGGAGAGACTTAGCTGGACTAAAGGTCTGCTCTGTGAGCTCGAGCCCTTCGATTGTCTCCGTGCAGTCAGACAGGGGTGCGTCCTGCAACAGTAAACCGAGTCAGCAGAGCCCCGGCCCGGCCTGGCCGACCAACCGGGCGCACAGGACGGCGCGGCTGAGAGCATGCAGCGGACAGCGACGTCGCCAGGAAGGTGGCGGAGGTGGCGCCGCCGTGAGCAAGCCCAGTCCCCAGGACCAGGACCACCTGGCCTGTCAGAGAGTGGTGACAGTCACCTGCCCTGCAGGCCGTGCACGGTGTCAGAGGCAACTACAGACCGATGCCGTCCAGGGCCCCGAGGGGCTGTCCTTTACAGAAATGCGGTCCCCACGGGCCACGGACAGGCACCACGCAGCGCTCTGCTGCACACAGCAACGTGGACGGGAAAAAGCCCGCCAAGCCCGGAGCCCAGCACTTCAGTGTGCAGCACTCAGACCGGGCGTGCTGGTGCCCAGGCACCGTGCCACCCACAGGCATGCACTGAGCGCTGGGGGACACGCCCCGGGCACGCTGGTGCCCGCCCACAGCTCAGGGAGAGTGGCTGTGATTCCGACCACAGAGAATTCCCAGTGCTCACCTGGACGAGGCTCCTGTCCATCACCACACCGCACAGCACCTGCGACTGGGGGCCGGCCGTCTTAATGTCCTGCAGGTTCTGCTCTCGGATCTGAGGAGGCAACAAGGAGGAACACATCACACATGCCCAGGCCTCCCGCTCAGGACTGCCTGAGACCGTCCCCTTCTGGGACGTGGGCAAGCACTCACTCGCGGGCACACTCCCTGCCTGTCCCTCTTACCGGACACCAGAGCAGTCCCCGATGAAGGCTCTGCAGACCGCAGCCCTGCCTGCCACTCCCGGGCCACAGGGGCAAAGCACCGCGTACAGTGGGGCTGCAGCTGACCTCAACCTGACTCGCTCTGCCTGCAGCAGGCAGCGCCCGCCCGCCCACGGCAGCCGCCGCCCGCCCACGGTACGCACCTTGTTCCTCATCTCCTGCACCTCCTTCGGGTTTGTGTTCAATGGAACAAACAGGTTAGGGACGGCAGAGGTGGAGGTTCTATGTCCATCCTCTTTAGTCCACTGTAACATTAAGAAGAGTGAAAATGTCAGAACTGGGACGGCAGCAGGTGACACCAAAGCACCCAATCTGTCAACTGATCTCACATCTGGTCATGCACTGAGCATCACAGAGGATGAACCAATGACCGCATCCTGTGCCGCCGCAGCGGCTGGAGGGGGCAGGGGGCATGTCCAGACAGAAACCCGGAATGGCGGAAGCCAGAGTCGTGGCCGACCGGCCAGAGCCATTGAGAAAGCCCCGCTGGAATGTAGGGTCTGACTGGACTACGGCAGAGCTGAGCCCGACTCCCCAGACTAGCCAGCGGGACCTTCGGAGCCATTGGTTCACCGCTCTGAGCACCGTCACCCCAAAGCCAGCGGGAAGCATGAGATGACAGGTCATGGAAAGCAATGTGACGTGCTACCCAGAGGGAGGGAAGACTCGGCACTGGAAGGCAAGAGTGGGCATCACCAAAGGTTTGCATTACAATAAACTACGGCATCAGAATGCACTGTGTGCGCAGCTGTTTCAACCCAGGAGCCTCGCTGCATGAACGCGTATGCACCTGCGGGAGATCTGGTGATGTCGCATATTTTATGTAACGTCACGCTCTGAGTGTTACAAAAATACCCACAGGAGCCGGAAGCGCGTGACCCTTCCCAGCAGGCCGTCTTAGGTGGCGGGCACTCTGCCAGCACCCTGCGCCTTCCCTTGGTTTTCTGAATTTCCAATCAATGTGACCGTTTTTTATCACCTTGTAACTGTGAGGAGGCGGCGGCGCCGAGTGTTAACGCAAGCCCTCCTTCCAGAGCAAACGCTACTGTTTTCAGGGGTTTCCAAGAGGCACTAAGAGAGCCGTAACCGTAAGACCTGGAAAAGCAACGAGCGGTGCTCAGCCACTGCGGGAGCGCGATGGGCGTGCGCTGGGGGTACTCACTGATGGCATCTTCGCTTAACCCACTCCAGCCTTTCGTTAAAGACAGTGTCCCGGTACAACATGAGACAGCACTCAGGAGCTTGGCACTATTACTGCGAGTGAACATACCCACCTGGGCGCAGGCACGGTGTGTCAATCCAGAGCAAGAAACACATCGCGAGCTGCCCAGGCCTCCCTCCGCGCCACACTGACTAACACGGGACTCACTGCACACGTTCTCACTGAGAGCACATGGAGCTCAAAGCTGCTGCCACACCCCCCACCCCCCCGGGAAACGCAGCACGGCTGCGGCTCGTGTACTGACAGCAGCGGAGTCGTTCGGGCCCACTCCCCGTAACAAGCAACATCAGTAAAAATGAACACAGGCCACGAGAAAAGGGAAAAGGGAGAGAGGGCAGAGGGGAGGGGGCCGGGCTCGGCGCTGGGCCTCTGCCGGCGTGGACGGCACGCGGGCTCCGGGCAGAGGCGCTCACCGCCGTGCGTCAGGAAACGCCAGCCACCTGGAGGACAGCACTCCGACACGTCTACAAAGCAAGAGCGTTATGAGGGAGGAAGCGGTGTGCTGCCTGGTGCCATCTCTCCGGCACTGCAGACAGCGTGCGGCGGTGCCGCCTCGTGTGCTCGCAGGCTCCGCGCGGAGCCCGGCTGCCGGGCGGGTGAGGGCCGTGAAGGCCGTCTCCACAGAGGGTCTGAGCGCCGGCAGCTCGAGGGCGGCTCCGGGCCGGGGAACACGGGCGTGAAGCACGCTGGCAGCAGCCCTCTGTCGCTGTGCCCGCGGCGGCCTGCGCTGCACTGGGGCCGTGCCGCCCCGGCAGGAGTCAGCAGACTCTCCGCGACGGCGTCTACTCACATGCACAGTCCATGCAGGAGGCGGCTGCTGGGCGCGTTCGGAGGCTTTGGGACAGAGCGGAGCTAACAAGGGAGGGCGGCCGGCCAGAGCAGGCCGGGCCCGAGGAGAAACTGCTTAAGAAAGCACTGGAAGGTAAAGAGCAGGGAGTGACTCTGAACCACCGCAGTCACAGCGCTGAGCCAGGCTGTGGCCGCACTGCCTTTGGGCGGGCAGCAGGAGGATCCTGAGGACAGTGAGCTCGCTGGGTTTGGGTTAATGCATGTTAGTCGGACCTTCGCTACGTGCACACTAGGTGAAGCGAAATCACTGGAGAGGGACAGCATCTTAAGCAGTTTCGAGCGGACAGTAGTACTGGTGTTACGGCTGATGCCTTGAGACGTGGGTTCAGACACAGGCTAAGGGCGGGAGCCCGTAATCGGGGCCAGAGGGCTGGTTCCCAAAGCCTCCGAAGCCCAGCGGCCCCACTTGCTCTACATCATCTAACTAGGAACAGTAAGGTAGGCACAGACCAAGCAGTTGGTAATACAGCTTGGCACGCAGACACCGGACGAGAGAGACTGCAGCAAGGGTTTCACGTGATCGTGTGTAATGTTCGTCCACACCTTAGTCTTCGACTTGGGGCTGCTTCCGTTCTGCCCTTCCTCAGAGGCATCGTCACCCCGGCCAGAGTTCAGCCATCTTGTCTTCTCTCGTTGCTGCTTCTGAAAACTGTGTCTGAGAGGAGAGCAAGTGCCCGAATCGCCGTCACTAGCAAAGGAGTAGCCGGTGACGCTAGCGGGAACCTCCACGTCGCTGTATTTCTTGGACTTCTCTCGCAGGGCCGGGTAGCGGTAAGGGTAGCCAGTCCTGTAGCCCTGGAGGCCAAAGAGATAGACGGTCAGTACTCCCGTCTCAGCACAGCCGTCCTCAGGGGACGCTGTGGACAGACAGACACCTCAGAGGCTGCATGCAGGCGCCTATGTCTCAACAACCACCCCCAAATACAAGCCCAACCAAAACGTGAACACGCTCACCAAAACCAAGGCCCTGATGCCGACCGCAGCGCCAGTGCTTCCAGCCCCACGGAACCCACCGCAAGTCCGTCAGGGCGGGAGGCATGCTCACTACGGACTGGGAGGGGCTGAGAGCAGACTGAGCTCTGCCCCAGGTGAGCCTGAGGTGGTGTCGAGGACAACACCCAGTGGGAAAGGGGGCGCCACCTGACCCCATTTACCAGGCTGGGTGGTGTCACCCTTGGGCGGGTAAGTGCCTCAAGGGGGGCAGGCCTTCGAAGGGCTGGCGCTAGTTTTTGATTGGATGTTGGTTCCACCCAGTTTCTCAAACTAATAAGCTGATACTTGCATAGGTGCACTCTCCCGTTTACTGTATTTCCACACAAAATCTAAAGTTACTTGCTGTTGGCGACAACACAGCTTGTACTAATCACCCTGCCTAATATTTTTGCCTTTGAAGTGTCGGGTTAGATAGCGTGACAAACTCAGGGAGACCAAAAGGCTCCTCATGACAACTGGTTCTGGCAAGATTGCTCTTTAGACATTCAATTCACACCCAGACTCCGCCTCACAGCCATTCACTGCTGTGAAAAGTGCCCCTTAACTCGCCCCTGGGCAGGACCAGCCTGTTTCTGGCCCCACAGGCAGCACCCCGAGGCCAGGGTGGCATCAGCCTCCTGTCCCACTAGCTCGGTGATACGCCATTGCCCCACCTCCTGAAGGGTCCTTCTTGCCGGACTGGGGTAGGCTGTGACTGGCTTCTCACCAGGGGGACTGGCAGGGGGACAGGATGCATCAGGTGAGTGTGGCGCCCATCCTGAGTGTCTGTACATTTCGATCTGAGAAAGCTGCCATGGCCACTGCAGACTGAGAGCCACCGCCCAAGAGCCTGGCAGTGGGGCCCCCCCCCGCTGAGCCTGCCCAGAGCCCAGCCGAGCTGACGCCCTGACTGCTGGCAGCCTGTGGGCTCAGCCGCCCCTGCATTGCGGACCCACAGCCTCGCATCTGGACAGTCCTTCCCGCCGTTTCACGGGAACCAGAGCAAGGGGCCAGCAAGGCGTGCAGGGCTGGTCAGAGCGGGCCCGCGCCGCTGGCCGACACGCCAGAAACGTGCACGTCCTCTCAGTGCAGGGACTCCCTCTCCTCTGGGTGCTCCTTCCCGTGCAAAGTCAGAGACGGACTAGAGGCATGCCCGCCCCCCACTCCCGCCCCGCTCTCTCAGTGCTGCTGCGGCCTCGCTGGGATGCCCTCCTCTGCCCAGCTCTGCCTGCCGACGTGTTCCTACCTGTCCTTGGAGGTCATTTCCAAGTGCCGTTCTCCCTGATGTGCGGTGTGAAAAGGATGAAGGCCCTCACTGAGACCCGCACGGCAGACCACATCCTGCCGTGTCCGCGCAGAAGCCCTCTCACGCCAGAGCCCCCCACACTGAGTCTGGGCTCGGGCCCCGCGGTCAGGACGAGGCACACAGAGCATCAGCAACTGGCCTCCAAACAGCTAGAGCCTCCTGGGAACTCGAACAACAAACCCTTGCCGACTGCGCGGAGGCCCTGGAAAGCGGAGTGTGGGCGAAGGTGCTGGGCCCCCTCCGCCCCGGAGCTAGGTACCAGCAGCCTGCGGCAGAGCAGGCCGTGTCCGTGCTGTCCCCACGGAGCCCACAAGGTCATCTTAGGAAACACAGACAGACAAACCCGCCCTCCACGTCACGGCAGCGTGCTGAGCAGCGCTGCGGGGATGTTTCAGAAGCTAGCGCAGACCCTGCCTGGGAGAGCAGCCCGGCACTGCGCTCTGGAAGAACCTCACCACCAGTGGCACCCCGCTCTTACCAGGTTGTCAAGCATCCGCATGAGGGCTTCGAACTCCTGCTCCCCGATCAGCCACTTGGGCGGCGCGGTGCTCTCCCCTGCCGGGGCCCCCGGGGAGCGGGACTTGGCTTTGTATTTTCCCGGATCCAGGAGCACTAAGTTGTCTGGCCCTCCTGAACTGGCCAGAGTTCGGACCTTTTCAAAACAAGCAAACGTTATGGTCTGAGCTCCTTACTGAGCACAGATGCTGTGAGAAATCACGTACACAGAAATGTCAAGTCCCTAAGAATGAGAAATGCAGAATGGACAGTGACAGACTAACCACAAGGTTATGGTCAGCCCTGGCCGGGTAGCTCTGTTGGTTAGAGCGTCACCCTGATACACCAAGATGGTGGGTTCTATTCCCAGTCAGGGTACATACAAGAATCAGCCAATGAATACATAAATAAGTGGAACAAGTCCATCTCTCTTTCTCTCTCTTGTTCTCTTGCTCTCTCTCAATCAATATTTTAAATGAATAAATAAACCCATAATGAATGTTTTAAAAATAAGGTTATTTTCAGGAGTTTTTCTTTAGCCTGAAAAATTAGTGGGCCCTCGTACTTGGAGGAGAAATGTCAAATAAAGTACTTTTCAGGAGCCTCTGAAGCAGAATGGGGAAGGCACGGCTGCACAGACGCCAGTGAGGACAAACTGGGGGCTGGCAGCACTTGCCACCGAGTGGCGTAAGTGGCACTTACAGCCGTGAGACTGTGGCAAGCTTCGAGCTCTCTGCGCCTGTTTTTTCTAAAGGAATGCCGCGAGGGTTAAATGAATGCCGTGCAATAACGTATATCAGGTAAGCACCTGATACAGGGGTCGGCACACACTGTATCCATAGTACTCCGTAAGTTAAAAAAACCACACCACCATTTGGAAAACTAAACCAGTGACATGGCATTTGCCCTGTTCTATTTCCAAGCCCAGGAGCCCAGAGGAGGCAGAGGGTGCCTAGGACCCCTCCTGCGAGCCAGCACCCGCGGCTCTCGAAGCCTGCCACGCCCTGACCAAGCGCCGCCGGCACGCAGCACCGACCTGGATCTCACATGCGACCACGAGGTTGTGGATGTAGTAGAAGGCCTCCTCGACGCTCTCGCCCACCGACACCAGCCCGTGGTTCCGGAGGATGAGGACCTGAGGGCACACGAGAGCCGTGGAGGAAGGGCACCGATGCTTTCCCCTCCTCCTCCCCCCACCGTGGAAACGCCAGCTCATGTGCCTACTGACCTTGCTTTTAGGACCCAAATTTTTCTGGATTAAGACCTTCTCCTCTTCATCAACCAAGATCCCATGGTAGTCATGGTAAGCCACTTCTCCGAGGGAGAGGGCCTCCGGGGAGATGGGCAGGAGCCCGCATTTCATGGCGGAGACCTGGGGAGCAAGCAGGCCCAGTGAGAGAGCCCCCGCTGGCTGGGGCGGGGCAATTCTCTCCCTGAGGAAATGAGAAAGGAGCAGAGCTAACTTTGTTCTCTTCTCAGAAATAAATGAGTCCCTGAGCTTGCAGACGTACTCTGGGTCTGAGTGCAATGCAGTTAGGAAGGCAGCGCTCACTAAGCTGGGAGAGCCAGGAAGTCCCCATCCTCCTGGACCGCCACACTGAGCCAGCGCTGTGAGCTCAGACTGGGTGACAAGGGGAGCGCGGGCCCCTGGGGACAGATCGGCCTCCTCTGGGCGCACCAGAGAGCACGGCAGCTCTACGGCTGGGTGTGCAGGTTAGACTGCAGGTGGGACCGAAACACCTGATAATCAGATAAGAGCAAATTTGTAAAAGTTTAGGATAATTATACTGTACAATTCCTTTACATTTATTTAGGTAAAAAAACAAAAACAAACAAACAAAAAAACAAAATAAAAAAAACCTTAACCTTGCAGGTGTGGCTCAGTGGTTGAACATCAACCTATGAACCAGGAAGTTGCTGTTCCATTCCTGGTCAGCACATGGCTGGGTTGTGGACTCAATGCCCAGTAGGGGGCATGCAGGAGGCAGCTGATCAATGATACTCTCTCATCATTGATGTTTCTCTCCCACTCCTTTCCTGTCTAAAATCAATTTTTTTTTAAAAAATGTAAAAAAGATAATACCACAAAAAGGGCAATATAATATTTAATTCCTTTCACAGTATCAGCTTTAAAAAACTTCCTTACCTGCAAGAAGAAATTTCCTTACAAAGTAAACTTTTGATAGTTTTTGAAACAAATTACATGGTAGTTGCTTATAGCTATATTCTCAAAGGTACTTCTCTAATGGTTCTTGGGTTTTACGAAAAAATTACATCCTTCAGAGAATGATATATATAATAAAACTGATGTTGACATCAAGTACCACTTATTCAAAGTAAAATAAAGCAGATCACTCACTCACTCAAACAAACCAACATGCATGACATTCAAACATCAAGAGATTAAAAATCAAGCCCTAGCCAGTTTGGCTCAGCGTTGGCCCTCGGACTGAAGGGTCCCAGGTTCGATTCTGGTCAAGGGCATGTACCTCAGTTGCAGGCTGGATCCTCCTCTGTCGAGGGGGAGGAGGGGGGAGGAAGGGGTGTGCGGGAAGCAACCAATCAATATTTCTCTGTGTGTGTGTCTCCCTCTCCCTTCCACTCTCTAAAAATCAATGGAAAAATATCCTCAGGTGAAGATGAACGAAAATAAAAAATAAATTTTAAAAGGATATTAAAATTCAGCATTATTGAGTCAATTAGATACCTATTATACAAGCAAGGCCATGAAGCCACTAAAGTATGAGACGGTGATAAAAAGCCAATTCCAGGCAGTGTTCCATTTTCACAGGACTGTCCCTGCAACCCGCACGCTCCTTTTCAATCTGAGAGGGCTGGGCTTTGCCTGGGTGACCGGGCACCCAGCGGGCCGCAGCCGGGTGACAGCTGGGCAGGCCCCTGGAGGGCGGTGGGCTTGGAGGCCTGCTCTCCACAGCGGGCACTGCGATGCCCTCCTGCCCCAACTGCCGCCTTCTGACTTCCCCAGTCATGATGCAGCCCGGGGCCCGGGCTCCTCCCGGACAGCCCACCAGCACCCCCAGGCCCTCGAGTCCCACTAACCCCCCCTGAGCCCACAGCACCTACTCACCACCCCCCCTGCCTTCCCTCCTCTCAAACAAAGGCTCGAAGGGTACTGCGGTCACTCTGCTTCCCCCAGTGTTCCTTCCACACTGAAATCTGCCTCCACTGTCACCACGCTCTGATTTTCTAATGAAAAATTAATGGGCATTTTCAGACTCACGCGTTTTTCAGTATATGGACCCCTTAAAAGAAAAAAAGCACTTAAAAAAAGTCAAACTAGTGAGTAAAAAAGTTTTTAATCCAACCAAGTTAGGTCTAAGGACTTATTTGCAACAAGAGGCACTTCGGGGGCAACGTGCAGAGCCTCTCACTAAACAGCTTCCAAAGGGCAGCGGAGGGGCCACTCACCGCGGCCCCTGCGGGCGTGTGAATGTGGACCACACACTTCACGTCTGGCCGCGCGGCGTAGATGGCGGAGTGCAGCGTGAAGCCAGCTTGATTGACGCCTAGATTAGTGCTCCCCCGGTCTACGACATCTCCCTGCAGATTGATTTTCACCTGAAAATAAGAAAACAAAAGTTATCAATGTCAAAGGACTTCAAATTACCCTAACTAAAATCATTTAAACCGAATGTTAGTGTTTAGAACCACTTAGAGGTTCTCTATGGCTCACAGGATTAGAAGGGGTTAGGGTTTAATTAAGTGCTGTGACCTACACAGTCAAGATGCCCTCAAGGGAAGGACAGTCTTACCAAACTGGATGCAGTCACTTCACTGTAGAGAAGCCCAAACGGTACAATGAGGAACTGTTCCTGCTCGGAGCTCACTCTGGTCTGTGGGGACATGACTGAGTTAGAGCAAAATTCAACTGAAATGGCGGGTTCTCTTTGAGGCCACAAAGTCCCAGCTTGTCGAACATCTATAAACACAGAGCTTCTGTGCAGCCTCGGGTCATGTATAGGAAGTGCATCTTGGTCACCATGATAACCAGCCAATGCATGCACAAAGACAGCCACTCCTTGGGAACATGACAATGAGAACTAAAGCTTACTTTCTGAAAGCCTAACAGACCTGTTTTTAGAACTCAGAACCGGCAGGACAGGGAGCAGTTACAAAACCACAAGCAGAGAGTGCTTCCTGCTGCCCGGTCACGCCCGGAGCCTCTGCAGGGAACAGCATTCCCGCAGGTGGACCGAATAGCTGAGCCGCTTCCCACCTACTGTTGGGCTCCACAGGGTTTCAGCTTTGCCCGCCTGGCGGGGCTCAGTGGACAGAGCCTCCGCCTGCGAACTGACGTCCCAGGTTTGATTCCGGTCAAGGAGAGCGCACACCTCAGGTGCAGGCTCCTCCCCAGCCCAGACCCTGGTCAAGGCACGTAAAGAGACAACCAATCATGTGTTTCTCTCACACTGATATTCCTCTGTCTTTCCCCCTCCCTTCCACTCTCTAGTGGGAAAATCTTATAACATACAATCTTATACAATTTTCTGAGTCTGACGCAGAGAGAAAGTGCTAAATACAGATGCAGAGCAACAATAGGAAAAGAACATTCCTGTCATTTTCGGTCCCGGTGGACTAGTGCCGGCTTTCCTACATGTCCTCCACACGACGAATGTCCCTTCTGGGTACGGAACCAACCCTAATGTCACACATCTTAAGGTCACTCCCTGGCAGTCAGTATCTCTGGCAAAGATAGCCATCCCACCAGAAGCACAGTGCACTGGCCACAAAGGTGGGCTCCAGACCACGTTGGAGCTGAGCCAAGACGAATGAAGGGGTGGAAAAACCCTGCCCTCAGCCAACTCCACCAAGACAGGAAACCCAGCCCGCATGCTAACTGGGCCACCCTGTCTCCTGACACCAACTTCTTTAAATCCAATGCGATCTTAACACAGATCTCATTCAGACAATCTAACCCTCTAACACCTGTTAGCATTTCTCAGTCTCTTTAGCAGAAAACCCCATGGTACTTGTTCAGAGAAAGGGCACAATGACCTGTTAGCACCTTTGATTACAATGATAAACCCTGCTAATAGTTCTTTTCTGTTAAGTGTCTATATGATGACACCTAGATTGTAACAAAAAAGGATGCCATAAATAATTTAAAAACGCAAACTTTTCTCTCAATTTAATTTTTACTCAGTATTAAGCCCCAAAGTCCCAAATAATTAAGGAGGGGGCAAATGAAGCAATTCAACCTTATTTACATAATAGCATTCATTATAGGACTAGCGGCAAACATTTTTTAACTTCCAAAGAACAAGACAATGTTATTAAAGCCAACGATCCCATTTCCTATCACAGCTGTAACATTTCATGGAACTAACTTTCAGGCAAGCATTTCACATTACATCTCTACACCGATGCCGCCCTTCCTCACAGGCACAAGGAGCAGAGCTGGCAGCTGTGGCGGGCTAACTGGACCCACTGCCAAACATCCAAAGGCCCGTGGAGTTCTGTGGGAGGCCTGGCTGGGACTGACCAGTTCAGCCAGGTGTTTCCTGCAGCCGTGCATCCAAGAGGACATGTGTGTCTACTGGTGCCCAGCAGTTCTTGCTCCTGGGCACACACAGCACAAGACACCAGGGACTCCTCAAGGAGCTGATACAGACCAAGGCAGGTGTGGGTGATGAACATAAATGTACAGTATGGCTGAGGTCACTGCTACGGGGAGAAATGAAGAGGATGAGGTGGGGTGGCATTCTACAAACATGACAGTGTGGACACGACAGGGTCAGGACGCCGGAAACCAATACCAGCATGTAATAATTACAAGAGTTCCACCAAACGGTTGGTGAAGCTTGGGCGGCTCAACAAAGGTGAGCCACATATGTAGTTTACCTGTTGGAAACGGGTAG
Organism: Nyctalus aviator; assembly: GCA_036971965.1. NCBI lineage: Eukaryota > Metazoa > Chordata > Mammalia > Chiroptera > Vespertilionidae > Nyctalus > Nyctalus aviator. The sequence goes on from CM072922.1 coordinate 205,595,974, forward strand.
CTGGCACTTCCCCCAAACCTGAATAGGATAATTGTTAACTGCCAGACAACTCATGGCATTTTATTGCCTCCTGTTGGCCAAACACCTGAACAGCTGTAGGCTATTCCCCAAACTGACAATATCCTTTGATACCCTACCCTTTAAAAAAAAAAAAAAAAAAGACTTTTTTAAAATGCCGCAGGATGCGGGACAAATTGTTCAAAAGTGGGACTGTCCCGCCAAAAGCGGGACGTCTGGTCACCTTACCCAATGCTTTTCAAAATTATCTTTCATTCTTGGACTCCTTCTTAATCATCTACACATCAGCCCCTTTCTACAGATTGCTGAACCCTTTGTAACGCTGGGAAAAGAACCCCGGCATTAGGTTGGCATTTTGAGACGTTCACTTTAGTGGCACAGGGTGAAGAGGCAGGAGGGTATTTGGTAGCTCTGGCAAAGACCCATAACCGTCCCAGCAGCACAGTGCACTGGTGACAAAGGTGGGCTCCAGACCAGCACCTCCAAGATTTAGCGTGACTCAGAGTCCAGACTGGAGCTGAACTAAACACCACAGACTGAGTCCACAAGTAAAAACACTTCTGCACGCGCGCGCACGTGTGTGTGTGTGTGTGTGTGTGTGTGTGTGTGTCTGTGTGTGTGTGTGTGTGTGTCTGTCTGTGTGTGTGTGTCTCTGTGTGTGTGTGTGTGTGTGTCTGTGTGTGTGTGTCTGTGTGTGTGTCTGTCTCTCTGTGTGTGTGTCTGTGTGTGTCTCTGTGTGTGTGTGTCTGTGTGTGTCTGTGTGTGTGTGTGTGTGTGTGTCTGTGTGTCTGTGTCTGTGTGTGTGCGTGCGCGCGGAGTGTGGAGAAAAGGGCAAAACCATCTGAATGGCTGCTAGCACTGTTTCTCAGGGAGAGAAGAGTATTGGCAGAGTTACAACTCTTTAGCCATCTGTATAAGGAACACTTGTTACTATAAGTAGGAACTATATAAATAGTTTAAAATATCCAATTAAAAATAAATGAAAAAACAAAGATTGGAACAGGTTTAAAAGTCAAAGGAAGAAAACAAGTCGCAGGGGCTATCTCCACAAAAGAAAAAAAAGCAAACAAACACCTGACAGTTCATTAGGATCGGAGGCAAGAGGGAATGGAATTCAAGGCCTGAAGTCTGGGCATGGGGGGACACTGCGTGGTGGTCAGGAGTAGAAATGGGTTCACACATTGGTAAGGAGGCCCCATTTTCTCTATGACACCACAGGGTCGCCTGCTGGCTGAAGGAGGTCAGAAATTTCAGGGTAAAAGAGCAGGAAATCTGAGTGAGCCTGTGAGAGATGGCTACCTACAGCAGCCAGGCAGCGGGAGGGGTCCCCTGGGGACCAGGGGTGCAAATGCATGGAGTCGGCAGTGGCTCCACTGCGAGGCTCTCTGCAGGCAGATCTGGCTGCTCGGGTCCAGGGAGAGAGAGGACGGTGCTGACAAAGTGTGCCTGAAATGAGGACCGTGCATTCCAGCGGGACAGCACAGGGAGTGAACACGGCAGACTGACCGGCTGCAGAAGGGAAGATCCAGAGGCAGGGCAGGTTTCATTCAGTGATCGAACCCCAGAGTGAGAACAACGCTTGGCACAGACAATAAATGTTTACAGCAGACGCCGAGAAAATGCTGATTGTAAGAATGAATTGAAGAAAATAAAGGTCCTGATAATGTTGGAAAACGGCTAAAACTAGAGTAGCTAAAGAAGTAAAATAAGAGATGGAAAGAAAATAGCTTCATTCTTAGGTTTTTAGGCATAAAAAGATCTTTAAAACTGCCTGTATTTGGAAAACACTCATTTTTTACAGAGAAGAAGGGAGAGGGATAGAGAGCCAGAAACATCGATGAGAGAGAAACATTGACCAGCTGCCTCCTGTATACCCCCTACCAGGGATGTGCCCACAACCAATGTACATGCCCCCTACCGGAATCGAACCAGGGACCCCTCAGTCGGCAGACTGACGCTCTATTCACTGAGCAAAACAGGCTCCGGCTAAACACTCATTTATTAAGTTAGCATGCAAGGAAGGAGCTCTAAAGAACTACTGTTCTCATAATTTTTAATTCAAACTGGCAGGTTCTCAGATTGTTAGACTCTGCAGTCTGTAATCAGAAGGAAGCTCTTCCAAGCTTTACTTCAGCTCACTGGCTCCCCCTTCTAAACAGAAGAGGTGGGTGGGACCAGACACACGCCAGTCCATTTATCCCTCAGTTACTGTCTCACCCACTACTCACTGTGATGTGATTGTAGATAAGCTGAGACCACCCGAAGAGGTCTGCCAGTCTATAGAATGCTGCCAATTTGCACCGCAGTAACTTCTCCCCTTTGTCATAGGCAATAGAATCAGATCCTCTCAGGTCGTTCACTGGAGTCACCATACCAAGACCTGAAATAAAGAAACACAAAGCACAAAGATTTAGTACGTCTTACCAAAAGTAAATCAAATAGTAACAGTTCTGAGATATTCCTCTTCCATACTACCCATAAAGTCAGTCTTAAAAACAATTTCATAAAGACCATATTCTCCAACATTACTATAATGAAATTGAACTCAATTAACAAAAAAGCAGCAAAATAGGTAGGATGCAATAAAGCAAAGCTCAGAAGGAAAGTTACAGTATTAAACATTTATTTTTTAAGAAGTTTTTTTTTTAAATAATCTAGGTTTCTACCTTATGAAACTAGGAAGAGTAAATTAAATCCAAGATTAAAAGAAAATAGGAATAATAAAAGTAAAAGCAGATCTCAAACAGAAAAATAATAGAGAAAATCATTTAGTCTTGAGATTAAAAATGAAACCCTATATAATAAAGAGTTAATATACAAATGGACCCTATCACCCTCACAAGATGGCTGCCTACAACCAGGCCGGCAGGTGGGTTAGTGAGGGACCACCAAACAACTGAACAAGCAGGCTACATGGGGCGACCAGGCCAGCAGGGAGCAGTTGGGGATGACCAGGCCAGCAGGTGGGGGCAGTTAAGGGCAACCAGGCCGGAAGTGGGGAGGGGGGCAGTAAGAGGTCACCAGGCTGGCGGGGGGGGGGGGGGCAGTTAAGGGCAACCAGGCCGAAGCCGGTTTGGCTCAGTGGTAGAGCGTCGGTCTGTGGACTGAAAGGTCCCAGGTTCGATTCTGGGCAAGGGCATGTACATTGGTTGCGGGCACATCCCCAGTAGGGAGTGTGCAAGAGGCAGCTGGTTGGTGTTTCTCTCTCATCCACGTTTCTAGCTCTATCTCTCTCCCTTCCTCTCTCTAAAAAAATCAATAAAATATATTTTAAAAAAAAAAGGGCAACCAGGCCAGCAGATGGGGAGGTGCAGTTGGGGGCAACCAGGTCGGGGGGAGGGGCAGTTGGGGGCGGTTAGGCTGGCAGGGGGGGCAGTAAGGGGAAACTAAGACGGCAGGGAGGATAAGTTGGGGTCAACCAGGCCAGCAGGGGGTGGGGAGACAGTTAGGCGTGACCAGGTTGGCAGGGGGAGGGGAGGCAGTAAGGGGTGACCAGGCCAGCGGGGTGAGGAGTAGTTAGGAGTAACCAGGCCAGCAGGGGAGCCAGTTAGGGGTGACCAGGTTGGCTGGGGGGGGAGGGGGCGGCGCAGTAAGGGGTGACCAAGGCAGGCAGGTGAGCGATTAGGAGCCAGCAGTTCAGGATTGTTAAAGGGATGTCCCAGATTGGAGAGGGTGCAGTCTGGGCTGAGGGGCCCTCCCACCCCAGCACCATGCATGAATTTCGTGCACTGGGCCTCTAGTAAAATAATGAAAACAAAATAAAATATGCCTCCAGACTCACCAACAAAACACAGCATGCTATAGATTACCAGCGTGGAGAAGTGGAGGGGGCCATCCTACACACCTTTCAGACACTGAAAGAATAAAGGGCCTGGTCGCTGTGGCTCAGTTGGGTTGCGGCTGATTTCCAATCAGGACACATGCCTGGGTTTCAGGCTCAGTCTCCAGCAGGGGTGCGTAGGAGGCAGCCGATTGATGTTTTTCTCTCCTCAATGCTTCTCTCTCTCTTTCCCTCTCCCTTCCTCTTTCTAAAATCAAAAACATTAAAAAAAAAAAAAAAAAAGGTAAAGGGGTAATATGAATAACTAAGATAAAGGGGCAATATGAATAACTATGCCAGCAAATTTTTTAACTTAGATAAAATAAAATAGACAAATTGCTGAGACACAAGCCACCAAAGCTCACTCCATGAGAGACAGATATTCTGAGTAGCCCTAGTTCCAGGCCCAAATGACTTCACTGTGAATTCTATCACACGTGTAAGAAGTAATAATACCAGTTCCACACACACTCTCCCAGAGCCCTTTCCAACTGATTCTGCCGGCCCAGCTTTACCTTCACCAAACCACACACAGATATGACATTACAAAAAAGGACAGACCAGTATTTCTCATGAACACAGACTAAAAATTACTTAACAAAAGTTTAGCAAATATGCCGGGACCGGTTTGGCTCAATGGATAGAGCGTCGGCTTGGGGACTGAAGGGTCCCGGGTTCAATTCCAGTCAAAGGCATGTGCCTTGGTTGCGGGCATATCCCCAGTAGGGGGTGTGCAAGAGGCAGCTGATCGATGACTCTCTCTCATCGATGTTTCTAACTCTCTATCTCTCTCCCTTCCTCTCTGTATAAAATCAATAAAATATATTAAAAAAAAAAAAAAAGTTTAGCAAATAACTCAGCAATATATGAAAAGAACACACCATGACTAGGGGGATTATCTCAAGAATCCAAGGTTAGTTCAGCATTCAGAAATCAATCAATATATTTACCACATCAAACTGAAGAGGGAAAGCATGGAATCATTTTAGGAGATGCAGAACAAGCATTTCAACATCCATTCAGGATAAAGGCTCTCAGCATGTTAAAAATAGAAGGAACATCCTCAACTCGACAAGGAACATGGGCACAGCTGATCATTACCATCAAACCTCATGAGGAAAGGTGGATGTTTTCCTAAGGTCAGGAACAGAACTGTTTTTGAATCTTCTTAAGTCTCTATCACAACCCCACACAAAACTAACGAAAGCAACGAGGGATAACAAAACCCAAACCCAAAGACGATCCCTACAACAAACAGGTAACAACAAGGTAAGCTCACCGACCAGAACATACAAGGGGCAGAGGGCATGACACCAGCATGGACCACTGGCCACATCCGAGACTCCCAAAAGAACCACCAAGAACCCATAGGGCTCTACCTGGTTTGGCTCAGAGGATAAAGCATTGGCCTGAGGACTAAAGGTCCAGGGTTCGATTCTGGTCAAGGGCACATACCTACCTTGCAGGCTCGGCAACCAATCAATATGTCTCTCTCGCGTCAATGTTTCTCTCATTGTCTCTCACCGTCCCTTCAACTCCTTCTAAAAATCACTGGGAAATATCCTGAGGAGAGGAGGGTCAATCAATCAGTAAAAGAACTCACTAGGAAGCTCAGAGGGCCAGGTTGAGAAGGGCAGCTGAAATCAGGAAGAGCTCCGCACACTTTAGTCCACACTAACTGTCCACAACTGTCTTTCAGGACAAAGTCTCACACTAAGAAACTTGTAGAAATCAAAACCCAAACTGAGTACCACAGACCATCAAGAGAAAAGAAGAAAAGGGGGAAAGATCGGGAGAAAAGCACTGGAGGGGAACAGAACCAGATTTCATTAAATCAGCTGCCATTTTCAGCACTTCACAAACACAAAACAAGAGGGCGCTCTAGAGCCATGACTTTGGAAAAACTTTCCTGAGCAATGCTCCTCCAGGAAAACTGATTTCATGTAAAAACAAACAAAAAATAGCATGCTCACACCATACAAAAATTATTATACAAAAAAGAGCAGAATCACATCCCTACAGACAACAAAAGCACACAAGAACATACGTCCACAAAACAATGAAAATGATAACCTACTATTTCATAACAAGGTAGAGAAAGGCATACATAACGAAAGTGAAAAACACATTTAACATTTAAGATAATGAGAAAAATAAATAAAAATTATTTTAAAATTATTTGCTAAACAAAAAGGTGGAGAAAATCGAAAAATAATTTTTTAAAAATCAAGGAAATGAAAGGGATAAAAAGGATTTGAGAAAAAGTGACAATTAGAGAAGACAAACCAAGAAAATCCAATATGTACATAACAAAAGCAAAGCAACAAAAGAGATACTAAACACCAATTCAAGAAATTACAGCTAGAATAGCAGTGGCCAGTATCGCTCTGAGGTCAGAGCATCAGCCCTTACACTGAAGGGCTGTGGGTTGGATTCCTGGTCAAGGGCAAGTACCTGGGCTTCAGGTGTGATTCCTGTTTCCGGTGGGCTTGGCAGGAGGTAGCCAATCCTGCCTGGGCTGTGGGCTCGGTCCCCAGCAGGGGACACGCAGGAGGCAGCTGATGGATGTGGATGAATTGATGTTTCTCTCTCCCTCTCCCGCTCTCTCAAAAATCAATAAAAACATATTTTCTTAAAGAGAGGTTAATAGTGAAGAGGATGGGTGACTGATAAATCTCTGTTTATACCTATGAGGTAGTTATAAAGGTGTTTACCTTAAAACCATGCATGAGATATGTCATTTGTTCTATGCCATCTATATATGTTATACTTTACAAAAACAGTTAAAATTTGTTTCTAGCCGAAACCGGTTTGGCTCAGCGGTAGAGCGTCGGTCTGCGGACTGAAAGGTCCCAGGTTCGATTCCGGTCAAGGGCATATACATTGGTTGCAGGCACATCCCCGGTAGGGGGTGTGCAAGAGGCAGCTGGTCAATGTTTCTCTCTCATCGACGTTTCTAGCTCTCTATGTCTCTCTCTTCCTCTCTGTAAAAAATCAATATGTTTCTCTCTCATCGACGTTTCTAGCTCTCTATGTCTCTCTCTTCCTCTCTGTAAAAAATCAATATGTTTCTCTCTCATCGACGTTTCTAGCTCTCTATGTCTCTCCCTTCCTCTCTGTAAAAAATCAATAAAATATATATATATTTTTTTAAATTGTTTCTAAATTTAGATTTCTTTCTTCCTTTCTTTTTGTGGAATAACATTCTTAAAATTTCCTTTACCTCTGATTAGAAGACAATACGCAAGTAACTATATTACATTATTCTTTTCTTATCTAATTCGTAAGAAATGTCACTGGACTCCATTCAGAATCCCTGTGAAAACCTTACTTACTACCACTCAAGAGGGAGGTTTGAGCTGGTAAGTGAAATGTCTCTAGACATCAGTGAGATAAGACTCTGGTGAGTGTCAGTCCACCTCTAAGAATACCATGGGACAGACAGGCAAACAGGAAACAAATGCCAGGAGACCTAACGGAAACCAAGACCTGATGTTGGTCACTCAGAAGCAGACCATCCACTAGAACCCACAGAGGCCACATTAGCAGATGCTCCAGTGACCCTGGGCTCCATCTTTGCACACTAACCATTCTTTGCTCACATTCTCACTTGCACCCAATAAATCCATCATTTTCCCTCTGGCTTTCTTTTGGAATTTTTCTGTTTCTCACTTATTTGCAAGCAGCAGTAAGGAATGGTGGGTAAGGAACATTGGTCTGGCTGCAATGAGTTCAGGCAAAATCAATGTGCTATCTACAACCATTATTTCTACTTAGTTTAATTCACACAGGGTTTGAGAAGCCACATTAAAAAGTCATGTGGCCCAGCCAGTGTGGCTCAGTGGTTAAGTGTTGACCTATGAACCAGGAGGTTACTATTTGATTCCTGGTTAGGGCACATGCCCAGGATGCAGGCTCAATCCCCAGTGTGGGGCATACAAGAGACAGCCAATCAATAATTCTCTCTCATCATTGATTTTTCTCTCTCCCTCTCCCTTCTTCCCTGAAATCTCTCCCTCCATCGCTCCCTCTCCCTCTCCCTCTCCCTCTCCCTCTCTCCCTCCCTCTCCATATATATATATACACACACACACACACACACACACACACATACTGAGTGGCCAGATTATTATATCTCTGAAGGCATAATAATCTGGCCACTCAGTGTGTGTGTGTGTGTGTGTGTGTGTGTGTGTTAGCGGCCCGGTGCATTAATTAGTGCATGGGTGGTGTCTGGCCAGCCTGGCCAGGGGGAGGGGACATGGGTGGTTGGCTGGCCTGCCTGCTGGTAGAACTCCTGGTCAAGGGGACAATTTGCATATTAGCCTTTATTATATAGGATATACACTGAGTGGCCAGATTATTATGCGTTCAGTGTGTGTGTGTGTGTTTAAAGTCATTTGCCTGAAAAATAAGTCTCATTGGCTCATAAAAGAGGAGCCCTCTCTACATTCAAGACGTTTTCAGGCTTACAGCCTATTTTTCACTAAAACACATTAATTTTCAAAAAACTCCATTCTATATATGACCTGTATTTCAGGAAATGTTTCCTGGGAAATGACAGACGTGCAGAGCCACGAGGTACTCACTCATGTTCAAGGCAGCCATTCCTCCTTGCGGGGCGGCCGGGTAGACGCTTGGAGCGTTCGTGGTCATGAAGTCCGCAATCTGCTGCAAGGCCAGCAGGCCGGTGGGGTTTTTCCCCTTCTTAAACTGTTCCTGGATCATCGACTCCAGCTCCTCACAGAATGCCTGGTAACGGCAAATCCCACAGTGAGAAGGCAAGGGTAACTCACGCAGACTGCGCTGCTGCTCGTTTCCATCCAGTCCTAGGAAGGTGGACGGATCCTCTCATATACAAATAATTGAGGTAAAAAATTGGCACATTCTTTCTGGAAGGAATTTAACAATATAAACGCTTAACAATGTGAGCAGGCATCCTATTCCTAGGAGTCCTTTCTTAGGAAGTACCTAGGGATGTTCAAGGTTCATCTGTAAGGATGTCCCGCAGCAGCACTGACAGAGGCGAACAGGTGAACCCACAGGTGAAGCTGCAGAAGACAAAGCCATGGACCCACCTGACCGGCAGTCACCAGCCTCTCGGACCCCGCGGACCACAGACTGCGGCCGCTGCAGCTGACAATGGACTGCTATGTGCTTTCAACGCGAAAGGCCACGTAAATGGCATAAATGTACTCTTTTTTTTTTAATATATATATTTTATTGATTTTTGTACAGAGAGGAAGGGAGAGAGATAGTTAGAAACATCAATGAGAGAGAGTCAACGATCAGCTGCCTCTTGCACACTCCCTACTGGGGATATACCCGCAACCAAGGTACATGCCCTTGACCGGAATCGAACCCGGGGCCCTTCAGTCCCCAAGCCGACGCTCTATCCATTGAGCCAAACCGGTCCCGGCATGTACTCTTGATATGTATTGGAGTTAAAAGGTTTTAAAGAGCCGAAACCGGTTTGGCTCAGTAAATAGAGCGTCGGCCTGTGGACTGAAAGGTCCCAAGTTCGATTCCAGTCAAAGGCATGTGCCTTGGTTGCAGGCACATCCCCAGGAGGGGGTGTGCAAGAGGCAGCTGATCGATGATTCTCTCTTACCAATGTTTCTAACTCTCTATCCTTCTCTCTTCCTCTCTGTAAAAAATTAATAAAAAATATATATATTTTTAAATGGTTATAAAGAACAAAACTGCATCTTTTATAAGAGCAGATGCATATATAAACACAGAAAGACTAAAATACATCAAAATGCTCATTGTAATTCTGTGACAGAATCATTAGTAATTTTCATGTTCTACTTTACGCTTCTCAGTATTTTCTTCATAATACATATTTAAAATTAATCTTAAAAAGAAACCCTAAAATACTCATCCTTTATTTTTAAAAAATCCTAAATTAGGCAGAAAGATTAATAAGTTGGGTTGATGGAAATTTTAACATGAAATCACTATTGAAATACACATAATTTATAATTTCCCAAAAAACTATTGAAATTTTTCATATATCCTATAAAGAAATATCTCCAAATAATTATAAATAACATTTAATGTGAAAGTCTGAGTTCACTGGTCACCCAGGCCTGATGACAAGCACTCCAAGGGCCGCTGTGCGGTTCTATGTGAACCTTACTTCTAGCCTGTCGCTCGAGCTGAGGAGATGGGTGGCGAAGGGACAGACTCAGCTCACCTGGCACTCGAGGGAAGCAAACAAAAGCAGGCGCCACGGCGTTAATTCAGTGCCATGAAAGAATGCCGAGCGCCAGGAGCCCTGCCGCCAACCAGGCTACCCGATGCCAGCCAGCGCCTTCCGCGGCAACGAAGGAGGGAGGGGGGCTGCAGGGCCTTTGACCGCAGGGAAAGCTGTGTCACAGACGGCTACCTCTGATGGCCGTGAGGCGGCAGGGACCCAGAGAGACATGCCCAGCAGTAGGCAAGGAGACACTCAGACAGATGGCCCACTAACCCTCAGAGCATGCTGGGCACAGGGCATGCAAAAGCTAAATCAAACAGATCCCTGCCCTCAGGGGCTCTCCATCTGAAAAACCAATCTATTCCCATGCTTTCAAATCCACAGACAGCTCTAAGGAAGCTCAATTCAACATACCCTAAACATGCACTACACACACGACACTCTGCTCCAGGACGCCATGCGCACTGCGTGACTGTGCAGGGACTTGACTGTCTGCACAGAGCCTGGCACTCCCTCCCCAGGGATGTTGCTTTTATGTAGGAACACTGCTCAAGCCAAAAGTCTAGATGTGCACTGATTCCTTTTCCTTCTCACCTCTTCCTCTTATTGATCCCACATTCAAAATGAGACTCAAACGCGTCTCCCCCTCACCCCTCCCCACCAGCACCTTACCAGCCCCCATCCCTCTGGCCTGGAAGACGCTGTCTCCCTGGCCCCACAGGAGGCCCGCTCCTGTCTACACCAGAACCAGGCTGCGTTCTGAAAAGCTGAGCGCCTCTTTCCTGTCTGCAGCCCTCAGTAACTGCTGTGCTCTGAGAGCAACACAGCCCTGACCTGAGCCTCCCCAGCTCCAGGACCCGCCCCTCCTCCCTCCCCAACCTGCTGCAGCTTTCCTGGTCAGAACACTGGCCTTCCGCCTCCTCTGCTCACACACACTGGAGCCCACCAATGCCCTGGTCCTGGGAATGGCCTCCCTCACCCTGGAATGCTCCTCCCCTTGCCCCCTGCACAGCAGCCAGCTCCTTCCCCTGGCTGAGTTCAGATTCACCTTCCTTCCTCAGACAGGCTTCAATAAGAGGAAGAGGAAGAAGAGGAAGAAGGAAAAAGATAAAAAATATGGACAATAAAATGGCAACAAATAAACATCAACAACTGAATCTAAATGTCAAAATAAATGAACAACGAACAAAATAAACTAATGAATAAAACAGAACCAGCCAGAGGCATGGCAACATGGAACAGAACAGCAGCAGTGAGAATCGCTAACGGGTCGCCTAAGACCATCGGAAAACACAGACATTTACATTACAATTCATAACAGTAGCAAAATTGCATTATGAAGTAGCAACGAAAATAATTTTATGGCTGTAAAAAATACATGAGGAACTGTATTAAAGGGTCAGGGCATTAGAAAGATTGAGAACCACTGACATAAGATAATAAACATTAATAAAAAATTCAGTGACTATCTGCCAATGGTATGCCACAAATTAAGGTGACCAGACGTCCCGCTTTTTAACAATTTGTTCCGCGTCCCACGGCGTTTTTAAAAAGTCCCAATTTTGGGAAAGATTCTTTTAAATCCCTTGGACTTTTTAAAAATGCCGCGGGATGTGGGGCAAACTGTTAAAAATCGGGACTGTCCCACCAAAGCCGGACATCTGGTCACCTTACACAAGACTAAGATAGTAACGTCAGAAAGACCCGCAGAATGCGGCTAACAGGGCAGCAGGTCCCCAGGAGGGAAGATAAGACAGCTCCTTTGCCTAGAGGCCCAAACAGAGACACTTTGGTGGGTGTGACTGCGGTTCAAAAGCTGGCCAGTCAGTAAGCCGGGCACTGCCGAGGCCTACACGTGCCCGGCACCCAGCTAGGTATTGCGGAGGAAACAGCGATTTATAAAGGTGCCGATAAATGAAGATTCTGAGAAGCAGGGAGAGTAAAAGGGAGAAATAAACTCCTGCTACCCTTTAGGACACGGAAGATTTCCCCCACTGCCTGGTAACGTGAACTAAACAGAATTCTTCCAACAGCAAACACACTATCCATAGAAGCACTGATTTCCTGCGTTCAGACCGCGTGACCATGGCACAAGGGCGGTCAGAGGGCAGCGCTGGGGGAGGAGATGCTGGCGGAGAAGCCGCTCTTACAGGGCTCTGCAGGATCATGGACACTCTCTTCTTCTGCTCCATCATGTTGAAGTCCTGGCGAAGGTCAGGTGCCATGTTCCGCTCCCGCAGGTACTCTGGGTTATTCTCATCCACCCTGTCGAAGTACCTCTCTTTGTGAGGGGCTGTGGTCGGGGGTGGTGAGGTCACCACTGCAGCCTGAGTGTCACCATTCATGGTAGAATCTTCTAGGTTCCTATGGAATAAAAATGAAAGGAAGTATTGTTTCTGAATCAGCATTTCACAACGGGCACACCGCCTGACAAGCACATCTGCAGTGTGAGGACCTCGCCGCCGGCCGGCCCATCGGAGCCACGACGTGGGAGGCTTCTCTGTGGCCCTGGCCGACCGGCCCTCGCCACCCTGCACCAGCCAACGGCCTTTCTCGTCCTTGCCCCATTCTTCAGCAGACAACAGACGCTGAACAAAGCTGCTATGTCTTCTCCCAACCTGAAGGACCAGACAGTACAAACTTGACGGACAGTTTAAAGTCAAGACATTGTCCCACTCCGTTCTTTTCTGGACAAACTTGATTTAGGTTATTTTTCTAAGAAAGTTTCAGTAATGATTTTAAGATTCCCTAATAGCTCAATAAGGGAGAAGCTGCTCACACATCTATGCACACAGGTAAGAAATGACCCTCTTCAGCACCTCCTTTTCGGTTCAATAGTAGGTACCAAAATGTCAGCATGCCCTACTTTGTGAATAACCCAAAAAGTCTGCTAATATGTGCCTAGCACCAAGAAGGTACTTACTTTACATCCTTTTTAATCCCAATCTTGTATTTGAAACTAGAGGCCAGTGCATAAAATTCATGCATGAGTAGGGTCCCTAGCAGCTGCTGCCGCCTGCCGGGGCCTCCCTTCTAAACTAAAGGTATGATAGAAATAACAGCAAGCTTAAAGTGACAGTATTTCAAGGACTGAAAAAGCATGAATATAACAGGAGACTAAAAGTCAACACAAAATAAAAGAACTGATTACCTAAAATAAAATGTAGTCTTTAAAAGCACTATTCTCTAAATGCTTCCTTTAAAATTTTAGTTTACTGTTTACTGTAACCTCGTTTGCTCCAAAACAACAACCCAAGAACAAAACAATAATGGTTGTCTGACATTTCTCTAAATGAAGTGAAGCTGAACATTCTGAGCCAATGATAAAATGTCCTATTTCTTTTGGGCGGGGGGAGACTAAAGGATATACAGTATATTAACTTCTCTATGAAGTTAGATGAGTCCCAAAATTAAGACATTTCATCAGTAAATAGGAACACAGAACATTTAAGAAGCAACTATAACTGCTTCCTGGTTTCCAGAGCTGACCGGAAGAAAAGAAACTTTGTAAAACCAACATGTTAAAGATAAGGTAGAGGCTGCTCTGTTTTTATTACAAATTGCTGTGTTAATGGGACAAGGTAGACTGCAAACCAGATATATATGCATTTCATTCCTTTAATAAGGAAGTCTATAAACTTCAATCAAAATACACATATTCTGAGTCCAATAATTAAAAATAAGCATTCTCGCCGAAACCGGTTTGGCTCAGTGGATAGAGCGTCGGCCTGCAGACTAAAAGGTCCCAGGTTCGATTACGGTCAAGGGCATGTACATTGGTTGTGGGCACATCCCTGATAGGGGGTGTGCAGGAGACAGCTGGTTGATGTTTCTAGCTTTCTATCCCTCTCCCTTCCTCTCTGTGGAAAATCAATAAAATATATTTAAATAAATTAATAAATAAGCATTCCCTGGCCAGGTGCTCGGTTGATTGGAGCATCTTCCCGTACACCAAAAGGCTTTGGGTTGGATTCCTAGTCAGGGCACATACACAGGTTGCAGGTTCCATCCCCAGTCGGGAGGCAACTGATCAATGTTTCTCTTTTGAGCTCTTTCTCCCTCTCCCTCTCTCTCTCAAATCAATTTTTAAAATTTTCTTTTAAAAATTCTCGGGCCCTAGCCGGTTTGGCTCAATGGATAGAACATCAGTCTGTGGACTGATAGGTCCCAGGTTCAAATCCAGTCATGGTCGCATGCCCTGTTTGCAGACTATCCCTAGTAGGGAGCATGCAGGAGGCAGCTGATCAATTATTCTCTCTCATCATTGATGTTTCTATCTCTTCCTCTCTGAAATCAATAAAAAAATATATTTTTTTTAAATCCTCAGGTGACTTTTAAATATTTTTAATTATTGGACTCAGAATATGTGTATTTTGATTGAAGTTTATAGACTTCCTTATTAAAGGAATGAAATGCATATATATCTGGTTTGCAGTCTACCTTGTCCCATTCACATGGCAATTCGTAATAAAAACGGAGCAGCCTCTGCCTTATCTCTCAGGTTATCTCTGATACTCTCCTTTAGAAAAATAAATGAATAAATCAGTAAACAAACAATTCCATTTTTAAAATACAAAACCTATACTTGGTTTCCTGTCAGTTATGGCTTCAGGTTTCACTAACCTAATTTTAAGAGTGGGTTAAGACAGCAAATTTTTCCTAGGAAGAACTCTACAAGAAATTATTATTTAATCCAGTCTTTTTTTTTTTATGAAAAAATACAGACATAACAATTCTCTACATATGGGGCCAGGTGGGCACTTGAAATATGGGGGGACTATTCTGTAAAGTATATGATTGTCTAACCACTATGCTGTACACCTCAAACTAATACAGAATAATTGCAAACTGTAATTGAAAAAGAAAGAAGGAAGGAAGGAAGGAAGGAAGGAAGGAAGGAAGGAAGGGAGGGAGGGAAGGAGGGAAGGAGGAGGGGGAGAGAAACCAACCCAGATTCAGGCTTTCAAAACAGGGTGAGGCAAAAGTAGACTTACAGTTGTTTGGAAAAATAATTCAATTAATAAATAATAATACAAAAATGAACTATGTGTTTTGAGTAATCACAACTCTAAACCTACATTTGCCCCATCCTATGTTTTCCCCACTTTGGGGTTCTTTTAACATCTGAGTAGGTTTATTTTTTTTATCTGGAAAAACAACAGATTCCATATCTGGCTTAGAACATTCTAATTAATAACTCTAAAAGAGCAACAGTTTTACTTTGTGCCATGCCAAATAACAAGATGAAATCCATCTGGAAATAAATGTTAAAAGTAGCTTTTTGTTTTGCAAGAAAAAAATAATTCTGGAAACTTAATTTTTAAAATAGAAACATCAGCCCTAGCTGGTGTGGCTCAGTGGATAAAGCGTCGGCCTGCAGAATGAAGGTCTCAGGTTCAATTCCGGTCAAGGGCACATGCCCAGGTTGTGGGCTCAATTCCCAGTGTGGAGCATGCAGGAGACAGCTGATCAATGCTTCTTCTCTCTCATCACTGGTATTTCTATCTCTTTCCCCCTCTCCCTTTCTCTCTGAAATCAATAAAAATATTTTAAAAATAAAAATAAAATAGAAACAATCAATGTCTAATACACATGATTTAACATAAATATTAAAATCTCAATACCATATTATAAAACTAAAGATTGTTCGTTGTAACATATATAAGATTATAACATGTTTAAGTGAAATGTGTAAAATTTCCTATTCTATAATCTTATCAATATTATAATTATCACACAGACAAGATTATATCATGGAAAGTAAGCTATTAAAGTCAAATAAATTGACTCAAGAAGCATATAAATTGCTATGATTTTACCTGTGTAAAATTTAAAGATGTCACAAATCCTAATGTGTTAATACCTAAATCAATGAACTCTCTGGGAACAACACTCTCAGACATCCACATCCAACATAACCCAGAAGTCTGGATGAGCCACGCCAAACAAGCCTGGCCTGCACGTGTGCCGCCTCCCGTTTCTGTCCTGCCCCCACCATTCCGATCTAGCTCCTTACCACCCACCTCCTGGGGGCGAAACAGCCTCCTAAACAGTTTCTCTCTTCTAGGTCCTAACAACACCCACACCAGTCCTCTCCACAGCTAGCCAGAGGGAGGTTCAAAATCATGGCACTCACTCCCTGCATAGCCTGACAGCTAGTTACAGGACTTTATCTGGATCATGATTCAAACAAACTGTAAAAGCAAAAATACAGAATGGCATTTGGGCTCTGGACAGCATGGCTCAGTTGGCTGGAGCGGTGTACCAACCGAGGATATGCAAACAAAGACTCGGGGCCACAACAGAGATGGACACACCAGCAGGCAGAGCACCTCCAGCGGTGGTCGCAGAAAGAGCAGGCAGAGGGTGCTATGGCTGAATGGCGTCTCCAGAAATTGTTGAAACTCAAACCCCCAGCACCTCAGAGTGGCCATCCCTGGAAAGAGTGCGGATTGCTGAGTTAGATGAGGCGTTACCAAGGGATACTGGACAGATACAAGTACAGGGAGAACGCCACAGGAAGATCAGCTGAGCGACGCGCCACAAGCCAAGGAACCCAAAGATGCCAGCCAATCAGCAGCAGCTGGGGCACGGCCTGGACCACACTCTCCCTCAGTCTCAGAATGAACCAACCCCAGACACCTTGACCTTGCTCTCCAGGCTCCAGAACTGCCAGGCTAGTTTCTACTGTTTATGCCCCCAATTTGTAGTACAGTAAGCCCTCGATTTTTCAAACTCCATTTAATGGACTTAGGATTTAATGGACAAATTTTCTGGTCCATATGTCATATGTGAAAATTAACACTGTTCATTTTATTTATTTTTTAAAAATATATATTTTATTGATTTTTTACAGAGGAAGGAAGAGGGATAGAGAGCTAGAAACATCGATGAAAAAAGAACATCGACCAGCTACCTCCTGCACACCCCCCTACCGGGGATGTGCCCGCAACCAAGGTACATGCCCTTGACCGGAATCGAACCCGGGACTTCTCAGTCTGCAGGCTGACGCTCTATCCACTGAGCCAAACCAGTTTTGGCTACCCTGTTCATTTTAAAATGCTTTTAACCAACAATTTCTTATAATTAAATTAACAAGTTATATTTTGTTATTAATTCACTGTTGTTGTTTGTTTTTTTGTTTGTTTTTTTTTTGGGGGGGGGGTTTAATCCTCACCCAAGGATTTTTTCCCACTGGTTTTTATTTTTTTTATTTTTTTTTACGCCAATTTCATTTATTGACACTATTTTAAATGTTTGCTTATTGCCTGGCAAACACTATCAGGGTATCAGGTGCTGGGCAAAAACAGAGGAAATTACACCTTTGATGGAATAGGCAGCCACCATAAAGGGGGGGCTATCGGTGTTAACCAGAGGAGCACACGCTGAGACCTCACCAGACTTAAAGAAGACACCGCCACCATGGAACAGTCGGATCATGATTCCAGGAGATTTCCTGAGGGTTGGCATCACCAAAGATTGAAGAGTATGGCTGGAGAGGAACAACTAAATTGTGAAGAAAAGGCATTTCAGGTCTGGGAATACACAAAACCAACTTAATGCTATCGCACTGGTTTTTGGAGAGTGGGGCGTGGGGGCGGGAGGAGAGCATTGCTAAGACAGACACATCGCTCGGCTGCCTCCCGCACACACCCTGACGGGGCCAGGGACAGACCTGCAACCAGGTGCATGCCCTTGACCTAAATCAAACCTGCGATACTTTGGTGCATGGGGACCACACTCTAACCACTGAGCAACATCAGACAGGGCAATTTGTCCATTTTTTTAACAAACCCACTCGGACTTTCAGCTTTATATAACAGACTTTCAGCTTCAGCATTTAGAAACCCTCTCACCCGAATTAATCTCTTATTTAAAGGTTTTACTGTGCGCTGCCACAGCAGAAAACTAAAAGAGGGCTGTCCAGAAAGCTTCACAGAAGAGATGCTTTTATTTATTTTTAAATTTAATTGATTTTAGAGAAAGGGAGAGGGAGAGGAACATTGATGTGAGAAACTGACAGGCTGCCTCCCATACATGTCCTTCCTGACTGAGGATCAACCACTATCTAGGTATGTGCCCTAACCAGAAATCGAACCAGGGACCTCTCAGAACATGGCATAATGCTCCTCCAACTGACTCACACCAGCCAGGGCAAGAAATACTTTTAGAGCCTGGCCAGTGTGGCTCAGTGGTTGAGTATCACCCTATGAACCAGGAGATCATGGTTCAATTCCCAGGTTGCGGACTTGATCCCCAGCAGGGGTATGCAGGAGGCAGCTGATCAATGTTTCTCATTGATGTTTTTCTCTCTCTCCTCCTCCCTTCCTCCCTGAGATCAATTAATATAGATATATACATACATAATTAAAGAGAGAGATGCTGCTAGAGCTAAGCAGGAGCTTCCAGGTGGCTTGGGACAGGTGGCAGTCACTGGGGAATGAACACCTGCTGAGCTGTAGAGATGGCAGCACAAAGAGGCAGCACAGTGAGGGAGCGTCAATGGCCCCTTCCTTCACACAGGGTGTCCGGCACCCACTCCGGAGCTCCCACGCCCTAACTGAACTAGCTGTCTCCAAACCTTCAGCCCCTCCTCTCAGCCCCAACTCAAACAGTTCCTGTCTGTGAAGCCTCCCAAGGCCTGAGCTGGCACTTGGCCTCTTGTGTTCCAAGACGCCTGTCCTCACCTCCTTGCAGCCATTTTCAAACAAGATCAAATCACTTGTGCAGATGCTTGTTCCCTCCCGTTTGGGGGCCCATGAAGACAGGCACACAATGACTAACTCACTTTTTGTAAGCAAGCCCTGGGAGAGAGCTTCACAAATAGTAGTGACTCAACTTTGTTTGTTCTGAAGTAGGTACCCGATGCAAGGACACCCTAACTTCTCTGAACAGCTCCGTGAGGCTCACTTCCTCACCAAAGCCCAGTAAGTAACCACGTGAGGTGATGGCTGTGTTCACCAACCTGGCTGTGCGAATTGTCTCACAGTGTATACACATATCAAACTGTCATGCAATAGCCTTTAAATATATTACAGTTTTGTCAATTATACCTCAACTAGAGGCCTGTGCACCAATTTGTGCACAGGTGGGTCTGGCAACTGGGACCGGCTGGCTGGGGGAGAGGGGAAGGGGCCGAGGGAGGTTCTGATGGGGCAATTGGGACCAGCCTGCCTGAGAGAGAGGCCACAAAAGATTGGCCATGGGAGCACACTGACCCCCAGGGGGCAGCTCCTGCATTGAGTCTGCCCCTGGTGGTCAGTGTGCATCATAGCAACTAGTCAACCAGTTGTTCCCTCATACGGTCACTTAGGCTTTTATATAAAGAGATATAAGCTTAAAAAGGCTTAAAAATAAGTAAAAGTGAAGCCTTTGCTAAAAAAAAATGATAAGATTTTTTAAAATTTATTTTTCAAGTACAGCTGACATACATTATATTAATTTCGGTGTAAAATAAAGTGATCAGACCTGTCTAGACCGTAAGAAGTGATCACCCGTAAGTGCAGTACCCACTTGGCACCATAGTTATTACAATATTGACTCTGTTCCCTAGGCTGCACTTTATATCCCAGTGACTGTACCTCTTAATCCCTTCACCTTTTCACCATCACACCCCTCCGCCCGGCAATCATCAGTTCTCTGTATCCATGAGTATTTGTTTTGTTCATTCCTTTTGTTTTTTAGATTTCACATTAAGTGAAATCATATGGTATTTGTCTTTCCCTGAAGGGTAGAAGACTTTAAACAGGCTTAGGGGAGACGGCACCGTGCTGCAGACAGCCCACCCCTGTCTGGCGCCTCGGGTGGGAAACGGGAGACTGGGATGGCCAGGCCAGAAATTCATCACAAACGCTCAGAAACCTCAAATTCTAGAGGGCTGCTGTGCCAGTCAGCGAACAGGGAGCCGATCCCTTTTCTGCCGCAGGAGGAAGCCCAGCACGGGGTCCCCTCCTGGGTAAAGGGAACCCATCACCACCAGCCAGAACCCTCACTGCGCACGTTCCGAGCCGGCTGCCTACTTCTTCGGACAGGCGCCCCGCTGTGTTCAGGGTCCTCCGCACAGCTGCAGGCTGACAAGACCTCCTGCTTGGGATCCTGAGCTCAGTTAAAGCCGTTAATTCCTCTGATCAGATTATTCTATTCCCGTCTCCCCATGTCCTGTAACAGATGAAATGGCTCAAAAACCCCCTTTAAAACAGTCCCTGTTTACTCTGGGGTAAGTACTGATTAGAAACTCCTTTTTGCAGGTATGAACTCACTTTTTTCTGCTGATAAGGAAGCAGGCGCAAAGCAGTAATGGTGTTGCTAGGTCTGACCCCGGGCTGCCCGTAAACTCCACTATATGCCATCTCTGGCCATCACATGTCCCAGCAAGCTCACTTAGAAAAGGGAGCAAGCTCTGGCAGGCAGCTCAGCTGGTTAGAGCGTCATCCCCATCCACCAAGGTGGCAGGCTCAATCCCCAGAGGGCACACACAAGAATTGCATAAGTAAGTGGATCAACAAATCTCTCTCTCTCTCTCCCTTCACGTCTCTAAAAATCAATAAGACTTTCAAAAGGAAAGATGCCTGGGCCAGTGTGACTCAGTTAGCTGGGCGTCATCCTGTGAAACAAAGCAGTGCTGTTCGTTCCCAGTCAGGGACAGGCCGCTGTGGGCTTGACCCGCAGGCAGGGCATGCCGGAGGCAGCGAACCAACAATCCTCTCTCATCCCTGATGTTTCTCTCTCCCTCCCTTTGATAACAATATACTACAAGAGAATATAAATAAAATAAGCCTCACTGAGGTACCACATGAAAGAGGACACAGTATTCTGCATTTCCAGCAGCATGTTGACACAGACACTGTTTGAAGTTTTATAGTTGAATACTTATTTTTTAATTAAGCCTTTATTGTTGAAGGTATTACATATGCACATATCTAAGTGTTTCCGTAGGTGGCCCTCTCCTGACTTCACAGGTGGTAAAATGCAGGTTCTAAGAGGCCGCCTTAGCCTGAGGTAGAGACAGCCAGTTAACAAAGACTCAGGTTGCGTTGGGAATGTACAAGGTTAAAAGAAACCCCCAGTCTCGCCTCCAAAATGACTGCTTCCACCCGAAGCAGTGATGGGGAGCAGTGACAGGGGGCAGGGATGTGGGGGCAGTGTGGGGAGCAGTGACAGGGGGCAGGGGTGTGGGGGCAGTGTGGGGAGCAGTGACAGGGGGCAGGGATGGGGGGGCAGTGTGGGGAGCAGTGACAGGGGGCAGGGATGGGGGACAGTGTGGGGAGCAGTGATGGGGGGCAGGGACGGGGGGGGGACAGTGTGGGGAGCGGTGACAGGGGGCAGGGATGGGGGGCAGTGTGGGGAGCAGTGATGGGGGGCAGGGACGGGGGGCAGTGTGGGGAGCAGTGATGGGGGGCAGGGATGGGGGGGCAGTGTGGGGAGCAGTGATGGGGGGCAGGGATGGGGGGGCAGTGTGGGGAGCGGTGATGGGGGGCAGGGATGGGGGGGACAGTGTGGGGAGCGGTGACGGGGGGGCAGGGACGGGGAGGCAGTGTGGGGAGAAGTGATGGGGGCAGTGTCAGGGGACAGTGATGGGGAGCAGTGACGGGGGGCAGGGATGGGGAGCAGTGTTGGGGGACAGTGATGGGGAGCAGTGATGATGGGGAGCAGGGACGGGGAGCAGTGATGGGGGGCAGGGATGGGGAGCAGTGTGGGGAGCAGTGATGGGGGGCAGGGACAGGGGGGTGGGGGTCAGTGTGGGGAGCAGTGATGGGGGGCAGGGCCGGGGGCAGGGATGAGTGGGGAGCAGTGATGGGGGGCAGGGCCAGGGGGTGGGAGGCAGTGTGGGGAGCAGTGATGGGGGGCAGGGACGGGGGGAGGGGACAGTGTGGGGAGCAGTGATGGGGGGCAGGGATGGGGGGCAGTGTGGGGAGCAGGGATGGGGGGTGGGGCAGTATGGGGAGCAGTGATTGGGGGCAGTGTCAGGGGACAGTGATAGGGAGCAGTGATGGGGACAGGGACAGGGAGCAGTGATGGAGGGCAGGGATGGGGGGCAGGGACCGGGGGTGGGGGGCAGTGTGGGGAGCAGTGATGGGGGCAGGGACAGGGGGTGAGGGGCAGTGTGGGGAGCAGTGATGGGGGCAGGGACCGGGGGTGGGGGGCAGTGTGGGGAGCAGTGACGGGGGCAGGGACGGGGGGTGGGGGGCAGTGTGGGGAGCAGTGACGGGGGCAGGGACGGGGGGTGGGGGCAGTGTGGGGAGCAGTGATGGGGGGCAGGGCCGGGGGCAGGGACGGGGGTGGGGGGCAGTGTGGGGAGCAGTGATGGGGGCAGGGCCGGGGGGGCAGTGTGGAGAGCAGTGATGGGGGCAGGGACGGGGGGTGGGGGGCAGTGTGGGGAGCAGTGATGAGGGGCAGGGCCAGGGGGACAGTGTGGGGAGCAGTGACGGGGGCAGGGACGGGGGGTGGGGGGCAGTGTGGGGAGCAGTGATGGGGGCAGGGACCGGGGGTGGGGGGCAGTGTGGGGAGCAGTGACGGGGGCAGGGACAGGGGGTGAGGGGCAGTGTGGGGAGCAGTGATGGGGGGCAGGGCCAGGGGGACAGTGTGGGGAGCAGTGACGGGGACAGGGACGGGGGTTGGGGGGCAGTGTGGGGAGCAGTGACGGGGACAGGGCCGGGGGGGCAGTGTGGGGAGCAGTGATGGGGGCAGGGACAGGGGGTGAGGGGCAGTGTGGGGAGCAGTGATGGGGGGCAGGGACAGGGGGTGGGGGGCAGTGTGGGGAGCAGTGACGGGGGCAGGGACCGGGGGTGGGGGGCAGTGTGGGGAGCAGTGACGGGGGCAGGGACGGGGGTTGGGGGGCAGTGTGGGGAGCAGTGACGGGGACAGGGCCGGGGGGGGGCAGTGTGGGGAGCAGTGATGGGGGCAGGGACGGGGAGCATCTCTTTAAGCCTATGCTGGCTCCCCTGCAGCCACCACGCCCCCAAATCACCTGGCGCCTCCTCTGCGCACCAAGCAGGCAGACGCCCCTTCCCCTGGCCTCAAGGACGAAGGGCACGGTTTCCTGCTGAACTAGCAGCACTGGCACACTGGCCCTGAGCCCACAGCCCCGAGGGAGCGCAGCCCTCGCCCCCAGGAGAGGGCGGCCTCACAGCGCCCACGGCGGCCAGGGAGCAGCTCCACAGTGCGCTCCGCTGCGGCCCAGTGGGCGGTGAGGACTAGGCGCCTTCTCATCAATGTGATGAAGTTCTCTGTCAAAGTTTAAATGTTACCCCTTCATTCTATTTGTTGATTTTATTTTTGTCAATCCTCACCTCAGGATGTTTTTCCCATTAATTTTCAGAGGAAGTTGGAGAGGAGAGGGAGGGAGAAGGGGGGAGGGAAGAAAGGAAGGAGGGAGGGAAGGACACACATATCAGTTGGTTGCCTCCCTAACCCAGGATAGAAGCTGCAACCCAGATACATGCCCTTGACGGGGAATCGAACCTGTGATCCTTGGCAGTGTGGGCTGGTGCTCTAACCACTGAGCCCACCTTCCAGTACTGAGCCCTTCCTTTTGAAAGTAGGAAAACTGAGGCTCGGAGGAGAGAAGATGGCAGAGAGCAGCAGACGGAAACAAGGTCCGCGCAGGACCACCTCTCAGAGGGAAGGCATGCAATATGCCTGCGCAGCGGCCGACCACAGGGAGCACGCGGTGTTACCACCAGGACCACTATAAAATCCATGGCTGTCCTCTTAGAATGGAACCGCCGAGGGCAGGCTTGTGTGCCTCACTCCCTCCTGCACTCACGGCGCTCAGACGGGAGTCCTCAGGAGCAGGCATTGGGAACGAGCCAGGACAGGTCACATCCCGGATGGCAGTGCCAACTCTGACCAAGGAAAGCCGTCACTGCTTCCTTCCTTCAGTCACAGTGACGTCTGGCCGGAGAGGCCCTGGGAGAGCGGCTCACGGAACACCCACATCTCAAGTCCAAACTGCGAACGGACAGTGTGTGTCAGACTGGCTTTGTGTTTTGAGTTACCTGGGTTTTGTGTTCTAAGAATTGCGTCAATTCCCAAAGTTGGTAGACAAAGCAAAAGTAGCTTTATCTGTCTCCAATGGGCTAGACTTGGAGACGCAAGCAAGTTCAATTCCCAGAGGCAGGGAAATAAGCAAAGCAAGAAAGGAGGCTTCTAGACCTCCCACTAAGTGCACTGGTGCTTACAGCGAAGCTCAGAAAGACTGCAAGGAGACCGAAGCACAGGTTGACCAGACACACGTGAGTGTAGAAAATTCTAAGTTAATTTAATACGGAAAAAACCTACCCTGCGCTCCAGTGGCACACATTAGGGGCTCTGTTTAACTACATCAGCCTAAGGTGCGAGTATTTCCCTGGAAATGCATGGATCTATACCGGGGCACGTTTTAGTAGCCATGAAACAGTGGGGTGCAGTATTTAATCTTATAAATGACCTCCGGCGTAAACATAGCCCATACTTCCCGTTGTTCAAACAGCACAGAGTGCATTGCAGCCATGTAACAAGGCGAACACACACCAAAGACGGACGTCAACAGGGCTAGCCGGGCTTCTGCCACCTTCTCCTCACTCGGCAGCCCAACCATCTGAAGGCTGAGTCAGAACAGGCTGCTTGGCCATTTCTGAGCGGCTGCAATAGCTCTATTCCCCACCTATCCTATCCTCTGCCTGAAATCAAGGTGAGGCCAGTAGGTGGTAAGCACATGCGTGGGTGACTCTCAGGTACTACGACTGCCGAAAACTGGTGCTAACAAACGGGAAGAAGAAAGTCTGTGGTCATCGGAGTTCAAACTCAGCCCAAATACTTATAGAAATGTGCCCTGGGCGAGTTCACGGTTCGCTCGCCAGTGCTCTCACTGGCAGAAGGGGGACGATAATAACACCCATCTTACAAGACTGTTGAGGAGTGGGCATGATATGCTCAGCATAAAGTCCTGTTCACTGGTTAGCATAAGCTGGACAGCTGGTACTGGAAACTCCTCCAGTTGGCTTTCAAAAACCTGGAACACAGCACTGGCTGGTGTTGCTAAGTGGTTAGACTGTCAGCCCACACATTGAAGGGTTGAGAGTTCCAATTCCCAGCCAAGGGCATGTACCCGGTTTGCAGGTTTCCCTGGGCTCCAGTCATGGTGCATGCAGAAGGCAACCAACCAATATGTCTCTCTCACATCCATTTCTCTCTCTCTCTTTGCCTTCCTCCCTCTTTTCCTCCCTCCCTTCCTCTCTTTCACTCTCTTTAAAAAAATCAATGGAGCCTGGCTCAGTGGTCGAGTGTCCACCTATGAACCAACAGGTCACGGTTCAATTCCCCGTTGGGGCACATGCAGGCTCAATCCTCAGTGTGGGGTGAGCAGGAGGCAGCCAATCAATAATTCTCTCTCACCATCGATGCTTCTCTCTCTCTCTCCACCTCTTCTTCCTTCTGTGAAATAAATAAAAACACATTAAAAAAAGGAACATCTATAATATAATAAAAACATACTTAACACTAATGAGTAAATTAATCTTTGGTAATTAAAATTCCCTAGAGTTACTTTACTTACCTAAATGAATGCCAATAATTCCCATATATAAACCCCATTTTTTAACAAGTACTAAACTTGTGGATTGAGGGAAACCCTATAATTTTTGCATATCCCTTTTGTTTAAAAATGAAAACAAAATGACTAAAAACTAGAAGTCTAACATCTGTATATGCACAGGTGCTTTAAAAACCTTAAAATTATGAGGCAATAGACTCGATTTTTAGAAATAAAATATTTTCAATTTGGGGGAAAAACTTGAAGGACAGTAGAAAAGATTCATGTTCAGTGACAGCTAGCTTTACCGACACACGAAGGGCGATTGGCCATGGGAACAGGGGAGAGCCCTCCAGAACAGGCTGCAGCACTAAGCAATGTGCCCACAGAGGAGAAGCCTAAAGCCCAGAGGAGCTGAGCTCTCCTCAAAGGAGCGAAGAGGACGCCCATCCTCCATCTGTCACTGAATACTGAGCTAAGTCCCACCAGCACTTTTAACCGGAACTTCACCGGCTGTGAAATGAGCGAATAGGTCATTCTTTCCCAACTATGTTAGACTGTGTGTTGAGAAAAATCTGAGCCCTGACCTTGCAGCCTGACCTTCTCAGGGTTATCCAGGACAGAAAGGATCCATCTAGTCAAGTTTAACCCCAAGCCTCAAATGAATATTAACACCTCATTTACTTAGGAGACGCAATTCTAACCAGGTCCCAAGAGTATGACATATTCCAAATGATTTCCACACAACAGTTCGGAACACTTCTCAAAAACTACAGCATATTTTAAAAAGCCAATAAAAATGTGACTCAAATAACTGCAACACCACAAATAAAAGAAACCTCCCAGAAAATGTGACCCTTTAAACAGTCTTAGTTGGAAGGCCCTGCCTGCGGTGGGAGCTCAAAGAGCAGCTGCTGAATGAAACAGAAGAATAGGATGTCTTTAAATAACTGTTTAAAGAGTGAACCCGACAATAATGTACAATAAAAGTAACTCCAAAATGGGTTATAGGATTAATATGAAATTTCACTCCCACTTTGGCCCACATTCTCTGAAAAGGAAATAGAGCTATTACTAAACTTTCCCCGCTTTGGCGGGTCAGAAGCGGCTACTTTATCTGGCATGTCTCTGATCAGCAGATGAAGATGAGTGTTTTCACGTATATTTACATCTGAAATTTCCCATAGGTTCTATTCATTTCTTTGTCTGCCTACCTCTTTATTGAAATCTTGATGTGTTTATTTCAACAAATTTGAAAGAAATAGTATATGTATTGACCTTTTGTTATATTTGGCATTCTATAATTTTCTTTTTAATGAGCAAATAGTTTAACATTTTGCATCCTTAGGTCCGCAAACCTTTTCCTTTGAGTTTGCTCCTAAAGAAAATGTTATCATTCCTTCACAAGTACACGGCTAATAAAATGCAGCAAGAAAGTTTTAAGACACTCTCTCTGACAAACATTTCACTTTGCTGTTTCTCACAATCTCTAGGATTTTCACATTTCTCCGTAACCCACCTGGAACTTATTTCGGGGAATGATATTTTCCAGTTATCTCATCACCAATTCTCTTGGAGACACAGGCATGCTTCTTCACTCCCCACCAGGATGTTTCAACTTTGCACCAGCAGCCCCCACTACCGCCTCATAATCTACTGCCTGACGATGAGACTGTTGATCATTTTTTGTACCAAAATTTCCTCCCTCGTTTGTAATAAAATACATTCAAATCACGTGTTTCAAGATTGTAAAGGCAGCCGAAACCGGTTTGGCTCAGTGGATAGAGCGTCGGCTTGGGGACTTAAGGGTCCCGGGTTCGATTCCGGTCGAGGGCATGTACCTTGGTTGCGGGCATATCCTCAATAGGGGGTGTGCAGGAGGCAGCTGATCGATGACTCTCTCTCATTGATGTTTCTAGCTCTCTATCCCTCTCTCTTCCTCTCTGTACAAAATCAATAAAATATATTATATTAAAAAAAAAAGATTGTAAAGGCAATATATATAACTTTTTTTTTAGTAGATGAAGATATATATAATTTTTATATATTTGAAAGCCTAAGCGACTGTTACGACTGAATAAGTCAACTGTCTGCTATTATGCGCACTGACCACCAGGAGGCAGACACTCAACTCAGGAGCTGCCCCTGGAGCTCCATACGCTCCCACAGCCAACCTCCCTTGGTCCCTACCCCCAGCCGGCCGGCAGGCCCCAGTCGGCCCCAATTGGGACTCAGTGACTTGGCCCCGATCGGCCCCAATTGCTGGCCAGGCCGAGGGACCCTACCCATGCACAGTTCGTGTGCTCAGCCTCTAGTTAGAAATAATAAGTGTAAAATATCTACCATAGTATCTGGCACATAATGGAGCCGGATAAATAAATAATTTAATTATCTGATGAGAACATAAAACATGCTACAAAATTCATTCCAAAAACTTAAAAAACATTGTTTAACCAATTAAAAGTTAACTTTCAGTTAAAAATAACATTCAATTATAAGTTCAATTATTAGTATTTTACCTTTTCATATTTTAAGTAAAACTCCAGTGTTCTAACTGTATCAATACATGCAACACTAATTATGAGATTTCTCATTTTAATTCAATTCCTAAACCAATATTCTAGTGAAACTGCTGGAACAGACTTGGGTGTGGTTTTGAAAACAACTGGGTGAGGCAATTAAAGATAAGCCAACTAACCACGTGTTTAGTAGAAATGAACTTTAATGCACTCGATCCTGTTTCTAGTTCCAAAATCTGTCTGATAGCAATGGTTCAGAAAGAATCTGGCTTGGGGCTTCATCAAAACGCCATTAGCCTCTCAATGCTAACTGGTTCATTAATGTGCTGGTTTAGCCCTAGCTGGTTTGGCTCAGTGGACAGAGCATCGACCTGCAGACTGAATTCCAGTCAAGGGCACACGCCCGGTTACAGGCTTTATCCCCAGTGTGAGACATGCAGGAGGCAGCCAATCAATGATTCTCTCTCATCATTGATGTTTCTATTTCTCTCTCTCCCCATTCCTCTCTGAAATAAATAAATATATTTTTTAAAAAGAAAGAAAGAAGGAATTGCTAAATGGGAAGTAAATCTAAAGAATGTTTTTGGAGAATATAGTGATAACTAGAGGCCCGGTGCATGGAACTCATGCAAGGCTAGGCCCTCCCAGCCTCGGCTGCCTCACGGCCCTGCCCACTGGTCATTCCAGAAGGTCGTTCCGCTGTCTGGTCTAATTAGCATATTAGCTCTTTATTATATAGGATGACATCCAATTTATGTGGTTAAACAACAGGCTAGACAAAAATAATAACAACATTACCGGGACTGGTTTGGCTCAATGGATAGAGCGTCGGCTTGGGGACTGAAAGGTCCCAGGTTCGATTCCGGTCAAGGGCATGTACCTTGGTTGCGGGCATATCCCCAGTGGGGGGTGTGCAGGAGGCAGCTGATCGATGACTCTCTCTCATCGATGTTCCTGACTCTCTGCCTCTCTCCCTTCCTCTATGTACAAAATCAATAAAATATATTTTAAAAATAAATAAATAATAACAACATAGCATGTAACTTGATCACTGAGTTTAATTAGAGTATTTTAAAATACATTAAAGTATTTTAATGCCCTTGTTTTGTCTGGTACAGGAATGTAACATGTGAATATTAATTTCAGGCTTTGCTATATATGCATGATAAAATAACAAGGCTAACTATGAAAAGAACATAATAGAGTATACACTTCCCAAACCAAAAGAGAGGAATACATAAAGAAAAACAAAATAACTTGGTTGTTTAAAAAGGCAAGCTTGGAGGGGGAATATGACAAACAGAAAACAAAATGTAAGGTCTTAGAAAAAGTACACATTTACCAAAACCACAATAAACGTAACTGTACGAAACTGCCGGTTAGAAGACGACATTCCCCACTGTAGTAGGCTGAATAATGGTCACCAAGGCCTCAGTCCTGCCCCTGGAGCCTGTGATGCTACTGTTGATGGCAAAGACTTGGAGGACAGTGTGATCAACCTGAATGAGCCAGGTAGACCCCAAATGCAGCCACCAGTGCCCTTACAGAGAGGCACAGCCTGCCCTCCTGAGTCACAGATGTGAGAGAACAGGGCAGGGGACAGGAATAGAAGTCGGAGTGTTGCAGCCACGGCCTCAGAGGCCGGCAGCCATCAGGAGCCAGAGAGGCAGAAACAGCTCTCCTCCGGAACCTCCAGAGGAAGGACACCCCTGCCAACACCTTGATTTGACTCACTGATACCGATTTTGAACTTCTGGCCTCCAGACTGTGAGAGAGTAATTCTGTTGTTTTAAAGCACCACGTTTGTAATAATTTGTTGCAGCAGCCTCTATACACATAGCATAAGAACAGAACACGTGAAGTCTGAAAATAAATAAGTGAAAATAGGTAATCAAGTAAACACCAACCAAATAAAGCTGGAGTTCTGTATGAACATGAAATTAAAAGGCCATGGGAAATAAAAGCATTTCTTTAGGATGAAAAGGCGACTACATAACGACAAAAAGTTAACAAGAAGATGAAAACTATATATGCCTAATAAAATGGTATCTACACATATAAAGCGAAAACTGCTAGAACACAAAGAGAAACTGACAAATCTACCATCATACTCGGGAGATTAAAATATTGCTTATTAACAGGCAAAGTAGTTCAACAAATTACTAGTAAGGAAAAAATGGCAACAATATAATTAATAAGTTAGATCATTAAAAGACCATTAACAGAAAAGTGCACTTCCCTGTTTTTCAAAACAATTAACTTAAAGAATACATATTTTTCTCTAGACTACAAGGAACTTTCGTAAACAAGCACCTCATATCTGGATGAAAATAAAGAAAATCTCAACCAATTCCAGAGGATCAGTAGCATACAAACTTTTTCTCCGGTCACAACACAGTTAAATCAATAACAAATATAGACTTTTTAAAACCATACGTTCGGAGCCTGGTCGGGTGGCTTAGTTGGAGCATCCTTCTGTACACTGAAAGGTGGGGCAGGTTCAATTCCCAGGCAGGGTGGTGGGGTCTAATGTGTGTATGGGTCTCTCACCTCTCTCTCTCTCTCTGTTTATCTGTCTCTGTCTCTGCCTCTCTCTCATCAATGAAAACATATCTTCAGGGTTAAAAGGAAACATACATCTGGAAATTTAAAAGCACACTTTTAAATAACTTTTGAGTCAAAGAAACTATTGTAAACATTTAAACATAACTTTCATAATGATAAAGTTATACTTACTAGTAAAAACTGTTGAGTTCAGTAAGTAGCTACTTTCAGAGAAATGTACAGCCTTAAACACATATTTTTAAAAAAGAATAAGCAATCTTCTTCAGGAAGTTAGAAAAAGAACTCCAAACCACTTAGCAATCACACCCACTATATCTTAATATTTATAAACTTGAGGCCCAGTGCACAAATTTGTGCAGGGGGGTGGTGTCCCACAGCCCAGCCTGCACCCTCTCCAATCTGGGACTCCTGTCCACTGGGATTGGGCCTAAATGGACAGTCAGACATCCCTCTTACAATCCAGGCCTGCTGATTCCCAACCGCTCACCTGCCTGCCTGACTGACTGCCCCTAACCACTTCTGCCTGCCAGCCTGATCATGCCCGAACCACTCCCCTGTCATCCTAATTGATACCTAACTGCTCCCCTGCTGGCCCGATTGCCCTCAACTGCCCTCCCCTGCCAGTCTGGTCACCCCTAACTGCCCTCCCCTGCAGGCCTTGTCCCCCCAATTGTCCTTCCCTGCAGGCCTTGTCCCTCCCACTGCCCTCCCCTGCCAGACATCTTATGGTGGCCATCTTGTGTCCACATGGGGTGGCCATCTTGTGTGTTAGAGTGACAGTCAATTTGCATATTTCCTCTTTATTATATAGGATTCTAATCATAAACAATGATGATGGTCATATTACTAGTATAGCTTAGATTATAGCTACAAATGTTCTAATCACTGAGTTTAAGAACACAAACCATATGCCCGCTCAGGGAGAAAAAATGTACATGACAAAAGATGTAACTCATGCATCCATTCTTGCAAATGCCATGCAGCCGAAATTTTACTGAGAATAAAAATGATGTTAGTTTTTTTCACAGCACAGTGAAATCTGGGGTCAATGGCCTCAAGAGCTGAAATAACATACAAATACTTCAATCTATGAAAAAGTACTGGCAACTTTCCATAGTTGTAGTCAGCAAAGTCTGCACTATCTTTCTGAGAATTCTAACTCTCCCTAGTGCATTATGAAGCAATCAAAATGGAAAAAGATCCACCAAGAAAAATTAAATTATACTTTAAAGAATTGTTAGCTTGATTTTTTTTATGTGCAGATGGAGTATAATACTAATTTTTTTTTAATTTTTATTATTATTTTTTTAAATCAATCTTTATTATTCATATTATTACAAAGGTTCCTCATTTATTCCCTCCTCCACCAGGTTCCCACCCCACCCTCCGCCCCCTCCCCATCCCCCATTGTCCTCATTCACAGGTGCACAGTTTATGTTCAGTCTCTTCCTCCCTCCCTTTCCCCGATAGTAAATCCCTTTTCAGATAGTAAATCAGTTACTTAGCATTTTCTCATATCAATAATACCTCCACATGCCCAATGATACACTTCACACAAAAGACATTTCCAAATAGGTCAACCAGCCTCATCCAGGCCCCACCCAAGGCACTCACAGATCAACACCCCAGCACTATACTAACTCAACACATCCAGATCTAAGCCTTCGTCACTTGATTCAGCAGACCCTCAAGTTCCTGCAAAAGTTTCCAGCCATGTCTGAGAGGCAGCCTTGGGGTGGGGGCAGGCGAGGAGCGAGCTGTTCCGGGCCTGGATGCTTCGGGCCTGGCCTCTGTTGCTGTGGTCCGTTCCACAACCAGCTGCTCCGGGTCTGGCCACTACCGCTCCCGACCTGGTTGCTCCGGACTTGGCTGCTGCTGCTCCGGGCCTGGCCACTCCCAGCCTGGCAGCCGCTGCTCCGGGACTGGCCACACCTGACCCGGCTGCTCTGGGCCCGGCTGCTTCGGGCCCGGCCACTCCGGGCCTGGCCGCTCCCAGCCTGGCAGCTGCTGCTCCGGGCCTGGCCGCACCCGACCCGGCTGCTCCGGGCCTGGCCGCTCCCAGCCTGGCAGCTGCTGCTCCGGGCCTGGCCGCACCCGACCCGGCAGCTCCGGGCCTGGCCGCTCCCAGCCTGGCAGCTACTGCTCCGGGCCTGACCGCACCCGACCTGGCTGCTCCGGGCCTGGTTGTTAGCTTGATTTTTATAAAGCATAAGAAAAGTAATTGTGGTGAATGGTATGAAATAGCTTAATGACCTGAGCAGCTCTATCTGTCCCTACAGAGAAGGCCCTACCAGGAGCCCCGCACAGTCATCCTCAGGATGGTCCTCTCTGTCTGACCTGAAGAGCCAGGAGCCCTTGACGGGGACACTGTTCTTCGTTTTTGGTTTTCCAATGCTCAGTACACCTGACTCATTGAAAGCCTCTGAGTAAGTTCAATGAATTAGTAAGTCTCTTAAAACGCTATTATTGTCACACATAAACTAGAAATAAAGAAAATCCATCACTTGGCCAAAAACAGAAAACACTACCCTGAAGAAATCTCCAGCTTTCCTACACAAGCCATCAAACACCCAAGGTAGAAAAAAGAGCCCATTACTCAATACAAGAGCCCGGTGCACAATTCGTGCATGGGTGGGGTCCCTCCAGGTAGCCTGCTGGGGTCAGGCTGAAACCCGCAGTCTAACGCCACCTGCAGCTCCTACTTGCCCCTCCCGCTCAACTGGCCCACTGTGCTGCCCCGGGCTGGCACCCAACAGTGCTGATCAGGAGAGGCTCACTTGTGGACACAGCAGCAGCAGCAGCAGCGCTCACCAGCCATGAGCCCTGCTACTGGCCCCCTCCTGAGGGGAGTGGCATGTGGGAACAGGCCAAAACCGGCTCTCCAACGTTCCCCAGGAGATCCCAGATTGCAACAGGGTACAGGCCAGGCCAAGGGACCGCACCAGTGCACGATTAGGGTGGGGAAGAACCACGGGAGGGTTCTGTGGTGTATCCCGCCCGTCTCGCTCAGTCCAGATCGACTGGACACCAGCAGCAAGCCAACCTGCTGGTGGGAGCATCTGCCCCCTGATGGTCAGTGCATATCATAGCAACTGGTTGACTGGTCAACTATCTGCCCCTCCCCGGTGGTCAGTGCAGGTCATAGCAAGCGGTTGAGCGGCCTTAGTGTATCATTAGTATATTACGTTTTGATAGGTTGAACAGTTGACCAGTCACCAGTCACTTAGCATATTAGGCTTTTTATATAGGAGCCGGTTGAATGGGTCAATGACATTCCGAATGGTTATGCTGTTAAGGTACTGTGGCTTCAGTCACTTGGACCATGCTCAGAACATCTGAGATAGTATCTGGATGGCGGGGTCACCCAGTTACCCTAAAGAAGGGCAGATTAACATCACATCCCTTCCAACTGAAGGAGACACTCAGTCCTACAGGTACTTGTGCACCACGCCTAACCCGCCCTCCTGCCTGAAGCTGGATTAGTGCTATCTCTGGGAGCAAGGATGGCCTGTTAACCATACTCTTGAATCTTGGAAAGCATGGCTTACCCACAAAGCTCTTGCTAAGTGGCAAATGTGTAGAGCTGTAACAGACAAAAGTACCTCTGCCCAGAGCTTTGATTTACTTAAAAACTAGAAGAGACCATGGGAGTAGCTAGTAAACAGCTCTCTGTGGCTCTCTGGGCCTTTCCCTTACCGTCTGCTTCTCACTTGTCTATGCACTGGAAAGGGAGGAAAGAAACATGCACACTGAGAACCTGTGAGCCATACATGTTCAAAGTTCTCTCTCCGTGGCCCACCACATGAGCAGATAGACAAGATCATCATCATCACTACTGCTGTTATGAGAGATGAGAAAAACGAGTTCACAGAATATCACCACCTTAATCCAAGACCATATATTTTGAGCAGCAAATTGGTCTTGCATCCTGACACCACATCCTAATACCCAGCGCTACACCAACAGCTGACAACTGACTCAGTTCAGGGAGGCAAGCACTCCTAAAGTATTTGCATCTTTATAGCTTTACTGGCACATATGCACATATCATAAAAACAACCCATTTTAAAGTGTACAATTCAGTGGTCTTTAGTATATTCAGAGATATGCAACCACCATCACAATCTAATTTTATAAACATTTTCAATGCCAGAAAGAAACCCCAAACATATTCCCATTTTCCCCCCCTCTCCCCAACCTCCAGCCTCTTTTCTGGCTTCTGTCACTCAGCACATTTTCCAAATTCATCCATGTGTAGCATGTATCAAACTTCATTCTTTATTTTTAAATATATTTTTATTGATTTCAGAGAGAAAGGGAGAGGGAGAGAGATATAGAAACATCAATGATGAAAGAGAATCATTGATTGGCTGCCTTCTGCACGCCCCTTACTGGAGATTAGAGCCCCAAACCTGGGCAGGTGCCCTTGACCAGAATCAAACCGGGACCCTTCAGTCCGCAGGCCGATGCTCTATCCATTGAGCCAAACCAGCTAGGGCAGTACTTCATTCTTCAAAGTAACAATATTTCATCGCATGGACACACTACATGTGGTTGATCCATTTGTCAGTTGATGGACAGTTATAGGCTGTTTCCACTTTTCAGCAATATAAAGCATTTGTGTACACGTTTTTGGTGGACATGTTTTCTTTCGGCATTTACACTTCCAAAGTATCTGCACACTATTCTCTCTGTGCATCGTACACTGCTCCCCTCTGTGATGGAGAGCTGGAGCGGGGAGCAGTGAAGTGATGCTCACCGGCTGCTGGGCAGCCTCTCATTCCCTACCACTACGCACTACACTGCTCTCTGTGAGGACTGCACGCAACAGCGTGCAGATGAGAAAAACCATGCTTCAGGTCACAAGCTTCCTAAGTCATTCTCAGCAAGCCAATCCATAGGCAAGTCTAAGGGAAGCCTTTCAGAGTAAGAGAGGGGAGAATGCAGTGTTCAGGCTGTCTTCCTCTGCAGGTCCCTCCCGTGCTGGCAGGTGCTGTGGAAGCCACCCCCTACTGCCTCCTGTCCCTGAGAACAGCCCGGACCAGAAGTCTGCAGGGGCCTGGCTCCATCCTCTAACATCAGCCCCTCCCAGGCCTCAGTGCAGAGCTAACGTTATGATGGACAGGGTGTCCCCCAAAATGTATACACTTTCATAGCTCATAGCTCGAATTTGAAAATGAAATGTACTTCAGTAAATACTACCTTTATACAAAGTGTGTATATGCATTTTTGGGACAGTATTTGGGGGACATCTATTGCTATGGTCAGCTGTATAATTTCCCAAGCTCCTGAAACAGTTCCTAGGCTTAAAATATTTCTGGTAATAAAATTCAGGAATATGGTCAATGGTTATATTAGGGATATAAAACAGCCATTTACTGACAGCTTACTAGGTACCTTTTATATATTTAATTTGTCTAATTCTCACCATAACCATGAAAATAGGTACTATTATTACCCCTGTGTTTCCTGTAAACACTGTTAACCTACAGTTGGTAGGAATATAAATTGGCATAGCATCTAGGAGAGTAATGGACATAACTATGAGAACTGAAAGTACAACTACCCTTGGAGCAGGCAACTGCACTTGGGAATATACCTACAGGTGTATTTCACCGAGCCCAAACCTGGAGATGCAAGGACATTAATCAAAACACTTAAAACTGTGAAGACCCATAAACAAATATTCCTCAATCAGCAGTGATCAGATTACAGGCATCTGTGAAAGGCAATGCCTGGGCCTGTCAGAGAGAACAGACAGACTGATGTGTGCAGCAGCGAGCGACTCCAAGATGCATTCATTCCAGGGGAGAGGATGAGCATCATTAAGCAAAACATTCGCTCTTTAGGGAGGTGTGAGCACACCACCACAGCCGTGTGCTCTTAACCTGACTCACAGCTCCCTAACCTGCAAAATGGGATGACAATACTTCCCACATAATGCCCAATAAAAACTACCTGTAGCTCTAACTGTAACTTAGTGTTTATTTAATTACCATACTAGTACTAATAACAATAATCTGTCATTAGATGGGCTGCACACGCGCGTGCACACGCACACACACACACACACACACACACACAGATTTTATGCCTTTGCTACCGTGTCAGCATCAGGCTGGCTCAGGTTTGAACCTGAGTCTGCTCTACTTCCCAGCCAGCTCCCAGCCCACGAGGGTTTCTTTCCCAGGCCCTCAGCCCCCAAGCTGCCCAACAGCAAGCACCTCACCAGGGGCAGCAAGAAACCATGTGCAGTGAGAGGAGTCTCCACTGACCAAAAGTCTTCCCACAGACGCACCGGATTTGAGCTCTGGTCAAATGGCCCCTCCTTAGAGACGCTGACCTCACTGTCTAAAGCAGACCCTTGCTGCCATCCTTCTCTTTCCCCCATCCTGCCTCCATGACTCACAGCAGCCACTACTACCTGACAACATAGTAGTCTGTCTTTCTTTCTTTCTTCCTTCCTTCCCTTCTTTAACTGATTTTTCAGACAAAGAGGAAGGGAGAGGGATAGAAGGACAAACATGTATGAGAGAGAAACATCATCCATCGCCTGCTTCCTGCATCCTGCATGCTCCCACAGGGGATGGAGCCCACACCGCGGTACGCGCCCTGAGTGGGAATTGAACCCATGGCCTCTTGGTCCCTGGCTCAGTGCGCAATCACTGCCTACACTTACTATCTATCTCCCATTCTAGAACATAAGTTCCCGAGTGGGGGCCGGGGGAGATGTGTCTCATTCCTTGCTCTGTCCATTATGCCTACATCAGTACCCAGCAGACACTAGATGCTCAGTAAACACTTACGAAGAGATGGAATTGAGATGCGAGTTTTGTTTTTGCTCTTGTTTTTGTTTTTTAAATACTAGTGACTTTTTTTTTTATAAAGTATATTTTATTGATTTTTTACAGAGATGAAGGGAGAGAGATAGAGAGCTAGAAACGTCGATGAGAGAGAAACACTGACCAGCTGCCTCTTGCACACCCCCTACCGGGGATGTGCCCGCAACCGATGTACATGCCCCTGACCGGAATCGAACCCGGGTCCTTTCAGTCCACAGATCGACGCTCTACCACTGAGCCAAACCGGCTTCGGCAAGAGATTCAAGTTTAAAAAAAATCTAAGTCTGCAGAACAGAAACTATGCTTGGGAACTAACCTTGTTTGAAATTACTGTTGTCATTTTCTCCTAGCAGAGCTGAGTCTCAAGATTCTGTTCAGCCAAAAGTTAAGACAACTGTCCTATGGACTCTAGTCCCGTGTTTAAATGCTACTCTCCAATGTAGAATAAACGCATATGCAGCCTTGTCAAAACATGCTCAGCACTTTTCAGTTAACAGATATAAAAAAACATTTTAAATACTGGTCACAACTGTTTAAAAGGTGGTTTTGGAATAAATAAAGCTCAAAGGCAAACAGACTTAAACTTGTTCCCCTCCATTCCTTCCAACTCAAGTTTCCTGCATGTAAAGGTCAGAATAAGCATTAACAGTTTTGTTAAAGTTTAATATTGTGCTCTGTTAAGATTCTTAACTATGTTAAGGAGCCATGTGATAGCTAGTAGGTACTGATAAACTAAAAAGGTATTAGTATATTTCATTTTCTATGAACCAAATCTTAGATTCAGTTTTTAAAATCTCAGAAGATAGGAAATTCAAAAAGGACATCCCTTCTATTTGCCAACATAACCTGCCAAAGCATGGGGAAATAAAAACAACCAACATCCAGGATTCACAGGGAAGTGGGTGTTTGTGTGTAAGTAACTAGATTATCAAGGAGGCTAGGAGTTTATGTTAAAAAAAATTTTTTTAATGTTTCCATTCACCATCTTCAACACAGTGAAAAAAAATTTTTTTTAATATATTTCTTTATTGATTTCAGAGAGGAAGGGAGAATGAGAGAGAGAGAGATAGAAACAACAATGATGAGAGAGAATCATTGATCAGCTGCAACCCGCAAGCCCCCTTTGGGGGTCAAGCCCAAAACCCAGCCATGTGTCCTTGGCCAGAATCAAACCTGAGATCCTTCAGTCCGCAGGCTGATGCATATCCACTGAGCCAAGCCGGCCAGGTACACAGTGGGGAAAAAATTTTCTTTTAATATATTTTATTGATTTTTTTACAGAGAGGAAGGGAGAGGGATAGAGAGTTAGAAACATCATGAAAGAGAATCATCGATCAGCTGCCTCCTGCACACCCCCTAATGGGAATGTGCCCGCAACCAATGTACATGCCCTTGACAGAAATCAAACCTGGGACCTTTCAGTCTGCAAACCGAAGCTCTATCCATTGAGCCAGACCGGTTTTGGCCACAGTGAAAAATTTTAAAGTCCTATTGCTAATGTAACAGAACAAAGCTCAAAAATATTTATAGGAATAAATAATTCAGAATCCAACAATGTAAAATTTACAGTGTTGCTCTGGTTAGGTGACTTAATTGGTTGAAGGGTCATCCAGTGTACCAAAGGGTTGTGGGTTCTATCCCCAGTCAGGGTACATACGGGAGACAACCAACTGATGTGCTGCTGTTGTTGTTGTTGTTTTCTCTCTCTCTCTCATAAAAAAAAAAAAGAGAGAGAAATCTATAAACATATCCTTGGATGAGGATTAATAAAATTAAAAAAACATTAAAATTTACAGTGCCTTCCAACCAATAAAATACTACCCAAGAAGCAAAGAGCAGGAAAGTATGACCCATGTTGAGGGGATATATCAATCAAAACCAATTCAGAACTGAAAGAGAAGTTAAAATTAGTGGACAAGGTCATTAAAACAGGACTTCCTTATGTTCAAAATTGTGAGAAGAGACATGGAAAATACAAAAAAACAAACAAAAAAAAAACAACTAAACACACAATTGAACATCTAAAGAAGAAGCACACTAAACAAGATTAAAGGGCGATTAACCCTGCAGAGGCTCGGTAAGTTAGCACAGCAACAGAAACCTCCCAAGGCAGAGCATGCGGAGAAAAGGGGAGCGGCATCGGTGTGCTGGGGACAATGCTCCCGGGCTAACACACGTGGAGCAGGAGCCCTCAGAAGAGAGGGCATGGAGAAGGAACAGAAACAAATATGTAAAAAACAATGACCAAAATTTCCCCAAATTGGATGAACGCTATAAACCCACAGATCCAGAAGAGAAGCTCACTGAACCCCAAGCACAAGAAACATGATGAAAATTACTGCACACAAAGGCACATCAAAATAAACTTGTTCAAAATCAGTGAAAGGAAATCTTAAAAGCAGCCTGAAAACATTGATATTTTATAGAGAAAAGCAAAGATAAGGAAGACAGATTTTTTGTAGGAAATTATGCAAGCAGGAAGACAGTAAAGCAACATCTTTAAGTAAAACCTACAGATCTGAGCACCAAGGTTTGAGTCCGTGTTCTGGCACAAATGTGTGATTTTGTGCAGTCGCCTCTGTGGCGACGGCCCCTCTGAATCTCAGGCATTACACGGTCTGAAACACTACCATCTCATTTCATCTTCATACAGAGCTCTGAAGCAGAAGAGGAAGGTATTACCACACCCACCGTACAACTGGGGAAGGTGAAGCTCACAAAAGAGAAGTGATTTGCCCAAGGACCTGAGGTGGCGGAAGGGGTGGGACTGAGCGCAGGAACAGGTATAATGCTAAGCAAGGCTAGTGCACCTGACCTAACTCCAAGTAGCTCTTTCTATTAAACTACAACTGAAAAATACTAAAGGAAGAACGTAAAATATAAAAATTCATTCTATTCTAAGAAAAGTGGATTTCTTAATGAAAAGAAAGAACAGTCTTTGTTTCATTTTTATAACGAAGAAGCCCCCCGCCCCCAACAATCACCCTACAACCAATGCAATGGAGTGTTTCAAAAGCAGCATTTCTCCACACAGTTCCTTCACGCAGACTAAGACATGATGGAACTAAAGAAAGCCCACAGGCATTTATTAAACATATCGAGTTCTTTTTAAAAAGAAAAGAAAGATAGGAAGTCCACAGGCAGACAGACAATTCAATCCAGGAGGCAGGTGTCTAATTTGAACTAATGATAAAGTTTGGACTCTTTGGGCAGAAATCAGCAAATGAAGGCCTCCCCAAACCAAACCCGCTACCTGTTTTCACAAGGGCCACAAGCTAAGATTGGTTTTTAAAAGTTTTGTGTTTTTTTTTAATGAACCATTAACAATAACATAAGATAGACATGACAATAAGCTCAAACTTCAGCATGCATAAGTAACACTTTATTGCATCAGTCCCGCTCGCTCATTTACAGATCCTCTATGGCTGCTTCCAGGTAACCACAGCAGAACGAGCAGCTGCAGCACAGATCAGAGAGCCTTCAAAGCCTCAAATACGTATCCCTGGGCCACCTACGAAGGTTTGCCAACTCCTGCTTTAAGAAAGCAGATGGGCCACACTCTGCTTAATAATTTAAATGAAAAGGAAAAAAAAGGATTTCCCATGAACACTATTTCTCATATCTAAGCTTTTAAAAAATTAACTCAAGCCGAAACCGGTTTGACTCAGTGGTAGAGCGTCGGTCTGCGGACTGAAAGGTCCCAGGTTCAATTCCGGTCAAGGGCATGTACATTGGTTGTGGGCACATCCCCGGTGGGGGGGTGTGCTGGAGGCAGCTGGTCGATGTTTCTCTCTCATCGATGTTTCTAGCTCTCTATCTTTCTCCCTTCCTCCCTGTAAAAAAAATCAATAAAATATATATATTTTTAAAAATTAACTCAAGCCCTAACCGGTTTGGCTCAGTGGATAGCATGGGCCCTGCGGACTGAAGGGCCCACGGTTTGATTCCAGTCAAGGGCATGTACATTGGTTGCAAGCACATCCCAGGTAGGGGGTGTGCAGGAGGCAGCTGGTGGATGTTTCTCTCTCATCGATGTTTCTAGCTCTCTATCCCTCTCTCTTCCGCTCTGTAAAAAAAATCAATAAAATATATATATTTTTAAAAAGCACAATGTCTAGCATATAGCAAATATTTAAAAAGATGAAAATTCAAATTGATACACTGACATTTAGAAATTCTATATTGCCAATTAAAAGCATATCCCTATTTTTCAACAATCACTTAAAGAGAGAGGGGGACAAATCTTAAGGGAAAGTCCCAAGGCACTTAACCAAGACACATGCCCTCACGTGGACAGCAGCCCCACCTTCACAGAATGGTGGGCCTGGCACCCTGCAAACCTGGTTAAATGGGGACGACTGTTCTGGGAGCAAAGCCATGAAACAGTGCTTCCTAACCACCTGGCCCAAGGCTGCGCTGAGCATGCAAGTCCCTAAATCAGGAAAGAGCTAGCAGCTTCCAGGAAGACAACTGTGAATGCTGCACAAACGAGCAAGTCGAAGAACGACAGAAAGTGAGCTTGGAAATCAAGGTAAGAAGTTGGGATTTTGCCGAAACCGGTTCGGCTCAGTGGAGAGAGCGTCAGCCTGCGGACTGAAAGGTCCCAGGTTCGACTCTGGTCAAGGGCCTGTACCTGGGTGGCGGGCACATACCCGAAGGGGGTGTGCAGGAGGCAGCTGGTCGATGATCCTCTCTCATCGATGTTTCTAACTCTCTATCCTTCTCCCTTCCTCTCTGTAAAAACTCAATAAAATAAAAATAAAAATAAAAGAAGTTGGGATTTTGTTCTAAGTACAATGGGAAGTCACTGGGGTTTTTTGGTTTGTTTGCAAAATTTATTATTTTATTCTGAGTACATAATCCAGTTACAAGTATCAAAATTTGGAAAGTATAAAGGTTATAATACAGTGAAAAGTAAGTCTCCCTCCTACCCTTGTCCAACAGCCACACAGTTTCCTAGAGGCCACCACTTTATCAGTCTTAGAAGGGTTTTAGCAAGGCGGAACATGGCCTAATTCATAATGTATGTAAATCGCTCTGGCTGACAGGTAGAAAGCAAGTAGAAAGAAAGGGCTGAAGCGGTGGGGGAGAGCAGCAGGACGCTGCTATGATAACCTGGGAGAGATGATGGCTGCTGGGAGCCTTCAGTGTAAGACAGACTACTGCAACTGAGTCAGGTTTTCTGAAGGCAGAATTCTCAAAACGAATGTTAGCAAGACAGCATTAATGATAACAGCTATAAGCACTCTTTTTCACACACTTAGAACTACAGGTCTAATATTTAAGACTTTAAACCTTAAACAGTCAGTTTAGATAATGAGTGAGAGAACAGTGAGTAATAACAGAAAAAAAGATTACTAAAATGTGATGTTTAACAATTTGATTAATTACAACAAACTACTGCTCAGTTGGTTAGAGCATCATCCCGAAATGCCAAGGTTTGGCAATCCCCAGTGAAGGCACATACAGAAAGCAACCAATGAATGCATAAATAAGTAGAACAAATTGATGTTTCTCTTCTTTCTCCCTTCCTCCCTCTCTTTCAAATCAATAAATAATTAAAATAATTATAATAATAAACTGTGTCCTTATGAATTAGGTGTATTTATCTCAGAAATGGCATTTCTGGAACCAACCCAAAACTGTATACTGCAGTTGAAGGGCTGAAATGCAGCTGTTTATAAAAAAGAAAAATGTAATACTGAAGTCTTTAACACCTGGAGCTGTTAACTGCTCCATAAAAGAGAAGGCTCAAGTCTTCTCCACAGCACAGAATAAAATTTTGAAGTATAACATCACACCTATGTGAAGTTTTCCTTCCATTCTGATAACTTAAAATGTACCAGGAAAACTTTCACCAAATCACAGATTAAGAAAAAAAAATGCCATTAATGGACAAGATTTTTATTTGTGTTCATTAAAAAGAAGTCCTATGTTCTTGAATAAAATACAATACAATGGAAAGAAGGAAGGAGACATTTGTCTATCCAAGAGGCCTTCCTTCCCCCCGCTGCCCAGGGCCCGGAGCTCAGCTGGGACCTGCCCTTCCACACCAGATGTTTGCACTTCGATCGCCGGCCACGCCGAGGGACCGTACCTGTGCACCAATTTCATGCACCGGGCCTCTGGTGTTATGTAACTCTACTCAGCTGAGGTACTTAGACTCACAGACACTGAAAGAACTGTGGTGTTGGAGGCTGGGAGAAGGGGAGAATGAGGAATTCTGTTTAAAACTACAGAATTTCAGTTTTGCAAGAAAGGAGCTATGAGAACGAATGGGTTTTGGGGATGATGGTGGTGATGGCTGCACAGCAGTGTGAGTGTATTTAGTACCACTAAACTGTCTGCATACTTAAAAATGGCTAATATGCTAAATTTTATGTGTATTTTACCAAAGTAAAATTAAAAAAAAAAACATGGTGGGAAA
This sequence comes from Nyctalus aviator, assembly GCA_036971965.1. NCBI lineage: Eukaryota > Metazoa > Chordata > Mammalia > Chiroptera > Vespertilionidae > Nyctalus > Nyctalus aviator. Next base: position 205,639,878 of record CM072922.1, read on the forward strand.
ACATGTAGCGTACACTACTATCTAACAGAGAAAGTATGCACATACCCATAAAATTAAAAGGGTTAGGCCTCCTACCAAATGGGAGAAAACTTGTGGATCTGAATAAACGTTTTTCCAAAGAAGACATACAGATGGCCAACAGATGGGACATGAAAGGTGCTCAGGGGACTGCAAATCAAAACCACAATGAGACACCACCTCACACCTATTACAACAGCTATTAAGACAGAAATAAGTGTTGGCAAGGCGGTGGAGATAGGGAACCCTTATGCATTGTTGGTGGGAATATAAATGGGAAACAATATGGAAATTCCTTTAAAAACAAACAACTCTATCATAGAAACTCTGGGAATATATGGAAAGAAAATGTAAACTCCAAATGACACATGCACTCCCACATTCATTGCAGCATCATGTGTGTGTGTGTTGTGTGTGTGTATATGTATATGTATATGTATATGTATATGTATGTATACATATATATCCAGTGACCAGAACAGCAGAACGACCAGAATGACCGGTGGATACAATGTGCACTACAGCAGCCAACCAGCCTGATCCGGGACCTGATCGCCCCCGGCCTGGGCCTCTAGTTTACAATAGCCAAAACATGAAAGAAACCTACATACCCATTGATGGATGGATGCATGCATGGATAAAGAAAACATCACACACACACACACACACACACACACACTGACACATTACTGAGACATAAAAAAAAAAAAAAAAAAAGTAAACCCTGACATTTACAACATGGATAAACCTCTAAGGCATTATGTTAAGTGATATCAGGCAGAGAAAGACAAATACTCATGATCTCACTGATACGTTGAATCTTCAAACAAAAACTAAACTCATACATACAGAGAATAGATAAGTGATTGTGTTTTGTTACTTTAAATATACCTTGCTTTATGTTTGCTTAAGAGAGTCTTTTCATATCTTACATAACTATAAGACAAAATTCAACTTTAAAAAATCAATCCCTATTGAAAGTAAAATAAAAATAAAAGAACCAAAATACACGTCCAGTAGTAGCAAAATCATAGAGCAATTATTCTGAGTGCTTTAAACACAGTAATTAGCCTTCATACCCCTAATAAATATGCACCAAAAAAACCAACCTCTTAAGCAGTTTTTATTAATTGGTGGCATAGTGTTCACATTATCCTCCTGAGACTGAGATGTATACAGTGTGGGATAAAACAAGTAGTAATTAGAATCAAGATGTTCCTTTAGAAGAAAAAGATACAGGTGTAAGATCAAGAAGGTTCAGTTGCACTGGCCCTGTGGTTCAGTTGGTAGGAGCATCATCCCATATACCAAAAGGCTGCCGATTCAATTCCTGTTCCCCCACATAGGGGCACGTACAGGGGGCAACCAATGATGTCTCTCTCTCACATCAATGTTTCTCTCTTACCCTCCTTCCTTCCCTCCCTTCCAGTCTCCCTAAAAATTAATGGAGAAAATTCTTTTTAATCCTTGGGTGAGACTTAAAAAGGTTAATGTCTTCTTGCTTTACAACTGGAAATATCAGAAACCCATGATCTGAAAAGACCAGGAAAAAATCAACCTAGCAATAATGAACAACCGAGCCCAGGGCCCAGATTGTGTTTAATAAATATGATTCTTCATTTTGAGAAACGTACGATTCCAGAGCTGGGATAGGAAATGTACAGGATGAGCCCAGTGCTGTCATACCAAAAAGGAGAGCACCCAGAAACTATCAGAGCTGTGTCTACAGGGGTTAGGACCCAATTTGAACCGATTACTCTTGGACAAAGATGGGATAATCTGAGTATCAATAAAGATAATATCTACAATGGCTTCAATCATATCAAATATGCTTAAATTCATGATTTCACAATAATATAAGCACACACAACTCATTGGCTACTTCTGGAGGATGCCAACTCAGTATTATAAAAACTAGTAAATAACTGACAGAAATTAAGTATTTATTATTTATCCTGTCTTTCCTGAAAGGGCTATAATTTAAGGTAAGGAAATTATAGAAAGAAGATGTCTCTTTTAACAGCATTCCAGCTAATAAATGAGGTTAAGGAATTTATCCACATTTTCCATGCCTAATGAAATAATGACCAAGTTTGAGCTTCAGGGCTGCTAAGAAGAAAAACTATTAATCCTCAGCTGCCTACTCACCTTTGAAGTCTGTAGGGAGCGGCCTCAGGCTGACTGTGGCAGGGCCACAAAAAGCCCCAGCGGGGAGGGCACAGCCCTCCTAGCATAATTTAGCTTGACCTGATAGTCCTCCTTGCTCCTCCCTAGGTAGCTACTGGGCAGCAGGGTGGAACTCCCAAGACACTGTAAGCATGCTGACCACTTCCCTTGTGTTGCTCTGTGTGCTCTGTGTGCCACAGCTTACAGGCTGTGTCTCTGTGTCCTCACCCAGGCACAGGTGAACCTCCCTGGCCCCAGCTGCACTCTCTTTGTCTGTCCTCTTTAATCCCTCCCCGCCCGCCTCAGGTTCCCCCCTGGCCGTGCTGGATGTGGTTCAGAAACTACATCAATCTTGACTCCGATTACACCTTTACATCAACTGATTAAATTTACAGTAAATTCTGTGCAGTTAAACCGAAATGCATAATAAAATCCAGACTGTATGTAACTCCACAGGACAAACCATCAAGTTTCAGCAACAAATAAATTACAAGAGATAACAAAAGATGGAGGGGGAACCTATAGATTAAAACAATGTATGGCCTTAGCAGTTTTGGCTCAGTGGATAGAGCGTCGGCCTGTGGACTGAAAGGTCCCAGGTTCGATTCTGGTCAAGGGCATGTACATTGGTTGCGGGCACATCCCCAGTGGTGGGGGGTGCAGGAGGAGCTGATCGATGATTCTCTTTCATGATGTTTCTAATTCTATATCCCTCTGCCTTCCTCTCTATAAAAAAAATAAATAAAATTTAAATAAATAAAGTCCACTTAAGCTCTAGGTTTCACATAATAAAATGTCTTTTTAAAATTAACTGCCAGCAGAAACCGGTTTGGCTCAGTGGTAGAGCGTCGGTCTGCGGACTTAAAGGTCCCAGGTTCCATTCCGGTTGTGGGCACATCCCCGGTAGGGGGTGTGCAAGAGGCAGCTGGTCGATGTTTCTCTCTCATCGACGTTTCTAGCTCACTATCCCTCGCTGCTCCTCTCTGTAAAAAAAAAAAAAAAAAAAATCAATAAAATATATTTTAAAAATAAAATAAAATTAACTGCCAAACCCTGGCTGGTGTGCGTCCACCAACCACCAAAGGGTCCCGGGTTTGATTCCGGGTCAAGGGCACATGCCTGTGTTGCAGGTTCCACCTGGGGAGGCAAACAATCCATGCCCCTCTCTCTCTCTCTCTCTCACACACACACACACACACACCTCTCCCTCCGTCCCCCTCTTTTTCGCCCTCCCTCCTTTCTGCCCTTTCCCTCTCTCAGAAAATCAATGGAGGGGTGGGGCGGGGTGGGGCAGAGGAATCCTCAGGTAAGAATTAACAAAAAATCAAATTAACCTAGTTTGGTGTTTTCTGATTCAAAACAATGACTACTTGAAATAACTAGAAACGAATCATCTTCTAAGCAAACAGCCTTTGCGGTACAATCAAGTAAAACAAAATACCGCCAAGCAAAACCTAGTCGGTGCGAGGCGACGCCAGCCAGCTGGAGGGGAACTGGCCAGCCCTGTGGCTCGCTCCCGGGGGAAACGCGCCCGCGCTGGGCCCAGTGCAGACGCGGGTCCCGCAGGGGCCCCTCCGCTCCCGCCGCTCACCCGCACCCGCCGCGGCCCCGCACCTGCCGCGCACACTCCTCTCCCCCCACCCCGGCGGGCCCAGCGGGTGTGCGGACACTGGAGATTCTTAAAGTCGTGCCGAGAAGCCACGGCCGTGGGCACCTCGCTGGCACCTGCCGGACTCGCACCCAGTCCCGCCGCCCCCCCCACGCCGGGTGCGGGCTGAGCCCCTCCTCCGCCCCGCCCTTCCGGCGGCCCGCGGAGACAGAAAACACCTGCCCAGGTGCGTGTGCGTCTTCTGGGGAAACGTTTATTCGGGTCCACAGCCGCTTCCTCCTCAGTCCACCTGCACCCGCAGACCGCCGCGCCTGGGCGCCGCCCGCGGGCTGTGCGGCTCGGGGCCGGCGACCCCGGGCGAACCCACACGGCTCCTCCGAGGTGGGCGGGTGGAAGCGGGCACGCAGAGCCAGCGCGGAAGGCGAGCCCCCGCCCCCGGCCGGGAAAGGGAGGAGGGCGGGGGGAGGCGGCGAGGGCCCGCGGCGCCGGTTCCGGGGCCACCGTTCCCGGCGGCGGGCGGCACGGGCTTTCCCGGCCCGCAAGCCGCCCTTCCGGAGCCGGGCGGGCGGCAGGATGCGGTGCCGCGGCCGCCAGCCTCCGGGCACCGAGGGGCGGCCCCGCGGGCGGGCCGGAGCCGCCTCCTCCGCACCGACCCCGGCGCCTCCGCGCAGCCCGGGGACGAGGACCCCGGGCCCCACGGCCTCGCCGTGCAGAAGGCTAGCAGAGCGGCCACCCGCACGGGCCAGGCCGAAGGGCGGAACCCTTCCGACGGCGGCCCCCGCGGCCGCTCCGTCGCCCCCGCCCTCCGCGCTGCCCCCGCCCGCGCCTCAGGCTGCAGGCCCCGCCGCCCGGCCTCACCTCAGGGACGAAGCACAGGCCGCGCGCAGGACCCCGAGTCCGAGTGCGGCCGCCGCCCGTCGCCTCCGGCTCCAGCTCGGGTCCGGCCCGGGCTCCGCCCCCTGCCCGCCGCGCGCACCCGGCCGCCCGGCCTCTCCGCCCCCTCAGCCCTCGGGCAGCCCTGGCCGCTCCAGCTGGGTGCGGCTAGCGTCGCCGCAGCCCAACAACGCGCCTCCCCATAGGCCCAGCCCGCGACGCACAGCTAAGCAACGCGCCCTGCCATTGGCTGTCCGCGTGCTGGAGGCCGCGGCGAGGCGGGGCCTGGTCGGCAAGGGGCGGGGCTTCCGCCAGAGTTCGCGGGGACTGGCCTCGGCGCGGCCCCGCCCTTCCCGCCGACCGCGGAAGGCCCGGCGCCGCAGCCCCCACGCCTCGTCCCTGCGGCCGGTGCCTCGGGGGAGGCCTCCTGCGGGCCAGGCTCACGGACGCGCCGCGAGGCCTTCTCCACGCCCCGTCAGCCCCGGGCGCTGACCCTGCGGGGCCAGTGCGGGCCGGTCGGCCTCTGCCTGCTCGGCTCGCCGGCTCCCGCGGCAAAGGCGCCCGCCCTGGGCTCGCCCGGGGCCCCGTCCGCAGCCGGCGCGCGGAGTCCGCCGGCAGACGTGGGGCCGGCCAGGGTGCGGTCGGCACCGCGGGCCTGGGGACCCCGATAAGGCCCCACGGCAGGGCGGCTGCCCGGTGCCCGCCGGCCCGCGGAGGCCGATGAGGGAGCACCGTCACCTTCTCCTCCAGGTCTCCTGCCCATGACCTGGAGGCCGGTCCAGACACAGACCAGCGCCTTCCCACCCCGTCCTCCCTGTTGTCTCATCTGAGCCCCAAAAAGGCCCGGAGACAGACGGCAGAGCTTCCTGTTCCCTTCACCGCCATGGAAAGCTGAGGCTCAGAGCTGGGCGGCGGAGGGACAGCCGGGAGCCCAGGCCTCCCGCCCAGCGGGGCCACCTGTGGGTCATAGTGACAGCCCGCCACTGTCTCTCACACCCGCCACGCCACCCAGCACAGGCGCGGCCCACTGGGTGTCCTGAGGCTGCTGTAGGGAAGGGGGGGAGGGTAGGCCATTGGGCATGTTCAGTACAGACAGAAGGTGCAGAAGACCAAACCACGGAGTTGTCAAGTACAGCCTAGGGCATGGTCGGCAAACTCATTAGTCAACAGAGCCAAATGTCAACAGCACAACCATTGAAATATCTTTTGAGAGCCGAAAACCGACTTCTGCGCGTGGGCCACAAAGTTTCAATCGCACTGTAGTGCGCGCCCGCATGTGGGATTTTGTGGAAGAGCCGCACTCAAGGGGCTGAAGAGCCGCAAGGGGCTAAAGAGCCGCAAGTGGCTCGAAAGCTGCAGTAGGGAATACAGTCTATGTATGGTGTCAGATGAGGGTGAGATTGATCCGGACCGTCACTTCAAAAGTTACATAAATGTCTAATCACTATGTTGTACACCAGAAACTAAAAACTTGTACGTTGACTGTAATCAGAAAAATATTTTTATTTTTTAAGACCAAGTCAAACTTCTAAAGTGAAGAATACCATGTCAGAACTGAAAAATACACAGGCTGAAGAGCAGGTTAGACACAGTGGAATGAAAGAGTGGAGTAGGAGACATGAACAAAAACTAAACAAACCCTAACCAGTGTGGCTCAGTGGGTAGAGCGTCGGCCTATGGACTGAAGGGTCCTGGGTTAGATTCGGGTCAGGGGCATGTACCTGGGTTGCGGGCCCATCCCCAGTAGGGAGTGTGCAGGAGGCAGCTGACCGAGGTTTCTGTCTATTCCCTCTCTCTTCCTCTCTGTAAAATATAAGTAAAATATATTTTAAAAAAACTAAATAAAACATGAAGAGTCTAGAAAAGAAGAAACAGAGCTCCAGTGAGCAGTATCACACCTTCAAGAAACCTAATATGTGTGTAATCAGAGCCCCTGATCAGGGAGATGGAGTTCGGAGGACAGATTCACTATTTGAAGATACAATGACTGGAGGTGTTTTGTTTTCAAATTTAATGAAAACCACAAATGCACAGATGCAAGTAACTGTGGTTTGCTACTGGCACAAAAGGAATGTTTCTATGGGACATCAAAAGTGACTGAGGCCGAACTGCCATCACTGGGTTCTGTCGGACCATGGAGACATAAAGTCGGCAGATACATTGTAATCTGGAAGTGGCAGATCCAGGATTGAGTTCAGGTAGGTGCAGAGGTAGGTGGCCCAGTGCCCATGTCACCTGCCACCATCACACTGTCCATCCCTAAGGTCTCGGGACTCCCTGTGACAGCGATCCATCAGGCAGTGTTTTCCAGCGGAGGGAATGGCCTGGCCAGCACAGAGCCAGAGCCGGAAATGGATGAGTTGCCCTCGAGGGGATCAGACTGCTGGGTCACGGCCAGAGACAGAGGCTGTGGCCCTCCCCTCCCTGTTCCTCTAGGCAGACTTGATTCAACTGCCAGCTCTGCCCTGTACTCGGTGTGGCCTTGTGCCCTCTGGGCCTCCCCTTCAAGAAGCTCCAGGCCTTTTCTTCCCTGGGCCCTGTCAAAGCCACCCATTCCGCCTAAGGTACAGAAAGTGCTTCCTTGGACCAGCAGGGGACGCCCACACAATGTGACCCAGAGGAGGAGGGAGGAGACCGGGAGCTAAGGACTTGTTTTATAAGGTCTCATCTGGTTCTAAAAACATCTATCTATATAAAAGCCTAATATGCAAAGTGTCCCCTCAGGAGATAGGGAGTTCAATCACAAACTATGACATGCACTGACCACCAGGGGGTGATGTGGAGTGAAGGAAGGCCCCAGCCAGCAACCAACAGCCACTAGGGACCCTACCCATGCATGAATTTCGTGCACTGGGCCTCCAGTCTTTTTATAATAAAGTCTCCAGCTGAAACCAGTTTGGCTCAGTGGATAGAGCACCGGCCTGCAGACTGAAAGGTCTCAAGTTCGATTCCGGTCAAGGTTATGTACCTTGGTTGTGGGCAAATCCCCAGTTAGGGATGTGCAGGAGACAGCTGATCGACGATTCTCACTGATCTTTCTGACTCTCTATCCCTCTCTCTTCCTCTCTGTAAAAAATCAATAATATATATATATATATATATTTTAAATCTCCAATAGCCGAAACCAGTTTAGCTCAGTGGATAGAGCATTGGTCTGCAGACTGAAGGGTCCCAGGTTCAATTCCGGTCAAGGGGCATGTACCTTGGTTGCGGGCATATCCCGGGTAGGGGGTGTGCAGGAGGCAGCTGATCAATGTCTCTCTCTCATCGATGTTTCTAGCTCTCTATCCCTCTCCCTTCCTCTCTGTAAAAAATCAATAAAATATATATTTTTAAAAAATAAAAATAAAAAATAAATAAAAATCTCCAATAACAGGAGGTATAGAGGGTCACTGCCCTTTCTGACCAACTGCAGGAAAAGCAAAACTATGTCAGCCCTGAGCTTGGAGAAGCTTCCCAGAGTGGCTGGGCCCTTTCCCCAGCCCGGGAATGCATCCTAGCTGAGCACACCAGGATCCGAGCCCCCCGCGGTAGCTACCAGAGGCCATGAGGGTGTGGGAAGCTAGCCAGGGGCTGGGACGGCTGAGAGGTGGAAGGAGGAGATCACGTAGCAGAGTCGGAACTTGAACCCAGACCTTGGCCTCAGTTTCTCACCTGTAAAACGGAATAGCAGCTGCTTCTCCAAGCAAACCACGGCAAGGGCCCAGCTCGGCGCCTCAAGCACAGGAAATGCTCGCTAGTGGCACAGAACATGCAGGGCAGGTCTCCCCAGGGACTGGGGCCCGTCTGCCTGGCTTCATGGGTTGGGGGGAACCATGCCTGGGGTCCCATCCACCACCCCCAACGCGTACACGCTTGCACCTGAGGCGCTGGGCCCAGGGATAGTTCACCAAGAGGGAGGGTCAGGGGCTGGAAGGGGGGAAGCCAGGCCACACTCTGGGCAACCACAGGCCACATCTGTCCTGGCAGCTAGAAGTTCCTACCACATGGCTCTGGGCCCCAGAACCTCAAAATCTTCCAGCTCAGGCTCTTCAAATGTCTCACCCACTGAGCTGTCTCCATCATGGCCGCATGCTGGCTAAAAGCTCTAGCGTCCTGGGTCCGGCCTCACGTCACCAGCGGGGAGGCCCCCAGGCACCGGCTGGAAGCTGTTCTCGTACCCAAGTCCCCATTTAACAGTTTTACAGGTGCCCAGACAGTGTGGCTCAGTGGTTGAACATCAGCCCGTGAACCAGGAAGTCATAGTTCAATTTCCGGTTAGGGCATATGCCCAGTTTGTGGGCTTGATCCCCCAGTGGGGGGGGTGCAGAAGGCAGCTGATCAATGTTTTGTCAGTGTTTATCTTTCTCTCCCTCTCCCTTCCTCTCTCTAAAATCAACAAAAACCTATTTTAAAAGCATTTTACTTTATTTTTTTAAAATATATTTTATTGATTTTTTTACAGAGAGGAAGAGAGAGGGATAGAGAGTTAGAAACATTGATAAGAGAGAATCATCAATCAGCTGCCCCTTGCACACCGCCTACCGGGGATGTGCCCACAACCAAGGTACATGCCCTTGACCGGAATCAAACCTTGGACCTTTCAGTCCGCAGGCCGAGGCTCTATCCACTGAGCCAAACCGGTTTCGGCTTAAAAGCATTTTACAGGGAGGGACATTACAGCCACAGTGGAGAATGGTGTGCCTCACTGAGTTCCCCAAACAAGCGCAGGGCAGAGGGCAGAGGGCAGAGGACTGGGACTGTTGGCACAAGGGCTGGTTTTCCAGAGCTCCCTGTCCCGGGCCCCAGGCTGGATGGTGACTGCCTGAGCCTCACCCCAGCAGCTGTAGAGGAAACATCTGCAGACAGCGGGACACGCGGTTCCTGGAAGCAGATGGCCACTGTCGCCCCTGCACACACACCCCCGCCACCCCGGGGGCTCGGCCTCCCGCATCAGCTGACCAGCTTCACCTCTTCCCCTTCTCCAGCCAACCACCTCACCCCAGAACACGGCCCGGGGGGGTAGGGGTCCAATGGCCTCCTCCAGAGCACGGTGGGCACAGTGCTGTTCGGGGTTTGGGCTTTACACAGCGAATTCCCTTCCCCAGCTTAGAATGCAGCGAGGATTAGATGGTCCTGGAGTCCCTGCCGGCCCTGAGCTCCCGCTGAGGCTGCTGCCCACACAAATACATCAGCCTGGCTGGTCTGCCAGAGCCGCCGGCGGCAGTGCCACGGCAGAAGCTGGCCCATCCCCGTGTGGCCGGAGGACTCAGCCATCCGGTGCCACCATCCCCACCTTCCCTCGGCCCTCTCAGGGCCCACCCTCCCTGCCCCTCTGTCTGCAGTGGTCACCTCCCCCTACAGGGCTTCCTGGAGCCCCGCAGAGCCTGGCCCTCAGAGGCGGGCTGAGCGGACTGCTGTGCTCCATCCCGCTCCACCACCGGCTGCGTCCTCGGCAGGTCCTTTAGCACCTGTGCCGGGAGCTGGGGCAACCACTCGGGTGTGGGTGCGTGTCACCAAGAAGGCCAGCCACCCTTCCGTCCCAGTGAGGCCCGGCCTCCACAGCAAAGGCCCCTGTGCTTTATTGTGCAGCAAAGGCCCCTGCTGGAGCCCGAGTCTTAGGTCCCGGGGCCCTGGGGCCAGCCCCTGCCCCCACCCAAATGCCCAGCCCTGCCCAGCCCCCCGTCCGGTGCGGGGTGGGTGTGGACCAGAATTCCTGTCCGTGAAGCTCAGGCAGGGCTTTGTCCAGGGACCCCGGGCTCCTGGGAGTGCAGCGGGGCGGGTGGGTGGGACACGAGAGCCTCCAGCCCTCCAGCCCTCCAGGAGTCAGCCTGCCGGTGGGCCTGGCCTGGCAGATTCCACAGGACGTCCGGTGGCGAGGCCTCCGTCCAGGGCTCCTCCTCCCGCGCAGGCCAGTCCCGTCTGCGTGAGGCGGCCGGGTCCCCGCGGCCAGTGCTCTGCACAGGCGTCACCGGGGCCCGGCGTAGCCGTAGGGGTGCCGCAGCAGCAGGCCCTGGTGACTGGGCAGCAGGTGGGTGTGGTAGTGCTCCACCAGGCTGCCCACGCTCACGAACAGCACCTCGCCCTCCAGGTAGAACTGAGAGTCCTGGCGGGAGGAGGGCGAGGTCAGGGCGGCTGGGCCAGCTCTCCCCTCCCCTCCCTGCAAAGCGGGGCGGCCAGCACTAGGACAAGCCTGCTCCCGCTGCCTCCTCCCTGCCTCCGTGCCTGCCTCCCAGTTCCCGCTCACTCCCCCGCCTCACCAGGAATCGGATGGGGCCAGGCTGTAGATAAGCCGGGTCAGGAGCTGGTCACCCCACCCCCTCTAGCTTGCAGAGGACACAGCCAGGCCAGGGGAGGGGGAGGGGGAGGCAGTGGGGGAGGGACGTGCCCGCAGGTGCCAGCCTCAGCCTGCCCCTGCCCACACTCTAGGGCAGGGTGGGAACCTTGTTCCTGCCAGGCCAGGTGGGCAGTTATAACATCGTGGGAGGGCGATACAAAACGACCAACTGAAACATGAGCCTGCCCACTGGGTCCGCCCCTCACCTCTGGTTGGCGGGCCTGATACGGCGGGGGCTTCCCATCCCCCTGTCCGGCACCCGCCGCACCCCTTCCCGCCCAGGGCGCTCCGCCAGCCGGCTCACCTTCTCGAAGATGCGGTAGTTCCTCACTTTGTTGGAGGTTTCGTCCCACACGACCAGAACCTTCGAGGAGAAAGCAGAGGACAGCGGCTGAGGGCGGGCTGAGCCGGGGGAGCACCTCGGGGACCCAGGCAGAGCAGCATCAAGGCCGGGCGCCCTGGCCCTCAGGGTGACGGCGCCCTGCACGTGAACAGCAGGTGGGGAAGGGCAGCCCCCGCCCTGGGCTCCTGCCCTCAGGTGGCCTCTGCTGGTCCACCCAGGACCATCTCTGACACACTGGGGAAACTGAGGCTCGGTGAGGTCACACGAGTCGCCCCTGGAGGACAGACGACCTGCCGTTGGCCCTGCCCCAGGCAGACTCCCCTTCAGAGCGCAGGGCCCCGGCCCTCCTTCCCGACTGGGCCGGTGCTGGGGTGGCCGCCCTCCCCTAATTTGCAGATGGTATCCACTTCCTGAGAATAAATGGGGCGGGGCTGCCAGGCAGAGACCTGGCAGGATGGAGGGTCAGAGGCTCCTGGGACGTGAGCTATCGCCAGGTGTGCCCGCCTGCAGCCTGACACGGGGAGGGCCGGCAGCCCAGCCCGGTGCAGCCAGCCCAGGGCGTGGCTTTGCAGGCTGGCCACCGGGTTCCTGGGCACCTACCTTCCCATTCTTGGTGGAGGAGTTGCGGATGCAGTAGAGTCCGTCCTGCGGCTCTCCCCGCTGGCTCGTGGCTTTGAACAGCCTGGAAGGGAAGTCAGCAGGTGACCCCTCTTCAACGACTCCCGGGGGGCCCTCCAGCCCCAGCCCCCACAAGACTGTCCTCTCGCTCTCCTGCAGCTCAGGCGCCATGAGCAGTGGGTGCAGGGGGCAGTGTGTGTAGGGAGCAGGGGGGGCAGGGGGCAGTGGGTGCAGGGAGCAGGGGGTGCAGGGGGCAGTGGGTGAGGGACCAATGGGTGCAGGCGGCAGGAGGTGCAGGGGGCAGTGGGTGAGGGAGCAATGGATGCAGGGGGCAGGGGGTGCAGGGAGCAGGGGGTGCAGGGAGCAGGGCGTGCAGGAAACAGTGGGTGCAGGGGGCATTGGGTGAGGGAGCAGGGGGTGCAGGGGGCAGTGGGTGAGGGAGCAATGGGCGCAGGGAGCAGTGGGTGCCGTGAACCCCACCCCCATCAGAATCCAGGACCCCAACCCTCCTTCCTGCCTTAAGCCAGTGCTGGGGGGGAGGGGGGAATCAGTGCGTGCTGAGCAGGCCAGCCCAGGGTGAGGCAGAACTGAGCTAACAGCATCTGCTGTTTCGCCAGGTTTCTGGCTACACCCGGCCGAGCACTTGTGCCGTCAATGACCCAGCACCGCGGTGACGAGGGGACCGACAGCAGGGAACCCTGTGTCTGTGAAAACAAGTGGTACCCCCCACTCACCTCTCCACCTCGTAGGACTCGGTGGTGTTGATGAAGACCGAGCTGGGCAGCGGCACCTGCAGGGGGGTCAGCGTGGTCAGCTACATGACCTGTGAGCTCGTGGCCAGCAAACCGCCCCCACCCTAACCGGCAGGCAGCCGGTGTGGTCCTAGGCCCTGCGCCCATCTGGCCCCTCAGCTCCAGGGCCTGGGGCTCCTGGCTGATGGCCCGTGCGGGGACCCGGCCCGCGGCGCCTTGCCTTTTCATAGTCCTCGTCCGAGTCCTTCCCGCCGGTGGCGTCGTCCTGCGAGGCGTCAGCCTGCGAGGGTAGGCGGGCCTTTTCGAAGGAGAAGCTCCTGAAACTCTGCCCATCAGGGGGCGACCGCCTGGGAGGGGAGCAAGGTCACGTCAGTCACACAGCGCGGTGCCCCTCAGCTCCCGGCCACCCCAGCCTGTGCACCGAGTGACCGCCAGCTCGGCCCGGCACCCACAGGGCCTGGCTGCCGCAGCCTGCGGCGAAGGCCCACGACCACGGAGCCTGCGGGAGCCGAGTGCGGCTCTGAGACAGCTGGGGGCACGCCAACGCTGCCGGCTGCTCAGCCCCAGCCCCGCCCTGACCCGCTCTGCGGCCTCTGCCGGTCACAGCCCTCCCGGAGCCGGGGTGGGTGCGGGCGGAGGGGCCAAGCCGCGTGGGCCTAGCGGCTCAGGGAGGATAAAGGCGGCCACGCAGGACGGGCTGCTGGACTGTGGGTGAGGCTGTGCCCGGAGCCGACCCTGGTCCCCAGGCCCAGGTCCAGGCTCAGCAAAAGGTCAGCCGACACCACTGGGGCCCCTCGTGAGACAGGTGTGAGCCGGTGAGGCGTCCTCCCGGGCACCTCCCGCAGGAGCGGGCTGACAGAGTCCTGGGGCCTGGCCGGGTGGCTCATTGGTTACAACACCATCCCACACACCAAGAGGTCTCAGGTTCGATTCCCAGTCACACAGGAGGCAACTGATCGATGTTTCTCTCTCCATCTCTTTCTCCCTTCCTCTCTCTCCTAAATCACTTTTTAAAAAAAACTGCCTCAGAAGATAAAAGAGAGCCGAAACAGGTTTGGTTCAGTGGATAGAGCATCAGCCTGTGGACTGAGGGGTCCCGGGTTCGATTCCGGTCAGGGGCATGTGCCTTGGTTGTGGGCACATCCCCAGTAGGGGGTGTGCAAGAGACGGCTGGTCGGTGTTTCTCTCTCATCGATGTTTCTGACTGTCTATCACTCTCTCTTCCTCTCTGTAAAAAAATCAATAAAATATATATTAAAAAAAAAAAAAGAAGATAAAAGAGAGAGTATGGGGGGAAGGGTGTCATGGCCGAGGGTACTGGGGCCCGGTCTAGCGCAGCCTGGGGCTCCCAGGACCTTCACTGCTGCGGGTCCCGGGCATCTGGCCACAGGCTATGGACACTGGAAGTGGGGGCACTGGGGCACCTGGCACTGCCCAGCAATAAAGCAGGCCTGGGTGAGTCAGCCACGCTCCACATTCCAGCAAGATCCCAATGGGGGGTAAGGGAGTGATGCCGAGACAGCCCAGTGGCTCCAGAGCCAGGGCACACCCAGGGCCCCAGGCGGGTCCCAAAGGCTCCCAGCCCGAGCTCTGTCCCCCAGGCCTCTCCCGGGCAGGCCGCCACCCTGCCAGCCCCTCCCGACCCCAAAGGCCCTGGGGCTCAGAGAGCCTGTCCCCACAGCCCCCCTCGCCCACTGTGCCCTGAGGCAGCCGTGAGCCCAGGCCCACCACGCCGGGGCTGACGTGCCTCGAGGGCAAGGTGGGACATCCTCGGACCCGGGCCAGGCGCAGAGACCCCTGGGCCGAGGCAGAGCCTTCCTACCCGGGCAGGGCTGACCGCCCAGCGCGGGGAGGAGGTGGTGCGGGGCGAGCGGGCGGCACTCACTGGAGGTGAGGCAGGAGCGGCTTCTCCGCCTGGGGCGGGACCGGGAGCCGCGCCGGGGGCTCGGGCACGGGCACAGGCAGCTTCAGGGCAGGAGGCCGGGGCGCCACGGGGGGCGCGAAGAGTCCAGGCTTGGCCATCTCCCTCAGGGGGGCCTCCTCCACTGTCATCAGGAACTTGGGCTTGTTGGCTGGCACGGGCGGGGGCTCGGGCGTGGGCGGCCCGCGGGGGCACAGGTGCAAGTTCCTGAGTTTATCGCAGTTCCTGGCGGTGGCCGCTCCGGGGCTCTCCGGGAAGCACGGGGGTCTGCGGCCAGTGGGCAAGCTGGGCAGGCTGCCCACCGGAGGGTCACTCATCCTCCGGGAGGGGGGCAGCACCCTGGGGCCGGGCTCCGGCCACCTGGGGCCCAGCAGGTCCCGCCTGAAGTCTTCCGGAGCCGGGCCGGCCTCGGGGAGGCCGCGCTTGGGGGGCGGCGGCGGCAGCAGGGGGCCGGGGCCCCGGGAGGTGAAGGAGTGGGCGCGGGCCACGTCGGAGAAGGCGGGCTTCCTGGGCGTGGGCACGGGAGGCGGCGGGTAGGCTGGCGGGTGCGTCAGGGCGTCTGCGGAGCGAAGAGACCGGGTGGGTGAGCACGTCTCACGGGTGAGGCGGGACCGCACCCCCTTCCTCTGGGTCTGACCCAGCCCACACCCCTGCCCGCCCAGCCCTCCTGCGGAGCCAGGGGGTGCCAGCGGCGAAGGGGGGTGGCCAGGAGGACCCCGAGGAGCTGGCCTCGCTGAGGCCGGATTCCCACTGGGACCGGGGGTGGGGGTGGGGGGGCTCAGAGGGAGACGAGGGTCGTGTAAGGTGCCCTGAGGCAGAGGTGACATTGGCGAACTGGGGCACAGCAGGCTGGAGGTGTCAACAGTGTCAGCAGCCGTCGCTGCCATCGCTGTGGCCCAGGCGGGACGGTGGGAGGGGCCTGGGAGGGCCTGTCTGGCCTTGAGCTCCATGGGGCGCTGCCAGCCACGAGCGTGGACCAGCCTGGCTCCCGCCCCAGCCGGCCCTCCCCTGAGCGGCGGGCAGCGGCAGCCAGAGCAGCGCCTCTCCTGCTCTGCCCCCTCGGACGCGCCGGCCAAGTGGACAGACGGAGGCCCAGGGTGGAGCTGGCAGCCCCTGCCCTCTGCCCAGAGCACCCAGCGCACCAGCTGGCCACCTACCCTCGGGCCTCCCGGGCTCGGGGGAGTCAGGCTCCAGGTACGAGTCGTCCTCGTCGTCATAGTCTGCGGGCAGAGGGGGGAGGGGGTGTCAGCGCAGGGCGGCCGGCCTGGCTGCGCCCGGGGCGGAGGGCGAGGCTCGGGGCACTGCCCTCAGGGAGGCCGGGCGGGCTGGGGAGCCACAGGGACAGAGAGGGCAGCAGCCCAGCGGAGGCCCTGGCACGGCCAGTCCGGGTGCGAGCGGGACGGGGAGCAGGCCGAGATCCTCACCTTCGTTGTCCGTGGGGTACGGAGAGAGGCTGATGTCCACAGGCCGCTCGATGGCCCCGTAGAAGCTGTCCGTGTCCGAGCTGGAGTCGCTGAGGAGGCGGAGGAGGGGCGGCGTGAGCACAGGGCAGCGTCCCCCGCACTCACACGGACACGCTGCAAACACGGGGACACACAGACACCACCAACACAGGCACGTGCACAGGTAAGCACAGGACACAGACCTGAACACAGGTGAACACAGACGAGGGCGGACAGGCACACGGACACCCTCCATCGAGGGCACAAGGACAACATGGAGACGAGGCCGTGGTCCTCCCCCACTGCTCTACCCTGGGAGCTGTCATTGCTAGGCCGAGCCTACCACAGGGCACCTACCACAGGGCACCGGGCCTGCCGCACGGCACCTACCGCATGGCACTCGGCCTGCCGCACGGCACCTACCGCAGGGCACCCGGCCTACCACAGGGCACCTACCGCAGGGCACCCGGCCTGCCACACCCAGGGCACCTACCGCAGGGCGCCCGGCCTGCCGCACACAGGGCGCCTGGCCTGCCGCACACAGGGCACCTACCACAGGGCACCCGGCCTGCTGCACGGCACCTACCGCAGGGCACCCAGCCTGCCGCACACAGGGCGCCCGGCCTGCCGCACACAGGGCACCTACCGCAGGGCGCCCGGCCTGCCGCACACAGGGCACCTACCGCAGGGCGCCCGGCCTGCCGCACACAGGGCACCTACCGCAGGGCGCCCGGCCTGCCGCACATAGGGCACCGGGCCTGCCGCACACAGGGCGCCCGGCCTGCCGCACACAGGGCGCCCGGCCTGCCGCACACAGGGCGCCCGGCCTGCCGCACACAGGGCACCGGGCCTGCCACACCCAGGGCACCTACCGCAGGGCGCCCGGCCTGCCGCACACAGGGCACCGGGCCTGACGCACACAGGGCACCTACCGCAGGGCGCCCGGCCTGCCGCACACAGGGCACCGGGCCTGCCGCACACAGGGCACCTACCGCAGGGCGCCCGGCCTGCGGCACACAGGGCACCTACCGCAGGGCGCCCGGCCTGCCACACACAGGGCACCTACCACAGGGCACCCGGCCTGCTGCACACAGGACACCGGGCCTGACGCACACAGGGCGCCCGGCCTGCCGCACACAGGGCGCCCGGCCTGCCGCACACAGGGCGCCCGGCCTGCCGCACACAGGGCACCGGGCCTGCCACACCCAGGGCACCTACCGCAGGGCGCCCGGCCTGCCGCACACAGGGCACCGGGCCTGACGCACACAGGGCACCTACCGCAGGGCGCCCGGCCTGCCGCACACAGGGCACCGGGCCTGCCGCACACAGGGCACCGGGCCTGCCGCACACAGGGCACCGGGCCTGCCGCACACAGGGCACCGGGCCTGCCGCACACAGGGCACCTACCGCAGGGCGCCCGGCCTGCCGCACACAGGGCACCTACCGCAGGGCGCCCGGCCTGCCGCACACAGGGCACCTACCGCAGGGCGCCCGGCCTGCCGCACACAGGGCACCGGGCCTGCCGCACACAGGGCACCGGGCCTGACGCACACAGGGCGCCCGGCCTGCCGCACACAGGGCGCCCGGCCTGCCACAGGGCACTGGCTGGAAGTGAGGGCAGGAGCACAGGGCAGCAGGGACCTACAAGGTGGCTGGGGGTGCCGGGCCTCCCCTGGCCTCAGTGGCCTCAGCTGGAAGGATGGAAGGGTCTGCTCCCCCAGAGCTCCTGCTGCTGGGACACCCCAGTGAGGTCCCCGAGACCCAGGTGGACGGAGACGGTGTCCCGGGGACTCACTCCTGAGCCAGCCAGGGCGGACAGGGAGGGGCAGTGCCCACGGCTCTGAGCTGCTGCAAATGCTGGGCCCCCCAACGGGCAGCTAAGAACACGTGACCCCCATGCAGGAACTACCACCATGGAGCACGCGCGCGCACACACACACACACACACGCACACACGCACACTCACACACACACGCACACTCACGCGCGTGCGCGGGGTTACAGGCGTGGGTGCAGGGAGGGGCGCGGGGGAGCCCAGGCCCACCTGGCGTCCGGCGGCGCGTCCTTCTTCTCGTGGAGGTAGCCGATCTCCCTGCGCAGCAAGGCCATCCAGCTCTGTGGGCGGCAGAGCCAGTGGGCATGTGCTGCCCAGGCGATGGCCCTCCCCCGCCATGCCCTGCTGTGCCCGCCCAGGCCGGGGAGGCCCCTCAGCCCATGCAGGGCTCCCCCTGAGGCAGTTCTGGGCACGGGGTATGGCCAGCCCTCTGCCACACCCTCCACCCGTGGCCAGCCCCCCCCGTGGCCAGGCCCCCCCCGTGGCCAGCCCCCCCCCGTGGCCAGCCCTCCGCCCGTGGCCAGCCCCTCCCCCCCCGTGGCCAGCCCTCCGCCCGTGGCCAGCCCCCCCCGTGGCCAGCCCTCCGCCCGTGGCCAGCCCCTCCCCCCCCGTGGCCAGCCCTCCGTCCGTGGCCAGCCCCCCCGTGGCCAGCCCTCCGCCCGTGGCCAGCCCCTCCCCCCCCGTGGCCAGCCCTCCATCCGTGGCCAGCCCTCCGTCCGTGGCCAGCCCTCCACCCGTGGCCAGCCCTCCACCCTCCGTGGCCAGCCGCTCCGCCCACGGCCAGTCCCCCAAGGCCGGCACCTTGCGCTCGTCCTCCGAGGACGCCGAGAAGAACCAGGTGCGGTGCTTCTTGCTGATGTGCACGATCTTGAAGGGGAAGACGTTGTTGGACGTGGTCTCCTCGGCCGCCCGCATCACCCTGAGGGCACAGCCGGTGTCACCACCTGCCCACGCCCACGGGACTCCCGCCCGGACCTGGCACAGGCTCCGGGGGACAGATCTGCATGGTGGGGCGAGGGCCAGCGGCTCCAGGCAGAGGAGAGGAGTTTGGAGAAGAGAGCGTGTGTGTGTGTGTGTGTGTGTGTGTGTGTGTGTGTCGTGACTCCAGAGCGGCCCCAGGCCCGGAGCCCCCTCCGCGCTGTGCTCCGGCCACCTGCCACTGAGCTGGGCACTGGCAAGGCTCCCCACCGAGGCTGGGGCAGGTGGAGCGAGGGGAGTCCCTGCCCGAGGGCTCGTCCCACCACTGAAACCGCGGCCCCCGGTGCCTCTGCTGACCCTGCTCCCATCACCATGGCGTCCGGGGAGGGTCCTCAGACTGGCACAGACTGATGCCACAGAGCAGGGCCCTGGTGCCCACTTCAGCCTGAATGCAGGCCCTGAAGCTCCAGAGGACACTCACGGGCTGCACACCGTAGCGTGCCTCGTCCCACACAGAGGGCTCTGGCCCGGTGTTCGCCTGTCCGGGGGGAACCCCTTCGGGCGGGCTCCTGCCCCTCGCCGGACGGCCCAGCCCGCAGCATATGTGCACAGGGAGCTGGCCGCAGCCTGGAGGCCCTGGAGCCAGGCGGCCTGGGTCAGGGCCTGCAGGGCCGGCCGTCTCTGGAGGGAACGGAGGCTGCGGTGTGAGGGGCTGTGAGGAGGGAGGCAGGGGCCACTGGGCAGCAGCCGAAGGGGGATCTGGAGAGCCCGCCGTCCCAACCCCGAGGCAGCAGGAAGCCCAGCCGCATCCCAGCCTTACACAGCCTGAGGCCAGACCGCCAGGAGGGCGGGGCCCTGGAGGCTGAGAGGAGGTGGGCGAGGCTGGGCTTGGTGCCAAGGGGCAGGGAGCCATCTGGGGAGAGTCTGGCGGGAACAAGGGGCAGGCCCAGCCAGAATTCTGTTGTGGGGCTGGGGGAGCAGAGGCAGGGGAGCAGGGGCAGGAGGAGCTGGGGCAGGGGAACAGGGGCTGGGGGGGGCAGGGGCAGGGGGAGCAGGGGCAGGAGGAGCTGGGGCAGGGGAACAGGGGCTGGGGGAGCAGGGGCAGGAGGAGCAGGGGCAGGAGGAGCTGGGGCAGGGGGAGCTGGGGCAGGGGGAGCAGGGGCATGGGGAGCTGGGGCAGGAGGAGCAGGGGCGGGGGGAGCAGAGGCAGAGGAGCAGGGGCGGGGCGGGAGAGGGGCAGCATGCGCACATACTCGGCTCGGGGGGGCAGCCTGTGCAGAGCTGACGGGCACTCACCGGTTGTAGCCGCTCAGCGAGAAGGCGCCCTGCGGGGAGGCGGAGGTGCTGCTCTTGAAGTAGTAGATGCATCGCTTGTGGATGATGACGAAGCGCAGGGGCCCTGCGGGCAGCGGGGCGAGGGGCGGGTGAGCTGGGGAACCTCCCAGGGGTCGCGGGCGATTGGACCAGGCTCTGAACCCACGGAATGAAGGGACAAGGAGCTGGGCTGGCACGCCGCCCCCTCCCCAGGGGTCCAGCATGGGGTCAGAGGCGGACACGGCCGCGGGCGTGCCGGCCAGCCCCGGGCAGGGGAGGTCCGGGCATGGCTGCGAGGCTGGCTCCAGGAAGGCAGAGCAGGGCCAGAGCCTGGGGGGGCCCAGCCGCCTCGTTGGGAGCTGCGGGCTGCGGGGAGGTTGCCTCCACCCCAGGCTGGCACAGCACAGCGAGGGAGGGGCAAAGAGAGGAGGCACAGGACCAGAGTGTGGCTCGACCCCAGGCTGAGCAGTCCCAGGCTGAGCAGTCCCGCTGAGACCCCTGCTCTCCACTGCCCCACCCCGACCGGCCCCACCGGCCCCACCGGCCCGGGAAGGGCAGTGACAGCGCGTCCTTGGAGGCACCCTGTCCAGAGACGGCAGACCAGCTGGTGCCCTGCCTGGGGCACCACGACCAGGCAGCACCGGAGGGACGGGCAGGCCGGATGCTCTGGGCCCTCTGCCTTGGCAAGTGGCATCTCCCGGGCCGGGCTCCCCTCTCCCAGCTGTGGTCCCACGCCCAGCCCCGCACTCACGCAGCTCCAGAGGGCTGGGCGTGGCATGTGGGCCTCAGCCTGCCCAGCTGGGCGGCACCGCCACCAGGTGCCCCAGCTCCGCACCAGCTAAGCCCCTCCCGGGCCCGCGAGCGGAGGCCACCTCTGGCCCCCCAGGCTGGCGGCCACCGGGGAGGGAGGGGGGGAACCCGGGAGGGGAGGGGAACCCAGGAGGGAGGGGGGGAACCCGGGAGGGGGGGAGAACCCGGGAGGGGGAGGGGGAACCCGGGAGGGAGGGGGGGAACCCGGGAGGGGGGGGGGAACCCGGGAGGGGGGGGGGAACCCGGGAGGGGGGGGGAACCCGGGAGGGGGGGGGAACCCGGGAGGGGGAGGGGGAACCCGGGAGGGGGGGGGGGGAACCCGGGAGGGAGGGTGGGAACCCGGGAGGGGGGGACCCGGGAGGGAGGGGGGGGAACACGGGAGGGGGGGGGAACCCGGGAGGGAGGGGGGGGAACCCGGGAGGGGGGGGGAGAACCCGGGAGGGGGAGGGAGAACCCGGGAGGGGGAGGGGGAACCCGGGAGGGAGGGGGGGAACCCGGGAGGGGGGGGGACCCGGGAGGGAGGGGGGGAACCCGGGAGGGCCCCCACAGAAGGAGCCGGAGGCTCAGCTCTGTCCCCGCGCCCCCCATCAGCGCCCCCCACAGGCTCACATTTGAGCAGCTGCAGCTGCGTGCCGCCCTTCTTGTGCAGGTAGCCGGCCTTGGCCACGCCCCCAGGCATGGTCAGCAGGTTCTGGGCCCCGATGGCCTTCATGGGGACGGGCCAGTGCATCTCCTCGGCCGCCATGAAGCTGCAATGAGAGCAGAGACGTCTCAGCGGGGACGGGGACTGCAGGGACAGCCCGAGGCCCTGAGGCCACAGGGAGGCTCCGGGCCTTCTGCCTTCCGAAGGTCCGGCTTCCAGGGGGCCCCGGAGGCAGGGCACCCGCCGCTTGGCCACATACTGAGTGCCCCAGGACCCTGAGAGCTGTGTGTCCTTTCTCTTTCATTTTAAATATATTTCATTGATTTTTGACAGAGAGGAAGGGAG
Source organism: Nyctalus aviator (assembly GCA_036971965.1). NCBI lineage: Eukaryota > Metazoa > Chordata > Mammalia > Chiroptera > Vespertilionidae > Nyctalus > Nyctalus aviator. The sequence continues at coordinate 205,661,800 of CM072922.1, forward strand.
AAGGACAGAGAGAAACATCGATCAGCCGCCTCCTGCACACCTCCTACTGGGGGGACATGCCCTTGACTGGAATCAAACCTGGGACCACGCCCCACAGGCGGACAATCTATCCGCTGAGCCACACCGGCCAGGGCTGTGTTCTTTCCTGTTACTGGTTCACTCAGCTCTCACCTACTGAGCTCAAGGCCCCTGGAGGCTGGGAGGCGGGGAAGGAATTCTGGAAATCACCAGCCCAGGAAAGTCAAGCCTCAGGCCATAACCACCAAGTACCTGCAGGAGAGTCTATCATGGGGCCCCGCCCTGGACAGGAAATTCCGGAGGGCTTCCAGGAGGAGGTGTTGAGTCACAGCCTGAAGGAGGGAGTTACAGAGGTACGGGGCTGGGGCAGGCCCTGGGCACCCGCTACACCAGCTCCGACCTTCAGCAGGGTGGGACGTGGCCCCAGAAACCCCACCCTTGACTCCTACCTGCCCTTAGCTGGTTTCTGTCCACCCCTTTCTTTTTTTTCTTCTTATTTTTTTATTATTGATTTTAAAGAGAAGGGGTTAGGGGGAGAGAGAGAAATGTCAATTTGCTGTTCTACTTGCTCAGGCATTCATTCACTGTGTGGTTCCTGTATGTGCCCTGCCCAGAGAGCTCACCCACTCTAACCACTGAGCCGCCCGGCCAGGGACTGTCCATCCTTTCCTTAAGGCCCTGACCAGGAAGCAGAAACGCAGGCAGCCACCAGCCCCCAGCTCCTGGGTCAGACAACCCAGGCTCCTGTCCTGGCTCGGCCTTCCCGGGGACCCCTAAGCCTCCGTCGCTGGGGCAGTAAAATGGGAGGACAGCGCAGCGGCAGCTTGGCACACAGCACACCCTCACCCCCGCCAGGACCACCCAGTGCCTGGTCCCAGGGACTATGAACAGACAGGAGCAGGGCAAGGACAATGGGCCAGGCACAGACACGCACCAGGGCAAAAAGCCCTGGTGCCGAGCAGGGGGCAAGACTGGAAAACAAGGCCCTCGCCCCAGGGTTCCTTTCCTCCCCAGCTTACCACTGCTGACCCGGACCTCCCCCTCAGCATAACATCCAGGCCTCAGTCACGGGTCAGCTCCAGGCCCAGGAAAGCAGCAAAACCAGCCCTGGAGCCGACCAATGGGAGGAGACCATGACCAGAAAGCACACCGGGAGGGCGGGTGAGTGGTTAGACCTCCCTGACCGCCCCAGCAGGAGGAACAGCTCAGGGCCAGGCACGGTCCGAGCACACACACCATTCCGTCCCCTTCTCCCAGGGTCCCCTCAGGACCTGCCGCCCGGGAGCAACGGCGGGAGCAGCCCTCTGCTCACCCCAACCCTGTCTGCAAGGCCCCCTTTTCTCTCACTCCCCAGGGAGCCAGGCAGCCAGCCTGGCGCTGCTGCTGCTGCTTCTATGCCCTTCCCTGTTCCTCCTGAGCACGTTTCTGCCGCAGTCAGTAAATTCTTTATATATGGAAGTATTTTCTTATCGGTTTCCGGGAGGAAGAGAGAGGGAGAGATAGAGACATCAATGATGAGAGAGAATCACTGAAGGGCTGTCTCTTGCACGCCCCACACTTGGGACCGAGCCTGTAACCTGGGCGTGTGCCCTTGACCAGAATTGAACCTGGGACCCTTCAGTCCACAGGCCGATGCTCTACCCACTGTCCCGGGTAGGGCAGTGGGCAACAAACTGCTGCTCTCGAGCCACATGCGGCTCTTTGGCCTCTTGAGTGTGGCTCTTCCACAAAAAAACCACATGTGGGCGCACATATAGTGAGACTGAGACTGCGTGGCCCAGGTGCAAAAGTCCGTTTTCGGCCTGGGTGAGTCTATTTTGAAGAAGGGGCCAAAGAGCCGCGTGTGGCTCTCGAGTCGCAGTTTGCGAACCACTGGGCTGGGGCATCAGTCAAACTCTTGCTTGCTTTTCTACACCGTTCTTTTCCCTGTTGACCCTTCAGAGCAGTGGTGTCCCCCCCCCCCCCCCCGTGGTCCCTGAGGACCGGAAGGTTGGCGGCCGCTGTTTTAGAGCGGAAGGGAGGTGCAGAAACAGAGAAACATCGCCTTCCGCATGCCCCCCCACCCGCGCCCCCTGATCAGGGCAGGCATCAAGCCTGCAACCAAGGTGCGTGCCCTTAATCAGACTCGAAACTGGGACCCTTCCGTCTGAGGGCCGACACGCTATCCACTGAGCCACACCGGCTGGGGCTACGCTTTGTCTCAGGATTGAAGTATTTCCCTCGAGACAAGAACCAAGTCTCCGGCTCCAAGGAGCACAGGGACGGGGGCGTCCCGCCCTCAGGCGGGTAAGTCGGGGAGATCGTGCGGCCTGGCCAGCCCGGCATCAGGCTGAGTTGATTCCAGTCCGGTGCACGGCCCCCCGCGATGTGACAGCTCCCAGGGGCCCGACCCCGTGTTCCCGGTCCCCGTCCGCCTGCACCTCCTCCCGGGTCCGGCTGCCCCAAACCTGCCAGGCTGCTGCTCCCTTCCGGCCTGGGCCCTCCTCACAGGGGCCTCCTGCTCAGCCCAGACCCAGGCCCCCCCAGGCTCCCGCCTGGCCCGCGCCCCCGCGGTGAGCCCAGCCCGCCGCCCGCCCCGGCCCGGCCCGCCGCCCCCGCCCCGCGCCCAGAGCCGTCCCGCGGCCGGGCCCACGGCGGGCGGGCCCAGAGCGAGGCGCCGCCGGGACCGGCCCGCGGGTGCAGAGCCCGCCGCCGCCGCCTTTGTTCCGCGGAGCCCCGCCCGGTACTCACGGCGGCCACGCGGCGGGCACGGCCGGCTTCCGGGGGGCGCACCCCCGGCCCCGCGCGCACCGGCACGGCCCCCGGCCCGGCCTCCCCGCCGCCGCGCCCCAGGCGCTCGGCTCCCGCGGCCCCCAGCCCCGCGGCCGGAGCCCCGCGCCCGCCATGCCGCCGCGCCCGCCGCCGCTCCTCCCGCGGGCAGGTGAGACCCGCACCGCCCGCCCCTCCCCGCACCGCCCCTTCCCCCCCCCCCGCACCGCCCCTTCCCCCTCCTCTCCGCCCCCCGCACCGCCCCTTCCCCCTCCTCTCCGCCCCCCGCACCGCCCCTTCCCCCCCTCCGCCCCCCGCACCGCCCTTTCCCCCCCCCCCGCACCGCCCCTTCCCCCCCTCCGCCCCCCGCACCGCCCCCCCGCACCGCCCTTTCCCCCCCGCACCGCCCCTTCCCCCCCTCCGCCCCCCGCACCGCCCTTTCCCCCCCCCCCCCCCGCACCGCCCCTTTCCCCCCCCCGCACCGCCCCTTCCCCCCCCGCCCCCCCGCACCGCCCTTTCCCCCCCGCACCGCCCCTTCCCCCCTCCGCCCCCCCGCACCGCCCCCCGCACCGCCCTTTCCCCCCCCGCACCGCCCCTTCCCCCTCCTCTCCGCCCCCCGCACCGCCCCTTCCCCCCCTCCGCCCCCCCGCACCGCCCCCCGCACCGCCCCTTCCCCCTCCTCTCCGCCCCCCGCACCGCCCTTCCCCCCCCGCACCGCCCCTTCCCCCTCCTCTCAGACCCCGCACCGCCCCCCCCCCCTCCCCCCCACCGCCCCGCCCCCCCCCGCACCGCCCCTTCCCCCCCTCCGCCCCCCGCACCGCCCCTTCCCCCCCCCCGCCCCCCCGCACCGCCCCTTCCCCCCCCCCCCCCCGCACCGCCCCCCCCCCCCTCCCCCCCGCACCGCCCCTTCCCCCCCCTCCGCCCCCCCCGCACCGCCCCCCGCACCGCCCCTTCCCCCCTCTCCGCCCCCCGCACCGCCCCTTCCCCCCCCCGCACCGCCCCCCGCACCGCCCCTTCCCCCCCGCACCGCCCCTTCCCCCCCCCCCCCGCACCGTCCCTTCCCCCCCCTCTCCGCCCCCCGCACCGCCCCTTCTCCGCCCCCCGCACCGCCCCTTCCCCCCTCTCCGCCCCCCGCACCGCCCCTTCCCCGCGGGCAGGTGAGGGCTCCGCCCCCGCACCCCCCCCTTTCCCCCTCCCCCAGGCACACACACCATCCCTGTCTGCCCAGTCTGGTTTTTGTTTGTTTTTTTTTAATTTTATATATTTTGTTGATTTTTCACAGAGAGGAAGGGAGAGGGATAGAGAGCTAGAAACATCGAGCTGCCTCCTGCACACGCCCTTGATCGGAATCGAACCTGGGACCCTTCAGTCCGCAGGCCGATGCTCTATCCACTGAGCCAAACCCGTTCGGCATGTCTGCCCAGTCTGAATCTCCAGGGCCTCCTCAAGCCCACCTGCCCTCCCGGTCCCGCCTGAAGGGCGAGGGCCTTCCTTCCTCCCCTCCCCCCCTTCACCGCTCAGACTGGCACACACAGGAGAGGGACCGGCATCGCCGACACCAACATGAAATCACCGCGGGGACACCCCTGACCGAGGCTCCTGCCTGTGGACGGACAGACAGACGTCTCACCAGCCAGCAGAGGCAGGGCGGCGTTTGATGGTCACGGAGGGCGACACATCGGATCAATCGGATAAAGGACAGAAGCCACAGGATGGGCTCAGGGAGAAAGGCATGTGACAAACATAAGAAGGCCACCCCACACCCCGGACAGGAGGGACCGTCCTCAGTCCTGCAGCTGGGAGGCTCTCCCCACACCGGGCTCACCCCACACCGGGCTCTCCCCACACCGGGCTCACCCCACACCGGGCTCACCCCACACCGGGCTCTCCCCACACCGGGCTCACCCCACACCGGGCTCTCCCCACACCGGGCTCACCCCACACCGGGCTCTCCCCACACCGGGCTCACCCCACACCGGGCTCTCCCCACACCGGGCTCACCCCACACCGGGCTCACCCCACACCGGGCTCTCCCCACACCGGGCTCACCCCACACCGGGCTCACCCCACACCGGGCTCTCCCCACACCGGGCTCTCCCCACACCGGGCTCACCCCACACCGGGCTCTCCCCACACCGGGCTCACCCCACACCGGGAACAGGGAACAGCGGAAGCTCTCCCTGAGGCAGGACAAGGCCAGGATGGCCCCCTCGCTGCCCGCCAACCTGGTCCTGGGGGCTCCAGCCCAGTGGTCCTCAACCTCTCTAATGCCACGACCCTTTAATCCAGCTCCTCATGTGGGGTGACCCCCGACCATAAAGATATTTCCGTTGCTACTTCATAACTGTTATGACTCGTAATGCAAATATCTGTGTTTTCCGATGGTCTCAGGCTCTACAGCAGCGGTTCTCAACCTGTGGGTTGCCTAAGACCATCGGAAAACAGGTATTTGCATTATGATTCATAACAGTAGCAAAATTACAGTTATGAAGTAGCAACGGAAATAATTTTACGGTCAGGGGTCACCACAACACGAGGAGCTGGATTAAAGGGCCGAGGCAGCCGAAACCGGTTTGGCTCAGTGGATAGAGCCTGAAAGGTCCCGGGTTTGATTCCCGTCAAGGGCATGTACCTCGGTTGCGGGCACATCCCTGATAGGGGGTGTGCAGGAGGCAGCTGATCGATGATTCTCTCATCGACGTTTCTAACTCTCTATCCCTCTCTCTTCCTCTCTGTAAAAAATCAATAAGATATATTTAAAAAAAAAAAAAAAAAGAAAGAAAGAAAGGGGCCGTGGCATTAGGAAGGTTGAGAACCACTGATCTAGCTGGTCATGCCTCCCGCCAGAGAGGAAGACGCTAAACACACAGACGAGATGTGTGCGTGAGAAACGCCAAGGAACCCAGCAAACGCCCTTGGCTCTGCTGGGGCTGGGTACAGGATCCACACACGAAAGTCGTCTCATTTCTAGATGGGGGCACCGACCCACCCCGAAACGAGCTGAGGTCCCGCTCCCTCCTCAGCAGTCTGTCCTGACCTCCGCAGCGCCCTGTGTCCCTCCAAACACCGACCGCCACGGTCCTCACCGTCCACCCCATCCTCACAGCTCAGGCCCAGCACACGGGCGCCCGGGACCCCACAGGAGGCGGCGTGTCCACTCCGCAGGGCGGGGAAAAGGCCCCAGGAGCCCGCCCAAGCCCCCGCCGCTGGCCGCACCCTCCGGGCCTGTCCGGGGACAGGCAGCTGCTGTGGGGACAGACGGCGCCCACGCTCCTCCATTCTCACCCGGCCCCGCCCCTCCCTATGCAGGCTGAGGGCCCCAGGTGGCCACTGACCGACCCTGGGTGGGGAGTGGGGGTCGTGACAAGCCAGGCTGTGCTCCATCTTCACACACACACTCACACACACACTCACACACTCACACACACACACACACACACACTCACACACACACTCACACACTCACACACACATACACACACACTCACACACACACACACACACACTCACACACACTCTCACACACACATACACACACACACACTCACACACTCACACACACACTCACACACTCACACACACTCACACACACACTCACACACACACTCACACACACTCTCACACACTCACACACTAACACACACACTCTCACACACACACTCTCACACACATACACACACACTCACACACATACACACACTCACACACACACACACTCACACACACACACACAAACTCACACACATACACACACTCACACACATACACACACTCACACACACTCACACACACACACTCACACACACACACACTTACACACACACTCACACACTCACACACTCACACATACACTCACACACAGAGTGTCCCTGCTTCAGGGACAGATGCGGACATCGCAGCCCCCCTCCGAGGGCCGGCCTGTCCAAAGGGAAGCCCATCTGGATACCACAGCGCCCTCTGGCCGCCACGCCCTGCCCCGCACGGCGGTGAGCTGGGTGCTGACAGCTGACCGGAGGCCAGAGCCTGCAGGTAGAGTGAGGAGGGAGTGGTGGCTGAGAGTGAGGGTGGCGGCAGGCCGCGGTGGCCACAGTGACCACACAGCTTTGCGGGGACTCTCAGCCTGGCTCACGGACCCCATCGGAGCCCGAGAAAGTTGAGGGGAGTCCCCTGGGGTCACCCCTCGTCCGGGCAGCCTCGCCTGCCTGGCTGTCTCATTGCCCATGCCGCCCCAGCCCCAGTGACCTGACGGTTACACCCCATTCACCCCGGGGACCCACAGGAAACCTGTCCCCTTATCTGGGGGAGACATCCCAGTGGTGCCCCTGGCTGCCAGGTGCCTGCTGAGCCACGCTGGAGCTGTGGGGGGCACTGCTGGAGACCTGGGTTCCAGTCCCTCCAGGCTGCGCTCCACTGAGCCTCGGCTCCCTCCGCAGGAGGCCTGGGGAGGACCCCCCGAGCCCCGCACCCAGGGCGCCGGCTGCCCCTCGGGCCCGGCCACCGTGAGCTGGCAGCGGCCAGCTGTGGTGCAGGGCGCTCTGTCCCCGCAGCCGAGCGGCCGCCGGGACAAAGGCCTGGAGACACGCAGGTGGGCGCCGGGCATGCTCGGGCTCTGCGCCTGGCCTTGGGGACCGGAGGCGGGGGGATGGGGGGCAGGGGCGGGGACAGCAGGCCCTGAGCTCTCCAGCACAGCCGCAGCCCCAGCCAGTTCCAGGAAGTCAGGCTGTGGGGGCTGCGCCCAGGATGGGGTGCTCGCTGCAGGCAGGCCGCCTGGAGCTGGGCGCTGCCGTCCACAAGGCGCGTGCCACGGGCAGTGCGTCCATAGGAGGTCCCATGTGTGCGTGCATGTGTGTGCGTGCATGAGTGTGCACGGTGTGAGCCGTGCATGAGAGCGAAGTGGGGTCCAGGGAGGGCTGGGCTCCCGCGGGACCTGCAGACACGCCGTGGGCACCGTGAGGGACCGATGCCTCGTGTGACCAGAGTCAGCGCGCTCCTGTCAGTGTGATGGGCTCGCCAGCGTGTGGGCGCCACACGTCCCGACACACATTCACACACTCACACCACACACACTTCCTCACTGCTCGTGTGCACTTACACAGTCACACTCACACCGGGGCACACTCTCATGCTCAGAAACACCCACTCACACATGTACATGCACACGTAACACTCACACACATACATGCACATGTAACACTCGCACATATACGTGCACATATAACACACTCACGCATATATATGCACACTTAACACACACGTATGCATGCACACTTAACACACACACATACATGCACACATAACACCCACTCACAGGCTCAGTACTGGTCCACACACACTCACACTACACAGGTGCACTCATTCAAACGTGCATGCACACTCACATGCATTCTTACACACTTCTTGCTCGTGGCCGCTGGCTCACTGGCTCGCATGGCCACACCCACAGCCTCCGGGCTGGCAGGAGCCTCCGTACGTGGCTCTGTGCCCTGGCCAGGAGGTGGGCCCTGCAAAAACCTCACCACCCAGCCCTGCAACGGGCAGTGCCAGGTCAGCCTGACGGCTCTCACAGCCTGGGCTCGGCGCTTACTCCCATTTCACAGACTGGGACACTGAGGCCGGGAGAGGCCCAGGGCCCTCGCCATGGACAGCTCAGGGCGCCATCCCAGCATCCCCAGAGGTATGAACCGGCGTCACCCACGTCACTGATGAAGACCAAGGGGCAGAGAAGACACAGCCAGTAAATGGGGGGGGGGTGGTGCTCACCTGACCGGGAGCAGCCACGCCCCCAGCCTGGCACAGGGCACAGGGCACAGGGCCGGAGCTGCCCTGACGCCTCACCCCGCTCGTCAGGGCTTGCCTTTCGGTTTCCCCTTCCCCTTCCTCTTCCCGGAATCCTTCTCCATAAAAGAAGCAAAACCAACATCTTCGATGACGGCCGTGAGCAGCCACACGTCCCAACACACGTTCACACACTCACAAGGAAAGCCCCCGCCCGCGCCCCCGGCAGGCTCCTCGGCTCTGTGCCAGGCCCCGAGCACAGCGCCCGGCTGGCAGCCAGGGGCCTACACACAGCGTCCGAGCCCTGGGCCCATGGCTCACTCACACACCGTCACACTCACACACACACACACACACACCATCACACTCACACACACACCATCACACACACACACACACACCATCACACTCACACACACACACACCATCACACTCACACACACACCATCACACACACACACACACACCGTCACACACACACACACACACACACACACACCATCACACTCACACACACACACACACATACACACTCAGACACACACACCATCACATTCACACACACACACTATCACACACACACACTCACGCACCGTCACACTCACACACACACACACACACACACTCAGACACACACACACCATCACACACACACACACACCATCTCACACACACACACACACTCAGACACACACACACCATCACACACACACACACACACCATCACACACACACTATCATACACACACACACCCCATCATACACACACACACCATCACACACACACACACACACACACACCCCATCACACTCACACACACACACACACACCATCACACTCACACACACACACACACCATCACACTCACACACTCACACACACACCATCACACACACTCACTCACACACACTCACACTCACAGTCTCACACACACACTCCACCACACTCACGGTGCTCTCACACACTCACTCACACCCAGTGTGTGCACACACAGGTCCCAAAGGCCAAGGCCACCCCGGCAGGGTGTGCTGTGGCAGGCTCAGCCCCACCAGGCATGCTGGCCCGGCCTCCCTGCCAGCTGCCAGCTGCGTGCCCGGCGCCGGGGCCCAGCGCCCTCCTCCGCTCCCCTCTGGCCCGAGGGCCCTGGCCCGCGGCTCCCCAGGCAGCTCTGCCGGCTCTGGCGGCACCCCCTCCCCAGCCCAGGCCCGGGCCCCACTGACCTGAGGGCGCTGACCCAGCACATGGCTGTCCGCCTGCCGGGCGACGGGAGCGGGACAGGTGTCCTGGGGCCCCGGGAGGACATGGGCTCAGGGGCCCCGGGCCGAGGCTGGCATCTCCCCGGGCGAGGCCTGCCGCCCGCTGCGGGGCCCTGCGAGGCGGCTGCCTGGGGCCTGTGGCTCCAGGCCGCTCCCCTCCGGGGACTTCCTGTTGCCGGTCCCTGGGCAGCCGGTCCGCCCGCACTTCCTGCCTTCCACCCGCTGAGACGGAGGCCGCGCTGGCCGTGTGCTGCTCACCCGCGGCCGGAGCGGCCCGCTTCCGGCCCCGGGGCAGACCGCAGCCGCCAGGCCGGGCGCTGTGCCCCCGGGAGGAAGCTCCCAGCCCCCCGGCCTCCTGCGCCGTGGCTCTCCCAGGCTCCAGGCCCAGCTCCCCGCCCTGAGAAACCCTGCCAGACCGGGCCCCCGCCCCCCACCCCCAGCTGGCAACCCCCAGCACACTCCCCCCACCAGCCTGAGCACCGAGCCCAGCCCTGCCCGCCGAGGCCACACGGCGGTCACCGCTCTCCCCTTTGACACAAAGGACCCGGTCCCAGTCCCGGCCAGGCCCCGCCTCCCGGAGCGCCCACTCCTCAGCCACACTCGGCCGGGGGGAGCCGGCCCACACCACCGAGGCCGGGCCTGGCCTGGCCCGGAGCAGAGGAACCGGGGTCTCCGGGACCCAGCCCCGGCTCCCCCGATAGGCTGAGTCAGGAGGCCTGGGCTGTGTGACCTCCAGACCCCCGCTCTCAGGCCTGGTTCTCCACGCGCCCTCCCAGCCCGAGGCAGCATCACCGCTGGGCAGGCCCGCCGCCCGCCCGCCCGCCACAGAGGGCGCTGCCTGGCCTTTTATCTCACGTGGAGCCAGGAGTCAGGCCCGGCTCTGGTCTCCCACTCACCCTCCCTTACCCACGGCCGAAGCCTCAGAGGGTCAGGGACCCGCTGCCACTCGACACGCAGGACACTTACCGGGGGGGTGGGTGCAGCCAGCAGGCCCCGCCGGAACAGAACGGGGAGCGTCACTCGGGCTCAGGGTCCCGCGGCTCCGGAGCCAGGCCAGCCGCCGGGCAGGTTTGCATGTGGCATTGACTCGGGACCTGGTCCTGGACCGGCCGATGGCCCGAAGCCGGGGACAGGGTCCCTGTGAGAAGCAGAAGGTGCGCTAAGGAGACGTCGGTGCAGACAGACCGCGACGGAGCGATGAGCAACAGGCCCAGGAGCGGCCCTGCCTCCGCCTGACCCTGACCTCCGGCCTCCAGGACAGGGCCGTGTGGGAGCCCCCGGCGTGGGACACGCTGCCCCGGGACCCCCATCCTTTTCCCGGCGAAATCGGTGCCTCCTCCCGCGGGTCTCACCCGGCCGCCCGCCTGCCCAGCGCCTGCCCGGCCCGGCTCCCTGCACCGTCCGGGCATGGCGAGGCCATGCAGGCCCGCGCCCACCCCTCGCTCCCACATCTTCCGTGGCTCCGGCAGTGTGGAACCCGGCTCCCGCCCCCCGCCCTGGGCCCTGTCTCAAAGACCGCAGTGTCTCCACCAGGAAACCTAATCCTCCCGACAGACGCTCCCTCCTCCTCGGAGACAGAACCATCTAGAATCTCACCTCACCCGAAACCTCCCGCTCGAAGGCACAGCCCTGCTCACCAGCGTGGTCACGGGGATCCCAGTCCCCGCGCCGGAGGCAGGCCCCGGTGGGCAGCGGGGCGGGGTCACCTCCACACGCGTGGCCACGCCGCCCCTGGCCACCCCGCAGGCCGGCCCTCGCTCAGCGCCGGGCGAGGGCCGTGGCGCCCGGCCCTGTGGCTGGTGGCTGAGGTGGCGGCTGTGAACCAGGTCACAGTCCAGTGCCCTGTGGGCTCGGTGCCCGGGAGGGGCGTGCCGGAGGCAGCGATCACCGATGCCCGCCCTTCCTCTCTGGTCAGTAAAGCAGAAAGGCCTGCGCTCGCAGCCCCCCCTGGCCCTCCGCGGGACGGACTGGCAGGGCGGCTGCGCCCGGACGGCCCACGGGAGCCGCCGGCCTCCGGGCGCCCAGAGGCAGCGGTGGCTCCGGGCCGGATGGAGGCGGCCCGGCCTCTCCTCGGCCCAGGCCCAGGGCCTCCAGGAGGCGCAGGAGGAGGCGGGCACGGGGGCCACCGCCCGAGGGGCCCGGCCGCCGGGGACGGAGGCTGAGCGGGAGGGTGGGCTTCTCCCCTGGGCCCGTGCCCAACCTGCGCCCACCCAGCCCGCTGCTCAGGCCCCACGGCCTGGGCCCCCCTCCGCCCGGTGCCTCCGCCTGCAACGCCCCCAAGCAGAGCTTCAGGGCACCGGGCCTCGGGGCGCGGGGCCTCGGGGGGCGGAGCCTCGGGGAGGGGCAGGGCCTCAGGACGGGGCGGGGCCTCGGGGGGGAAGCTAGGGGGGCCTCAGGGCGGGGGGACTAAGGGGGCCTCAGGGCGGGGGGGTGGATAGGAGGGGATCTCAGGGCGGGGGCCTCAGGGCAGGGGAGCTAGGGGGGCCTCAGGGCGGGGGGCGGCGCTAGGGGGGGCCTCGGGGCAGGGGTCTCAGCGGTGCAGAGCCCTGGAGGGAGGCGCCCAGGAGGACAGCACTTGGGGTGGTCAGCGGGGGGTGGGGAGGTGGCGGGGCAGGGCCTCCAGGCCACGGGGGGCAGGTTGGGGTGTCACTCTCCTGTGCCTCGCCCTCCTCAAACAGGGCAGAGGCGGCCCAGGATTCACACTTCAGTTCATCATAACACTGCCGAGTTTCCACCTCCCGACTGCTTGAGAAAACTCTCCTGAGGTGCCCGTCCACCCCCAGTTCCTGCCTGCCCGCCCCGCCTGGCCCAAGAGGCTCCCTGCCTCACCCTAGGCCAGCTTAGGCACCCGAGGCCCCAGACCCTGCCGGGGATGTGGGGTGCCACCCCTGAGCGGCCTCAGTCCATGTCTGCCACCATGAGACTCTGCCCCACCCTCAGGGACCTTGAGCAGGGTGGGGCAGTGGTTAGAGCATGGGCTTCCTTGGGGACGGGCCTGGCTCATTCTGCTCCTAACCGTGTGGCCCACCCCGAGCCTCAGGTTCCTTCTCTGGCAGCCCCTGGGTGGCGCTGTCCGAAGACCAGGTGGCGGGCTGTTGGGCAGGGTCCCCTAGGGCCCTGGGCGCTGGGGTCTGTCCTCACAGGCCGGCTGGGGAGGAAGAGCCTTCTCGGAGCCGTCTGGACCACAGCTCCCGCCACCCGGCACGTTCTGAGCGGTCACCATGTCGGGAAGGCCGCCTGGGGGGTAGGGGCCGGGCCTCGGCCACAGCGGCTCCCTCCATCCAAGGAGCCGCCCTCCCTGCTCCATGGCCCGGCTCAGACCTCGCTGCTCAGGCTGGAGCCGGCCACCTGCACTGCCGCAGTGGGCAGGGCCCTCCTGCTCCCGCTCCCAGGAGAGGCTGCCCTCAGGACCCCCACGCTGGTCCGTCTGTCCGTGGGCTACCTGCCCTCCCCCGCGCCAGCTCCACCCGTGTCCACCCTGCAGCGCCCGGTATGCCCGGGGCACCCCTGCAGCATGGACGCCCCCTCCTCTCCATGGGTCCAGTTCATCAAACTGCTCAGCTGACCTGAACACCCATCCCAGCGGCGCTCTGGCTGCACGGCAGGCGCCGGCTCTGCACGCTGAGGGGCCTCAGCCAGGCACCGGGCCCGGCCTCCGTGTCCTCACTCACAGACCTACACCGAGGCCCGGTGCGGAGCCGGGACCACGCTCCCTCCCTGGGCCTGCAGCCCCGCCCGCCCCGCAGGCAGGGCTGCCCCTGCTGCTGACCCCACGGGCCAAGGGCACGCGGCGGGCGGAAACCGGCCGAGCACCTGTCGGACGCCCGGAAGGACAGACCGTCTTCTCTGAGGTCCGCGTCAAGCTGACCCCGAGCCAGACCAGGCACGGAGGAGAGGGTCCTCCCCAATCCCGGCGCCCGCCCCGCTTCCCCCACACGGGGCGCCCACACCCACCGCGCCCGGGCCCACCTGGCTCCGGCCTGCCTCCCGGCTGCCGGGGCCGGGATGCGCCCACTCAGGGGCAGAGGCTGCGGCCAACCAGCCCTCCCGGGAACAGCGCCCCCTGCTGAGGCCACGGCAGGCCTGTGAGGCCGGCACTCCGCCTGCAGCCAGTTCGAGATGGCGGCTGGCCGATGGCAGGGCGGGAAGGGGAGCCGGGCCAATGTGTCAGCTCCGGCCGCGCAGTCCCCGCTCCCACGCTGAACGCTGCTCTCCGAGGAGGAAGTTGAGGCTGAGCCAAGGCAGCCACGGCCACCCGGCCAGCACTGCCCATGTGACCCCGGGCCTGAGCCACCTCGCCCATTTCCTGCCAGGCCTGGCCCTGAGGGGCAGGAGGAGGGGCAGAGGGGGCCCCAGGGCCTACTCTCAGGGGCTCCCACCTGGGGGGTCGCCCACCAGCCCAGGGGCAGCCGGGGGGTTGCTGGGCAGAGGCCATGAGGCGTGCTGGCTGCCTCCTGGCTCAGAGCCGGCGTGTTTAGGCACAGCTCAGAGCGGGCAGGACCCGGTGGCACAGCCCCTCCCGCCCCTCCGGCCCTGCTCACTGGTCACGCTCACAGCGGCCATGCCCTGGGGGGCTCTGGTGCTCCCCCGGGAGGCAGGCTGTCCCAGGGGCTGCTGGGAACAGCACTGGGCTGTGCGGACAGAGCGAAGGAGAACCACGGCGCCAGGCATGGGGCTCCTACAAAGCCGTGGCCAAACCCCGCTGGGCAAGAAAACCGAGGCCGGAGGGCAGCATGCTGCGCCCCCGCTGGGCTGGGGCTGGCTGGCGCCCTGGGGCCTGCACCCGGCATCGCCCAATCCCGAGTCCCCATGGGGCACCGCCTCCTGCCTGCCAACCCACACCCTTCCCCTCAGGATCCAGCCAGGGCTCCCGGTCTGCTGGGGAGGCAGCACTCTGACTCACACCCTCGTGACGCTGCGACGCCCAGACCCGGTGACACACGGCCAGCGTGCCGGCCAATCTCCCACGAGCGCGGCCGAGCAGGGAGAGCACATGGAAAGTGACGGGTCCGCAGCAGCTCGTGCAAAGGGCCTGGGGTCAGGGTGAGAGGAGGCAGCAGCCTTCAGACACAGAGGACAGGGGCAGGCCCAATCCAGGCCGCTGCGTGTGGAGGCTCCCACACTGGCTGAGCACTGAGCACCGAGCACTGAGCACCGAGCACCGAGCACTGAGCACCGAGCACTGAGTACCGAGCACCGAGCACTCAGCACTGAGCACCAAGCACTGAGTACCGAGCACTGAGCACCAAGCACTGAGTACCGAGCACTGAGCACTGAGCACCATTCGGGACCGGCCTCCAGTCCCAGTCTCTCCTCTTCCCACTGGGGACCAGGTGCAAGTCACTCCCCTCGCCTCCCACAGGCTTGTGGGTAACAGCGTCCTGAGGACGAGGCGGTGGCTCCTGGGACTCCCCAGGGGACGTGGCCTAGTGCTGGGGCCCAGGGTGTCTGGGGGTGAAGGGCACCCTGCTCAGCCCAGATCCCAGCGGCAGGGCAAGGTGACAGGGAACACAGCTGAGGGGGGGGCAGGGGACGGGGTTGGTGGAGGAGGCAGCCAGAGCGATCCAGCCCCACTGCGTCTCGCCGGAGCCCAGGGTGGAGGCCAAGGTCAGCCTCGCCACACGCTGCTTGGACACCTGCCGTCCACGGTGCCAGTCCAGGGCATCCCAGGGCAGACCAGCTGGGTCACCGGCCTTGACCCCTGTCGCTGCCGTGGCCTCAGCTGCCCCGCCATCTGCTCCATTACTCACCGCTCCCGCCCCGTCATGCCCCGGTGGCCTCCCTCAGCCCACACGCTCTGGCACCGATCCCCCGGGCCGGCTCCTGGTCAGGACAGGGCACCAGGCCCGGTGTGGCGAGGCCTGGCCAGCCCGGCTCCTCCTGCCGGAGGTCTGACCCAGGCCCAGGCCCTGTCTGGGCAGGGGTTTGGTGATGCCCGCTCTGTCCCGGGCTGGACCGGTCAGGGTCAGGCTGGGCCGGCTACACGCAGGGGCACCTCCTCCCACTGACTTGAGCCTTTTAGGATTCCGTCTTTCTTCCGTTTTAAACTACTTTCCTCTTTCAGCGCTAATGTGAGTTTTTAAGCTGTTTTCAAGCTTTTTCCTTTGCCGCTGTGGGTCAATGCTCCCCCTCTGAGCGTCTTACTGGAAGCGCTGTCTTTGCTTTGGGCAGCTGCTCGCTCCTGAGTGAGCTTTAGGCTGGCCTTAGGAGGTCACACTGAGGGCCGGGCCTTGTCCTCACCAGCTACCTCCTCGCCACCCCCTCCCGGAGCAGCTCCCGGGTGCCGGGCAGGGTCTCCGGGGTCTCCGTCTCACAGCGGCAAGGGACAGAGACAGGCCGAGGGGGGCAGGGAGCTGAGAGGCACAGGAAGAGGCAGAGAGGGGCCAAAGAGGGAAGGAGGAGGCAGCTGGCCAGCGTGTAGCTGGGGAACTGAGAACAGCCTGTCCTCTGGGCTGGGCTTGGGCTGGGCCGGATGACTAATGGCCACTGGCTCCCGTGCAAACCCCCCTGTGTGGGGCCCCCACGAGAACCCCCTGTGCACACCCCCCTGTGAGAACCCCCCTGTGCACGCCCCCTGTGCACGCCCCCTGTGAGGACCCTCCTGTGCACGCCCCCCTGTGAGGACCCCCCTGTGCACGCCCCCTGTGCACACCCCCCTGTGCACACCCCCTGTGTATGCCCCCCTGTGAGGACCCCCCTGTACACGCCCCCTGTGCACACCCCCCTGTGAGAACCCCCCTGTGCACGCCCCCTGTGCACGCCCTCTGTGCACGCCCCCCTGTGAGGACCCCCCCTGTGCACACCCCCTGTGAGAACCCCCCTGTGCACGCCCCCCTGTGAGGACCTCTCTGTGCATGCCCCCCTGTGAGAACCCCCCTGTGCACGCCCCCTGTGCACGCCCCCCTGTGAGGACCCCCCTGTGTACACCCCCCTATGCACACCCCCTGTGCACGCCCCCCTGTGAGAACCCCCCTGTACACGCCCCCTGTGCACGCCCCCTGTACACGCCCCCCTGTGAGGACCCCTTGTGCACACCCCCTGTGAGAACCCCCCTGTGCACGCCCCCCTGTGAGGACCTCTCTGTGCATGCCCCCCTGTAAGAACCCCCCTGTGCACGCCCCCCTGTGAGAACTCCCCTGTGCATGCCCCCTGTACACGCCCCCCTGTGAGGACCCCCTTGTGCACACCCCCTGTAAGAACCCCCCTGTGCACGCCCCCCTGTGAGGACCTCTCTGTGCATGCCCCCCTGTGAGAACCCTCCTGTGCACGCCCCCCTGTGAGGACCCCCCCGTGCACGCCCCCCTGTGAGGACCTCCCTGTGCACACCCCCCCTGTGCACATCCCGTGAGGACCCCCCTCATGCACGCCCCCCTGTGAGGACCTCCCTGTGCACACACACACACACCCCCGTGCACACCCCGTGAGGACCCCCTCCCCCTGTGCACACCCCGTGAGGACCTCCCTGTGCACACCGCCCTGTGCACACACACACACACACACACACACACACCCGTGCACACCCCCTGTGCATGCCCTGCGGGCCTGGCTGACCACAGTCCGGGCCTCACACTGCCCCATTGTTCCAGCCTGTGAGGCGAAGGCTTGGCCCCGGGCCCGGCTGGTGGAAAGGGGCCAGCCCCCAGCCACCCCCGCCCCTCCCCGGAATCTGAGCCCAGCACTCGACAGGCGCGAGAGGGGGTTTCCATCTGCCCTGCACACTGTCCCCTCCCAAGGCCAGGGGTTCAGGGGACCCTGCACCCCCCACCACATCCCCCCTCCTCGCTCGGAGCCGCCGGCTCAGCCGCAGCCCAGGCCCCTCCTGGCGGGCGCCCTTCCCTGACCTCACCCTGTCCTACTGACTACCTCCTGCCAGCTTCGGCCCAGCTAGGGCACCCCAAGCCCAGGTCACCCCAACACCGCTGGTGTCCTGGGGAGGCAGGTCGGGCCCTCAGGGTCCAGGCGGTTTGGGGGATCGCAGAGCCAGTTCGGGCTGGAGGGGAGGGCTTCCGGCAGAGCGCATCCCCACTGCCCCCAGGACTCAGCCGAGCCCTTCTTCACAGGGTAGCCGGCTCCAGCCAGAGCCCCGCCTCCACAGCCAGGCCTGAGAGCCCCCAGGCCCGAGTGAACCCCCAGGCCCGAGTGAGCCCCCAGGCCCGAGTGAACCCCCAGACCCAAGTGAGCCCCCAGGCCCGAGTGAACCCCCAGACCCGAGTCAGCCCCCAGACCCAAGTGAACCCCCAGACCCAAGTGAACCCCCAGGCCCGAGTGAGCCCCCAGACCCGAGTCAGCCCCCAGGCCCGAGTGAACCCCCAGACTCAAGTGAGCCCCCAGGCCCGAGTGAGCCCCCAGACCCAAGTGAACCCCCAGGCCCGAGTGAACCCCCAGACCCAAGTGAGCCCCCAGGCCCGAGTGAACCCCCAGACTCAAGTGAACCCCCAGGCCCGAGTGAACCCCCAGGCCCGAGTGAACCCCCAGACCCAAGTGAACCCCCAGGCCCGAGTGAACCCCCAGGCCCGAGTGAACCCCCAGACCCGAGTCAGCCCCCAGGCCCGAGTAAACCCCCAAGCCCGAGTGAACCCCCAGACCCAAGTGAACCCCCAGGCCCGAGTGAACCCCCAGGCCCGAGTGAACCCCAGGCCCGAGTGAGCCCCAGGCCCGAGTGAGCCCCCAGGCCCGAGTGAACCCCAGGCCCGAGTGAACCCCCAGACCCGAGTGAGCCCCCAGGCCCGAGTGAACCCCCAGACCCGAGTCAGCCCCCAGACCCAAGTGAACCCCCAGACCCAAGTGAACCCCAGGCCCGAGTGAACCCCCAGGCCCGAGTGAACCCCCAGGCCCGAGTGAACCCCCAGACCCGAGTGAGCCCCCAGGCCCGAGTGAACCCCCAGACCCGAGTGAACCCCAGGCCCGAGTGAACCCCCAG
The DNA here is from genome assembly GCA_036971965.1 of Nyctalus aviator. Lineage (NCBI taxonomy): Eukaryota > Metazoa > Chordata > Mammalia > Chiroptera > Vespertilionidae > Nyctalus > Nyctalus aviator. The sequence continues at coordinate 205,680,518 of CM072922.1, forward strand.
ACCCAAGTGAACCCCAGGCCCGAGTGAACCCCCAGGCCCGAGTGAACCCCCAGACTCGAGTGAACCCCAGGCCCGAGTGAACCCCCAGACCCGAGTGAACCCCCAGACCCGAGTGAGCCCCAGGCCCGAGTGAGCCCCCAGGCCCGAGTGAGCCCCCAGACCCGAGTGAACCCCAGGCCCGAGTGAACCCCCAGACTCAAGTGAACCCCCAGGCCCGAGTGAACCCCCAGGCCCGAGTGAACCCCCAGACCCAAGTGAACCCCCAGACCCAAGTGAACCCACAGGCCCGAGTGAACCCCCAGACCCAAGTGAACCCCCAGGCCCAAGTGAACCCCCAGACCCAAGTGAACCCCCAGGCCCGAGTGAGCCCCCAGGCCCGAGTGAGCCCCCAGACCCGAGTGAACCCCCAGACCCGAGTGAGCCCCCAGGCCCGAGTGAACCCCCAGACCCAAGTGAGCCCCCAGGCCCGAGTGAACCCCCAGACTCAAGTGAACCCCCAGGCCCGAGTGAACCCCCAGGCCCGAGTGAACCCCCAGACCCAAGTGAACCCCCAGGCCCGAGTGAACCCCCAGGCCCGAGTGAGCCCCCAGACCCAAGTGAACCCCCAGGCCCGAGTGAACCCCCAGACCCAAGTGAACCCCCAGGCCCAAGTGAGCCCCCAGGCCCGAGTGAGCCCCCAGACCCGAGTGAACCCCAGGCCCGAGTGAGCCCCCAGGCCCGAGTGAACCCCCAGACCCGAGTGAGCCCCCAGACCCGAGTGAGCCCCCAGGCCCGAGTGAGCCCCCAGACCCGAGTGAGCCCCCAGACCCGAGTGAACCCCAGGCCCGAGTGAGCCCCCAGACCCGAGTGAACCCCCAGACCCGAGTGAGCCCCAGGCCCGAGTGAGCCCCCAGGCCCGTGTGAACCCCAGGCCCGAGTGAACCCCCAGGCCCGAGTGAACCCCAGGCCCGTGTGGACCCCCAGGCCCGAGTGAACCCCCGGCCCGAGTGAGCCCCCAGGCCCGAGTGAACCCCAGGCCCGAGTGAGCCCCCAGGCCCGTGTGAACCCCAGGCCCGTGTGAACCCCCAGACCCGAGTGAACCCCCAGGCCCGAGTGAACCCCCAGGCCCGAGTGAACCCCAGGCCCGAGTGAGCCCCAGGCCCGAGTGAGCCCCCAGGCCCGAGTGAACCCCAGGCCCGAGTGAACCCCCAGGCCCGGGCTGTCCTATGCACCCAGTAACCCCACTCCCCACCCCGGCACAGAGGCTTAGATCACCGGATCCCAGGCAAGGCGCCCGCCCGGCCCTGCCCTCTGCTGGGGCGGGGTTGGGGGTGGGGGAGCCATCACGCGGCCACCGTGGACGGGCAAACCCTCTCCTCCAGCGGGCGGCCTCACAGGCTCCCAGGGGCAAGGTGGCGCTGTGGCTGGCAGAGCCTGCCCGGGCCAGGGACCTGCGAGGGGCCGGGCAGCCTGACTTGAGGGGAGGAGGTGTGGATCAGTGGGTGCTGCAGGAACAACCCCTTCCCAGGCAGAGACCACGGGTCACAGGTCTGCTGCCAGAGAAGCCAGCAAAGAGGCCTGGTGGGGGAGGGGGGTAGCAGGGTGGGCATTGCCAGGCGGGTCCCGTCTCACCAGCTCTCACCCTGGGCCCAGTGGCCCTCAGTCGGAGTCACTAACTGCCCTGGCCGGTGGGCCCCCCCCCCGCCCTCTTGCAGGCCCTGTCCAAGCCTCCTCGCCACTGCTGCAGGGGGTGGGGGTCTCCAGAGCCAGACGGACGGAGCACACACTCCAGCCCCTGTGCCGGCCCCGCCGCCAGCCTGGCTGGCTTCTCCTAGCCGCTCAAAGCTCCGGCCGGTCACTGGCCTGCCTAACCCCCATCCCTCTCCCTCCTGGGTCCCACACAGCACCTCCTGCGCCAGCCTTGGGTGCTGCCCACCGGGAGGGGTGCCCGTCTATGAGGGGTGGGGCATCTCCGTGGAGGCCCGGAGGGGGCCCCGCCGGGCCCGCTGCCCTCAGGGCCCGGCTCCAGGCCCAACCCCGAGCCGGGTCCTCTTTCTCAATCCTCTTCCTTCCCCAGCGGCTTCCTGCTCAGAAAGGCGCCGCCGCCAACCACAGCGCCTCACCCTCCTGGGCACACTCAGGAAATGGGAGCCGTTTCCGGGAGCCCCCGCCCCGGGCCCGGACTCCGAGGGCTGGGCAGACAGAGACGGAGGAGCAGGGTCTGCAGGCGTGCTGGCCTCGCCGGTGGATACCCAGCCCCTCCTGTGTGACACGGAGCCGGCACTGGGTCCCGGGCGGCACTGGGTCCGGGTGGGTCCCGGAGCGGGGCTGGAGAGAGGACAGGAGGTCGAGAGGAGGAGGACCGTGGGGTTCACACAGACCCACCCTGAGACAGGGTGGTGCACGGGGTGGCGGCAGGCTGGGTCCACGCCCAGCACCACGGGCTGTGACAGGAGCCGGCGACCAGCAGGGAGGCCTGGGCGGCTGTGGCTCCCGTGCAGCCATCCAGCCTCCAGCCCCGCCAGGCCCAGCACGGCTGCCCTCAGACAGGAGAGGCAGCAGCCGAGGTGGGACCCTCAGGTCCCAGGCAGCTTGAGGGATCGCAGAGGGACCTTCAGGCCCGGGGAGCGCTGTCCTGCATGGCTCCCTGCGGCCCCAGCCACGCTCCTCAGGGCTCCCAGGCCTGCTTTTCCGGATCCTTCCCCACCACCCTCCTAAGGGGTGCAGATCTGACCAGGCCGCCCCCCGGAGGGCCTGGCTCTCGGGGACACCAACCCCAGGTCCACGCTGTGGCAGGAGCCTGGCGGTGCACGGGCTGACCTCCCCTCAGCGCCAACCCATCTCCAAACGGACCAGGGACAGGACCGGTCTCCACTTAGGAACGGCCTTGAGGACGCCTGCAGGGCCTCGGTCCCCATCTGTGCGCTTCGGGGTCCACCGAGGCCGGGCAGCAGGGGTGGCAGCTGGAGCCCGTGGGAGGAGAGGGGGGACAGAACGGAGTGAGGAGGGGGGCGAGGGGCCTGTGATGGAACCGGACAGTTGCCAGAGCAGCTACGCCACAAGGACCCATTATTATCCGACCGAAACCTTGCCCCCACCCATATCCTAACCCCTAACCCTAACCCGACCCTAACCCCTAACCCTAACCCCTGACCCTAACCCCCTAACCCCTAACCATAACCCTAACCCTAGCCCTAACCCTAACCTCTAAACCCTAACCCTAGCCCTAACCCTAGCCCTAACCCTAGCCCTAATCCTAGCCCTAACCCTAACCCTAACCTCTAACCCCTAACCCTAACCCTAACCCTAACCTCTAACCCCTAACCCTAACCCTAACCCTAACCTCTAACCCCTAACCCTAGCCCTAACCCTAACCCTAACCCTAACCCCTAACCCCTAACCCTAACCCTAACCCTAGCCCTAACCCTAACCCTAACCCTAACCCTAACCCTAACCTCTAAACCCTAACCCTAGCCCTAACCCTAGCCCTAACCCTAGCCCTAATCCTAGCCCTAACCCTAACCCTAACCTCTAACCCCTAACCCTAGCCCTAGCACTAACCCTAACCCTAACCCCTAACCCTAACCCTAACCTCTAACCCCTAACCCTAACCCTAACCCTAACCTCTAACCCCTAACCCTAACCCTAACCCCTAACCCCTAACCATAACCCTAACCCTAGCCCTAACCCTAGCCCTAATCCTAGCCCTAACCCTAACCCTAACCTCTAACCCCTAACCCTAACCCTAACCCTAACCTCTAACCCCTAACCCTAACCCTAACCTCTAACCCCTAACCCTAGCCCTAGCACTAACCCTAACCCTAACCCCTAACCCTAACCCTAACCCCTAACACCTAACCCTAGCCCTAACCCTAACCCTAACCATAACCCTAGCCCTAACCCTAACCCTAACCCTAACCCTAACCCTAACCTCTAACCCCTAGCCCTAACCCTAACCCTAACCTCTAACCCCTAACCCTAACCCTAACCCCTAACCCTAACCCTAACCCTCTAACCCTAACCCTAACCCTAACCCTAACCCCTAACCCCTAACCCTAACCCTAACCCTAACCCTAACCCTAACCCTAACCCTAACCCTAACCCTAACCCTAACCCTAACCCTAACCCTAACCCCTAACCCTAGGCCTAGGCCTAAGCCTAAACCCTAGGCCTAAACCCTAAGCCTAAACCCTAGGCCTAGGCCTAACCCCTAACCCCTAATCCTAGCCCTAGCCCTAGCCCTAACCCTAACCCTAACCCCTAACCCTAACCCTAACCCCTAACACCTAACCCTAACCCTAACCCTAACCCTAACCCTAGCCCTAGCCCTAACCTCTAACCCCTAACCCTAGCCCTAGCCCTAGCCCTAACCCTAACCCTAACCCCTAACCCCTAACCCTAACCCTAACCCCTAACCCTAACCCTAACCCTAACCCTAGCCCTAACCCTAACCCTAACCCTAACCCTAACCCCTAACCCCTAACCCTAGCCCTAACCCTAACCCTAACCCTAACCCTAACCCTAACCTCTAACCCCTAGCCCTAACCCTAACCCTAACCTCTAACCCCTAACCCTAACCCCTAACCCTAGCCCTAGCCCTAACCGTAACCCCGCAGGCCCTCCAGGGCGAAGAGTGCGCTTGTCCCAAAGCTAAAGCGAGAATTAGACACAGGTGAGGCCAACTGCAAAGGGCACCCTGCCAGCCCGGCCCTGCCCCAGCCTAAGGAGCCTGCAGCCTGTGAGCTGCCCGCCTGCCCTGTGCGTGTGCCCGTGTGCCCGCCCACCGCCCTGTTTGTGTGTGCCCGGCCTGCCTGTGTGCCTGCCGGCACCTCGCCTCTGCACAAGCTTCTGGGTGCTCCAGAGAAATGTCCCCGGGAGATCCCCAGCCCCTCCCCTGGCGCAGCCACATGGGCAGCTGAGCACACAGCCGTGGCCTTGTCCTCGCCGGGCTCCCAGCGGGCAGCGGACCAACGGGCAAACACCGCGGCCAGAAGAGGCTGGAGACCGCCCGCGGCCGGAGGGTGTGAGCACAGACACTGCGCCTTTTATCAAAGTGCTTCCGAGGGAGACGGCAGGGCCGCCAGACAGGCTGGGCTGCTCCCTGTGGCACCGCCAGCGGGCCTTACCCTCTGCCCGGGGGCCTGTCCGCCCCGGGCCCGGGCCTGGCCTGGGTCCTGGCCCCAGGGCACCCGGCTCTATGCCAGGAACGGCACTGACCCCAGCGTCCCCGCAGCCCCCGGGCAGCAGCCACAAGCCGGTGGCTCCGTCTGCTGCTCCTGCTGGACTCAAGCCGCTGCCCAGAGACCCGTGGGTGGGGTCCTGGGAGCCCGCCCTTTGCCCAGGCTCCTCAGTCCGGCCCCACCCCACCCCCTCCGAGCAGAGGTCTCCCCCACTCCGGCCGGGCCCGGGTCCCCTGTGCTCACCGGGGCTGGGGCGCGGACCGGCCACCCGGCCCCTTGGAAGTCATGACCGCTCCAAGAGAAGGGCGCGCCCTGCCCACTGCTCAGAGGAGGAAGGCCAGCCGGCCGGCCCGGGGCAGCGGGCAGACTCACCCAGGGCCTCCGTGGCTTCCCATCTGCGGGCGTGCGCCGGCGTGCGCAGGCGTGTGCACACGCAGGGAGGGATGGCGGCTGACTCAGCACCCCCTTTCCTCTGTTTCTCTGAACAGGAAGGGCCAAGACATATCGGGGCGTCCACCCCTTCTGCCCCAGACCAGCCTCTGGGGCTCCTCCCCGACTCCTAGGCCTGAGGACTCTCCCCACAGGCCGGGCCCTCGGTCAGCACCCCTCTTTCCCATGGCTGGCAGGACTGGCCTAGCCCTCTGCAGGGTGTGCCCCAACCCAGGGCACAGAGAAAAGCAACGGGGGAGGGGATTGACAGAGTCCTCACTCCTCGGAGGACGCCCTGGGGCCCTGGCCCCCTGGAGCGAGGCTTGGCTCCCGGGACCCTGTAGGGAAGTCCTGGTAGTGGGCACAGTGGGCGCGATGCAGGACGGGGAGCCGGACCCCGTCTGGTCCCACAGTCTGGGCCAGGGGCAGCGCCAGGCGGAACTTGAACCTGGAACCCTGCTCCGCTGCAGGGCCTGCCCCCCCTCGGCCCTCGGGACACCCTCTCCCACAGGCAGGTAACCTTTGTGGAGCCCTTGGCGCCGGGCCAGGTCACACACCTCATCAGCAAGGTCACAGAGCACAGGGCAGCGGGCGCCCGCACCCAGCGTCAGGGCCACTGGGCAGGGCCAGCCCTGGGGTGGCACAGACATGGCAGTGCTGACCAGCAAGCCCACGCCCAGGCGAGGACAGGCCCTGGCACCCAGCGCAGGGGGCAGAGGGAGCAGCGCCCGCAGCCCAGAGGGAGCCAGCGGCCAGCACCCTCCTCCGGGGGGAGGAAGCCAAGGTCCAGCGCAGCAGGAAAGAGTGGGGTGCGGGGAGGGGCCGAACCCACATGTGCAGAGCTGTCCCCAGCCCCCAACTCTCCCATCGCCCCGCGCCCTCTCCTACCCGCACTGTGCCAGCAGGAGGGGCCCCCGCCGCGGCTGTCAGCCTCGCCCACCCAGTGTACCCGCCCCGACAGGTGCTGTCTCCCCTTGGAGCGGCGAGGGCCCGGCCATCCGGGCGCCCGGGAGGAGGGGGACCCGTGCCCGGCCGGAGTGGGGGGGACCGCGCTGGGCCCCGCGGAGGCCTCCCCGCCCAGGGGCTGCGGCAGCGGAGCCGGGACCACAGGGGCGCGGGACCGACGCCACCACCGCCCCCCACGCCCGGGGCTCCGGGGCGCTCCCCGCGCTGCCCGCCCCGCCCCGCTGGCCTCGGCGCCCTCCGGCGAGGACTCCCGCCCTGGAGACCCCGGCGACCCTGGGAGCCCGCCCACCGCATCCGCCGCCGCACCTTACCCGCCTGCGTGCCGCTCCCGCCGGGGCTCTGCTTCCCGGGCCGTCCCGGCTCGGCCTCCCGGGGCGCCGGCCCGCCCGCCCGCCCGCCCGCCCGCCTCCCGGAGTCCATCCCCGCCCCCGACAGGCCCCGCCCCACGGGAGGCCCCGCCCCTGTCTCCCGGAGCTCCAGGCCCTGCCCCTGGCGCCCTGACCCCGCCCCTGCATGGCCACGCCCCTGGCGCCCTGGCTCTGCCCCCTGGCACCTGGCCCCGCCCCTGGCACCTGGCCCCGCCCCCTGGCGCCCTGGCTCTGCCCCTGGCACCTGGCCCCGCCCCTGGCCCCTGGCCCCGCCCCCTGGCGCCCTGGCTCTGCCCCTGGCACCTGGCACCTGGCCCCGCCCTCTGGCGCCCTGGCTCTGCCTCTGGCGCCTGGCCCCGCCCTGCTCCAGGCTCCTCAGGGACTCCTCACCGCGCTTTGGTCCCTCTGGCTCAGCTCGCCATCGTGGAGGTCCCAGGTTGGGTGCTGGGACCCCACCTTTCCCACCCCGATCCCAGGGACGAGGGGTGTTGGCACAGCACACAGCGGAGATGCTCAGTGGATGGAGATGAGAGGACAAACTCGAAACTTGTCTGTCCCCTGGGAGTCACCGGCCCCCTGGGCGGCCTCAGCAGGCTGGCGGCAGGGCCCGGTGAGCCCCTTCCCATGGAGGAGGATTTGCTGGGGACCCGGCCGGTGGACCGCTGGCGGGCCCCTCCCAGCCACTTCCAAATGGGACCAGCGCTTGGACCAGGCCTGACTCCCGAGGACCAGGGATCTGGCTCCAACCGGAGTCCCAGTGAGCAGGCAGCTTCTCACTCCGCCTCCCGAGGCTCACAGCAAGGCTGCTCCCCGCGCCTGCGGACAGGACGGGGGTGGGGGTGGGGGTTGGTGGGGGGTGGCATCAGTCCGCTTTAGGTCTAGACAACCCTGTTAAAGGGGCGGGAGCAGGAGGAAGGGGCTTCCTGGAGGAAATGGCTCGGCCGGGGTCGGGGCCAGATACGTGATGTGAGGGTGGAGACATTGCAGGTGTTTAATCTAGCGAGAGGGAGCAAGGCCCGAAAGCTGGGAGCCTTTCAGAAAAGGGGCCCGTGCCTGGCGGGGGGGAGGCTCACCCCCATGAGGTGTGGGGGATGGAACCCCCAGTCCCAGGTCCCAGGAAGCTGTGAGCTGGGGAAGGGCAGACTCTGGCCGGGGACCCAAGGGGCTGGGGGGAGGGAAGAGGCCAACCAGCAAAGGCTGAGACCTGTCCGGTACTAGGCCAAGGTCAGGCCGCTGGGCTGCGCTGGGCACGAGGGCCAGAGTCCAGCAGGGCTGGCCGATCCGGACCAGGCAGAGCAGGGGGCCTTCAGGGGCTGGGGCTGGTCAGGCGAGGCTGAGGGCCCCCGAGAAGACAGAGCCAGGCCACGGTGCGCAGAGTTGTGACTGGACAGGGTTCGGGCCGTGTCACCGTTCCAGACCTGCTCAGCAAGGAACCAGCCCCCCGGTGAGACAGGCTTGGGGTCAGAGGAGTTACCCAGGCGAGCGGGACAGTGTGAGGCCAGAGAGCCCGGTGCCAGGCTCTGAGCCCGCCGGGAAGAGACCAGGACTGGCTTGACTGCTGGGGGGGCAGGGGCAATGCCAGAGGAGGGGCAGCTAGAGGTGGGTGAGGCCTGGGAGAGTCTTCTGCCAAAGGGCCTCAGTTTCCCCATCTGTCCCACCTGCTGGAGAGTCAGCAGGAGAGGTGTGGGGGAGGAGGAGGGCGAGCAGGGCACCCGGCACCCCAGCCCCGCAGCCCCCAGGGCTGACAACTGGAGGCAAAGGCGGGACCGGTGGGCGGGGAGGGCCGCCCCCCTGGGGAGGGTGAGCAATGGGTGAGCAGAGGCGAGGCCAGGTGTGCGGGCGGAGGCCTCTCCAGCTGAGGCCCAGTCCGGGATGATGGCTCCCGCCAGGCCATGGCGAGGTGGGCACAGCTGCAATGGGCAGCAGGAGCCCGCTAACATCCTTGTGCAGAGCGGGCATCGCCTGCTGCTGGCTGGCTCCCGCCGCCCCGAGGCCGTGGGCTTTGTGTGGCACGGTGTGAGCCCTAGCCATGCCCACAGCCACATCGTCAGCACCAGCCTCTGTGTGCCCCGTCCACGGCCCCTGATCCACGGCCCCAGATCCACGGCCACGGCCCCTGGTCCACGGCCACAGCCCCTGGTCCACGGCCACGGCCCCTGGTCCACGGCCACGGCCCACCAGGCCCCCCGCCCACAGTTTGCCAGCCGGAAAGCCAGCACCTCATTTCCCAGCCTTCTCCGCGGGCTGGGACCTCTGCGCCTCCTGGAGGCCTGCCCCTCTGGCCCGGGGTCCTGTCCCTTTGGGAGACCCAGCAGGCGCTCTCTGCAAAGCAGCCCGGAATCCTGCCCTTCCCGGCCCGACACATCTCTTCCATCTGCTCTCCAGCTCCGGCCCTGCCTGTCCCTGTCCTGTGAGACCACGTCGCCGCGCTACGCTGGCCTCCCGGCGTGAACGGGTCCTCAGCGCGCCCGCAGGCCCGCCGTCCTCCCGGAGCTCCTCCCCAGGCCCCGCCCTGTGCTCAGCACGGCCTCCCAGGCCCTGCCCACCGCAGGGCCTTTGCACCCTCCCCACGTCCCTCAGCTCTGCTTCACGGTCACTTTGTCACACCACCTGTGCTCTCCCTCCCTGGCCCCTCTGGACCCCTACATGTGTTTTGTGACGCTCAGGCCCCCCTGGAGCACCCCCAGTGGCCAGGCCATGCTCACTGAGTCACCGCTGCTGCCCCAGGGCTCCGCCTGCCGACCCAGACTGCTCAGTGCGTGGCTGAGTGAGCAGACCAGGCCTGGGGACAGCACAAGGACAGGCGGGAGGGGCGAGCTGCCCACCTCCGTCCCTGCGTCCAGCGGACCCTGCAAGCATCAACCTTCTCCTCCCCCGCCCCCCTGAGTGGCCGCGGGGTCACACTGAGAGCTCCTCCCCAGGCAGGCCCGGGGCACAGGGGGGCAGGGGGAGGGGCAGGCCCGGGGCACAGGGGGGCAGGGGGAGGGGTAGGTCCGGGGCACAGGGGGACAGGGGGAGGGGCAGGTCCGGGGCACAGGAGGACAGGGGGAGGGGCAGGGCCGGGGCACAGGGGGGCAGGGGGAGGGGCGGGCCCGGGGCACAGGGGGGCAGGGGGAGGGGCGGGCCCGGGGCACAGGGGGGCAGGGGGAGGGGCGGGCCCGGGGCACAGGGGGGCAGGGGGAGGGGCGGGCCCGGGGCACAGGGGGGCAGGGGGAGGGGCGGGCCCGGGGCACGGGGGGGCAGGGGGGGGGGCAGGCCCGGGGCACAGGGGGACAGGGGGAGGGGCTGGCCCGGGGCACAGGGGGACAGGGGGAGGGGCGGGCCCGGGGCACAGGGGGACAGGGGGAGGGGCAGGCCTGTCCCTGGGCAGGGCCAAGGCTGTGGCTACACCCTGACCCGCTGGCAGCCTGCTCAGTCCGGGCATTGGAGAACAAGTGCCCACCCCATCGCCCAGCCCTAGTCCAGGGGAGGCATTGGACCACACAGCCCACAGGGGGAGGGGGCAGGCTAGGGATGGGGGCCAGCACGGGGGTGGCTCGGGACATGGAGATGGGAGTCTGTTGGAGCCAGAGCCCAGCAGCTGCCCGCCCCCCAGCCCCTTGCTTTGCTGCTCAGTGTCCTACCCAGGGCCACCTCCACCCAGCCCACCCACCCCCCGGGGACCCATCCCTGGGCTGGGCTCCCGGGCAGGTCGCTGCCCACTGTGAGCACCGGAGGGCAGGCCTGCCCGCTGGTGTCATGGCCGGTGCAGGGGGACGCATACTGAGAGGGTCTGGGTGACGGTCAGAGGGCGCTCCGGGGGACCTAGGGGCCCAGACCTGCAGGCTTGGAAGGGCCCTGGCGCGTGAGGGAGTCCCCGGCTGGGAGGCCAACTCCGGCCCCGGCCCCCCCTCCAGCTGCCCCCCCCAGCGGCGCCCCCCTGACTGCGGGCCCAGCCACAGCCCTCCAGCTGCCCCCCCCCAGCGGCGCCCCCCTGACTGCGGGCCCAGCCACAGCCCTCCAGCTGCCCCCCCCCAGCGGCGCCCCCCTGACTGCGGGCCCAGCCACAGCCCTCCAGCTGCCCCCCCCAGCGGCGCCCCCCAGAGTGCGGGCCCAGCCACAGCCCTCCAGCTGCCCCCCCCAGCGGCGCCCCCCAGAGTGCGGGCCCAGCCACAGCCCTCCAGCTGCCCCCCCCAGCGGCGCCCCCCAGACTGCGGGCCCAGCCACAGCCCTCCAGCTGCCCCCCCCCAGCGGCGCCCCCCTGACTGCGGGCCCAGCCACAGCCCTCCAGCTGCCCCCCCCAGCGGCGCCCCCCTGACTGCGGGCCCGGCCACAGCCCTCCAGCTGCCCCCCCCAGCGGCGCCCCCCTGACTGCGGGCCCAGCCACAGCCCTCCAGCTGCCCCCCCCCAGCGGCGCCCCCCTGACTGCGGGCCCGGCCACCGCCCCCCCCTCCACCCCGACCCCCCCGCCCCGTGCCCTCAGACCCAGCCCGGCCAGCTGTCTCGCCGGGGAGCTTGTACCCGGACTCGGCCGGCAGCCCCAGGAAGATCTGCTTCCACCCCACGGGGAGGGCCAGCCCGCACAGCGCGGCTCTATGTTCATTCCTTCCACAGCCCGCCCTCCGCCCCGCCCGATCTGGGCCCTGAGGGCCCCTTCTATTCTGGGGCTTCCGGCCGCTCACGGCGCCTTCGCCTTCCTCCTCCCAGATTGGGGTTCCAGCGGCCCCTGTCCCCCACTCTGAGCTCACGTGACCTCGGGGAAGGCCCTGGGGCCGGGAAGGGGAAGCTGTGGCCCCAAGGCTGGGCTCACTCACCGGGTCCCACACCGGCTTAGGGCCCGGCAGCCGCCCCTCCCCCGCCCCCGCCCCCGCCAAGGCTGGGCACTGGGACCAGGACACGTGTGACTGACCATGGGGCCTCTGCGGGACCAGAAGGCACTGGGCCCCCCCAGGCTGCTCTCCGGGCCTCCGCCCTGTGGGTGCGGGTGGGTCTCCCCAACCTTCAGCATCTGCCCTGCCCAGGGCCCAGGGGACCCTCCCTCCCCTTTCCATCCTCCATCCTCCCCTTTCCATCCTCCATCCTCCCCTTTCCACCTCCATCCTCCCCTTTCCACCCTCCATCCTCCCCTTTCCACCCTCCATCCTCCCCTTTCCATCCTCCATCCTCCCCTTTCCACCCTCCATCCTCCCCTTTCCACCTCCATCCTCCCCTTTCCACCCTCCATCCTCCCCTTTCCACCCTCCATCCTCCCCTTTCCATCCTCCATCCTCCCCTTTCCACCTCCATCCTCCCCTTTCCACCTCCATCCCCCTTTCCACCCTCCATCCTCCCCTTTCCATCCTCCATCCTCCCCTTTCCATCCTCCATCCTCCCCTTTCCATCCTCCATCCTCCCCTTTCCACCTCCATCCCCCTTTCCACCCTCCATCCTCCCCTTTCCATCCTCCATCCCCCCTTTCCATCCTCCATCCTCCCCTTTCCACCTCCATCCTCCCCTTTCCATCCTCCATCCTCCCCTTTCCATCCTCCATCCTCCCCTTTCCACCTCCATCCTCCCCTTTCCATCCTCCATCCTCCCCTTTCCACCTCCATCCCCCTTTCCACCCTCCATCCTCCCCTTTCCACCTCCATCCTCCCCTTTCCATCCTCCATCCTCCCCTTTCCACCTCCATCCTCCCCTTTCCATCCTCCATCCTCCCCTTTCCACCTCCATCCCCCTTTCCACCCTCCATCCTCCCCTTTCCACCTCCATCCTCCCCTTTCCATCCTCCATCCTCCCCTTTCCACCTCCATCCTCCCCTTTCCATCCTCCATCCCCCCTTTCCATCCTCCATCCTCCCCTTTCCACCTCCATCCTCCCCTTTCCATCCTCCATCCTCCCCTTTCCACCTCCATCCTCCCCTTTCTACCTCCATCCTCCCCTTTCCATCCTCCATCCTCCCCTTTCCACCTCCATCCCCCTTTCCACCCTCCATCCTCCAGGTGCCCTTTGCCCGATTCCCATTCCCGAGGGTCCCCAAACCATCATGTGTGGTTCTGGGTACCACTCCCTTCTCAGGGGCCACTCTAGCCATCAGCCCAACTCCTGACACCACGAGGTCCCCCTCCCCCCCCTCCGCCCTGGCCAAGCCCCGATGCCCCCATCTCCCCTGCCCCTCAGTCTCAGCCCCCCCCAACCCTCCACCCCCCAGAACGCTGGGCCAGGAGGCTGCTTCTGGGCTCTGCCCTCTGCCCCTAACCCCCACCCCTACCCCAAACCCCCACCTCCCCCCCTGCCCCCCTCCACAGGAGGTGAGCCTCAGCGGAGCAGGGCCAGGCCTCCGCTGCGGGGGCTGCCGCCTGACGGGGACCCAGGGCCGGGCTGGGCGCGGGGGAGGGAGGCCTGGAGCGGGAGGGGGCACAGGGGACCGAGCCTGCCTGGGGCACCGGGCGCACCCCCGGCCCCTCCTGGCGGCCGCAGGGGGACGGCTGCCGCTCCCTTTCTCCAAAGCCCTGGTCGGCCTCCGAGGCTGCGGGTCCGGGTGCGGGCTCCCCAGGCGGCACAGCCAGCGGCCCGGCCTCCCGCGAAGAGCAGGGCGGCGGCCCAGCACCGGGGCGCGGGTTCACACCCGGCCCGGCCCGGCCCGGGCCCAGGTGTTATTGATTTTTTACGGAGGAAGGGACATGCCCCTCACCGGAATCGAACCTGTCCACTGGGCCCCGCGGGTCAGGGCAAAGTGGATGGATATACATTTAAAGAAAGGCTCAGCCTGCCCGAGGGGCGAGGAGCTGAGCCCCAGCCGGTGGACGTCAGAGCCGGGGTGGGGCCCTCACCGCGGGGTCCGGCGGGGCCCGCCGAGGGCGCCGCCTGGCGGCGGGTCTGTCGCGGCGCCTTGGGGAGGCTCACGTCGATGTTTCTCTCCGCCTCGCCCCTCCGCTCCCTGAACCCCTCCTCGCGGGGAGCGCCTGGAGCACCGACAGGCACACGACCCCCCCCCCCGCCCCACCGGGGCCGCCGGCGAGGAGCGCGAGCGGCGCCCGCTCCCCCTCGTGACCGAGCAGCACGCGCGGAGCCACCTCCGCCCCCGCGGCCGGAGCTCCAGGCCCGGCGCCCCGCGGTGGGGGCCCGCCCTCGGCCCCGGGGAAGGCGCAGGCCCCGCCCCGCGGCAGGCCCCGCCCCGCGGCAGGCCCCGCCCCGCGGCAGGCCCCGCCCCGCGGCAGGCCCCGCCCCGCGGCAGGCCCCGCCCCGCGGCAGGCCCCGCCCCGCGGCAGGCCCCGCCCCGCGGCAGGCCCCGCCCCGCGGCAGGCCCCGCCCCGCGGCAGGCCCCGCCCCGCGGCAGGCCCCGCCCCGCGGCAGGCCCCGCCCCGCGGCAGGCCCCGCCCCGCGGCAGGCCCCGCCCCGCGGCAGGCCCCGCCCCGCGGCAGGCCCCGCCCCGCGGCAGGCCCCGCCCCGCGGCAGGCCCCGCCCCGCGGCAGGCCCCGCCCCGCGGCAGGCCCCGCCCCGCGGCAGGCCCCGCCCCGCGGCAGGCCCCGCCCCGCGGCAGGCCCCGCCCCGCGGCAGGCCCCGCCCCGCGGCAGGCCCCGCCCCGCGGCAGGCCCCGCCCCGCGGCAGGCCCCGCGCCCACCGCTCCCGGGGGTCAGCCCCGCCACCCCGGGTCCGCCGCCTCCTCTCGCCACACCCTCCAGGGGTCCCCTCACTGGGCCGGGCGCCCCGCACCCCACAGCGCCTCTTCCCTGGCCCCGCAGCGCAGCCTCCCGGCTGGCAGGGCCCGGCGCGGGCAGGGCGCAGGCTGGCGGCTGTCAGGGGCCTTATCGTTCGGAAAACATCTGTCCTCGCTGTCACTTTTTGCCATTGATTTGAGAGAGATTTCCTAGTGTTATGCATTTATTGGTTGCTTCTTTTTCTTCAAGTTTATTTTTGTTTTGCTTTGCTTTTCGTGGTTTTTAAAAAATATATTTTTATTGATTTCAGAGAGGACGGGAGAGGGAGAGAGAGAAATATCAGTGACGAGAGAGAACCATAGACCTGCTGCCTCCTATACACCTCACACTGGGGATCAAGCCCACCACCTGGCAAATGCCCTTGGCTGAGAATCAAACCGTGACATCCTGGTTCATGGGTCGATGCCCAACCATTAAGCCACACCGGCCAGGCCATTGGTTGCTTCTTGTAAGTGGCCTGACCACGGATGGAACCTGCACTTCAGGAGAATGCCCTAACCGATCGAGCTACCCACCCAACCAGGGTCTTTTAAAATTTTTATAGGAGTTTGTTTGAGCCAAACTGATGACACATGCGGGGAGCAAGCTCTCAAGCTCCGGGAAAGTGTCTGCGTGCAAATCCCACTGAGAGGGTGCGCTCCCCAATGCTGAGAGGCGGGGTTGGCTTTGGGGGTCTGCAGTCCCCCCCTGGCCCCTGTGTGTCCCTCTGTGTCCTCCTGGAGGCTGGGGCTCCTGAAACCCTCGGGCACCTGGCAGCCGCTGCTCAAGCCGAGAGTGGACCTGGGAGCAGGGCTGCTGGCCGCAGGACGAGGCCCTGGGTCCTGAAGAACCAGGGTTCTGGGAGAAATGCCCTCGATGGCCAGCCTGGAGGGGCGGCTTCTGCCCTGGGGGAGGGTTGGTGGGGCCAGGCTGGGGGCTCAGCTCTGAGCGTGCCCTGGGCTCTTGGTTGTGTATGTTTGTTGTTGGTAACCCTCCCCTGAGGACATTTCCCACTGATTTTAGAGAGAGTGGAAGGGAGGGAAAGACAGACATGGAGCTGAGAGAAACACATCAATTGGTTGCCTCCTGCACGTCCCGGACCAGGGCCCAGGCTGGCCAGGAGGCTGCAACTTCACCAGAATTGAACCCAGGATCCTTTGTTCCACAGGCAACACTCTACTCACTGAACCACACTGGCCAGAGCTGGACTCTTGTTTTCATGGACCTTCCCCCTCCGTGCTGATGTCTCCCAAAGAATAAGGAAGACAAAGGTCTCTCCTTTCCAACCTGCTTCTTCTAGTTCAGGGTCCCCACAGCTCAGGGCTCAAGGCTCTGGACCCCACTCAGACAGGACGTCCTCCCACTGCAGGGGCACCCACAGCCACGCCCACACTCACCCCGACTGGGACAACATGGACCTGCCAGTCACCTCACAATGTAATCGGTGCACTTTGTTGAGATGTGGGAAGAAACACACACACACACACACACACACACACGGAACACGTGCAGATCCCACAAGTGGTCCTAGCTGGGAAAAGACTTTTTCCTCGTTATAATTAAGGAGGAGGTTATTGGAGGACCAGCTGTACCTTTTAAAAATTGATTTCAGAGAGGGAGGGAGACAGAAACATCAATGATGAGAGAGAATCGTGGATCAGCGGCCTCCTGCCCGCCCCTGGGCCTGTGCCCTGCCCGAGAATGCAACCTGACTTCCCGGTTCCCTGAGCCCGGGGCGGGCCCGCTGTGCGTCCTCCCCCGCTGGGGCCGAGGATGGAGGACCCTCAGGTGGGGTCTATGGACAATTCTTCCCGGAATTGCCGTGATTGGTGCTGGGTGCGCGCGCCCCCTGGCGGCCAGCGTCTCCGTCAGGCGAGGTTTCCTCATTGATCTTCGGTGACCGGCCTGCCCCGTTACAGCCACGCGCGAGCCCGAAGGCGCCCGCGCTCAGCTCCTCCGCTCTCCCCACCGCCCCTGCCGGGGGCGGCCACCGCTCGGGGCGGCGGCGGCTCTGCCGGAGGGAACCTCGGAAAGGCCGCTCGGTGCTTGGGCACCATCGTGGGCAAAGCTCAGACCCTGCAGAGGAAACAGGCGTGGAGTAGCGGAGGCCCACGGGAGCTGGTCCGGGACGGCGGGGAAAGGAGCGGGAGCGGAGGGGAGCGTGCGGAGGGCCTCCCCGGAGCGGGGCGTGGCGGGGCGGGGCACCTCGCGAGGCGCAGCTCCCGAGCGCCTTTCCCGGTCGCTCCAGGAGCCGCCGGCGGCAGCGGGGGGTGTGGGTCCGGCTCAGGTCCGCACTTGGGTCGCTTCTGATCCCCCCTCTTCCTCCATCAGCGGCTGCCTCAGGGGCCGCTCCACCCCTGCCCACGTCCGGCCCGATTCTCCGAAAACTCCCCCAGGGGCCGCTGCGGCGGGCCAGCGCCCGGGGTGGACGGCCGCGGGCCGGGATGGGGTGGGGGACGGCCCGGCTCAGGGCGGGGCGGGCCCGGCCCCGGAGGGGGGCGTGGCCTAAGGCGGTGGCGAGCGAGGGCGGGCAATGGGCGGGTCCTGGGTCACCGGGGGCGGGTCCTGGAACTAGGAAGTGGGCGTGGCGGACGCTCGGCGGGGGCGGGGCTGGCAGAGTAAAGTTCCGGGAGGCGGGCGTCCTGCGGGCCCGGCGCGGAAGTGTCCGGAGCCGCGCGCCTCCCGGCCCGGCCCGGCCCGCAGACATGTCGTCGGGGGACGCGGGGCCCGGCGGGCGGGAGAGGGCGCCGCGCGCGGCCGCCGCCCTGTGCGGCCTGTACCACGAGGCGGGGCAGCAGCTGCGGCGCCTGCAGGAGCAGCTGGCCGCCCGGGACGCCCTCATCGAGCGCCTCCGCGCCCGCCTGGCCGCGCTGGAGGGCGACGCGGCGCCGTCGCTCGTGGACGCGCTGCTGGAGCAGGTGGCGCGCTTCCGGGAGCAGCTGCGGCGGCGGGAGGGCGACGCGGGCGCCGTGGAGGCCGCGCTGCGCCAGGTGCGCCCGCGGGCGGGGCGGGGCGCGGGCGGAGGCCGGTCGGGCAGACGGGCGCCTTCGGCCCTGGATGGGGGCACCGGGAGCGGTCGGCGGGCGGTTGGCTCCAGGACGCTTTCCTGCCGCACCGGCCGCCGGCTCCGGCTAACCTCCCCCCTTCGCCTCCCACGGCCACCCCTGCCTCTGCGCGGAGTCTGGTCCTCTGCTGTGCTCCTCACTCCCACAGATGGACCGCACCGTCTGGCTGGGTGAAGTGCTCCTCAGCCCGCGCGGAGCGCGTGCGCGGGGCGGTGTAGGTTAGCCGGGCACGTGGCCGCGGCCTTCACGGCCGTGGAAAGCTGGTAACTGCACGCTGTTTCCCACGAGGCTAGGGAATGCAGAGACCATCAAGACCCACTTCCTGCCCCTCAGATTGCAGGCCACACGTGTATGGAGGCGATCACTCCGTGAAGCAGGTTGTGAAAGGGGTGAGGAAGGTGCAGTGGGAAGCACGGAATGTAGGATGAGTTTGGAACTAGGCCAATGTAAGTTTCCAGCCCAGGACACTGGTACCATAGTGTAAGCTGCCTTTTCCCCTTCAGACAGAATTGATGCATTAATTTCAGGTATGCAACATGATTTGATATTTGTATATACTGTGAGATGTTCACACTAAATCTAGTTCAGTCATTGACCAATTAATTTTTTTTTTTTATTGATGTCAGAGAGGAAAGAGGGAGAGAGAGAAACATCAATGAGAGAGATCAGTGATCGGCTGCCTCCTGCACACCCCCCATTGGGGATTGAGCCCGAAACCCAGGCATGTGCCCTTGACCGGAATCAAACCCGGGACCCTCAGTCCGCAGGTCGAAGCTCTATCCACTGAGCCAGACCAGCTGGGGCTCCTTGGCCAGTCTTCATGTTTAACCATCCTTGCGTTCTAGAAAAAGAACCCCAACTCTCGTCATGGTGTGTAAGCCTTTCCATGTGTTGCTGAGTACTTTGGTGGTATTTGGTATTTTTGGTGGTTTGCTGGTATTTTGGTGAGAACTTTTTGCTCAGCGTTCCTAAGGGGCACTGGGCTGTAGGTTTGTGTCTTTGTCTTGCTTTGGAATCAGGGTAATACTGGCATCATAAATATAGGAAGTATTCCCTCCTCTTCAGTTTTTTGGGAAAACTTGAGAATTGGTATTCTTAAATGTTTGGTAGAATTCACCTGTGAAGCTATCAGTTCCAGGTCTTTTTAAAAATATATTTTTATTGATTTTGTACAGAGAGGAGGGGAGAGAGATAGAGAGTTAGAAACATCGATGAGAGTCATAGATCAGCTGCCTCTTGCACACCCCCTACTGGGGATATGCCTGCAAGCAAGGTACATGCCCTTGACCGGAATCGAACCCGGGACCCTTCAGTCCTCAAGCCGACGCTCTATCCATTAAGCTAAAACTTGGCAGTTTCGGGTTTTTTTTTAATTAAAAACTTACTGATTGATGTTAGAGAACATTGGTTTTGTTGTTCCACGTGTGCGTTTACTGGTTGCTTCTCACACGGGCCCTGACGAGGGACGGAACCACAACCTTGGCGTATTGGGACGGCACTCTAACCACTGAGCGGCCGCCAGGGCCTCACTGACATTTGAAGGCTGATTTTTAAGATAAAAATATAAGGTTGGCAAGTCCTTCAACCAAACGCACCCTACAGGTGGCGTGTGCTGGCGGTTGTGTGTGTGTTGTGAGCAGGATGAGCAGAGCCCAGGCCCTGGTCTATCGCCCAGTCGAAACCAGACAGTGCCAGGCCTGGGGCATGGGGCATGAAGCTCTGTGAACTGCCCCGCCCCCCACGCCCACCCCTGGCCCAGGGATGTGCTGCTGTTAGCAGAGGTTTGCTTCATCTGGTCAGTGAGGGAGGATGCTTAGAAAGCAGGTCTTGCCGAAACCGGTTTGGCTCAGTGGATAGAGTGTCAGTCTGAGGACTGAAGGGTCCCAGGTTCAATTCAGGTCAAGGGCATGTACATTGGTTGTGGGCACATCCCCAGTGGGGGGTGTACAGGAGGCAGCTGATCGATGTTTCTAGTTCTCTATCCTTCTCCTTTCCTCTCTGTAAAAAATCAATAAAAAAAAAAATATTTTTTTTTTTAAAAAAGAAAACAGGTCCAGCCCCCGAGAGGATGTGAGGGAGCTCAGCACATGGAGGCAGTGAGGTGGGGCGGCCAGTCCCGCTGCCTCCTACCTGGTCACCCCACGGGCTGTCCTAACCCAGGGTCACCGCTGGTCCGTCTGTGGAAGGGGAGACCCTCGGAGCTGTGTCTGGGGTGTGTGTGTGGTTGGCGGGATGAGGACTGAGTGCCATAGCCGCTCCTGCTGGCGCTGTGGGACGGGAGGGACGGGAGGGACTTAGGAGTCTGTCCACCTGTGGATCCGAGGGAGACTGCCTTCTGGTCTGTGTTCGCTGTGGAAGTCCTGTCGCATGTCGTATGGTCTGTGTAAGCACAGTGTTTTATGGACAAGCATGCACCGGCACTGGGCAGCCGGTGTCAGACGGGCGGAGCGGCAGCTTCTGCCCCGAGTAACGGACATCACCGACGTGAGGAGGGCAGCTCTGCCCGCCCCGCGCTCTCCGGGCGCTCTGCAGAGGGGGGCGGGTGCTGAACCCCAGTCCTAACGCTGCCGCAGTGTGCGGCTTGCGGGCACTTACCCAGTGTTTGCATGTCGGCGAGGTGGGGCTGTGAACGGAAAGCACGAGGCGGGCGGAGGGAGGCGAGGTGAAGTCGCCGCAGATCCCGTGGGTAAAGCAGGTGCTTCGGGTGCTGTGAGGTTCTGGAAAGGAGTGCGGCGGTGGGGAGCGGAAGGCTCGTTTCCCTCGGGGCGTCTGAAGCTTTTAAAGGAGAAGGTTCTAGGTTCCTGGTGTCTGCGCAGCAGGCCACGCCCCTCCGCCGCTTCCTCCTGACTTCACCTTCCAGGCCATCCCCTCCTTCCCCCTCGGACAGCCCGGCTCTGAACCGGGAGAGCGAACAGCGAGTGTCAGGGCGTCTTAAACAGGAAGCCTTCCCGTGCCGGGCTGCCTGGCGCTCCGCAGCGGAGATTCCCTCCGTGTCCAGTGGGCGGGGCCAGCCTTGTTTGCCACTCGTCTCTGCCCCCGCCCTCAGGGGCCTGCGCCCACGCCACCCTCTCCTCACAGGGACACTGGTCATTGATGAGGGTCCAGCCCCTAAGGCCACGGTCACCACCCGTGTCTAAGCCAGGCCCGTGCCCGGGGCGGGGCCGGGCCCTCGCTGGTGCAGCCGCGGAGCTGGGGAGATGGGGTGTTGGACGCAGTGTCCGTGGCACGAGAGCCGCGCGTGGAAGCCGACTCCGCGCGTGCCCGCTGCCTGGTGGGGACAGGCGGCTGCTGAGTGACGGCTTCTGTCCCCTCAGGAAATCCAGAGGCTGTCGGAGCAGCTGGCGGCGAAGGAGGCGGCGGCGCGGCAGCCGGCGAGCCCGGGCCCGGAGCGGGAGGAGGAGCTGGCCGCGCTGCGGCGGCGGGTGGCGGAGAAGGAGCGGGCGTGGGCGGCCAGCGACACCCTGTGCCGCTCCCTGGCCGACGAGAGCCGCCAGCTGCGCAGGACCCTGGCCGCCACGGCCCACATGTGCCAGCACCTGGCCCGGCGCCTGGAGGCGGGGCAGGCCGCCGCGGGGGAGCAGAGGCCTGAGGTAGGCGCCGGGCACCCTCAGGGCTTCCTCTCAGAGCGATGGACAAGAGAGATAAATGAAAAGGAGAAAATAAAGGAAAAACAAATAAAAAAAAAGGGAAGAAAATAAAATCAACATGGGACACGCAGGAAAGCCGGGCAGGACGGGCCGGGCCGGGCAGTGAGGGAGGCGGGGGGAGGGGGCTTGTGTCTGAGCTGGCCTCTGGCCTCTGGCCTCCGCACGTCCAGGCCGGCATCGTGGCTCCACACCCTCATCAGGGCAGTGAGGGACTCTAAGATGGAGCCCCGGGGCTGAGGGCCGTTGGGGGAGAGGGAGGCTGGGCGGGCGGCTGGGCGGCTCCTCAGCACGCTCAGCCCCGCAGGAGACCCTCTGCCTGAGGGCGCAGCGGGGTGGGCTCCCCAAAAAGGGAGCCGCAGCGACACGTGTGTCAGAACGAAGGAAAGGGCCCTGAGGGCCCGTGTTTTCGTCCGCACTGGAGTCACTGTCCTTCCCTGTGGAGACCACGGCGGCCAGGCTTGTGGGCGGCCGGGGCAGAGTGGGCCGGGGCCTGGGCGTGGGCTGGGCGGGCTCCGCAGCCACAGGCAGCATCACTTCCCAGCCGGGGGCTCGGGCTCGGCTGAGTCATGGGGTTTCCCCAGCGCAGGCAGCACTTCCTGTGGCTCACGGGGAATTCTCCAGAACCTGTCGGCAGGCCCGCGCTGGGCTGTGCTGTCCCAGGCCTGCTCTTGAGGAGCCGGGGGACCCGCCCTAAGAGTCTCCAGCCAGGTCTGCCCCATGAGGGCTGCTCTGGAATGTGGTTCTGGGTGCGACCCCGAGCCTGCGTGGAATTGACCGAGTGTCTGGAGACCACGGGGTGGCGGGCTTGAAGGGATGAGCCCGGGCCATGGCCAGGCCTGCCCTGCAGCTCCGTGGCCCCCCCGGAGCGTGCTCCGTGGCCAGTGGCTCAGCCGCCTGCCCTCGGGGGGTGGGCCTGGGCAGGCGAGGGCCGCCCTGCGCAGTGACCTCAGCCTCGGGGTCTGCTCCTTCCCCTCTGCCGCACGTGACTGCACGCCCGGTGACGGTCTCTCCGTGTCCCTGTGCAGCCGGAACACGCAGGCGGGGACGCCTCTGTCCAGGCTGCGGTGCAGAAGCTCCAGGAGGAGAACCGGCTGCTGAAGCAGAAGCTGACTCACGTGAGTGTCCGCTGTGCGTCGGGAAGAGCTCCAGGGAGCGCAGGCCCTGCCCTCGGCCCCGGCTGCCAGCCTTGTCCCTGAAGGACTAGCGGGCTCATTCTGTGTCCAGAGCGGGGGCCGGAGTCACTGTCCGCCGGCCCCCGAGGCAGGAAACACGCCCGGCGTTAGGCGCCGCTTGCGCAGAGCGGAGGCCCCGTTGACAGGACGCCTCCGTCCGCCAGGAGCTTCCCCGCTGGGGGGCAGGCGCGGCCCTGCCAGCCGCTCACGGCGCCCGCCCGCCCGCAGGTGGAAGACCTCAATGCCAAGTGGCAGCGCTACGACGCCAGCCGGGAGGAGCACGTGCAGGAGCTGCGGGCCCAGCTGCGGGCGCTGCAGGCTTCCCCGGCCGAGGCGGAGGCGGAGCTGCTGAGGAAGGAGATCGCCAGGCTCAACGGGCAGCTGGAGGAGAGGCTGGGCGAGTGCGCGGGGGCGGCCCGGGAGCTGGCGGCGGCGCGGGAGCGGGCGCAGATGCTGGAGCAGCAGGTAGGACGGGCGGGCGGGCGGGTGGCCTCCGGGCCGCGGTGGTGCTGAGGGCCGCTCTCTCCAGATCCTCGCCTACAAGGACGACTTCACGTCGGAGCGGGCGGACCGGGAGCGGGCGCAGGGCAGGATCCAGGAGCTGGAGGACCAGGTGGCGGCCCTGCAGCGCCAGGCGCGCCAACAGGTGGGTGTGGGGCCGGCCCGTGAGCTCAGGCCTGTCCTTCCCACGGTGCCGAGCCTTGTCTGCTCAGAGCCATTGCCTGCTCTGGGAGCCGCCGGGCCGGGCGCGGAGCTGGAGACAGCCTCCTGGGGAGGAGGTTGGGTGGGTGGGACCGCTGGTGGCCGTGCCCAGGCCGTCTGCCTCCGTGCTCACTGCCCACACCTGGGAGCACACCCGGACCCAGGAGAGAGGCTGTGGCCCCGGTGCCCCCGGCTCTGCTCTCCCTCCTGCCTCTTGGGGCTCCGGGCTGAGTAGGAAGCAGGGCGAGGGGTGCACGCCCCCTGGAAGATGGAAGAGCCCAGACAAGGTGGCCTCCGGCCCAGCCAGGACGTCCTCTGCCTTTTCTCCAGGGCCCCCCGGAGGCAGGCTCCTGCCGGATCCGCACGGCGAGCAGAGCACCCAGGCACGCGGAGACCAAGGCTTCGGAGTGCGTGTTGCCCGGCGGCCGGAGGCCCGTGTCCGCCCCCCGGGGCCCGGCCCCTGTGGAGGGCCGGCGAGGCCAGGGCGACCTGCAGTGCCCGCACTGCCTGCGGTGCTTCGGCGACGAGCAGGGCGAGGAGCTCTTCAGGCACGTGGCCGAGTGCTGCCAGTGAGCCTGGGCCCTCACCTTGGGCCCCCTCGGGCTTGGACAGAGGCTGGGGCCGGACCCGGAGCCCACGGGCTAGGGGATGGCCTGCCCCTGCCTGCACCTGGGACGCTGCATCTCGAGGGAATAGGTGGCTGCCCGAGGGAGCCGCCCGTTGATCCCCAGGGTGGAAGGCACCCAGGTGTGCAGAGCGGAGCACTGCGCTGTGTCCATCGAGGGCCATCTCGGCCTCGGCAGATCCGGGAGCACACTGCACTGCTTAGCATCTGTCCGTCCGTGTTGTAGCCACATGCTTTTATAATAGACACATTTGCCGCGGGGGCTCGGGGCCTGGGCGAGGGGCCCAGCAGCACTCGGGGGCAGAGCCAGGCCAGCCGAGGCACTCCTGCTCGCCACCTTCTGCTGAGGCAGGGCTGCGGCTGGGACGGCGGACTCATCCCTGCCCAGACGGGAGGCCCTCGCCACCCTCTTCCCCGGACGTCGCTCCGGCAGTTCCTCCTGACGCCCTCGCGCTCCCCTGCGGCCTGTCCAGGGCGCTTCTCCTTTCTTTACACGCTGCACTTGCACCTTTGTCTTCCACTCCTGCCCCCGCCTCCTGCTTTCTGGCCGCTTCCCTGCACACACAGAGCTTGATTCCACATGCGCAGGCGAGCGGGTCTGGGGGCCGCTGCAGGTCTGGTCTCCAGCGCGCTGTCTGGAATGCTGCCCCAACTCCAGCCCCCGCGGCCTCCCCAGATGCCGGTCTCTGGGTTTCCCACGGGAGCCGCGCTGGGCTCTGTACTTCCGCCCCATGGGCTGGGCCTGGAACGGGCTCCACATGGAGCCTTAAAAGCCCAAACAACCCAAGAACTCCTGAGGAACACCGAGCGGGAGGGGCCAGGCTCTGCTATCAAACTGGACTGCAAGGCCACGGTCGCCAAAGCAGATCGGCACCAGCACCAACATGCGGGCCAGCGGAATAGCTGGCCGGCAAACCCTCGCTCAGGGCGGTTACTCTGACATAGTGGGCTGAGCCAATACCTGATGTCCCGGTTAATAATGCGGATGTTTTAAATAGATGGAGTTACGCATCTGTTGATATACATGTGATTTGATTTGTATGCTGTTTTGTTCTGACAACAATCTTTAAAACTTCATGTCAAATTTGCTGAAGGTGTTAAACATCATATTTTTATGCTTAAAAATGTTGAATTTCGTGCCAAAAAAAGGAGCATTTGTGGGAAGTTTTAATTCATTACTTTATTTTGAAAAGTGCTGCTGAATACTTTGGGAAGCATATGGTGAGCATGCTCCATCTCAAGATCCTTGTGACCGCTGGTTTAAACGCTTTAAAAGTGGTGATTTCAATATGAAAGACAAAGAATATTCAGGTCAACCAAAAAAGTTTGAAGACCAACAATTACAAGCATTATTGGATGAAGGTGCATGTCAAACTCAAAAACAACTTGCAGAAAGATTAAACATTGCTAGCAAAAGATTTCCGATTGTTTACAAGCAATGGGAAAGATCTTAAAAGAAGGAAAATGGGTGCCACCTCAACTGAACGAAAGACATGGGAAACCGAAAAGTCATCAGTAAAATGTTGCTTCAACGGCACAAAAGAAAGTCTTTTTTGCACCGATTGTGACTGGCGATGAAAAGTGGATTTCTTTTGAGAATCCCAAATGCACACAATCATGCACACAACATGGACTGTAAGGCCAAATCGCTTCGGAAAGAAGACACTGCTCTGCGTTCGGTGGGATCAGGAAGGTGTGGTGTTTTATGATCTTCTAAAACCAGGTGAAACTGTTAATACTGAACGCTACCAACAAAAAAGAATTAATTTGAACCACACTTTGTGAAACGACCAGAATGGGCCAGAACATACGGCAAAGTAATTTTGCTTCATAATGACGCACCATCATACACGTTAAAGACACGTTGAAAGATCTTGCCTGGGAAGTATTAACCCACCCGCTGTATTCACCAGCCCTTGCTCCTTCAGATGACCACTTATTCCGATGTATGGCACACGCACTTTCTGAGCAGCACTTTAACACATATGAAGAAGTAGAACATTGGGTCTCTGAATGGTTTGCCTCAAAACAAAAGTCCTATTGGGACGGTATCCACAAATTACCTGAAAAATCGGGGAAATGTGTAGTTAGCAATGGACATTACTTTGAATAAAGCACTTTTGATGTTTCTCTTGAAATTATCCTGTTTTCTTTGATTACAAAATCCGAGTTATTAACTGGTACAATTGGTACATAAAGTAAATGGAAAAACTGTACTGATACAGGCAAAATAATGAAAATTTCTTACACCACATACAGAAATAAGTAGCACCTGAAGTCATAAACTTGGAGGGCAGCGATTTTTAACCGGTGCACCACAAGAATTTTTAAAACATGCAATACCTGACCTCTTTCCCTTGGATTGTCAAATAAACAAATGACACAGCAATCATAATAATAGTCGTCTGGTGTGAACAAACCAAAATTATACCTATTTTTTTGTCAGGCAAAAAATACATATTTTTTTATTTTAGTAATTAGTTTGTGTGCCATGAGAGGAAAAAGGTTGAATCCCTGACCTATAAACATAGGCACTGAATTTCCTGACATTGCTCTTAGCAATATCTCTTGGCTATGTCTCCTCAGGCAAAGGCAACCAAAAGTACACAAATGGAACTTCAGCAAACCAGAAAGGTTTGCACAGTGAAGGAAACCATCGACAAAAGGAAAAATCCTAACCAATGAGAAGACATTTGCCAATGATGCATCCAATGAGGGGTTAGTACCCAAAATTTATAAAGAACTCATACAACTTAATACAAAAACCCTCACACCAATCCAATTCACAGTGGGCAAAGGAACTGAACAGACACTCCTCCAAAGCGGACACACAGCCGAGAGAGAGAGAGAGAGAGAGAGGGGGGGGGGGGGAGGGAGGGAGATGGAAAAAGGTTCAACGTCACTTTTGATGCAGTTAAAACAAGAACACTGCCAGTATGGCACCATCAATACATCGAATTTCCGGCGAGGATGTGGACAAAGGGAACCCTCGTGCACTGCTGGTGGAAACGCAGATGTGTGCAGCCACCATGGAGTTTCCTCAAAAAAAAAAAAAAAAATGAACGGCCTGGCCAGTGTGGCTCAGTGGTTGTCAACATGGGAACCAGGAGGTCATGGTTTGATTCCCGGTCCGAACACATGCCCAGGTTGCGTGCTTGATCTCCGGTGTGGGGCGTGCAGGAGGCAGCCGATCCATGATTCTCATCGTGGATATTTCTATCTCTCCCTCGCTGAAATCAGTACAATATATTTTAATTAATTAAAAATGGAATTGCCTTACAACCCAGCAATTCCACTCGTGGGCATTATCTGAAGAAAACAAAACCCTAATCAAAAGATACACATACCCCATGCTGGAGCCTGGGAGCCATTTCCCTGGAGCTTCCTCCACAGAATCCAGACGTGGAAGGAGCCTGGTCCGTCCAGACACGGGGCAGACGTGGGACTGCGATGGGCCAGCTGTGCGCAAAGGAAGGCCGGGTGTGCAGCAGGCGATGCCCGAGGCTCCGAGGAACAAAGCCCACCAGCAGAGCAGAGACGGACTCAGAACAGGCTGGCGGTGCGGGATGTGAACAGTGAATCACCAGCTGAGGAAACGCCAACCTCTGCGCGACGGGCTGCTGGCGTGGCGCTGCAGGGCGGCCGCACCTCGTGGTCACGTGGCCCCGAACCCAGCGTCGCAGGGCACAGGTGGGGCTGCACCACCAGAGCCGCCTCCAGGCAGGACACTGGCCCCTGCCGCCCCTAGTGGACCCTGCCCCATGCTGCCCCTGCCCCCCGCCCCCTCCCTGGGGACACTGCCCTGTGCCGTCCCTGCCCCCCTCTCTGGGGACACTGCCCTGTGCCACCCCTGCCCCCCTCCCCTGGGACCTGCCCCGTGCCGCCTCTGCTCAGACACGCGGGGACCTTGTTTCAAACACGCCTCCAGCCCTGGCCAGCGCTCGGCTGGCTGGAGCATCGTCCGGCCCGCTCAGCACAGGTTTCCGGTGATGCCCTGTCGGGACAGCTCCATCTCCAGCCCCTATCGTGGGGGAAGGCAACCAACCCGTCGATGTTCCTGTCGCCCCCCCCACTTTAGGAAGCAGTGGGAATACCGAGGTGAGGGCTAGCGGCGAAAGCTCCCGCCGCACACGCAGCCAGGTGGAGTGTGGGCCCGCGTCCCTGTCACACGCCAGCCGCACCCACCGCAGGCGGCCTTCTCCTCCGCAGTCCTCCCGGAGCTGCACGCCACCTCAAGCCCCTCGGCACACTGGCCGCTGTGCCCAGCCTCCCGCTGCTCTCCCCTCCACCCTCTGCACTGGTCCTGGGGCTCTGACCCCGTCGGCCCTCGCTCCCCTGCTCCGCGGTGGATCTGGCCTGTGAGGCCTATGTGACCGACCGCAGCCCCGGGCCGGCAGCGCCATCCCTCACGGCTCTGGCCGGAGCCGAGGCCTCGTCTCCTCACCTCCTCCGCTGGCACTGCCCCTCTGGCGGGAAGCCCGTGGGCTCAGAACCCTCCGGGCCGGCCCACCGCCCCCCCAAGCTCGGAGCCTGGCCAGGGCTCTGCAAGGCACCGGGGGAGCCACGGAGTGTTCTGGAAGAGGCGGCTCCATGAGAGCTTTCTGAAAACCGCGTGGAGGCCTCAGAAGGGACCAGTTGGGGTTCCTTTTTCACTGAAATACCATTCATGTCCCGATGCACACCCAACTGTGTATCTGCAGTGTTTTATTACAACCCCACAAAGCCCGGCGGGCCCTGCTCCAATCCCTCTCTGCCTCCTTCGCCCGCAGGAGTGAACGCCGTGGCCTCCTGGCCCCATCTGGGTGCGGTGCCCACTGCTTCTCCACTTACCGTCCTGGTCGGTCTGTCCGAGGCCGGCCGGCCGGGTGAGGCACCGGACCCGAGCGGCCACGGGGGTGGCGGCCCAAGGCCCGCACACCTGCCCTGCCAGCGCCCGTCACCCCTGCAGAAAGCAACCAGACGAGGTCTCCTACTGTACTAATGTATTCCATCTTTCAAAAAGAAAGACATGATTTTAATATTACTTAACAATATGTTAAAAGTAGCCAGGCAGGCCTCCGTGTTAATACAGGCGTACACTCTAACGGACGGTGGTGAGCACTGGGTGGGGTTGTTCTGAACTTTCTCACTCGGCAGGGCCGTACACAGCTGGCTACAGGTCAGGGGGCGGACACAAACAGCGCGACGTGTACACTCTGAACAGTAGATTGTGGAGTCGGAGCACGCCTGCCCCGCCGGCCCGCCGTCTCGGTGGGAGCTGAGTGAGGGCTCACCCAGGGGGACAGATGACAGGACAGGGAGAGATGCAGGGGCCACGGAGCCCCGTGGATGATGCAAACTCGTCTCTGGCCAAGGCCCAGGCCTCGGTGGCAGAACAAGTGGCGGGAGCTGCTGCCCAGCCCGCCGGCACGGAGCTACGATCAAAGGCTCACAGACTACACGCACACAAGCTAACGGGGCGGGCGGGCGGGCGGGCCGGCGGCACGTCCTCGGCTGGGGCCCGGCCGGTGCCACCCGGCACGGCCTGGGCGAGCTCCCGTGCGTCCCTCTGGTGATCCTCGCTCAGTGGGCAGCAAACGTGGCCTTTTTCAAGCTAAAATTGGACCAGTTGATGGACAGTCTCTGTCGGGTCTGTCTGGCGGAATCCAAGCAGAACCTGGAGGACGAGAAAGCAGTCACTGGAGCCCCCTGGTCTCGGTGCCCCCGCCCCACCCGGCCGCGCCTGGTCCCCAGCAACGGGAGGCGGCGGGACCGGTGTTCCCTGCAGCGCTGCCAGGAGGTTCTGAGAGCCCCCTGGGAGCCGGGCCCTCCTCAGTGAGCGACACGGGGCGCCAGCCTGCCCTCGCCAGGCCAAGGGCACAGGCGCGAGGGATCCAAAGGGGAACTTTCACAGCCGTCCCTCCCTCCGGCCTCAGGGGCAGGGAGGCCCTCCTGCCGGATCGCGCTGCGCTCCACAGCGTCTGGAAGATCAGGGGGCCGGCCTGTGCTCAGGGAGGGAGAGGACACTGTCCTCAGCCTGTTCCACTCTCTTGGGGAACAGAAATCTGAACGGACCTGAAAGATTCTGTTGCTGCCATGTGTCTGGCAGGTAAAATGAGTTTGCTGACACTCTGGTTAACTGCGCCCGACTGGGGGAGGCCCGTGCTGCCGCTCAGAACCCGGCTCTCCTCCCCGCACCGCTGCAGACCCGAGCTGGTGAGGCACCTGCGCCTCAGAGCATCAGCCAGGACGCTCACTCCCTTACCCCCCTCAGAGAACAGCTCCGCCCCTACGACCTGGCTGGTCTTGCTGCTGACACCCTGCTCCCCTCCGCCTGGTGCTCCCCTCCGCCTGGTGCTCCCCTTCGCCTGTGCTCCCCTCCGCCTGGTGCTCCCCTCCTGGTTTCCCCTTCGCCTGTGCTCCCCTCCGCCTGGTGCTCCCCTCCTGGTTTCCCCTTCGCCTGTGCTCCCCTCCGCCTGGTGCTCCCCTCCTGGTTTCCCCTTCGCCTGTGCTCCCCTCCGCCTGGTGCTCCCCTCCGCCTGGTGCTCCCCTCCGCCACCGTGCTCCAGACCTGCCACTTTCCTCCTACGAGCCGCCCCTGAGGCTGTGGGAACAATGGGCTTTTTCCGTCGGGCTCCGGTCTGGGAGCCACCCGTCCCAGGTTACGCTGTGGGCCCAGGACCCTTTTGGGAAGCACTGCTGCCACCCGTCTGCACACGGGGGTGGGGTGGGGGGGCGGGGGAGGAAGAAGTGGACATGCGGGCATGTGTGTGCTGGGCCCTCACACGTGGGAAAGGTGCGTGGAGCTGCCCGGCCATGAGGGGCCTGCGGGAGCCGGGCAGCACGGCCGCAGACAGTCCTGGCGCTTACCTTTTGAAATATTCCACTTCCCTCTCCGTCTCATCCATGTCCACGCTGTCCAGGTCGATATCTTTAGGCAGAAAGACATCATCTGAGAAATGAAAGAGGCAAGTCAAATGACAGGAGTGGCCAGGGGAATGGAGCAGAGCTGCGATTTATTAAGGCGACAACTTCACGAACTACAACTTGCAGGCGGCGATCCCCTGAGCGGTGCCGTAACTAGCGGTCTCCGTGAGGGAGGCCCGAGGGGCGCTGAGCCCCGCCGGGAGGCTGTCCACAGCAGCTGACGGCAGGAGGGCCCGTGGGGGGGACCGGAAGAGCAGGAGGCCTGGGACCCAGCAGCAGTGGCGCTGCTGGCACCGGTTTTAAGTGCAGTGCCCCGGCCTCACCAGGAAGCCCCGGTGCCCCGACAGCAGGCTCCCTCAGGAGGCCTGTCTGAGCCGCAGTGGGGACAGCGGGCTGCGTGAGCTCCGCGCAGCCTCAGCACCAGGTCGGTGAGACAAGCGCCACCCCCCCCACACCCCCCCTCCGCAGACCTCCCCGGACCGTGCGCGGAGGCTAATAAAAAGGGCCTCCCTTCCCGCCTGTGACTTCACAGTAGCGGGACTAGGCGTGGCTTACGTGCGGAACAGCCGCTAACACTCCCCTGGTGACAGCAGAGTGAGGGCCTTCACACCTGAGCTCACAGACCCGAAGAGCTTCCCCTAAGCACGCGCCTGGCCACTGACCACACCACACACACACACACCCGCACACACACCCACACACCCACCCGCACACCCGCACACACACACACACACACCCGCACACACACACACCTGCACACACACACACACACACACACCCGCACACACACACACACACACACACACACACACACACACCCGCACACACACACACACACCCCCGCACACACACACCCCCCCGCACACACCCCCGCACACACACACACACACACCCGCACACACACCCGCACACACACCTGCACACACACACCCGCACACCCACACACACACACACACACATCCGCACACACACACACACACCCGCGCGCGCGCGCGCACACACACACACACACACACACACACCCGCACACACACACACACACACACACACCCGCACACACACCCACACACCCGCACACACACACACACCCGCACACACACACACACACACACACACACCCGCACACACACACACACACACACACACCCGCACACACACACACACACACACACACCTGCACACACACACACACACACACACACCCGCACACACACACACACACACACACACACACACCCGCACACACACACACACACACACACACCCGCGCGCACACACACACACACACACACACACCCGCACACACACACACACACACACACACCCCCGCACACGGCCCTGCTGGCCCACACACACCGCTGGCCTCCAGGGTCCCTGCGGTTTCAAACACACCTGGGCCGCACAGCCCCAAGCCAGACCCTGCCTGGGCCTCCTTCCTGAGCTCCGTCCTGAGCGGCTCCCCTGTGCACCTGCCCTTCGAGCATCTGACCCCAGCGGGCGCCATGGCACCCCCGGCTGCTGCAAGCCACCTCCTTCCTCACTCGCGAGTCAGACTTTGCGCTCTGCTAAAGATCTGGCAAGTTCCTCAGGAGCCCCACCGCCCCCCAGCTCCCGCTTGGGTGCTGGCTCCTCCTCTCTCCCCCAGGCCCCCCAGGCTCCCCCCCAGGCCCCCCCAGGCTCCCCCCCAGGCTCCCCCAGGCCCCCCCAGGCTCCCCCAGGCTCCCCCCCAGGCCCCCCCCCAGGCTCCCCCAGGCTCCCCCCCAGGCCCCCCCCCAGGCTCCCCCAGGCTCCCCCCCAGGCTCCCCCAGGCCCCCCCGGCTCCCCCAGGCTCCCCCCAGGCTCCCCCAGGCTCCCCCCCAGGCCCCCCCAGGCTCCCCCCCAGGCTCCCCCAGGCCCCCCCCCAGGCCCACCCCCAAGGCCCCCCCCCCAGGCCCCCCCCCAGGCTCCCCCCGGCTCCCCCCCAGGCCCCCCCAGGCTCCCCCCCAGGCTCCCCCAGGCTCCCCCCAGGCTCCCCCAGGCTCCCCCAGGCTCCCCCCCAGGCCCCCCAGGCCCCCCCAGGCCCCCCCCCAGGCTCCCCCCCAGGCTCCCCCCCAGGCCCCCCCAGGCTCCCCCCAGGCTCCCCCCAGGCCCCCCAGGCCCCCCAGGCCCCCCAGGCTCCCCCAGGCTCCCCCAGGCCCCCCCAGGCCCCCCCAGGCTCCCCCAGGCTCCCGTGCCCGAGTCTCCACCAGGGCCTGGCCTGCATGGCCTCATTTTCATGACACTTCACCACAAGTCTCATCGCAGCCACCCTGCTTCCGTGGCCGATCAGTTACAAAATGAACAAATCATGTGTGCAGACATCTCTAGGAACAAACTAGGAAATCTAGCTGAAAAGGATAACTTACTATGGACATGCAGTTTACCAGACTTAAACTCATCAGAGAGAGAAATACTAACTAGACCGATTTCCACAGAGGAAAGCAAGTATGACCAAGGCACTCCCCCAAAGAGTGAGACCAGAGGGCTGTGCAGGCCGTGCAGGCGAGGGCTCTGAACACTGCCAATGAGAACCCGACACGGCGGGACACGGAGGCACTGCTCTCACAGCAGACAGCCACAGGCACGCCGCCAGGCGCCGACTCACCGAGCGAGCTGCCGGCCCTGTCCCCGCCCTTCTTCTTCCGGCTCTTCTTGCTCTTGCCGCGGGGCTGCGGGGAGTCGGCCGGCCCCGGCTTGCTGCTGGGCGCCGGCTCGCCGGGGCAGGCGGGCTCCGAGGGGCCCGGGCTCGCCTGGCCCTCCTTGACGTGGTTCAGCTGCTTCTTGTTGTTGTTGTTGCTGTTGGCTTTCCTCTCCTCTCGCTTCTGCTCCGCCGGGGAAGGGGGGTCGGGCACTTTGGCCTTCGGCTCAGTCTGAGGCCGGGGCCTGGGCTGGCTCTCGGAGGCTCTGGGGGGCTCCGCGGGCCTCCTGCTAGCCTCGCTGCCGGCCCTCCCGGCCTGTTTTGGCTTCTGTTTGCCAGCGCCCTCCTTGTGCTGATGCATCATGTCCAGGAGGAAGGACAGCGGCTCTTGCTGCTTCCCACTGCCGCCCTCGGGCAGGAGGAGCGTGGAGTCCCTGCTGTCCCCGGGCTCGGCCTCCGGCCCAGGCTCCGCCTCCGGCCCGGGCGCTGTGTGGCTGGCGTGTGTGGACGGGGAGTGCGGTGAGGTTTCCGGTTCTTCGTTCTGCTCGAGGGAGCCGTTGTGCATGTGCACAGAGTCAGGCAGGGCCTCCGCTGCCACCTGCAAAGCCCCGGCAAGCATGCTCAGCTTGGGACAGTCCTTCCTTGGCCGTTCCTTCTTCTTCTTCTTCACGGCGCGCAGCTTCTGGAGCTCCTGCAGCCGCTGCAGCTCCGCCGCGAGCCGCTCCTCCTCCTGCTGCTGCTCCTGCTGCCTCTGCTCCTCGCGGACCTGCTCGTGCTCCCGGGCCCTGGCCTCCGCCTCCAGGCGCGCCTTCTCCTCCAGCTGCCAGCAAAAAGGAGGCTGTGTGAGACACAGATAAGCAGCCAGAACGCAACACATCTGGAAAGAAGAACCCTGCCTGGTCTGCCAGCGTGGCTCAGTGGTGGGTGCTGTCCCATGTACAAGGCACACGCCCCAGCTGCGGGTTTAGTCCCAGTAGGAGGCGTGCAGGAGGCAGCCAATCAATGTTTCTCTCTGTGGATGTTTCTATCTTTCTCTCCCTTCCTCTCCCTTTCTCTCTCTCTAAAATAAATAAAAGATTAGTTTTTTAAAAGTTAAAGAAAAAAAGAATATAAGCCATGAAAGGGGCTATAATAAGCCAAAAGCTCTTATTAAAACGTATCTACCCCAGTTACTTGACACGCAGACTTACTTTCCGTGGGGAAGGTGGTAGTTGACCCCTCACAGCCACTGACCAGGCATGTCCACCAGGTGGAAGCTGCGGCCTACCTGCCCCCACGCCCGCTGCACATGAGGTGACAGCCAACGGCACACGACCGTGAACAGCACGCGCCTGCCCAGGTGAAGGCCGAGGCTTTCTGTGCATCCACAGGACATGCAAACATGTGCACCAACCCTTCCCAGCCTGGCCCGTGGCCGACACGCCCGAGCGGCTGGCACCAGTGTGCCCGGAGCAAAGGTCTCTCGGCCGCAGGGCACTGACAGCAGCTCTCCGCTCAGGCCCCGCCAGCGCGTGCCCGTGCACCGAGGGAACACTCCTTCCCTTCGCTGGGACACCTGTCCCAGGAGCACAGATGGAAAGGGCGCCTGCTGTTTAGTAACAAGTGAGAGCCCCAAGAGGGCGCCTCTCGGACACTCGGGCAAAAACCACTTGACAGAACACGAAAAGGCCCTTCCCAGCTAAAGCTACTTCCTACATTCCAGTAGGTGTTAAATGAAGACCTAATTTAGTTACCTTTTAGTAAAAACTCAATACAAAATGATGTTAAAAGTCAAATGACAGGTTGTAGAAAGCTAACTTCACAACCGAAGCAACGTCCTGCAGCCCCGCTGCCACCAGGAGGAGCCCGCTGCCCGCAGGTGCCCGGGGCAGCTGGCAGCGCACCGGCACGGGGCCGGGAACCCCAGCCCGCCCTGTGCCGCCTTCACTTCCACAGCCGAGCAGGAGGAGACACACAGCCGACGTGGGCTGGACGCAGTCCATGGGTGCTCAGGAGAGCAGAGGGTGAGTGGGTGCTGAGGGGACCACGTGGGCCCGGGGGCTGTGGCATCAGTCTGGATCCAGACAGAGGCCAGGACAGAGGGCGGGATGCCTTGGAGCACAGAGCCACCTGGGGGCCGCGAGGGTGCACGGACCCCTCGGAGAGGCAGGGTGCTCCCGAGGCGGCACCGGCAGCAGGACGAGCACAGGGCCTGCCTCAGCTCCGCCTGACCTCCCGGCGACCCCCGGCCCGGGCAGCCTTCCCGCTGTCAGACGCTGCGAGCTCCCGCCTCTCGGTCGACCTGCCTGCTGAGGGCTGGCCCGGGCCTGACATCCCGAGGTGCTGCCCGGGGCTCCATGGGGAGCCCTCCAGGAGAACGGGGCGGGTCCCCGGGGAGAGGGGACCGGGACAGACAGGACACCTCGCAGGACCAGCACCGTCCCTGCGGGCTCCCTCACTTGCTGGACCTCAAGTCAGTCCAGTCACACCCACCACTGGGCGGGCCTGTCCTCGCCACACCCCAGCCCGAGGGGAGGTGGGAACTGCCCAGGGCCGCCCGCAACGGCCATCACCTCACCCGCCACCTTCGACATCAATGCCACGAGCTGGGCCTCTCCCATGCGGACGGCCCGGAGCCAAGGGTCAGAGTCACTCCTTCGGCCCGTCTTCAAAGGCCCACTGCCACCCCACCCCCGCTTCCCCGGCACAGAGGCGGAGGGTCTGCGCCCGCCTGCTGGCCAGCACGAGGGCCCGAGGCCGGTGTGGGTCCGCCAACCAAGCCACACGCAAAGGGGCCCACAGCCTGCACTCAGGCCGAGACGGGGGGCCGTGGAAGCCGTGCTGCGGCCGGCAGTGGCTCCACGCCCGGGTCGCGGCCCGCCGCCTGGCGCGGGCGCGGGCTACCTTTCTCTGCTTGTGCCTTGCCCGCTTGGCGGCGCGCGTGCTGCTCACGGGCTTGGGCTCGGAGCTGTTGATGAACTGCAGCAGGTCCTCCACCCGGCGGTGGTCCACCACGCTCTCCCGCTCCGACAGCGGGTCCGCCTTCTTCGGCTGCTCCTCCTTCCGCTTGGTCAGCCGCAGGCGCAGCTTCTCCCGCATCTCCGCGTAGTTCCTGCTGGTGGGCGCGGCCGGAGGCTGAGACGACAGGGAAACAGGACTCCGTCAGCGCGGGTTTCAATGGCTTGGACGTAAACCGCAGGCTATTTCTAAAAGTGAAGTTTTCCTCATCGCCCATGTGATACAGGAGAAAACGAGAAGCAGATGGCCGGGAAAAGAAGACCTGTACATTCCTAAAGGAGCTGGTGAGTTAGGGGCAGCCATGTATAACAGTAAACACCGCTAAGCCAGAAAGACCCGACTACCCGCCCTGGTCACTCCTTCTGCGTGAACAGCGTGGGCACCTTCCTGTTGGGCTCATGCCCACCCGGTATCTTGTACCCCGAGGCAGGCTTCGTGCCGAGCGCCCAGGAAAAAGAGCTGCCCTCCAGCCCGCCCAAGGTTCTGAGCGGCCCCCCGCACGCCCGCCAGGGAGATGAGCAGAGTTAAGCATCGCGTGCCCGAGGCCACCGCTGGAGGGCTGGTGCGCCCCTGTCCAGATCCCCGGTCAATACCCTCTGTGTGCAAACCGGGGAGCCAACGTGTGCATGTGTCCGGCACAGCGGCTGACAGACCAGACGCCTGGCCCTCAGGGGACCCCTATTCAATCAGCTATCGTGTTTCCCCCCCCCGCCCCCCCGCCCCGCCCGCCCCAGTGCCGTGAGGAAGCCAGCCTTGCAGTCCATCTTTGGGCTTAGGGTAAAGACACCCTAGCAGTGGAGCTGCTGTTTGAGACCAGACCTTGACCTGAACTACACTGCAAGTAAGTCCCCTGAATTCCACCTGGCGTCGCCCCTCGCCACACTGACCCGCCCGCTCGCCCCGACCCGCTGTCCCTGCCCGCCGGTGCACTCACCCCGCCGTGCCCGAAGAATTCACAGTAGCAGCAGTCACAGTACTTGCCCTCCTTCTGGTTGGTGGAGGTGGAGGTGCTGGAGCTGTGCTCGGAGCAGCTGTCCTCGTCGGCGCTCTCGTCCCCATCGTCCTGCTGCGGGTCGTAGACGCCATTCTCGCAGCGGTGCCCTTCGCAGTCCGGGTCACTGGAAACCGCACAGGGGCCTGTCAGCACGCAGCCAGACCCAGGGCTACAGGACATGGGGCCACGTCAGGGGGCTGGCGGCGCCTGTGGCGGGTGGTCACACCGTCTGTCTCTCACTGCCCACCACCACTTTACCCTGCGGTGGGAGGTGGCTCTGCACGGAAAGTTCAACGGCAACGCAACGGCCCGGCCTGGCCAGCGTGGCGCAGCTGGCAGGAGCGTGGGCCTGTCACTGCAGGTGGAGGCGCCAGTTCCCGTGGGCACAGACACAGGTGCGGGCGTGGTCCCAGGTGGAGGCACGTGAGGGAGGAAACCAACGCATATTTCTCTCTCTCTGCCTCTCCCTTCCTCTCTCTCTAAAATGAATGGAAACATGTCTTCGGGTGAGAATTAAAAAACAACACACGCGTGACTTCCATGCACACGCTCACCTTAAGAAAAACAACCACAAAAACAAACAAGCAAACTGCCCGGCCCTGGCCAGCGCGGCTCCGGTGGATGGACGTCGTCCGGCGCACCGGGAGGTGGGACCTGGTTCCCGGTCAGGATGTGACTATGGGAGGCAACCGACAGCTGCCCCTCTCCCCGCCCCAGCCCCTCCTCTCTCTAAAATCAGTGACACACACTTAAAACAAAACAAAGCGTCAAGAGTTTGCCGTGCTGTGCTTTCTCAAAGTGAACAAGTACAACCTGAAAGGCACGGATGGATGGGTGGGGTCTGCGCACCCTCCCAGCAGCAGCCTGCTCTGCCCCGGCCACGCCCCCCATCTCCCCCCCACCGCCCCCGCCGCCCCGGCCCTGCGGGGGCCCCCCTCCCGCCCCCAGCTCCCCCGTGTCTCGTGGTGCCTGGCCGCTCCCTCCAGGACCGGGCTCACCTGCAGACGCTCGGAGGCGCGCTGAGGGGGCCGTCCGTGCTGGGGGCCGGGGGGGCGGCCGAGGCGGGGCAGAAGCTCTTGCGCGGGTCCACAAACCCAGGCGAGGGGGCCGCAGCTTTGGGGAAGGCGGGGGCCGCGAGGTTTGCCAGGTGAGGCGTGGCGGCTGGTGCGAGGGGGGCGGGGGCGAGCGTGGGCAGCGGCGCCAGGCCGGTGGGGCTGTTCCTCGGGGCGGCGGGCACCGCGTGCCGATGCTCCTCCTTGCTGACGCCGTGGAAGACCTCCCCTGCGTCACATGGAGCCACAGCTCAGGTCAGACACACTCGGACCCTTTAAGACTTTTACCCATGTTTTCTGCTAAATGTGTTCAAATCTATAGAGAAGTGGAAGGAAACAGCCAAAAAAACACCACAACCCTTCACCCGGGTTCACTAGCTGCCATTCGTCCTTCGCTTCTGACACACACGCCCCAGCGCGGGGCCGCACATCACTGTGACCTGTGACCACACGGCACGTCACACCACACCCCCCAGGAAGGACGCTCTGGATCTTGGACACTCCCCCTTCCTCCACCCCCGTCCTTTCCCACAGTCCCTCCACCCGCCTGCCCTCCACAGCGCCCGCGCCTCTGAGCAGAGCAGGGGCGGCGGCGGCGGCGGCGGCGGCGGTCAGACTGAGCGGACATGCCCGGCACGCATCCCGCCAAGGTCAGGCTGCACCCTCCTCTCCGACGGTCCAGGAAGCACCGGTCGGCTGCTCCGAGGCGGTGAGGCCACACCGGCAGGTGTGCAGGTGGCTGCCAAGCACCCAGGAGCTGCTCCCAGCGGGGGCTCCGTGTTCCCCACACGGACCGCCAAGGCTCTCACCACCACGGAGCCCGTCACCCGGCTGCCCCGTCCCTCGCTCTTGCTCACACAGCGACCATGGTCTTCCCGCCCAGGCGGCAGCAGCCCCCACCCAGTCCCTCCTAGCACCAGGACTCCTCCCTTCGCGTGAGCCGCTCCCACACTCTGTGCTGTGCACTGCTCCCCTCTGGCCAGCGAGGCCCTGAGCCAGCTCCTGTGCCCCGCACCTGCCCCTGTCCAGTGGCTTCCTGCTCTGCTGTGGGCTCGGGTCCGAGTGTGACAGCACACCACCCGCACAACAGCGAAGCCACAGGCACCCTGTCCACAAGGTTCGGCTTTCAGACGGCTGGCTCACAGCAGGAGGCAGAGGTGAGAGGCAGGACGCACGGGCGAGCCCAGCGGACGTGACAGTGGGACTCTCTCGGCCGGCCCCGCCAGCGGCAGCCTTACCTAAGGAAGGGGGCCTCTTGGACGACACTTTGAACTGGCTGTTGCTGGACTGCACCGTGGTGGCCGTGCAGGACACGGAGGAGGTGGCCGAGGAGGTGGCCATCACCACCTTGTTGGCCTCCATGAAGGCGTCCTGGAAGCTGTACAGGCACTTCTTCCTGGCTGCGCTCCTCTTGTCCTTGCAGTCCAGGCCGGTGGGCGAGCTGCTGGTCGGAGGCGGGAGGGTGTCGGGCCTGGTTTCTGAGAACGTCGGCCCTAAGATATCACTCGGCCCTAAGAGACAGAGGGAGGATTAGGCTTCCGGAGAAAAGCAGTCAGCTAAGGCTCACGAGAACTCGCAGACACACTCTCCACACGGGGCTGCTCGCAGGCAGCGCTCCCCTGGGTGACCCTGGTCATCTAGCATTTATGGAAAACGAAATTCCCTGCGCACCGCGATGTGTCCACCCCTGAGCTAGGTGCTTTCCATAGTTATTTCTCTTTTGTCTTAAAACTGCCTTCTGAGCTCAGCAGTACTATTCCCATCCTAAAGATGAAGAACTGAGGCTCAGAGAGACTTGCCCAAGGTCACACAGCTAGAAACCCTTTCCAGGCACAGACCAGACAGGTGGCCGGTCTAGCTTGCTGCCTGAGCACATGCAGGGGCTGGGCGTGGGGCTGCCAGGGGCTCTAACCACATGAAGACAGAGATGAGGTGTAGGTGGCAGCTCCTCAGGCGTCCGGCTCTGAAGTGATAGCCGTGCCTCAGCGGCTGGGAGGGCGGCCTGGTTGGAGGGACACATCCCATGAAGGGTCAGACAGAGAGGGAGAGAAGGAAGGAAGTGACAACACCTGAGTGGCTGTGGCACTGCCGCCGCCCCGGGCACTGGGCCTGTCTGGTTGCCA
Source organism: Nyctalus aviator (assembly GCA_036971965.1). Classification (NCBI taxonomy): domain Eukaryota; kingdom Metazoa; phylum Chordata; class Mammalia; order Chiroptera; family Vespertilionidae; genus Nyctalus; species Nyctalus aviator. The sequence continues at coordinate 205,721,037 of CM072922.1, forward strand.
CTCCTGCTCGAGAACCAGGGGCCGAACCTGAGCCCTGGAGACAGACGCTCAGCAGCACTGGGCGGCGGAGCTGGGCGTCAGCCACGCTAGGGGCCGCGGCTGTGGCCAACGTGGAGGGAGGGGACCGCAGAGGGAGGGGCGGCATGGCGGGCCCACCCGCGGGGCTCCCATGGAGAACACAGCCAGATGGCCATCCACTCAGCTCGATCACTTGAAAACTTGAATAAAGTTTTAACAGGTTCCTTACCAGAAATTGTATCTGGCAAGAAAGTGCCAGGACTCCAGCTCTTATCATTCATCACTTCTGATCCCCACAGACTTATAAACTTAGAACTATTCCACTCTGGAGTAGTCCCAAAACAGCTCGGGTAAATATGGTCTTGAAGAGATGCATTGAATACCTGATGCTTATTTGTGTGATTCTGAACAGGTGCTGGCGGTAAAGCCTACAAGAAAAAAGCTCTAATCACATATCGACATCATACCTACGTACCCAGGCAGTCAGGCTAAGACAGACGCGTCACTGCGGGGGCCTTGGGAACGTGCTTGCCGGGGCGGCTGCCCTGGCGGACACGCCTCAGAGCTGCTGGCGAGCCTGCACACAGGCCACACTGAAGCCAGGTGGGGATCTGAGAGCCACCGATGCCTCAGGAAATACACGCAGCAGCCTGGGAGCGCTCACCAGCTCACTGCCCTCGCCACACGGGAAGGTGGGCGCTGGCGTCAGGCCTGCTCCCGGCCGATCCCACCTGGCCCTGATTGTTCCTGCTAAGAGTCAGCTCTGGAATCACTGACCCTCAGCTGTGTTCTCCCGTGGGCACGGGCGGCACGCTGCAGAGCCACCGCTCTGCTGCCTGGCCCAGGCCCTGCGGGCAGGCTGTCCCCGGAGGAGCAGGCGCCCAGCCGCCTCCTCAGCAGCCTCGCCTTCTCAGGGAGCTTTCCGGATGCAATGAGAGCGCTGACGCCCTCCCTGGCTTCAACTGGCCAGTGGCGTCCACTGCTCTTACGATGAGGTCACAATTGTAGCCGTGGTCCAGCTGTCCTTCCTGCTCACCGGCCCCTGGACACGCTGGCCTTCTGGTCCTCAAACTCCCAGCTCCTCCTGGACCTGGACCGTCACTCATGCTGTGTCCATGCTCTGGAACGCCCTCAGCTCTCAGGCTCCCTGCCTGACAGTCACCCTTCGGGCCTCAGTGTCCCTCCTCAGAGAAGCCCTCTCAGACTCTGGCCTCACCACCTACGCCAAGACCAAGGCAGGGCCCTCCGCTCAACAAACACAATGACGCCCGTGTTCCCTCTCGGCACTCAAGACTGACCTGTGCCCACGGGTTCAGTGTCTGCCCTCCCTCCGATCTGCCGGCTTCATGGGGGAGCGGGCCGCCGGTTCCTTGCCAAGGCTGGCCTCGGCTGTCCCCAGCAGCCCTAGCCCAGGCCACCCCAAAGCTACAGCCCGCCCTTGGGAGCACGCTTGGGAGCCCCTCTGGGACACACATGAGCATGGGGGGTGGGCGGGGGGTTGAAGGATTCCCAAGGGCAGCTGATGGTTTGGCAGAACCTGGGGGCCTGGCTGGGGAGAGAAGAAGGGGGAACGGAGGGATGGAGGGGAGAGGCACAGGGGAAATAACTGTATGACTTCCGTGCTGAGGGGCCTAGGGAGCTGGAGAGGGTGTAAGCAGCAGGGGGAGGACCTGCGTGGGTCACGAGGAAGACCACTGGGCAGGTGGGCGAGTGAGCCCGAGGAAAGGGTGAGAGATGGCCAAGGGCCGGCCACAAAGATGCGGACGACAGAGGAAGGTGCGGTGCCAGGACAGCTGGGACTGGACATCTGGCCCCTTTCTGGCGAGTGTCGGGGACGCAGCTGAGTGTCAATTCTAGTCCTGGTCTCAGCCTTCAGGCTGCGGTCCCCAGGGCTCAGAGGCCAGCTGGCCTGTTACTAGCTGTGTGACCTTGGGCAAACCACTGCATCTCTCTGTGCTTTCCTTTTCTCCTAGGCAATCTGCATGCACCTCTCTCCGGGGGCTTGGAGGACGGACTCGGACAGTGCACGGCCAGTGCTCAGCACGCCGCTGGCCCCCAGTGACCTTTCGGAGCTGTGTATGTGGGCCGTTTCCCCGTCACTGTGGTCTCCACACAGACTACCCCGCTCCGGCTCTGCTGCCCTCCCAGCTGCCACTCCACGGGGCGGTTTGTACCCTCCTGCCTAACCGGGCGCAGGAGGCAAAGATGCGGGTGAGCCAGAATGAGACTCGCGGCTTGGGAGCGGGGAGAAACAGGGCAGTGGCCACTCAGGGCCACGGCGGGAGCTGAGCTGCTGCCCCGCAGAGGATCCCGGGCAGAGAACAAGAACGAGGTCCGCACCGAGAGGCGCACCACGAGCTGCTGAGCTGGGGAGCACGGATGGGAACTCACACTGGCAGGTGCCGAGCCTGGGAGACACGCGGCTCGGGGCAGAATGCCAGCGGGAACAGCGGCCTCTCCACCCGCGTGCTCGGAGGCGCGGCTGCCTGGCTAGCCCAGCTGGTAAGCTGGCACAGCGGAAGCACCTCCGGGGTCCCACAGTTCCTTCCCAAGCTCCCAGACACGGGGGTGCCCTGGTTTCACCACAGTCACACGGGTCCAGAGAACCCTCCCCCAGCCTCAGCCCTCTGCAAAACCACCCCGCGGGCTCCACGCTAATCTCCCCCTTCACGACGCCTTCCCGCGGGGTGCCTACACTCCGACTGCGGCACAGCACAGCATGGACGGTGAGGCTGAGCACGTTCCTGTCTCCTGAGACTAGGACCAGAGCAGCTGGTTTTATTCTCTGCGCAGGAGGCAGGCCGGGCTCACACGGGACGTAAGGAACGCAGAGCAGAGCTCAGCCCGGAGAAGAGGGGCCCGGCCTGAGACAGTACGGTAGGGGGAGCGCACCTGATGCTCCTCATGTCTCACGCCCTCCTCTGAGCAAATCCACCGAGAACAGGAGGCCAGCGTCCTCCACAGGGAGCCCGCGGGGGCAGCGGCAGGCTGGTCTGCATGCACGCTGTCACACGAGACACCGACCGACTGGGCACCTGTGGCTCCTTCAGAAAGACCGGCCCTGCAGCTCCCTGCTTTGGGCCGCACGCCGGGCAGCACAGGTGAAAGGCTCTCCCCGTGGGGGCTGCTGCCGCAGACCCCGACTCCTCCAGGGCGCCACGCCGCTGCACGGACACCGTGCTGCACGGTCTCCACTCTGGACAAAGCGATTCACAAGGAAACACACCTTTCCTTTCCATGTGAGCTCCAAAGCCTGCACGCACCCTGCCCACCAGACGCCTTCACTAGGTCCAAGTGTGTGAGTTCACGCACACGACCCAGCGGCCCCACAGCCACGTGGGCAGGTGCAGAAGATGGCGAGCCACCGACACGCACGGAGGGACTGCCCACAGCGAGCACTCAGACAGAGCGAGGCCACGGGCGGGGCGGGACGCCTGCCAACGGTCCTCCTAAGCGCCCCACGCCGGCAGAGGCGGGAAGGGGCAGCAGCTCAGGCGGCGCTCAGGCCAGAAGAACCGAGCATGGCCTCAGACAAATGCAGACGCTGGTTCCACAGGGCCCCAGAGTGCAGCCGCACGCCCCTCGCTGCTAAAGAGCTGTCCTCTCCCTCCAACTGCCATCTGCACTGCCATGAACTTGACCGAGCACTTGCAGGGGTGGGGGCTGGGTGACCCAGGATGGAGGTGACAGACACGAGCGGCCACTTCAGCAGCTCCCCCAGATGCATCGCAGTCTCCGAGGGCGACCGGAGACCAACCCCAAACAGCCCTCAGGGTCCCGTGAAGAATTCAAGGCCTCTCTCCTCTCCCCCCCAGACCCTCTGCGGCGTGGAGAGTGCTCCCATGTTCTCCAGGCAGAAAGGGCGGGACTCAAGTTGGGAGCCTCGGATGCCAGTCCTGAGTCTGGCCTGCAGCCATGACCCACTGCTCCTGGGGCAGGCGGCAGGCCCGGGTGAACTGCACCCCCCATCCCCAGCTCATCTTTGTGCTCCTCTGGAAGGTCACGTGCAGCTCCCCTCTGCTGGGGCTTTGTCCGCTAATGGGGATAAATGGCGCAAAACCCTTCTGTAACTAGTGCTGAGCCCCAGAGGAAGCAAGGAAAGCTTCACAAGGAAATGACAGCATGACAAGAACAGGCCCGGGCGGAGGTGGAGGGAATGGCTGCTCCAGGGCTCACGCCCCCCGAGTACACCAGCAGTGATGGGGGATGGATCTGTGGTCCTGCAGGCAGGGGAGCCGGGGGCCCAGGAGGGTCAGTGCCCCTGGGGCACCTCGTGGCAGCAAACGGAAGCCTACTTTTGAGGAAGCACCCCCTCCTGAGGCTGGGACTGATTTCTCACAGAGGAGGAGGCACAAAACAAAACTTTGTAATAAAAAGTTACTACACATGTAAGGAAGCAACACAGCAGCAGAAGCAGCAAGGAGTCTACATCCTCTAGGTTTCGTTCAAACACAGATGACTGCGTGTAAAGGCTTAAAGAGAAGAAAGTGATCAAAGAACAGGAGTCTATAAAAAGATGCTAATATATTTGAAAAATACTAAAGCTTAGAATTAAGAATTAAGCGTTGGAATTAAGCCGGAACCGGTTTGGCTCAATGGATAGAGCGTCGGCTTGGGGACTGAAGGGTCCCGGGTTCGATTCCGGTCAAGGGCATGTACCTTGGTTGCGGGCATATCCCCAGTGGGGGGTGTGCAAGAGGCAGCTGATCGATGACTCTCTCTCATCGATGTTTCTAACTCTCTATCTCTCTCCCTTCCTCTCTGTATAAAATCAATAAAATATATTAAAAAAAAAAAAAGAGTTGGAATTAAAATCTCAAAACTTGAGTTATACACAATAACAGAATCATTAACTGGGAGACTGATCCAAAAGGTTCTCAGAATGGACTGGGAGACAAGGAGATGAGAAATAGGAAGGTGAGCTTCCGAATGAAGAATAGAACGAGAAGGATTTATCAGAGGTTCAGAGAGACGTGACAGAATGGTAGAGAATTAAAAGGTAAAACGGCTGACAATTATCAGGCAGGAAACTGAAAATGATGACTATGCTAAGACTTTGAATGGAAAAAGTAGACAATATGCAAGAACAAATGAGTAATGCAAAGAGATGGAAACTCTAATTCTAAGAAATAAAAAGACATGCTAGAAATAAAAAACACTGTTAAGAGAAACAAATTTTGCTTTTGATGAGCTAGCTGATCAGTAGCCAAGGAAAGAATCAGTGAGCTTCAACGTATGTCAACAGAAACTTCTCAAAAGAAAATGCAAGAAGAAATAAGAATAAAAACGCACCACTATCACAACGAACAAACAAACAAAAATACACACAAAAAACAAAACAGAACAAAACATCCAAGAACTGTGGGACAATTTCAAAAGATGCAACATATGGTAACTGAAACAGCAGGAGGAAAAGCGCAGAAGCAGCATTAATGCCACCTGCTGAGACTTCCCAAAGCTAATGACCGACACTGAACAAAGACCCAGGAAGCCCAGAGAACACTAAACAGAACAAACATCCCAAAATGTGCGTCTTGGCACATCATATACAGACTGCAGGAAGCTGAAGACAAAAGGGAAATCTCAAGAGCAGTCTGGGCAGAGGAGAGGAGCCTGTGTATTTATAAAACAAGGGCAAGAATCACAGAGGACATCTCGTCAGAAACCACTGAGCAGGAGTGAAGTCAAATGTATTTAAGTGTTGAAAGAAAAAACCATCAACCTAGAATTCTGTATCCAGCGAACTTATCCTTCAAAAGTGAAGGAGAAATAAAGACTTCCTCAGACAAACAAAACCTGAGGGAACGCATCGTCAGCGGACCTGTCCTGCAAGAAATGTTGAAAGATTTTCTTCAGACAGAAATAAAATAATATAGGTCAGAAACTGGGATTTTCATAAAGAAGGAAGAGCAATAGAGAAGGAATAAATAAAAGTAAAATAAAATCTCTGGTATTTCTTATTAAGTGAAATACAATTTTGTTTAAAGTAATAATAGCAACAAGGCACTATTGGTGATTATGAAATAATGAAAATAAGGGATTGGAGGGCAGAGTTGGGAATAACCTGTTAAAAGGTACCTACACTATGCACGAAGCAGAATAGTGTTACTTAAAGGAGACTTAGATTAGTTAACATGTACCTTTTAATACAACTGTTAAAAATTTTCAAATAAGGATAATTGATATACTAAGAGAAGAGATGAAATTGAATCAGATAACTCTCAGAGTGGAAAAGGCAGAAAAAGAAGCTCAGGATACCAAGTAGGAACCATGACAGTGCCCGCTTTGGTAGCACAGACACTAACGTTAGACACTGTGTGAACATGGCTGCTCTTACTCCAAACACACTCAGCCCTGCCCAGTGTGGCTCAGCTGGTTGGGCATTTTAATTGATTTCAGAATCAATTAAAAAAAAAAAAAACTTTGAAAAAATATATTAAAAAGTCACTTTAAATGGTTTAATTATACCAATGTGAGGGCAGAGATGATCAGATAACATAGGAAGCAAGACCCAAAGGTATATGTGTGCTCATAAGAAACCCACTGTGAGTTTGAAGACCCTCTCAGTCTAAAGTAAAGGGATGGGCATATCCTGTCCTCACACCAATCAGAAGCGGGAGAAGCTACAGTCACGTCAGCACAGCAGACAGCAGAGCAGGGGAATGTCAAGATGTTACATCCTGAAAGCATGTGCGACCACCCTGCACACCAAGCTCCTGGCCACAGAGCGTCCAAGCACAGGGGACAGACATGGAGAGAACCCTGCGGGGATGCCGGAGGGAGAGCCGGCCCGCCCGTCAGAGGGACAGCGCCAGCAGATGGGCAGCGGGGACAGAGCTGAACCAGGGGCACCCCCTCGGGCGCTCTCTGACAGCCACAGACCGCGTCATCCGACAGCAGCAGGCCGCACGTGCTTCTCAAGCTCACGTGGAACACTCACCTCATTCGACCACTCTCTGGACCTTAAAGCACACCCTGCCACGTGGGAAATAATCGACAGAGACAACGTCTGTTCTCAGAGCACCACGGAACTCAAGCAGGAACCAGTGCAGAAAGGTCGCTGGGAACCCCCCCGTATTTGGAACTTTCCTGTCGCCGTTGTGACTGCTTTTCTAGCATTTCATTACCGTATTTTCTCCTGTAACTACCTTTAACTTCCAAATAACTTACACCTCAACATATACATCAAATGTATCACTGATATGAAGACATCTGAAAATAGAAATAGTCTTCAAGTTTTTCTAATTTCAAGTAAGTTACGTTTTCATAATACTCATCCCAAACACGTTCCTTACTGAAGGTTCACCGCTATGGCCCGAGCATGAGTTGCTCCAACAATGATACCAAGTCTTAGAAGCGACACTTGCGGGTGCAAAGCAGAAACCCCCGAGGGCCCTGACAAGGCAGAGGGGGAAGCGGGTCCGCGTGCCTGAGCACAGGCTGCCCACAGGCAGCGCCACGGCCGCCCCAGCTACCAGGGGAGGCCTGAGCCCGGCCTCAGCCCGCGCCGACGGAGCGGAGAGGGTGCCCTCTAATGCAGCCGACTGGGCTCCCACAGTCCTTGACCAGCTCTTCGGGCTGTGGACACCGATGCATTAAGACAGAGGTAGCCACAGCAGTCACCTAAGCCAACCCAACTCGAATAATACGAACTTCTCTGGAAGACCTGCTAGGAGACAGGCAAGTTTGTTGAACACACATTTTTATAGCAGATAAAAATAAAGTATTTTGCCAAATGCAGCTCATTTTTCCAAATAAAAAGGACATCCAGCTAATGTACTTTAAACGTATCAGTAAACAGTGTTGATGCCAACAGCACGGTGGCTGAGATAAAGTTCAACTGCTTTCCTCCGATTCGCCTTTATCACCTTGAGCCTTTCGCATCCGTCGGCTGGAGTGAAGTCTACCAGGTGCCAAAGAAATAGATTTCAGACACAGATAAGCTCTCCAAATGTTATTTTCTCCCTTATCCTCTGTACACTGCCTACATCTGAGAAACCCACAGGCCCGGCTGGCGTGGCTCAGTGAGCATTGACCTATGAGCCAGGAGGTCACAGCTCAATGCCCGGGTTGTGGGCTCGATCCCCATATGTGGCATGCAGAAGGCAGCCGATCAATGATTCTCTCTCATCACTGATGTTTCTCTCTCCCTCCTCTCTGATATAAAACAAGTAAATAAATAAAAGGGCCCTACCTGGAGGCCCAGTACACTTTGGGAATAATCAATCTCACAACTGAACTTGAGGATTTTCAGGAACTAACTCCGGAACAGCTTCTGCCAACAAGGGAGTTTATAAGAGAACATTCTAAACCCTTCTCTCAGAACACCGGAAACAGAACTCTCTTCCGGAAGGCAGGGTGCACACCCGCTCCTTACACCTGCACCCACGGGTAGGGCTGCACACTGGGCTGACCCGAACACAGCCTGGCTTTGGTCACAGCAAGGCCTCAGGAAGCGATGCCGCCAAGTTCTGTGACTTTAAACAAAACGACGTACAAGAAACCGGTTTGCCCCACGGTAATGGATATAAACAGAGTTAGGCTCCTACAGCGTCTTGCTGACGCTGTAATGAACGGTGCTTTACCAAAACGATGCTACTCCCGGGCCTGCGGTCTCTACCTGAAAACGCTACCTGAACGTTCTTTAACAAGGCGTTGTTAAAAGTTCAAAACGAGCACTGTTCACCCCAACACAACTGAAGCATCAACGTGGGGATAGCTCCCGGTGCTCACTGTAACAGAACATGATAAAAGGGTTCCATCTGACCCCGGAGGCCATCTGAGGCCCCATGTGTGCCCTGGCCCACACACGACAGCAAAGCCCACTCCCGGCCCCCCTCCCAGCGCCGCCGGGGAGGGAAATGAGGACAGGCGCAAGAGCCCTCCACCCATCACCTCCCTTCGGACCCCAGGTGAGAATCATTGTTTTCAATTAATAAATCAGGAGAGTTTAGGGAAAATTCTATTTTTGATTGATCAGAACCAACCTTGAACCACAGAAACTGATAAAAATAACACAAAGCATGTACGTAAGAGTCAGCAAAGGTGAGCGAGAGAGACAAGGCTACCCCTGAGGCCCCAAAATGAATCCAACCCGAAGTCTCCCTGCAGCGTCTCAGACATTCCAAATGAACGTGTTCTCAGAGAAGAAGCACCAGCAATAGCTGTTTCTGGACCCACTCCTGCCTGAGCAGTCTAGCCCAGCTGGCTCCTGGGAGGCCCCCCATCTGCCCTCCAGCTGCCTCTCCATCCCGCCTGGCAAGGATGGCCCAGTGCCTGGCGCTCGGGTCTCTCTCCAGCCCATTATTCCCACCACCTCAGTGTTTGTGCGGAGAGCCAGCGGGGAAGGACTCCCGCTGCCCAGCACACTTAAGAGCCAGGCCCAGAAGCCATGACTGCCCCACGCATAACCGTCCCCTGAAAAGCTCTCCATCCTAGTGCGTGCTGAAGGGACGGTGAACCACGACTCTCATAGCTGGTTCTATAACGGTCAGGTTAAGGCTCCGGGAGACGATTTCCTGTCTGGAGCGGACGCTGTCCTTTACGAACCATCTGGATTTCTGTCTGTCAGGCCTTTCTGCCCACTTACCTTACTGTGTGTGAAGGGGGGCGCTGCGTACAAGGTGGGGTGGATCAGAGGGCGAGGCAGGTGCGGGACGGTGTGCAGGGGCACGTGCCCATGGATGTGGGGGTACAGATGCAGGGCCGGGTGTGCGGGCCTCTCCGGGGTCAGGAACTGCTGGCTGGACGGAAAGGCCCCGGCCGTCATCGCCGACAGCGGCAGTCCAGACGCCTCCTGCTTGCACACATGGCATTCACAGTCGGCAGCTTGCTCAGCCTGTGGGAGAAGAGCCCTGCTCACTCAGAGGCCAGGGGGTGGAAGCAGGCAGGGCCACCCCCCTGTGCTGAGCAGCGACACAGCCACCCCCAGGGAGCAGCTCTTCCGACACCCCGTGGGCCAGGGCCTCCAATGGGGGGCCCAAGAGCCCAGGACTGCAGGAACCTAGAGAGGGGAGCTCGCCCCAGGCCCCGCGGGGGCCTGCTTCCTGAGCTGTCTGACAGAGACGAGCGGACTGCTGAAGATGGCAGAGTGGCGGAGGGAGCCACAGGGACCGCACAGGGCGCGGCTCCGCTGGCTCCCACGCGTGATCTCTCTGTGTGCACGAGGGATAGACTCTGAGAAGGCAGAGCGAGCGGCCAAACTGAGTGAGCGGTTAAAGGTTCTGGAACCCGACCAGGGGGAAGACAAACGGAGAAGCGTGTGCTCCTGTGAAGCCGGATCGTGACGGGAGCACCGCGGGAGCTGCCTCTGGCAGGGCTCGGCCACACCCTGAACAAAGGGAACACATAACCAGAACCAACAGCAGAAGTAAAAGGCACGTGACATTTGTTTAATGCAAAAAAAGGCAGTAAAGGGAAAACAGAAGAAGGAAAAACACGACACAGAAAAAACAGCAAGAGGCAGGTGTAAGTATCACCAATAATTAAACATAAATGAAGCATTCCAAAGAAAAGGATCCGATAGATGGACAGGATAAAAATGCAAGTCCCAACTGAAAGAATAAATGAGCAGAGCATAGCTGAAAAAAAACAGGATCAATACATAAACATCAGCTGTATTCCTATAGATTGCAAACAATCAATAGAAAATTGAAATTAGGAGATATCATTTACCATAGAATCAAAAAACACGTGAACCTAGGAATAAATTTTAAAAATATGTTCAAGCCTCAAGACTATACTTTTATTTTTTTTAATATATTTTATTGATTTTGTATAGAGAGGAAGGGAGAGAGATAGAGAGTCAGAAACATCGATGAGAGAGAGTCATCGATCAGCTGCCTCTTGCACACCCCCTACTGGGGATATGCCCGAAACCAAGGTACATGCCCTTGACCGGAATCGAACCCGGGACCTTTCAGTCCCCAAGTCGACGCTCTATCCATTGAGCCAAACCGGTTTCGGCTTTTTTAAAAAAAATATATATATATTTTATTGATTTTTCACAGAGAGGAAGAGAGAGGGATAGAGAGTTAGAAACATCGATGAGAGAGTCATCTATTAGCTGCCTCTTGCATACCCCCTACTGGGGATGTGCCCGCAACCAAGGTACATGCCCTCAACCGGAATCGAACCCGGGACCTTTCAGTCCGCAGGCCGACGCTCTATCCACTGAGCCAAATTGGTCCCGGCAAGACTATAAATTTTTAAAAGAGAGAAATTAAAGGTGACTTAATTAAGTAGAAATATACAGCATGTTCACAGACTGACAGGCTCCTTGTGGTTAAGACTGTATTTCCTTCAAATTGACCTATATCATCCCACAAATAAAAGGCTAGGCCCAGGCCTAGCTGGTTTGGTTCAGTGACAGAGTGTGGCCCAGTTCGATTCCGGTCAAGGGCACATGTCCGATTGCAGGCTCGGGCTCCAGTAGGGGGTATGCAGGAGGCAGCCGATAAATGATTCTCTCATCAATGATGATTCTATCTCTCTCTTCCTCTCCCTTCTTCTCTGAAATCAGTAAAATTACATTAAAAACAAAAACAAAAACAAAAAAGACTAGGCCCAGAAGATTCTGCTGGTGAATTCTATCAAGGAAACCAAGAATATTCAGGAATTCAAAGCACTCTATTAAAACCCAGACCAGTTTTTGTGGAAGTTAACAGGTGGACCCTAAAACGGAAACGGAAATGGAAATGGGAAGGCCTGCGCTGAGGGCAGACCCTCCCCACGGCAGCGGCAGCCAGACACAGCTCAGGAACAGAGCACACACAGACCTACACCCTGACCTACGGCCACTCGCTCCCACAAACAGTCCAGAAGGACAGTTCTATATCAGGCAGGTTCTGGAATGCGACATCAGAAGCATGTTCCTCTCACCAAGAAAGCCCTGACACAGTGGGTGCGTCAAAATGACCAACTTTTGCTTTGCAAACAAGACCTAAAAACTAACAGCTGGCCATGTGGCTAGTGGCTGAGCATCGACCTTTCGAATCCAGAAGTTGCAGCTGGATTCCAGGTCCGGGCTCAGGCCAGGCTGCGGGCTCCATCCCCAGTAGAGGGCGTGCAGGAGGCAGCTGATCAATGATTCTCTCTCTCTCTTCCTCTACCTTCCCCTCTCTGAAATAAAGACATTTAAAAATAAAAATAAAACAGACCCGCCACAGACCGGAGAACATATGTGCATATCACACAATAAGGTAGAAAATGGATATATGAGACTGCTCCAGCCTGCCCCTAAAAAACGAAAGGACAACTGAAACCTCCGGGCTCTCACTGCTCTGACTCACTGGCAAGACTCCAAAGTGTGACTCACCCTCTGCTGGGGGCTGGGGCGCCACAGCCTCTGAAGCAGTCAAGCCCACTGCTGGGGACCGAGCCCAGGGGCGTGCCTGCTTATGTATAACATGGCTGCTCAGGAGTAGTTTATTTTTGTTGTTTAAACATTGTGCAAGTATACTTTCTACTACTTGGAAGTGGAATAATACATTTGTGGTTTTTTTAAATATATACTTTTGTTTATTTCAGAGAGGAAGGAAGAGGGAGAGAGAGAGAAACATCCATGATGAGAGAGAATCATTGATCAGCTGCCTCCTGCAAGTCTCCCACTGGGGATCTAGCCCACAGCCGGGGCATGTGCCCTGACTGGGACTGAACCTGGACCTTTCATTTCGCAGGCTGACGCTTCACCCACTGAGCCACACCAGCCAGGGCATGAAGAGTTTGTAATGGGAAAAGGGGAGGCACATGCAGTGCCACGAGGAGGGGACTAAAGAAACAAAAGGCACGACTGTGCTGTGTCCACAGGCACACAGGCCAGCCGCGGTGCGGAGCGTGAGGACGGCCCTCCGTACGGCTCAGCATCAGTCAGGACACACTGCGGAGCCCGAGCAGAACCGAGTATGTGTCCAAATCGGCCTTTTTACAGGAGCACGGGAGAACACACACTTATATTTGCATCAGTAAACACGAGGAAGACAATGAGAAGTAAAGCTGAGACCTACTCGGACCAGGGAGAGGGGTGAAGGGTGGGGAGGTGCCCGACAGGGTGGACGGGAAGTAGATGGAGCAAGCTCCTCACCGCACCTGTGCCACTGAGCCAGGTTCACACTAACACAACCAATTAACCAGCCACGCATCCTGACCTTCCTTTGTTCTCTCAGCTACAAATTGCTTGAGGGGACAAGGGTGGCCTAGAAGGGGTCCAAAAAGGGACATATGTAATACTTTTAACAATAAATATGTTTTAGAAATTGTTTGGCTCAATAGAGTATCGGCCTTCAGACTGTAGGGTCACGGGTTTGAATCCAGTAAGGGCACACACCCCAACTGCAGGCTCGATCCCCCACGCCAGTTGAGGCCCATTGGGAGGCAACCAACCAATGTGTTTCTCTCACATCGATGTTACTCTCTCTCTCCCCCTCCCTTCCACTCTCTCCAAAAATCAGTGGAAAAAATATCCTCGGTGAAGGTTAATAAACAACAACAAAGAGCGAACTGCTGAGCCCTGGTCACGAGCTCAGTGGGCTGCGTGTCGTCCTGTGCACCAAGGACCACGGGTTCCATCCCAGTCAGGGCACGTGCCTGGGTCGCAGGCCTGATCCCCAGGAGGGGCTTGCAGGAGGCCGTCAATTTTCTCACATTCTCTCCCTCTCCCTTCCTCTCTCTCAAAAAGAAATATATATATATATATACACACACACATATGTACATATACATATATACATACACACACACACACACACACACACACATTTCATAAGTTGCTTGAACATCTACCATAAAGCTCCGAGTCACTAAGAAAAAAATACTGGTTTGATAAAATACCTCCCCTTGGAGTACCAGAAAAACAGGCATCTACTGACCAGGGAAAAAGCTCTTAGAAGACCAGCCTTCACTGCTCCACCATTCCACCAGTTCACTTTCAGAAAACTCTCTCCTTGCTTCTATTCAAAAGCTCATGACATCTAAACGTCTACAGCTAGCTAGGGTAGGGGTGGGGGGGGGGCAGGTGGGAGGTGAGGGGGGTTGTAAAACCAAGGAAGAGAAAAGGTCTCCATGGAGGTTATGAGGGATGGACATTTACTTTGTAAGGCAGCCTGGATTCTCTCCAGTGCTCATTTTCAGAAGTTATTCAAAATGACCTAATTTTGTATTTATTAATGCTCAGGTCAGAGAAAACAGACACAGAGAAAGAGACCTTTGGCAAAACCGAAAATGTGAAGAAATGAAATCACACCTGCTGAGCGGGGTAGGACGGGGGGGGACTGTCCGCCTTCCTGTCCTCCTTCTCAGGACTCCCGTTTTCTAGGGCCACGGCGGCCTCCTGCGCGGCTGCCGGGGGCTCCCCGCCACTGCCGCCGTCCGCCTCCTCTTCATCGGCTTCTGAAGAGCTGGCACTGGCGCTGCTCCCCTGCGGGGTCTTGGAAAACAAACAGGACATGAAGCCTGCGTGCTGGCCGCCACCAGCGACATCCTGCCCGACGAGGTGCCCGGCCGTACCTCCGCTTTCAGGGCCACGGTGTCCCCGCCACCATTGAGCTCGCTGTGGACGCCGTTCATGCTGGCCACCACCTCGGCGTCGCCGTAGTTACTCAGTGGATAGATGTCGGCAAACTTCGCCGACAGCGGAGCCACATCCTCGTCGTCCCTGCAGCTGAGACAGCAGAAACGGCCACCGTGAGCTGTTCACGGGCAGACACACTCCCCGACACTGCGCCCTGGAGGGCCACCCAAGCCCCACGCACACTTCCCCATGTCGCTCAGTGATCGGGACCCCAGAGCGGAGGGCCCGGAAGGTTCCATTTGGGCTGGGAGGACAACGGAAAACAGGACTCCAAAAGGGGGGAGATGAAGGAGCGAACAACGGCTTAATCTGATTAATGGGGCATTTCCGTTCAACTGGGAGTGCCCTGGTGTTCGAGTGCTTTGGCCATTGCTGAGCAGACACAGCTCATGCTCAGTCAAAAGGAAAGGTGTAGCCCAGCTGGTGCGGCTCAGCTGGGTGAGCGTTGTCCCACGCACCAGAGCATGCCGCTTGGGTTCCTGGTCAGGACACATGTTCAGTTGTGGGCTCAGTCCCCAGAGGAAGGTGTGCGGGAGGCAGCCAATTGTGTGTGTGTCTCTCCCCCCCCCTTTCCGTTTTTTTCTAAAAAAAAATCAATCAAAACTTATTTTAAAAGAATTAAAGGTATACTGGAACCATCTTGGTCTTTAGTGTTTGTTTTTATAGCCACTGGTGTTTTAGACACAGCCAGCATCAGCTTCAGCAAGGCTTCCGAGCAATGGGCAAACGGCCTAGTTACTAAAACAATGCAAGCGGACTGCAAGGCCAGGGCATCACGTGGGCACTTTGAGCACGTGTGGCTTTCTGGTGCACGCCCAGAGCCGGCACATGACCTTCAGAGCCAAGGGCTCGAGGCAGGACACCCCCCGCCCCCCGGGCGCACCACAGGGCGGTGCGTCTGCGGCCTCAGTCGGTGATGCCGTGGCTTTAGGAGTGCCCACAACTGCCAAAATCAGGCATCTCCCCACTTTAAGGAAAACAAGACTCCACACACATACAAGGCTTTACAACCTGCAGCTCACCAGAGGCACAGATGGCTCCGGCGACAGGCTCAGGGCTGCTGAGGGCCACAGCCTGAGCGAGCAGGGTGCCCCTGGTCAGCACTCACCCTCCTGAGCTGCCAGCATCCCAAGTGCAGGCGAGGAGCAGAGGCTCAGGAAGGTCCTTGCGGGTGTGGGCCAGACAAGAGGACCCTGCGGGGCTCGCCCCTGGGACCGCCCAAGCCCTGGCATTCCCAGGGAAGCGTGACCCTGCCCTGGCCAAGAGGGGACGCACGCACGCCCGCACGGCAGGGGCGGGAGCTCCTGCTCACCAGCGTTTTGGCTCTCGGCTGGTGCTTATTGCTTTTCCGTTTCTTTTAAGGCAATGGCACAGTGTCTGGTTTGGGCTTACTGACTTCCTGTTTTGCAGTTTGCTTACAGAAAGCAGAGGCCTGCCTGGAAAGCAGTGGCAGGACTTCTGTAGACACAGCTGGCTACTCTCACCGCTGCCTGGCAAACCCCTGGCACCTTCCTTATCGCAAGGTCGCACTCACAAAGCCGGGGCCGAGCCCTTGTCGGCGAGGAGGAGCCGGGGCCGCTGCTGGACGGCGATCGGAGAGCTGGAGCCGGACCCCGAGCTTGCCGACGAGGCGCTGGGCGGGCGCATCTCAGAGGCGCAGTCGGGAGCCGGGCCCACCTGCAGCGGCAGCTGGTGGGCGTGGGCGTGGGCGTCGCCGGGGGCGGGCGGGTCCGCGATGCCGCAGGTGAGGATGTGCGAGAGGCTGCAGTCGTCACACGCACACCTGGTGGGACGAGGACGGTGACCGAGGGCCGGCGGCGGCCAGGCCCGGCCCCGGGCGCGGACTCACCTCCTCCGGTAGTGGCAGCTGGGGCAGTCGGGCACGCTCAGCCTCGACGACAGCACGTGCCTCACGGCATCCGTGAAGCTGTTCTCGCCAGTGGCTGCCTTTTTGTTGGTGAGCTGGAGGAAATGAGTGATGCGTTACCTCTGTCATCATGTGCTTCCTAGTTTAGTGTCCTTACTGACTTTTCAGAGGACGGGAGAGGGGCAGGAGACAGAGCTTCCATCGGCTGCCTCCTGCACACCCCGCTGGGGGTCAAGCCTGCAGCCTGGGCATGTGCCCCACCCGGAGTTAAACCAGGGCCTCTCAGTTCATGGCCGAACAAAGCTCAACCGCTGAGCCAGACAAATGCCTCATACTTTTCAGTCACTATGGTAATGCGTGTC
This sequence comes from Nyctalus aviator, assembly GCA_036971965.1. NCBI lineage: Eukaryota > Metazoa > Chordata > Mammalia > Chiroptera > Vespertilionidae > Nyctalus > Nyctalus aviator. The sequence goes on from CM072922.1 coordinate 205,737,850, forward strand.
ATGCTTTTTATTTTTATTTTTGTTAATTCTCACCATTGATGTTTTTCCCATTGATTTTTAGATAGAATTGAAAGGACTGGGAGAGTCAGAAAGAAACACTGATGTGAAAGAGACACATTGGTTGCCTCTCGCATGCCACCCTTCCATGCCCCCACCCCACCCCACCTCACCCCCACTGGACCAAGGATCAAGCCTGCAAGAGAGGTACATGCTCTTGACTGGAATTGAATCTGAGACCCTTCAGTCGCCAGGCTGACGCTATTCATTGAGCAACCCGGCTAGTGCTGCGTCATGCCTATTAGACACTGAGGGTCACAGCTTCCTGAAGTGGCCAGAAGGGGGCGGCAGATGGGAGTGTGCAGGTGGCGCCCACACAGGCCTGCAACCAGCAACCCTGATGGGCCCGGAAGCAGACGCAGCACAGAGATGAATCACAGCCCTAAGGACCTAAGGTTCTGGAAGAAACATCACGGAGCGGCTGCCTCCTGACTTTCCCTACCGGGATCACGCTGGCCACCCCGGCCTGTGCCCTGACCGGGAATCGAACCATGCCCTCCTGGTTCCTAGTCAACACTGAACTTCTGAGCCACGGCGGCCGGCCCTCAGCACTTCCTGAAGCCCCGCTGACCCGGGCTGAGAAGAGGGTGTCTCAGGGCGCGCAGGCGGCAGGACAGCGGGCTGCGCAGAGTGCCGCCCTGTGCCCGGGGAACGGGCACCACGAGGCTCGATGGCGCCGGGACGGCTGGCCTGCAGACGGCGGGGAGCGAGCTACCTGGGAGGTGGCGCCACCTTCCGGTGGGCTGGCGAGCGCAGACGCCAGGGAGGCCTCGTGGACCCGCCCTGGCAGCGGCACAGCAGCGGCTGGACGGCCGTTTGGCTGGGCGGGGCCCCGGGGGAGCGAGCCGGAGATGGTGCCGTCTGTCTGCCTGAGGTGCCGGCCGAGACCACGGAAGTGAGGATGCGGAGGGAGGGGTGAGGCCAGGAGACTGAGAAAGCGGGGCAGCGGCCGGAATTCGGATGAGAGTCAAGGGAAGCCGAGTTCCTACGAAGCCGTGTCCTGAGGGCTGCAGCGAAGCCCCTCACGCACTGGCAGGAGGGTGGCGGAGGACGGAAGGGCCCGCCCTGCGCGGAGGTCGGTGCGCGTGGTGGCCTCACACTGCCCCAGCGTCTAACTGGACAGGGCACCTCCGGCCACCAGGGCTGTGGCCCCAGCGTTGTCCTTTGGAGCCTCTCGCTACGCAGTGAGCAACGGCCCCGCGGTCCTGCCGCCCATGAGTGTGCGCAGCCTCTCCAGGGGAGATGTCAGATGGCCGGGCGGAGCGCCGGGGACAAGGAAACGTGCGTGGACAAGGGCAGGTGCCGGGGGAGGGGGATGTGGGTGGACAAGGGCAGGTGCTGGGGGAGGGGGATGTGCGTGGACAAGGGCAGGTGGGGGAGGGGATGTGGGTGGACAAGGGCAGGTATTGGGGGAGGGGGATGTGGGTGGACAAGGGCAGGTGTTGGGGGAGGGGGATGTGGGTGGACAAGGGCAGGTATTGGGGGAGGGGGATGTGCGTGGACAAGGGCAGGTGCCGGGGGAGGGGGATGTGGGTGGACAAGGGCAGGTGCCGGGGGAGGGGGATGTGGGTGGACAAGGGCAGGTATTGGGGGAGGGGGATGTGCGTGGACAAGGGCAGGTGCCGGGGGAGGGGGATGTGCGTGGACAAGGGCAGGTATTGGGGGAGGGGGATGTGCGTGGACAAGGGCAGGTGCCGGGGGAGGGGGATGTGCGTGGACAAGGGCAGGTGCCGGGGGAGGGGGATGTGGGTGGACAAGGGCAGGTGCCGGGGGAGGGGGATGTGGGTGGACAAGGGCAGGTATTGGGGGAGGGGGATGTGGGTGGACAAGGGCAGGTGCCGGGGGAGGGGGATGTGGGTGGACAAGGGCAGGTATTGGGGGAGGGGGATGTGGGTGGACAAGGGCAGGTGCCGGGGGAGGGGATGTGGGTGGACAAGGGCAGGTGCCGGGGGAGGGGGATGTGGGTGGACAAGGGCAGGTATTGGGGGAGGGGGATGTGGGTGGACAAGGGCAGGTGCCGGGGGAGGGGGATGTGCGTGGACAAGGGCAGGTATTGGGGGAGGGGGATGTGGGTGGACAAGGGCAGGTGCCGGGGATGTGGGTGGACAAGGGCAGGTGTTGGGGGAGGGGGATGTGGGTGGACAAGGGCAGGTGTTGGGGGAGGGGGATGTGGGTGGACAAGGGCAGGTGCTGGGGGAGGGGGATGTGGGTGGACAAGGGCAGGTATTGGGGGAGGGGGATGTGGGTGGACAAGGGCAGGTGCTGGGGGAGGGGGATGTGGGTGGACAAGGGCAGGTATTGGGGGAGGGGGATGTGGGTGGACAAGGGTAGGTGCCGGGGGAGGGGGATGTGGGTGGACAAGGGCAGGTGCCGGAGAGGGGGATGTGGGTGGACAAGGGCAGGTGCCGGAGAGGGGGATGTGGGTGGACAAGGGCAGGTGTTGGGGGAGGGGGATGTGGGTGGACAAGGGCAGGTGCTGCGCTGCACACAAGGGCAGGTACGGCAGACAAGGGCGGACCGCCAGCACCTGACACTAACACAGAGTCACTGTAGACATGAGTACAAATGATAGAGAAAGTAGAACGAGAGTGGCCTTATCGGTACAGTAAGCGAACCTTGTCACGCACGCACGCACTGCGTGTCTGTTGTGTGCCCTGCACGTGCTGGACACGAAGGCAGGCAGGCGGCGAACAGCGTCCACGAGGGGCTCAGAGCAGGACGGCAGCCCTGGAGCCAGCAAGCAGCCGGTGTGGCCTGAGGACCGGGGCCCGAGGAGGCCGCAGAGGGTGAAACCTGCGTGGCCCACCTGCGGGAGCCGAGGAGCCCGATCAGTTAGGAAGCAGGAGGGGGCCAGGGCCCGGGGCTGAGGGGGCGCTGTGGTTGCTGAACGGAGACAGTCGCAGCTCCAGAAGGTGGAAAGTCCTGGCAATGACGGGCGATGCTCGCCACATGGGAGTGCACTAGTGCCACGGGCAGTGAGTGCCCTTTCCTCCAAGCGCCGGGGGCTCGAAGAGGAATGTGATGCCAGTGTCAGGTCACGTGTGTCACCACCATGAAGAGAACCGACAGAGAAGTAAAGAGCAGGGCTCAAGGCACTGTCTCACTGAGGAGGGGGAGGGTTAAATGGTTAAATCCTGATGTGTGTATAAATGTAATCTATGTGGTCTCATAATTATTAAAGACTTAAGAGTAACCACTAAAATGATAAAAATGGGATATATTCTTCTTCCAATCCTACAGCCAAGAAAATACTACCAATATACCCTCCAAACAAAGAATAATTTCATAAAGTAAAACTCTTGCATTTGAAAGGACTCTAAGTAGTTTAAATCATTAGAAAAGAAATCCATGTTGAAATAATTGACAACGGAAGCCCCACGAATCAAGTTTTGTAAGATGTGCCTAGAACACAGGAAAATGCACAGGTCTACACGCAGCTGAGGGCCACACAGATCGCCAAGGCCTGAGAAGCACGCGTTCAATGTGAGAAGCCAAAATGACCCAACGAAACAGGAAACCAGCCAACAAGGTAGGCGGGACTTCAAGGTAAAGCAGAAGCGACTGGAAAAGAAAAGAAGAAGGTGTGCCGGCACCCAAAGCTGGCCCGCCGCCGCCTCCCAGGCGGAGCCGGGGCCAGGGCACGCAGAGGGGAGCAGCGGCCAGCCCCCCGAGCCTCCGTCCGGACGGCTCACACCTTCCACGACAGGGAGCGGCCGGCAGGCCTGGCTGTGGCGGGGCCTCCGCGGTGGTTTGAAAGGGCACTGCCCTGAAGAAGCGTTGGCGGCTTCGCTGGCAATGCAGGCTCGGGCTTCTCCTGACTCCCGCAGCTCCGCGGGGGCCGAGGGCAACAGGCACTGCCCTTTCTGGACAAAGCGCTGTCTCTAAAGCGTGGCCGCCTTCCACAGCCCCACGGCCCGAGCACGAGCGTGGGCTCCCGCGCTGCGATGCGGTGGGATCTCCTAGGCAAGCAGCCTGGGGAGCTCACTCCTGAAGCAGAGAAGCCACACAGGCCAAGGCGTGTGGCGGGCCCGGAAGAGGCAGTGGAAGGTCTGCAGTCCCGCTCCCCGTTCCTGCAAACGTATCAGGCCCAAAGGGTCTGGTTTTTTTTTAATAAGTTTTTATTGTTCATATTATTACAAATGTTCCTTCCCCCCACCCCCACCATTGCTCTCCTCCACCAGGTTCCCACCCCACCCTCTGTCCTTTCCCCACTCCCCATTGTCCTCATCCATAGGTGCACAGTTTATGTTCAGTCTCTTCCCACATCCCCCTCTCCCCTCCTCCCCAAGAATAGTCAGTTCACTCCCCTTCCATACCTCTGATTCTATTATATTCAACAGTTACTATTGTTCATCAGATTCTTTTCAATTCCCTTGGTTTTTAGATTCACTTGTTGATAGTTACATATTTGTTGTTCATAATTTCCATTTACTTTCTCTTCTGAAAGAACCCCCTTCAGCAATTCATATAACTCTGGTTTGGTGTTGATGAACTCCTTTAGCTTGTTTTTATTAGTGAAGCTCTTTGTCTGACCTTCGATTCTGAGTGATAGCTTTGCTGGATAGATTATCTTTGGCTGTAGGTTCTTACTATTCATCACCTTGAATATTTCTTGCCATTCCCGTCTGGCCTGCATGGTTTCTGTTGAGAAGTCAGCTGACAATCGTATAGGTGCTCCTTTATAGGTAACTACCTTCTTTGCTCTTGCTGCTTTTAATATTCTCTCTTTGTCTTTTGCTCTTGGAATTTTTATTATGATGTGTCTTGGGGTGGTCCTCTTTGGATTCCTTTTGTTTGGAGTTCTGCGCGCTTCCTGGACTTGTAAGTCTAATTCTTTCACCAGGTGGGGGAAGTTTTCTGTCACTATTTCTTTCAGTATGTTTTCGATATCTTGCTCTCTCTCATCTTCTGGGACCCCCAAAAGTCTGATGTTGGTTCGCTTGAAGTTGTCCCAGAGGTTTCTTACATTATCTTCAATTTTCTGGATTCTCTTGCCTTCTAGCTTCTGTGGAGGAGTGTCTTCTGGCTCTTTATGTTCCAAATCTTTGACTTGATTCTTGCGATCTTCTTTTCTGTTTTTAGGACTCTGTATAATATTTATTATTTCAGACAATGTATTCTTTATTTCTTGTTGATTCCTTATCATTTCTTGTTGATTCCTCATTAATTCTAGATGATTTCTTTTCATATCCTCATAGGACTTATCCATCTTTTCTAGGAAATTCTTAAAAAACCTTATAAGCGTAGATTTGAACTCTATATCCAGCCGCTTTTTGTCCTCCATTTCTTTCGTTTGTGATCTATTTTGTTGTCGCATTTTGCAGCTACAGATGGGACGGGATTTCAGGGTGGAGCCTACAGCCTTGGCTTCCGTCAGCCCCGCCCTATGTGGGTCCTTCAGTACTCGCTGCCAGCTCCTCTGAGAGAAAGGTGCCCTCGATTTTCGCCTGCTGCCAAACAGTCTATGCTCTCCCCCAATGAGCCGGGTATTGGGGTTCAGTTCAGTTGGAAGTGGAGTTGGAGGTGGCGTTCAGAGCAGTCTGGAGCCCCAGTCTCCTTCCCGCCCGTGCAATCCCGCGGCACAGCCGCCCGTCCCTTCTCTGCACGCAATGTGCGCGCTGCCGGGACCTCCTTTCGCCGCTCCCCCGGGGTTCCGCCTTACAGTCCAGCTCCCTCTGTGTGAGCCTGGGTCCCCGGGGTCTGGGCTAGAACGGGTTCAGAGCAGTCAGAACTGGGGCCAAACACAGCCGGGGTTTTATCTCCTTCCCGCTAGGGAACGCCCGCCAGGCACTCAGCCTCCCTCCTCTCCGGCTCCGTCCTCTCCGAGCGCCGCGTGTCTCGGTACCTTAGGCTTTTCCAGCTCCTCCGTGCTTCCTTCATGGTTTTCTCCTTGCTTCTTGTTGTAGAATTTCCAGTCAGTCGACTTTCCTGTAGTTCTGGGTAATGCCCATTTTATATTTCAGTTGTATTTTATTGAAATTGTTGTGTGCGGCTGCGGCTAGGTGTTTACCTGGGCGCAGCCATCTTGGATCTCCTCCCAAAGGGTCTGTTTTTGGAGGGGGGTTCTAGCGAATCCTTGATGGAACAGAATTTATTCTTGATCGCTTCTCGGCCTTTTGGCTAAGATCAAGTGCAGAATTTATTCTTGAAAACCTAAAAACATGGGAAACTTCTCAATCCGTTCTCTGAGACTGGCATAACCTCATACAGAATAGATGAGAGCCTGAAGACAAGCCGCCACCCACAGCTCAGCGTCTGCGTGCGTGCTGCTGCAGTGAGCATGCAGCACCTCAGAATAAGACAGAACCCCGAGACACCGGCGAGCCACATCTGAGGGATGAGAACTGACTCGCACCCCCGGCCGGGCGGCTCAGCTGGTCGGCGCATCGTTCTGCGCACCTACGGCCTCGGTTCAGGTGCTGGTCAAGCACACGCCCAGGTGAGGGTTAATCCCAGGCCCAGGTGCGTAAGGGAGGCGACCAATAGATGTTTCTCTCTTACATTCGTGTTTCTTGCTCTTTCCTTCTCCTTCCTCTCTCTAAAATAAATTTTTTAAAAAAAAGTAACATGTCATAAATTAGTAGGATTTAATCCCAGGAATACAAGGATGTCTCAAAATTAGGAAACCTTAAAAAAAAAAAAAAAAAATTAGGGCCGAAACCCTTTTGGCTCAGTGGATAGAGTGTCAGTCTGCAGACTGAAGGGTCCCAAGGTTTGATCCTGGTTTGCAGGTTCGATTCCCAGTAGGAGGTGTGCAGGAGGCAGCCGATCAGTGATTCTCTCTCATCATTGATGTTTCAATCTCACTCTCACTCTCCCTTCCTCTCTCTGAAATTAATAAAAATATATTTTTTAAAACAATAAAAATATACAATCAAATGTAATATCTATTCCGGTTTTTAAACAAAAATAACCTTAGTAAGTCGGATAAAAAAGGAAATTTCTTGCCGGGACCCGTTTGTCTCAGTGGATAGAGCGTTGGCCTGTGGACTGAAAGGTCCCAGGTTCGATTCTGGGCAAGGACATGTACCTTGGTTGCGGGCACATCCCCGGTGGGGGGTGTGCAGGAGGCAGCTGATGGATGATTCTCTCTCAACGATGTTTCTAAGTCTCTATCCCTCTCTCTTCCTCTCTGTGAAAAATCAATAAAATATATTTTTTTAAAAAGGAATTTCTTTAACTTGATAAAAAGTATCAACGATACGTGTGACGAGCATGAGACCATGAGACAAGTCCGAACTCCTTGGAAGCCAGACCAAACTAGAGTTCAAACGCTGGAGAGAAGGCAAACTATTATTCTTGTAGCAGACATCCTGATTTGGAAATTCACTGCAACCAACCAGAAACCAGGGAGAGCCGAGAGCCTGAGCAGAGGGCTGGACAGCGACCGCCTTGCCTGCACAGCGGCAGCGGCTGTCAGAAGACGCACCCGGCCGTTTGCCCGCACTCCCATCACGTTCCGAGGTGTACGTCCGTAAGAAGTGTCAAAGCACACGGCCATGGCGCCGGCTACACACAACGCCCCACAGAGGCTGTGCAGCATCCTCCTGGATGGGAGGCTTCAAACGGTGCCAAGTCCCAGCTACATACACTGAACCACCCGCAGGTTTTAGGAAACACACGTTTCTTTTACCAGCAGCAGTCGAGAGGCGGGCAGGACGAGGTGCCCCCAGAAGCCCGTTCCTGCCACCTAGGAAACCCTGGCTGCCTGCTGCCAGCTTCAGGCCCCTCTGCCCCAGGAGCCCTGTCCCTCTGTCCTTCTCCCCCAGAGCCACCTGTCCCCAACGGCTGGCTGTGTTCCAGTCTGCACTCCCTTTCCAGCCAGTTAGGGAGGGAGAGAGACGGGCTCTGAGTCACACGTATATGCGCCCCTGGCTATGAACAGCGGGGCTCAGTAAACAGTGAAATGACAACACTCAGCAGCTCCCCAAGGCAGCAGCGGTAAAGGGACAGGGGGCGTGGACAGGCGGATGGTGACCTGGACTCCTGCTGCCGAATCCTGCAGGCTGGGCAGCACAAGGGCCACCCCGCAGGCACCCCACACACCACATACACGTACCTGTTCGTCAACGTAGGCGTCGATCCGCTTCTGGCACTCCAGCCACTCAGCGGCGACCCCGCGCAGCTCCTCCTCGGAGCGCTGGTAGCGCTGCAGCAAGGTGCTGTATGCGTCCCCGCTGCAGGTGTCGTGCGTCGTGGTCCCCAGCCTGCGGAGAGAAGGCTTTCAACGAAGAAAAGAGTCCGAAGGTCTGGGCCAGCACCAGAGGGCTGCTCTGTGTGCCACCTGCCCAACGTGACCAGGGGACCCCACCCAATGCCATGCAGGCTGCGGGAGGGATCACCGAGGACTCGCGCAGCCCCGAACAGCTGGGCGGGAGCAGCTCTGAGAAGGAGCAGCTGCGGAGGAGCAGTCAGCGGTGAGAGTCACTGTCCTAAGATGGCCCAGGCCCAGCCAGCAGTGCCGTTTACTAACTGTGAGACTGTAAACAACATATTTAATGGGAAACATACCATTTCTGACCTGGTTTTCAAATTAAGTAAAATAGAAAATCAATTCAAACAAAGAAATAGAATTATCTGTTCATTCATTCTGTGTTTGTCTCGTTAAGAAACGCGGTGAGAGGGCAAACAAGGAAATGAACAGGGAGCAGACAGCCCGGTGAGCACTGAGGAAGTCCTGTCCGCGTCAGAGGAAGGAGGAGACCTGTGGCGGGTGGGGTGGGGGTGGGGACATGGGGCCTACAGATTCTCACTGGAAACCATTCCCTGGGCTGGACGCTCTGAGCTGGCCCGCGGCCCCTGCGTTCCCCCGCAGCCTGTGGCTTCCCCGCGAGAACGCCCGCAGGAGAAGGGCGCTCACTTCCAGGGGCCCGGGCAGGTGCAGACCAAATACCTGATTTGCGACACCAATGCTGGCAAGTTGCTCTGGAGAAGAGGTTCCGAAAAAACCAGATTTTCAAACAGGTGTTTATTATGCAGCTCCCAGGTCACCTGGAACTTTTTCAAGTGCTCGTTTTCCTGTTAAAGACACACACACAGAAGACGACTGAGCTCCTGCAGCCTGAAAACTCCCAGGACCGCCCCTGCCATCCCCGCCCAGTCCTCGCAGCCCAGACCCTCTGCTCTTGAGGAGGGAAATGCTGGCTCCTGTGCGTCACCGTCTCAAAGGGAGGTCTCTCCCCGCGCCACATGGCCCAGGGCCTCCCGCCTGTCCTCGCACACGGGAACGGTGGCGAGGCAAGGTCTACAGGAAGGAAGGGGCTGAGAAAGAGGAGGAACAACTGCACACACGTGACAGTCATTCCTTATAATTACAAAACCTACTTTTCATCTATCTGAATGCATGCACACTTTCTTGCCGAAAAAGCTCCCCTTCTGACAGAGGCGGATGTTCCACGAGACACATGTGCTGCCAGACTGGCAGGACATCACGTAAGAGGCCAGCAAGCGGCGACAGGGCCTTCCCTACTCGCTGCCTTCTCTGCTGACAGGTCTTGCTGTGACTGCACGTGCGAAGCCACTCCCCCATGTGCAAGCTCCACACACGGCCGGTGTCAAGTCACCTAAGGCCCCGGGGAGGCCCTGACCAGAGACTGCGCCTTCCACGCGTCTGCGCGCCTCCTGGGCCAGCACGCAGTGGTCTGTGCCCGTTTCCAATTCAGCCAGAGGGAGCGGAGGTGGTCAGCGCGAGGTGGCAGCACCGGTCCACACCCGGCGCCTGCCTGTCCCGGACGAGTGCCTGGCTCAGGGCAGCAACATGGAGGCAGAGCTGCCCCGTCGCACACCAGCCTGCGGGCGGGACCATGGAGGTCCACCGGGAACCTGACACCTCAGCGCCCACCTCCGTGGTGGTGTTCCTGACCGTGGTGGCTCCTCCCACACCCTCCCGGCTCACACCAGCCTCTCAGGGAGCCGGTGCTCAGCACAGGCCAGTGGGGCGTGCCAACAGCCAGCACCTGGGAGCGGGGCACTCAGCCTCTGGAACGAGACACTGTCACGCAACGTGCTTGTAACAACAAGGCCCCAGGTGGCAGCGTGGACAGGACACGTGCTACGGACTGCAGCAGAGACCACTGCGCGCGGGCACTGGGCCCGGCACAGGGACACAAAGGCTAACGCAGAGCCCCCGGGCACAGAAGGCGGGATCTGACTGTCAGCAGAACAGAGGAGCGAAGGCAGCTGCAGATCAGGCCCTCGCCAGCTGAGAGGCCAGGACGTCCCAGGAGAGTCGGGTCTCGCCTGCCCGCCCCCTCCACCTTCAGGACAGCAGTGGGCCCCGCCTGCAGCCTGCGAGCACGGGCCTGCGAGCACGGGCACCTGGCACAACCCTGGGGCGCAGCTGAGGCTCCGGGGGCTGAGCTACAAGACTCGTTTCTGCAGATGCTGGGTATTTTCTATGCCCAGTGAGGCATGGGGGAGAATGAGGTCCCAGACTCCCACAGCGCCTGGACCAGCAGGGACGGCTGCGGGTGCTGCCTGCACGTGTCTCCGAGGCCAGCACTGCTCACACCAGCGACCCTGCGTGGGGCCAGAACCGCCTGCAGCCGCGTGTGCTGTCACAGCGCTCCAGCGGTGAGCCTGTGTGCGGACGGCAGAGCCACGCCAGAGGCAGGAAGGAAAAGCCAGTGGTTCCGGGCTCTCTGGCCTCCCCAGTCTCACTTCCCACGTTCAAGGCCGACGTGTGGGTGTGGAGAGAAGGTGCGTGGTCAGTCCCACCCAGACCTGGAGCCGGCAGGGATTCAGCATTCGCGTGTCCCGTGAGCGGAAGCTTGGGCTTCAGGGCTGTGACAGCTGGCCAAGCACTGCCCAGAGGACCGGAGGCGCAGTCAGGTCTAGCTCCAACTGGGTTCCGATGGGATAAAGCAGGAAATCGTGGCCCTCTCCCTGCTGGGCCCCAGGGCGTGTGCAACTTCCTGGAAGGCCCCGCCTGGGGAAACTCCTTCCTGGCTAAAGGCTCTCAGGGCCTGCTGGCGCAGGACAGGACAACGGACAACCTGGCATTGTTTCCGGAGAAGCTGATGGATGGAGGGTCACACGGCAGTGGCCTTGCTGCTTCCAGGAAAACACCTGACCCACCCACGGCGATCACCCAACCTGGGCTTCCAGGAACTCGGAGCGCAGGGAGGCCTGCTGCCACTGAGCCGGAGGGTCCTCCAGCCGCAGCGTCTCTGAGGAGGAGCGGCCTTCCACGGAGAAGGAGAATCGCACTGCTGAGACTCACCCAGGAGCCAGCGCTTCCAGTGGCCGCCGTGGGCAGTCCCGTCAGTGTGCGCTCTGCGGTGGGTTCATGGCCAGTGTGGCCTGCTGGGCGACTTGGGTCCAGGGTCTAGTTTCAGTGTGAGTGTACGAGGGCCTGGTCACTTTAAAGAGCAGCCCCACCGACTGAAAGCCACAGCCCGTCCCTCCTTCCCAGTGCACATCTGTGAGGCCTCCTCAAGAGCCCCAGCAAGACAACCTAGAACAGCCGTGAGAACAGGGGCCAGACGCTAGAAACGCCCACAAATGTAAACGAGTACGTTCTTCCCGCCTGGTGTGGCTCGGTTGGGTCAATCCTTGCACCAACAGGTTCAGTTCCTAGTATGGATACATGCCTGGGTCTCAAGTTTGATCCCTGATAGGGGGTGTGCAGGAGGCAGCCAATTGATAGTTCTCTCTCATTGTTCTCTTCCTCTCTCTTTCCCTCTCCTTCCTTCCCTCTTCCTCTCTAAAATTAATAGAAACATATTTAAAACAAGTAATTGCTTTGTTTTGAAAAAATTATTTTTTTATTTAAAATATGCTAGTTAAGCCCTGGCCAGTTGCTAAGTGGTTAGAGCATCCGCCTAGGGGTCGTGGGTTCAATTTCTGGTCCAGAGAACATACGTTGTTGCAGGTCCTCCGGCCCTGGTAGGGGTGCGTGAGGGATGAGGGAGGCAGCCAATAGGTGTGTCTCTCACATCAATGTTTCCCCCCCCCCCCACCGTTCCACTTTCTCTAGAAATCAAAGGGGAAATGCCCTCGGGTGAGGAGATACAGTAAATGCTGATTGAAGTCTGCATAAACCAAGCCCTCTGGGTCCTCCGTTTGTGGGCTTAAAGGGCTGATGGAGACCTACTCCGAGACCTGACTCAATTTCTCTAGCAGAGTTCTGCAAACTCTTCAGCCTGGAGGAGTGTGTGTGTGTGTGTGTGTGTGTGTGTGTCACAGGGTGGGCTGGAAGGACTCTGTGATCAGTTTGTGAAGCTTCTTGGATCCTCAGTTGAACACCCCAACCATAAAGAGATTGTTGAGCCAATTGGGAAATTTTTATACGTACGGGGTCTTAGTCCATAAAAAGAAACCACTGTCTGCCGAGACCGGTTTGGCTCAATGGATAGAGCGTCGGCTTGGGGACTGAAGGGTCCCGGGTTCGATTCCGGTCAAGGGCATGTACCTTGGTTTCGGGCACATCCCCAGTAGGGGGTGTGCAAGAGGCAGCTGATCGATGACTCTCTCTAATCGATGTTTCTAACTCTCTATCTCTCTCCCTTCCTCTCTGTACAAAATCAATAAAATATATTAAAAAAAAAAAAAAAAAGCAACCACTGTCAGCTTTGTGGGCATGGCAAAGGCCTATGGGCACGCTAGGTCATGGCCAGCCCTCCAGAGCAGCCCGGAACCACACAGGGCAGTCACCCCAACCCTGAGATTCCCATGACGGCAGCAGCACCGTCAGACCCGCACCCCTGTGGCACAGCTTGTTACAGTCTCCGGGAGGCGAGGACCACCCGGCCAGAGGGCGAATGTCCCCGCTGTCCCTCCAGACGCAGAGCCTCTGCGTCACCTCACATCGAGCGGCCGTCACCGTGGACCCCGCATCACCCATGTGCAGGCCCCGCCCCGGTGGGACGCAGGCGCTCTGAGCACATGATCTCTCAGCCTGAGGCTTCTTGCTTTCTTGCCATCTTGTTCAGTCTGTCCCCAGCGCCTCGCTGTCTCCGGAGAGCAGTGCTCAGAGAGCCTCGCCGCTGGACACTGGTGAGTCTCTCGGTGTGAGCAAGGTGGAATGCATCACTGGCCAAAGAGCTGTATTCTGTGCTTAAAATTCACGAGTTTTTTCAAACACTGGTCCTCACCGCCTCCTGTCCCCTGCCTACCTCGCTCCTAGGCCTCACGCTCCAATGTTTCATGTCCTGTCACTGCCTGTCCATCCACTCTGACTGTCAGCAGCAGACAGCGAGGGGGAGACAGGAGAGGAGGCTCCTCCTGCCTCCAACGTCACAGGAGGGGATCCGGACCACACACACACACACACCCCAGGTCTCAGCCTCCCCATCGCACAGCTCCGAGTCCCACAAAGCCCTGGCAGGCACGCGCTCTCACCAGAGTGCCGAGGAAGGTGCTGATGGTGCGCGCCGCCTGGCAGAGGGCGCCGTACTCCTCGAGCAGCAGGGAGATGAACTGGTGGGCCTGCGGCGGGCCCTGCAGGCCGGACGGAGCCCGCACTCGTGCCGCAGCCGACAGCTGCCGCAGGAGGCGGACCTTCATCTCCAGCACGTACTCGCGGGCCTGCTGCTCCAGCCGCTGGTACAGCTGGTAGGGGTCCCTCTCGCAGAGCCTGCACAGAGAAGGACAGTCACCACTCACCGGGACCCGCGCCTCCCCTCGAGGGACCGATCAGACCCAGGAGCCTCTTTCCTGAAGCTCTTCCCCAGGAGCCCGCCTGAAGTGCCCCCATCACACCGGGAGATCCATCCGCCCAACGTAACAGGAGACAGGCAGGAAGTGTCTGGAACTTCCCCACGCCATCCATAACAGCCAGGAAAACACACTTACTGAGACCTTACTCTGTCAACACAAACTCAGTCACCACCTGCTGGGCTGCCTCTAACCGCACTAACTCAGTCACCACCTGCTGGGCTGCCTCTCACCGCACTAACTCAGTCACCACCTGCTGGGCTGACTCTCACCGCACTAACTCAGTCACCACCTGCTGGGCTGCCTCTCACCTGCACTAACTCCTTTACCCACTTGCTGGGCTGCCTCTCACCGCACTAACTCAGTCACCACCTGCTGGGCTGACTCTCACCGCACTAACTCAGTCACCACCTGCTGGGCTGCCTCTCACCGCACTAACTCAGTCACCACCTGGCGGGCTGACTCTCACCGCACTAACTCAGTCACCACCTGGCGGGCTGACTCTCACCGCACTAACTCAGTCACCACCTGGCGGGCTGACTCTCACCGCACTAACTCAGTCACCACCTGCTGGGCTGCCTCTCACCGCACTAACTCCTTTACCCACCTGCTGGGCTGCCTCTCACCGCACTAACTCAGTCACCACCTGGCGGGCTGACTCTCACCGCACTAACTCAGTCACCACCTGCTGGGCTGCCTCTCACCTGCACTAACTCCTTTACCCACCTGGCGGGCTGCCTCTCACTGCACTAACTCAGTCACCACCTGCTGGGCTGCCTCTCACCGCACTAACTCCTTTACCCACCTGCTGGGCTGCCTCTCACCGCACTAACTCAGTCACCACCTGGCGGGCTGCCTCTCACCGCACTAACTCAGTCACCACCTGCTGGGCTGCCTCTCACCGCACTAACTCCTTTACCCACCTGCTGGGCTGCCTCTCACCGCACTAACTCAGTCACCACCTGGCGGGCTGACTCTCACCGCACTAACTCAGTCACCACCTGGCGGGCTGACTCTCACCGCACTAACTCAGTCACCACCTGGCGGGCTGACTCTCACCGCACTAACTCAGCACTGCTGGGCTGACTCTCATCGCACTAACTCAGTCACCACCTGCCTGGCACTAACTCCTTTACCCATCACCGCACTAACTCAGTCACCACCTGCTGGCTGACTCTGCTCTCACCGCACTAACTCAGTCACCACCTGGCGGGCTGACTCTCACCGCACTAACTCAGTCACCACCTGGCGGCTGACTCTGCTCAGTCACCACCTGCTGGGCTGCCTCTCACCGCACTAACTCAGTCACCACCTGCTGGGCTGACTCTCACCGCACTAACTCAGTCACCACCTGCTGGGCTGCCTCTCACCGCACTAACTCAGTCACCACCTGGCGGGCTGCCTCTCACCGCACTAACTCAGTCACCACCTGGCGGGCTGACTCTCACCGCACTTACAGTGTCACCACCTGCTGGGCTGCCTCTCACCGCACTAACTCAGTCACCACCTGGCGGGCTGCCTCTCACCGCACTAACTCAGTCACCACCTGCTGGGCTGCCTCTCACCGCACTAACTCAGTCACCACCTGCTGGGCTGCCTCTCACCGCACTAACTCAGTCACCACCTGGCGGGCTGACTCTCACCGCACTAACTCAGTCACCACCTGGCGGGCTGACTCTCACCGCACTAACTCAGTCACCACCTGCTGGGCTGACTCTCACCGCACTAACTCAGTCACCACCTGCTGGGCTGCCTCTCACCGCACTAACTCAGTCACCACCTGCTGGGCTGACTCTCACCGCACTAACTCAGTCACCACCTGGCGGGCTGACTCTCACCGCACTAACTCAGTCACCACCTGGCGGGCTGACTCTCACCGCACTAACTCAGTCACCACCTGCTGGGCTGCCTCTCACCGCACTAACTCAGTCACCACCTGGCGGGCTGCCTCTCACCGCACTAACTCAGTCACCACCTGGCGGGCTGACTCTCACCGCACTAACTCAGTCACCACCTGGCGGGCTGACTCTCACCGCACTAACTCAGTCACCACCTGCTGGGCTGCCTCTCACCGCACTAACTCAGTCACCACCTGGCGGGCTGCCTCTCACCGCACTAACTCAGTCACCACCTGGCGGGCTGACTCTCACCGCACTAACTCAGTCACCACCTGGCGGGCTGCCTCTCACCGCACTAACTCAGTCACCACCTGGCGGGCTGACTCTCACCGCACTAACTCAGTCACCACCTGCTGGGCTGCCTCTCACCTGCACTAACTCCTTTACCCACCTGGCGGGCTGCCTCTCACCGCACTAACTCAGTCACCACCTGGCGGGCTGCCTCTCACCGCACTAACTCAGTCACCACCTGGGCTGCCTCTCACCGCACTAACTCAGTCACCACCTGGCGGGCTGCCTCTCACCGCACTAACTCAGTCACCACCTGCTGGGCTGACTCTCACCGCACTAACTCAGTCACCACCTGCTGGGCTGCCTCTCACCGCACTAACTCAGTCACCACCTGGCGGGCTGCCTCTCACCGCACTAACTCAGTCACCACCTGCTGGGCTGACTCTCACCGCACTAACTCAGTCACCACCTGCTGCCTCTCACCGCACTAACTCAGTCACCACCTGGCTGACTCTCACCGCACTAACTCAGTCACCACACTAACTCAGTCACCACCTGGCGGGCTGCCTCTCACCGCACTAACTCAGTCACCACCTGGCTGGGCTGACTCTCACCGCACTAACTCAGTCACCACCTGCTGGCGCTGACTAACTCAGTCACCACTGCGGGCTGACTCTCACCGCACTAACTCAGTCACCACCTGCTGGGCTGCTCTCACCGCACTAACTCAGTCACACACTCACCGCACTTACTCATGCGCCAGCTGGCGGGCTGACTCTCACCGCACTAACTCAGTCACCACCTGGCGGGCTGACTCTCACCGCACTAACTCAGTCACCACCTGCTGGGCTGCCTCTCACCGCACTAACTCAGTCACCACCTGGCGGGCTGACTCTCACCGCACTAACTCAGTCACCACCTGGCGGGCTGCCTCTCACCGCACTAACTCAGTCACCACCTGGGCTGCCTCTCACCTGCGCTAACTCAGTCACCACCTGGGCTGACTCTCACCGCACTAACTCAGTCACCACCTGGGCTGCCTCTCACCGCACTAACTCAGTCACCACCTGCTGGGCTGCCTCTCACCTGCACTAACTCAGTCACCACCTGGCGGGCTGACTCTCACCGCACTAACTCAGTCACCACCTGCTGGGCTGCCTCTCACCGCACTAACTCCTTTACCCACCTGCTGGGCTGCCTCTCACCGCACTAACTCAGTCACCACCTGGCGGCTGACTCTCACCGCAACTAACACAGTCGCCACCTGCTTGGGCATGCCTCTCACACTGCACTATCTCCTTTACCCACCTGGCGCGGCTGCCTCTCACCGCACTAACTCAGTCACCACCTGGCCGGGTGATCTCTCACCTCACTAAACTCAGTCACCACCTGCGGGTGACTCTCACCGCACTAACTCAGTACCACCTGGCGGGCTTGACTCTCACACGCACTAACGTCAGTCACCACCTGGCGGGCTGACTCTCACCGCAATAACTCGTCACACCGGCAGGGCTGACCTCTCACCGCACTAACTTCCAGTCACCACTGCTGGGCTGCCTCTACCTGCACTAAACTCCTTTCCCCTTGCTCGGGCTGCCTCCTCACCGCACTAACTCAGGCACCACTGCTGGGCTGCCTCTACCGCACTAACTCAGTCACCACAGTGGGCTGCCTCTCAACGCACTAACTCGTCACCACCTGGCGGGTGACTCTCACCGCACTAACTCATGTCACCACCTGGAGGTGCTGACTCTCACCCCGCACTACTCAGTCCGACCTGCGGCTGCCTCTCAAGCACTAACTCGTCACCACCTGGAGGGCTGACTCCTCACCGCACTAAACTCAGTCACCACCTGTGGGCTGACTCTCACACGCACTACTCAGTCAAACCTGTGGGTCTGACTCTCACCGCACTAAAACTCAGTCACACCTGGCGGGCTGACTCTCACCGCACTAATCTCAGTCACCACCTGGCGGGCTGGATCTCACCGCACTAAACTCAGTCACCACCTGCTGGGGCTGCCCTCTCACCGAATAATCAGCACCACCTGGCGGGCTGTCCTCTCCACCGCACTACTCGTACACCATGGGCTGCTCTCTCTCCTGCAGTAACTCAGTCACCACCTGGGCTGACTCTCACCGCACTAACTCAGTCACCACCTGGGCTTGCCTCTCACCGCACTAACTCAGTCACCACCTGCGGGCTGCCTCTCATTCTGCATAACTCAGTCACCACCTGGCGGGCTGACTCTCACCGCACTAACTCAGTCACACCTGTTGTGCTGCCATTCTCACAGCACTAACTCCTTTACCTCACCTGCTGGGCTGCATCTCACCGCACCTACTCAGTCACCACCTGGCGGGCTGGGACTCTCACTGCACTTAACTCTAGTACTCAACTGCTGGCTGCCTTCACCTGCACTAACTCCTTTACCCACCTTGGGGGCTGCCCTCTCTCCGCACTAACTCAGCACCACCTGGCGGGCTGCCTTCTCACCGCACTAACTCAGTCACACCTGGGCTGCCTCTCACCTGCGCTAACTCAAGTCACCACCTGGGCTGACTCTCACCGCACTAACTACAGTCACACCTGGGCTGCATCTCACCGCACTATCTAACTCAGTCCACGACCTGCTGGGTGCTCTCACCTGCACTAACTCAGTCACACCTGCGGGCTGACTCTCACGCACTACTCAGTCACCACCTGCTGGGCTGCCTCTCACCGCACTAACTCCTTTACCCACCTGCTGGGGCGGCCTCTCCACCGCACTAACTCAGTCACACCTGCGGGCTGCCTTCTCACCTGCACTGAACTCCTTTACCCACCTGGCGGGCTGCCTCTCACCGCACTAACTCAGTCACCACCTGTCGGGCTGACTCTCAACGCACTAAATCAGTCACACCTGGCGGGCTCACTCTCACCGCAGTAACTCAGTCTCCACCTGGCGGGCTGACTCTCTCCGAACTAACTCAGTCACCACCTGCTGCGCTGACTCTCATCCTCCGCACTAACTCAGTCACCACCTGCTGGGCTGACTCTCACCGCCACTTAACTCAGTCACCACCTGCTGGGTTGCTCTCACCTGCACAAACTCCTTTACCCACTTGCAGGGCCTGCCTCTCCACGCACTAACTCAATCACCTCCTGCTGGCTGCCTCTCACCGCACTAACTCAGTCACCACCTGCTGGGCTGCTCTCACCGCACTACTACGTCACCACTGGCGGCTGACTCTCACCGCACTAATCAGTCAACACCTGGGCGGCTGCTCTCACCGCACTAACTCAGTCCACCACCTGCTGGGCCTGCCTCTCACCGCACTACTCAGTTCACCACCTGCTGGGCTGCCTCTCACCGCACTAACTGCAGTCACCACTGCTGGGCTGACTCTCACCGCACTAACTCAGTCACCTCACCTGGCGGGCTTGACTCTCACCACATAACTCAGTCCACACCTGGCGGGTGACTCTCACCGCACTAACTCAGTCACCACCTGGCGGGCTGACTCTCCACCGCACTAAATCAGTCACCGCATGCTGGGCTGCCTTCTCACCGCCTCTAACTCAGTCACACATGGCGGGCTGCCTCTCCCGCACTAACTCAGTCACCACCTGGGGGGCTGACTCTACGCATAACTCAGTCACCACCTGGCGGGCTGGCCTCTCACCGCACTAACTCAGTCCACCACCTGGCGGGCTGACTCTCACCGCACTATCAGTCACCACCTGGCGGGTGCCTCTCACTGCATCTAACTCAGTCACCACCTGCTGGGCTGCATATCCACATGCACTAATCCTTTACCCACCTGGCGGGCTGCCTCTCTCACCGCACCTCACTCAGTCACCACCTGGCGGGCTCTGACTCTCACCGCACTACTCAGTCACCACCTGCTGGAGCCTCTCACCGGCACTAACTCTTTACCCACCTGGCGGGCTGCTCTCACCGCTACTAAAACTCATGTCACCAACTGGCGGCTTGCACTCTCACCAGACTAAACTCAGTCAACCACATGGGCTGCCTCCTCACCTGCGCTAACTCAGTCACAACTGGGTGACCTCACCGCACTAACTCAGTCACACCTGGGGCTGCCTCTCACCGCACTATCAGTCACCACCTGCTGGGCTGCCTCTCACTGCTATAAACTCCTTTACCCACTTGCTGGGCTGCATCTCAACGCCACTACTCAGTCACCACCTGCTGGGCTGACTCTCACCGCACTAACTCTGGTCACCACCTGCTGGGCTGCCTCTCACCGCATATCTCAGTCACCTCTGGCGGGTGACTTCACCGCATAAAATCAGTCACCAACTGGCGGGCTGACTTCTCACCGCACTACTCAGTCACCACTGCTGGGCTGATCTCTCACCGCACTACTCAGTCACCACATGCTCGGGCTGCCTCTCACCGCACTAACTCAAGTCACCACCTGCTGGGTGACTCTCAACGCACTAACTCAGTCACACCTGGCGGGCTGACTCTCACCGACACTAACTTCAGGTCACCACCTGGCTGGGCTGACTCTCACCGCACTAACTCAGTCACCACCTGCTGGGTGCCTCTCACCGCACTAACTCAGTCACCACCTTGCGGGCTGCTCTCACCGCACTAAATCTCAGTCACACCTGGCGGGCTGACTCTTCACGCACTAACTCAGTCCACCACCTGGCGTGCTTGACTCTCACCGCACTAACTAAAAAGCTCAGTCACCACCTGTGGGCTGCCTCTCACGCACTTAAACTCCGTCACCAACTGGCGGGCTGCCTCTCACCGCCACTAACTCAGTTACCACTGGCGGGCGACTCTCCACGCACTACACTCAGTCTCCACCTGGCGGGCTGCCTCTCACGCCCTAATCAGTCACACCTGGCGGGCTGACTCTCACCGAACTAACTCATTCACCACCTGCTGGGCTGCCTCTCACCTGCACTATCCTTTTCCCAACCTGGCGGGCTGCCTCTCACCGCACTAACTCAGTTCAACCACCTGGCGGTATGCCTTCTACACCGCCACTAAACTCAAGTCACCACCTGGGCTGCCTTCACCTGCGCTAACTCAGTCACACATGTGCTGACTCTCACCGCACTAACTCAGTCACCACCTGGGCTGCCTCTCACCGCACTAACATCAGTCACCAACCTGCTGGGCTGCCTCTCACCTGCACTACTCAGTCACCACTGGCGGGCTGACTCTCACCGCACTCTAACTCAGTCACACCTGTGGGCTGCCTCTCACCGCACTAACTCCTTTACCCACCTGCTTGGGCTGCCTCTCACCGCACTAACTCAGTCACACCTGGCGGGCTGACTTCTCACCGCATCTAAACTCAGTCACCACCTGCTGGGCTGCCTCTACTGCACTAACTCCTTTACCACCTGGAGGGCTGCCTCCTTCACCGCACTAACTCAGTCACCAACCTGGCGGGCTGACTCTCACGCACTAACTTCAGTCACCACTGGCGGCTGACTCTCACGCACTAACTCAGTCACCACCTGGCGGGCTGACTCTCACCGCACTAACTCAGTCACCACCTCGGCGGGAGCTGGACTCTCACCGCACCTAACTCAGTCACCCAACCTCCTGGGCTGACCCTCTCCCCACTAACCCAGTCACCACCTGCTGGCCTGCCCCTCACCTCCACTAACTCCTTTACCCACTTGCTGGGCTGCCTCTCACCGCACTAACTCAGTCACCACCTGCTGGGCTGCCTCTCACCGCACTAACTCAGTCACACCGTGCTGGCTGCCTCCCTCAACGCACTAAACTCAGTCACCACCTGGCGAGGCTGAATCTCACCGCACTATCTCAGTCCCCCACCCACCTGGCGGGCAGAACTCTCCACCGCACTAACTCAGTCTCACACCTGTGGGCTGCCTTCACCGCACTAACTCGTCACCACATGGCGGGCTGACCTCTCACCGCACTTAACTCAGTCACCACTGCCGGGCTGACTCTCACCGCACTAACTCAGTCACACCTGCTGGGATGACTCTCTGTCCGCATAACTCATCACACCTGGACGGGCTGTCTCTCACCGCACTAACTCAGTCACCACTGGCGGCTGACTCTCCACCGCACTAAATCAGTCCACACCTGCTGGGCTGCCTCTCACGCACTAACTCAGTCACCACCTGGCGGGCTGGCCTCTCACCGCACTAACTCAGTCACCACCTGGCGGGCTGACTCTCACCGCACTACTCAGTCACCACCTGGGCGGGCTGACTCTCACCACACTAACTAGTCACCACCTGCTGGGCTGCCTCTCACCCGCACTAAACTCAGTCACAACCTGGCGGGCTGCCTCTCACCGCATCTTAACTCAGTCACACTGGCGGGCTGACTCTCACCGCCACTACTACTCAGTCACACCTGGCGGGCTTGCCACTCACCGCACTATCTCAGTCACCACTGGCGGGCTGACTCTCACTCGCACTAACTCAGTCACAACATCCTGGGCTGACTCTCACCGCACTAACTCAGTCACCACCTGCTGGGCTGCCTCTCACCTGCACTAACTCCTTTACCCACTTGCTGGGCTGCCTCTCACCGCACTAACTCAGTCACCACCTGCTGGGCTGCCTCTCACCGCACTAACTCAGTCACCACCTGCTGGGCTGCCTCTCACCGCACTAACTCAGTCACCACCTGGCGGGCTGACTATCACCGCACTAACTCAGTCACACCTGGCGGGATGACTTCACCGCACTAACTCAGTCACCACCTGCTGGGCTGAACTCTCACCGCATCTAACTCAGTCACCACCTGTGGGCTGCTCTCACCGCCATAACTCAGTCACCCACCTGCTGGGGCTGACTTCAACGCACTAATCCTTTACCCACCTGCTGGGCTGCCTCTCACCGCACTAACTCCAGTCACCACCTGGCGGGCTGACTCTCACGCCCTAACTCAGTCACACCTGCTGGGCTGCCTCTCACCGCACTATAAAAAAAAATTCTTTACCCCACCTGCTGGGCTTGCCTCTCACGCACTAACTCAGTCACCACCTGGCGGGCTGGACTCTCACCGCACTACTCAAGTCACCACCTGCTGGCTGCCTCTCACCGCACTAAACTCAGTCACCACCTGGCGGGTGCTCTCACCGCACTAACTCAGTCACCACTGGCGGGCATTGCCTCTCACCGCACTAATCAGTCACCACTGGGCTGCCTCTCACCGCACTAACTCTGTCAACCAACTGGCGGGCTGCTCTCACCGCACTAACTCAGTCACCACCTGCTGGGCTGACTCCTTACCGCACTCAACTCAGTCACCCACCTGATGGGTGCCTCACCGCACTAACTCAGTCATCCACCTGCGGGCTGCCTCTCACCGCACTAACTCAGTCACCACCTGGCGGGCTGACTCTCACCGCACTAACCTCAGTACCACCTGCTCCCCCCGATCCCCCCTCCCCCCACCACCTCCCCCCCCCCCCTCCAACCCGCCACTCTACCCTTGTTCTCAGTCCATCCAGTAGTAAACCTGGGGCTGCTCTCACCGCACTAACTCAGTCACCACCGCTGGGCTGCCTCTCACGCACTAATCAGTCCACCTTCTGCAGCCTGTCACCGCACTAACTCAGTCACCACCTGCTGGGCTGCCTCTCACCGCACTAACTCAGTCACCACCTGCTGGGCTGCCTCTCACCGCACTAACTCAGTCACCACCTGCTGGGCTGCCTCTCACCGCACTAACTCAGTCACCCACCCACTTGGGCTCTCACATTACTGAACACTGGAGCCCACAGACGGGAAGGAGCTGAAGCTGCAGGGCCAGCAGGTGGCAGAGTGGACACAGCAGTGCCGAGGCGGGCCTTCCCCCCCGGACCCGGAAGGGAAACACAGGCGCTGGTGAGTGACCAGGTGAACAGAAGACCCTGATGAGGTAATCCCAGGGGACAGCCAAGGACTGCTTCTCCTTCCCCTGGGAATGCAGGACACAACCCACACAGGCTGGCGTCACTTTTACAGCCAGAGGAAACGTTTTTAATTATCCCACCAGAAAGCCGATCAAAGTGCAGGAAACCAAGTCTGTGAGCTGAAGAGCGGCCCGGCCCAGGAGCGGCACTGCCCCGCACTGCTCTCCGGACCCTGCGGCAAAGGCCGCACTTTGCACCTGCGCCGCTGCGGGGCCCGCAGGCGGAAGGAACCGGACACGGCGGCGGCCCCGTCCAGCTACCGGGCAGTGCGCAGCGCTGTGCCGGACACATGAGCCTCAGGCCCTGGGTTTTAAACAGGGAGTCCTTTCACCGCCGGGCACCACATTTGGGCAACAGAGAAAAATGTGCTATCGCCTGTTCCACTTTTTTAAAGTATGTTTTTATTGATTTTTTTAGAGAAAGAAGGGAGGAGAGAGAAACATTGATGTGAGAAACTCCGATGGGTTGCCTCCCATGCTCGCCCCAACAGGCAACCTAGGAATGTGCCCTGACTGGGAACCGAACCAGTGTCCTTCTAGTGCACAGGACAATGTTCAACCAACTGAGCCACACTGGCCACGGCTCCTATTCCGCTTTATCCCACACCACCTGGGCTGTAAAAGACAAAGGCCACGTAAAATCCTGCAAGGGACCACGTGCCACCTTACACAAAATGTGGCTAGAACCCAGTAAAGCCACTGTGGATAGTACACTTCCAGAGATGCTGATTTTTTAGCAAAACAATCTAGCACAGCAGTCCTCTAGCACATCTGCTCTAGCACACCTGTCCTCTGAGCAGGATGTTCTTCATCTGCTGAAGAAATCCACACAAGATTCAATCAGACGTACAAGCAGACTGGACACCACCTCCTCCTCAGTTACATGTAATGAGCACAGTGCAATCAGTCACACGCTTCATCTCCTTTCCTTGTCCACTGTTGTACCTTACGGATGTAACGAAACGACCGTCGTACTTTTGCGAACAGATCTTGAAGGTGTACAACCGAGAGGAAGGAGGGTGCTGGAGATGTTGTCAACCACGTGTCCTGGCAACGCACTGCACCGTGTGCCGGCGGCCGTTCCACGGGGCACACGCACACACATGCACGCGTGCAATGTGGTTGGCGGGCAGAAGGAGTAAATAAAGGTGAGGGATAGGGGTGAGGTGAGGAGGCCCTTAGATTTTGATGGGAGCCTCTTTGAGAAGCTGCCTGAAGACTAATGTGAATGACGGAGGGAGAAAAAAAGGCAGAAACCCTGAAAAGGAACATTCCAGACAGACAGGAGAGCAAAGCAAGGCGCAGGGCAGGAGTGAAGGGTGAGACAGCAGAGGAGGCAGGAGGTGGTGGCAGAGCCGGTCCGCAGGGTGCCGAGGCTCATAGGAGACAGGGCCCCCTCCGCCAGTGGGACCGCCCTGGAAATGGCCTCACAGACACGCCTCCTGGCTCCGCAGCATCTCAGCAAGCAGCACCCATGGACACAAAGGCTAGCAACAGACAGGGTCTGACTGCACGGGACGTGGGCCTCTCCCATTCCCGACCGCGTGCCCGCACACCGCCCTCCTCCCACCGCCTGCTGAACCTTTTCCTCCAACTGTCTCTCACTCCGTTAGCCTCTTCAGAAGCTGTGAAGTCGTGGTTCTCCTGGGCAGATCACCTAGATTTTCCTGACGCTCACTGGAAACAAAGGTCCCTGCCTCACCGGGAACCAGCTCAGGAAGAGCACAGTTCACAGGTCAAACCTGGAACACGCTGGCAGAACCCACCACCCAGTCAGCACAGCCCAGGGCCAATCACCGCTCACGTGTCCGGGGTAAACTAAGGCACAGCAAACAGGAGTTTATAAAACCCCAAAGGTGCCGCCTTCAAAACATTAGAAAAAGAAACCAACATGAGAACCAATCCATGAAATGTGGAGCTCGAATTTATCATTTTTATCTGGAACATTTAAAAAAGAAAAAAGATGCTAAGACTATAAGGGAAAATAAAAACTATGTCCACCTCAAATTCTGCATTGTCATGAGCATGCAGGTCTGCTGAGGAGCAGACGCACGTTGTAAGCCACCACCGTCGGAGGCACCCACGGGCAGGCCTGGCCCCAGTGCCGTCCACTCTCGCACGGCGGCCGTGCTGCACGGAGCCTGCGTGTCCGCAGCCTGCAGGCAGGACAGCTGCAGTGTCCTCCTCGGGCTGAGCGAGTGCTCAGCACACCCAGCACAGGGAGCACCGGTGTCTCCCCTCCCGCTCTGTGGGCAGGAAGGGTGTCAGAAACCAGAGCTTAGAAACGGACACAGAAGGCGCCCTCCTGCCGCTGTCTGCCGAGCCCGGCCATCACGGACCCTGTGAGCACACCACGCGGCAGAGGGAGGACATGACACGGGGACACATGTACCTATCCACGAGCTCCTTCACCCCCTCCTTATCAGGCACCAGGGACTGGTCTTGGTCGTCTGCCAGCGGGGTCCCCGCCTGGCGGTAAATGCAGCGGACCATGTAGCGCACTTCCGACCAGTAGTTCTGCAGCTGCTGCGGCTCCCGGTCCGTCTCTGCCGAGATCTCTCTGTGAGGCAGCACAAGGCAGGGGTCAGGTCAGTCAGCACCATCCTCGCCACCCCCCACGCCACGGCGGCCCTCCGGCCCACACCCACTTCCTTCCCCACTCCGTCCGGCTCTGCCGTCCTGCGGCTGGCTGGCATAGCCCCCGGGGTGCCCTCTGCCAGCCAGTCCCCGAGACTGGGAGACATCAGCCCCCCCGAGAACAGGGATGGGAATGTGACCAGCCCCGCTCCCACCTGCACTGCCCGGGCCATGAGGCAGCTCCCAGCCCGCCCCACCAACCCCGGTCCGCTGGCTGAGCCCCGGCTCCTGTCCCTCCGCTCGGTCCTCAGGCGGGAAGGAGGGCGGGCTTCGCTCACTGGCAACTGGCTCCTTCAGGAGGGCTGGCCTTTGGCAAGAGGCCGTCCTGCCCAGCCCAGCACCCCCGCGGCGCCCCCCTCCTGCGCCCACCGTACCTGCGCTCGCTGCAGGCCTCACAAGCACAGGACGTGTCGGAGGGCAGCGGCTGGGCGCCCAGAGCCAGCCTCCCGCCGCCTGCCTCTGCCGGGGACCCGCCCAGAGGGCCGTGGAGAAGGAAGTCCTGGCCCTGCTTGAGAGAGAACAGCACAGACTCATGTTTAAATGCTCATGCAAAGCTCAGAAAAATGCCTTTTAGAAAACACCCAAACCAAGACACTGAAACTTTCCATCGAATGTGACAGGCCTTTTCCTCTCTGGCACCAAGGGCAGAGGCACCAGGCAGACCCCTGAAGGAAGCAGTCAATGGGGAAGACGCTGGCCTCCTCCTGTCTCCCCGCCATCTGCTCCCCCCAGGGGCTGGGGCACTCCTGAGCCGGTGGAACAGCTCTCCTGTCCTGCCCGCCTGGCTCCAGTGCTCAGAGCCACACGCGGGGCTCTCCCCGCTGCCGGCGAGTTTAACCAGAGCCCCCTCCTCCTGGCTCCTGCGGCGAGGCCCTCTCCAAGCCACAGCCAGAGTGACTCCAATGTGGGCCAGCAGGAGCTAGCTCCCGGGGAACCTCCCCTGGAAACAGACCACCCTCCTGGCCACGGTCCTCCCGGTCCCGCAGACTCCGCTCCGACCCCCGCACTCACAGCATGGCCTGGAGCGCTGAGCCCTCCGCTCTGAAGACCGCTCTCTCCCTGCCACCCTCAGCGGAAGGCCGGGGAGCAGGCTGAGCAGCCATCAGCCAGCCCTTCAGCCCCACCCCCACCCCCCTGCTCTGTGAAGTGGCCCTGGGACTGCTCCTTGGCCAGCGGCACCATGTCCAGCCTTGTCAGCAGAGGGCACTGGACGGGCACTGCGGGGCAGGTCTCCCCTGGTTCCCTGCTTTTCATCAGCTTGCTCCGGCCACCCAGGGGTAGGAGGGGTCCCCAGCGAGCCCACCAGCCGGGCCTGCAGTTCCTCAGCAGCCACTCCGCTGCCCAGGATCCTAACCACACCTTCTCCCTCCCCATGCTCAAGAGGCTGCTCCCTGGTCCCACCATGGCCCTTCCAAGTTCCTTTCACAGATCCGGGCAGCGGACTCTGTGAACGTGTCCCTGCCCACAGGAGTGGTGCGGGGACCTCCGTCACCTTTCCTGACCTGCTCTCCCGCAGGACTGGCCCGGAGCAGCAACCAAGAACCAGGACAGTGCCAGCTCCTGCTGACAGGGGCGGCTAAGTAAGGCCGTATCAACAGGGCCCAAGACGACCAGTAAGTCCTTAGTGTGCACTCAGCTGAGACAGATTTTAGCTGCAGGTGCTGTATTTGGTCCAAGTCCAACGCAGTTTAAAAGAATACTTATAATACCCTAACTCCGTGGTCGGCAAACTGCGGCTCGCAAGCCACATGCGGCTCTTTGGCCCCCTGAGTGTGGCTCTTCCACAAAACACCACGGTCTGGGCGAGTCTATTTTGAAGAAGTGGCGTTAGAAGAAGTGTAAGTTTAAAAAATTTGGCTCTCAAAAGAAGTTTCAATCGTTGTGCTGTTGGTATTTGGCTCTGTTGACTAATGAGTTTGCCCACCACTGCCCTAGTTGATTTGGCTCAGTGGATAGAGCATCGGCCTGCGGACCAAAGGGTCCCGGGTTCAATTCCAGCCAGGGGCACATGCCTGGGTTGCCAGCTCGATCCCCAGTAGACGGCGTGCAGGAGTCAGGTCAATGATTCTCTCTCATCATTGATGTTTCTGTCTCTTTCTCCCTCTCCCTTTCTTTCTGACATCAATAAAGAAATATATATATATATATATATATATATATATATACACACACACACACATATACATATATATGTGTATATATATATATATATATTTTTTTTTTTTTTTTTTTTTTTTTTTTAAGAATACAACAAAACCTGCCACTCAACAATGTAAAATGCATGAGGTCCAGCATCCAATGACAAACATAAGTAGCAGGAAAATATGACACCTAACCAGGAGGGGAAACAAATCAATAGAAATAGACCCCAAATAATTGATGCGATGCTACGAACGGACCAGGATCTGAAACTGGAGATGACAGATAAACTCCATGTGTTCAAGAAAGCAGAGGGGGAAGCATAGACCCAAGGAAAGTGAAGGTGCAAAACACAAGCAAACAGAACTTCTAGAGATGAAAAATGTCCTAAAAGATCAAATGACCACTCTGGTCATCCATCTCAGTCCAGGGGATGGAGCTCCTGGTTGCTGAAGCAGCCACCAGTCAATCAACAAGTTTCTCCTGAGCGCCTCCAGTGAGTGGGGCCCTGCTCGAGGTGCTGGGGACTTGGCCGCCAACAAACATCCTGGCCTCTTGGAGCTGATGTGCTGGTGGGTGAAAGTGTATTAGTTTCCTGCTGCTGCTGTAACAAATTACCACAGTCAGTAGCTTAAATAGAATAACACAAGTGTATTGTCTTACCAAAAACAACAATAAAAAGCACACACCTTAAAAGAAAAAATCTCTTAGACTTTAAGAGATTAAACATAGTCAAGTATCAATAAACCTGAAGACAGCCGAAACCGGTTTGGCTCAGTGGATAGAGCCTCAGCCTGCGGACTGAAGGGTCCCGGGTTTGATTCCAGTCAAGGGCATGTACCTTGGTTGCGGGCACATCCCCAGTACAGGGTGTGCAAGAGGCAGCTGATCGGTGATTCTCTCTCATCAATGTTTCTAACTCCCTATCCCTCTCTCTTCCTCTGTAAAAAAAAAAATAAAAAAATAAAAAAAATATATATATATATATATTTAAATAAATAAAAATAAACCTGAAGACAAGTAATAGAAATAATCTAAAATGAAGCACAGCAAGAATCAAGACTAAAACACTGAGCAAAGCATTTGGAAGAAAATTAAGATGTCTAGTTCACAGGCCAGGGTGTCCCACATAAAAAGGGGATAAATGAACTAGACAAAACACCAGAAAGGATGCAGCCGATGTGGACACCACCACTAGCCAATTTGATTTAACTAAAATTCATAGCACAATCTTTCCAACAAGGAAACACAAATTCTTTAATGAAACATCAACCAAGGTTAGCCATAAAACAAATGTCAACAATTTTTAATAATTAAATCACATGGATATAACAGAATTGAGCTAATAATAACAAAAGGAGGGCCAAAGGTACAAACTCCTAGCTATGAAGTGAATGAGTCATGGGAGTAACGAACAGCATGGAGACTACAGTTGACAGTGCTGTGTTTGTGTCTGAAAGTTGCTAAGAGAATAGATCGTTGGAGTAATTGCTGTATGGTGATGGATGCTAAGGTCACAATCATTCTGTAATATACACAAGTATCAAGTTATTACGTTGTACACCTGAAGCTAATGTATGTTGAACATTAAGTGTACTTTAAGAAAAAAGAAGATAATCTGGCAGGGACACGCTCCCAGGAACAAGTTGGAATTACAACAGAAAAACTTCCTGAGTAATCAACGGGAAACTCGCAGGAGAGAGCCCTGATACTCGAGGACCGAAGATGGAGCCCGCATTAAACTGGTAGGAGGGGCGGAGGCGCGAAAGGGCTGGCCGGGCACCCACAGGTGTCCACTGAAGTCCCAGAGATGTCTCAGCTGTGGGGGAGGGGTGCCACGGGGAACTCTGGGATCTAATCCCCAAGCTGGGCCCCCCGCAGAGAGCACCAAACTGAGGAGGATACCCCATAACATCTCGCTGTGAAAAGCAGTGGGGTGCTGTCTGCCAGGGAGTGGCAGCTGAAAGTTGGGGCACCCTCTTAAAGGGCCAACACACAAAACTTCCCTGTGGAGCCACCCACCTTGTGCCCTGGCAGAGGGAGGGTGAAGAGGATTGGAGCTGTGAGAGTAGAACCCAGGATTGGGGACTCGGGGGATAGAGCTCAGAAGGCAGACACCCAAGTTTCTTGGGCTGAGCCATTCCCTCATGCAGGGAGGACATCTTTCCCACAAGAGACATCTGCCTTGCCTGGGGGAAGAGTCGACACACCCTATTGAAAAACACCTTGCCCTGAGGCCACTAAGGAGATTAAAAGTAACAATTACCCTCCAGGCAGAAGCAACTGCCCCATCCTATTGAAAAAACTCTCCCCACATCTGAGGGCGATTGCCTGGGGGTAGTTCAAGTTGGAATCCTATCAGTCTGAGGCAGAGGCGGTCTCTAGAGGCTTTGAGTCTATGCCTGATCCAATTGGTCAGAAACAGCCTTTACCATTGTCCTGCACTTGAGACTGAGAGGTGTAGAGGATCCACCTAATATATAGTCACAAACTCAAACAGAAAGCCAAAATGAGGAGACAAAAAAAAAAAAAAAAAAAAAAAAAAAAACACATGAAAGAACTAGAGAATTCTCCAGAAGGAGAGATAAATGAAGCAGGGATAAGAAATTTATCTGAATCAGAGTTCAGAGTAATGATGGTAAAAATGCTCAATAGCATGAAAAAAGATATAGTAACTATGAAAAAAGAACAGTCTGAGATAAAGAATGACGTAAGACAAAAAACACATTGGAAAGAATACACTGATCAGAGGAAGCTGAGGATCAAATCAGTGAATGAGAAGACAGTTGAAAATATCACTCAGTCAGAGAACCAAAGAGAAAAAACAATTAAGAAATAGGACGACAGCTTAAGGGAGCTGTGGGACAATGTGAAACGTAAGAATATTAGAGCAGCAGATATGCCAGAAGAGGCAGGTGGAGAATGGCATAGAGACGGTGTTTGAAGAAATATGGCATAAAATGGCCCTAACCTGGTAACGGAAAAAGTCACAAATTTAGGAGGCACAGAGAACCCCAAGCAAGAACCCAACGAGACCTACGCCCAGACACATCATAATTAAAATGTCAAAAATTAAAGACAAAGAGAGACTCTTAAAGACAGCATGAGTGAGCAAACTGTTACCTACAAAGGAGTTCCCATAAGGCTGACACCTGATTCCTCATCAGAACTCGACAGGCCAGAAGGGAATGGCATGAATTACTCACGGTAATGGAAAGCAAGGATCTGAGGCGAAGATTACTATATCCAGTAAGGCTATCATTCAAATAGATAGTTAAATAAAGAGCTTCCCAGACAAATACATCACTACCAAGCCAGCATTATAAAAAATGCCAAAAGGATTGCTGTAATGAGAAGAAAACAGATAGAGAAACCTAGCCATACAGAATTAAAATGGCAATAAGTAAGTACCTATCAATAATAACCCTAAATGTAAACAGACTAAATGCACCCATCAAAAGCCATAGGGTAGCTGAATGGATACAAAAACATAACCCAACTATAAACTGTCTTCAAGAGACCCACCTCAAAACAAAAGACACACACAGGATGAGAGGGAATGGGGGGGGGGAAATCTCCATGCAAATGGAAAAGAAAAAAAAAAGCTGGATTAGCAATATTTATATCTAACAAAATAGACTTTAAAATGAAGGACATCACAAGAGACAGCAAAAGTCACTACATAATATTAAAGGGATCAATCCAATCAGAAGATATAATCCTAGTAAATCTATATGCACCCAACATAGGAACACCTAAATATATTTTTTTAAAAACTTGACAACAATAGTGATATTAGGGACTTTAACACCCCTCTGACTTCACTGGGGAAGTCTTCCAGACAAAAACTTAACAAGGAAACAGAGACTCTAAAGAATACACTGCAGCAGGTGGATTTAATTGGCATTTTTTAGAACATGTCACCCCAACACAGCAGAATATACATTCTTCTCAAGTGCACGTGGATCATTCACAAAGACACAAAACAAGTCTCCACAAGTCCAAGAATACTGAAATCATATCAAGCCTCTTCTTAGATTACAGTGGAATGAAATTAGAAATCAACTACAGTAAAAACACCCCAAATCATTCAAACACATGGAGGATAAATAACATGTTATTAAACAATGAATGGGTTACCAAGGAGATCAAAAAGAAACCAAAAACTTCCTGGAAACAAATGAAAATGAACACATAAAAACCCAAAATCTTTGGGACAGAGCAAAAGCAGTCCTAAGAGGGAAGTTCATAGCACTAAGGCATACCTCAAAAAACAAGAAATATTAATAATAAACTAACACTACAACTTAAAGAACTAGAAAGAGAACAACGAGAAAAGCCCAGAGTAAGTAGAAGGAAGGAAATAATAAAGATTAGAGCCTTAGGGGGAAGAAAGGAATATTGGGGAATGGCTAAGGTTATAGGATATATTGATCATGCTCTGTTAACCATGATTGCCTTGTGTAATAAATCAGAGAATATATACATAAATATATGAATAAACATATACATGTAATAAATATATGAAATCAATGGCACTGAGCTGGTCCTAAAAAAAAAAAAAAAAAAAAAAAAAAAAAAAAAAAAAAAAAAAAAAAAAAAAGGGCTGCTTCTTTGAAAGGATAAACCAAAGTAATAAACCATTAGCCAGACTCATCAAGAAACAAAAAGAGCCGGGACCGGTGTGGCTCAGTGGACAGAGCGTCGGCCTGCGGACTGAGAGGTCCCGGGTTCGATTCCGGACAGGGGAATGTGCCTTGGTTGCGGGCACATCCCTGGTGGGGGGTGTGCAGGAGGGGGCTGATCGATGGTTCTCTCTCTTCCTCTCTGTGAAAAATCAATGAAATATATATTTTTTTAAATTAAAAAAAAATAATATTGCTATATATTCAACATCATTATAAACAACAAAAACAAAAAAAGAGATTAACATTTGCAACAACATGGATGGAACTGGAGAACATTATGCTAAGCAAAATAAGCCATCAGAGAAAGATAAATATTACATGGTCTCACTCATATGTGGGATATAATGATCAACATAATTTTGAGGAACAAGAATAGATTTATTTAGAGACAAATGGTAAGGGGTGGGGGGGTTAAAAGCAACGAAAGGACTTGTATGCATTCATATTAGCATAACTAATGGACACAGACACAAGGGTAGTGGGGGCCTGCCCAGGGTGGGAATGGCTGGTGCGGGGGATGAATTGGGGGAAAAAGAGACATATGTAAAACTTTAGACAATAAAAAGAGAAAAAAAGAAACAAAGAAAGAGGACCCAAGTAAATAAAATCAGAAACAAAAGTGGAGAAGTAACCACTGACACCATAGAAATACAAAGGATTCTAAGAAAATACTATGAACAAGCTATATGCCAAAAGCTGGACAACGCTGATGAAGTAGACAGATTCCTAAAAAATACATAATCTCCCAAAACTAAATCAGGAAGAATAAAAAAACCTGAATAGGCCAATAACAACTGATGAAACAGAAGCAATAATAATAATAATAATAATAATAATAAAACTCTCACCAAACAAAAGCCCAGGTCCAGACGGCTTTACAGGCGAGTTTTACCAAACATTCAAAGAAGACCTAACACCTATCCTCCTCAAACTATTTCAGAAAATCCAAGAGGAAGGAACACTTTCAAACTCTTTTTATGAGGTCAGCATTATTCTAAAACCAGATAAAGACACTACAAAGAAAGAGAATTACAGGCTAATATCCCTGATAAACATAGATGCTAAAATCCTCATCAAATATTAGCAAATTGCATCCAGCAATATATTAAAAAGATCATACACCATGATCAAGGGGATTTATTCCAAGGGTGCAAGGCTGGCACAATATTCGCAAATCAATAATTGTGATACATCACCTAAACAAATTCAGACAAAAAAAAAATCACATGACGATATCAATAGATGCAGGGGGGGGGGAAACATTCGACAAGAGAAACCAAGATGGTGACATAGATAAACACCTAAATTGCTGCCTCACACAACAATTTCAAAACTACAGACATCATCCAGGACCACAGGAAGGCTGGCTGAGTGGGAATTCTATAACTACCCTGTTTCCCCAAAATAAGACAGTGTCTCACATTAATTTTTGCTCCCAAAGATGCGCTACGTCTTAATTTCAGGGGATGTCTTATTTTTCCATGAAGAAGAATATGGTACATATTTATTGTTAAATGAAAATAAAGGAAATTTATTACCTGTATATGGTACAGTAGTACGGTAGCTGTCAAGACAAACTGTGAATCCTACAGTATCAAGAATTTACTCATTTATTCAATGACAATCATGTCAACATCTTCTGGAACATCATCATAACAATCCAATTCCTGAATTTCCTGGTGAATTTCTTGTGACTCCATTTCTTTCAGAATCGGTGGACCAAATCTCTCATGTTTAGCAATAGCACTGTCTTTAAATGAGTATTCTTGTCAAGGTAGCCTGCTCACAGTGCATCTGCAATGCAACTGTCAGTGATTTTCTCCCATGAATTCTTCACCCAAGTCACAACTTCTTGCAGTTTAGGTTTCACAAAGTTTCTGAGACAGAGCCTAGGGGGGCCTTATTTTCGGGGGATGCCTTATATTTCACTCAGAAGGAAACCTGTATGTAGGTCTTATTTTCGGAGGATGTCTTATTTTTGGGAAAACACGGTAGAAGGAAAGAGAAAAGCAAACTGAGACTCAGAGGAGCTGCAGAAAGCAAAGGTACTGAGGTGCACGCGGAGAGGGCAGGCAACTGAGCATGTAGCTAGCTTTCTCAAGCGGGAGGGAGACAAAAGCTCCCGACTGCACTGAACTCCAGTTCCAGGCGAGACTCTGGGGACCCAGACTCATTCGGGGAGAAACTGGATTGTCTGGCAGCGGACGGAATTCGAGGGCAGCTTTCTCTCAGAGGTGCTTAAGCGATTATCATGGGACACTGGGACACAGGTGCCTATTAGGGCAGGGCTGGCAGGAAACCAATGCTGTCTGCTCCGCCCTGAGACTCCACCCCATTCAAGCTGAGCACAGAGCCTTTTCCAAGTCCTATCTCATAAGGGTGTCTCAAGCACAGAAGTTCTCCCAGCTTAGAAATAGCTGATCCTCACAGCCACTTGGCCTGGAGGCAAATTCCTCCCAGTGAGACCAACAACAATCAAGGCTTAGCTACCACAAGACTATGCACACAGCCCACAAAGGAGTGCACCAAAAGCGTCCATCTCAGGTAACTGGGGAGGCTGAGCTACTGGGCCCTATAGGACACCTAGCACACAAAGCCAATCTATCAACTCAGGGAAGCAGCCAAAATGCAGAGACAAAGAAACAGGTCACAAATGAAAGAAATGGAGGAAATCAAACAACTGGATATAGAGTTCAAAACCATGGTTATAAGGTTTTTCAAAAATGTTCTAGAAAAAAATTGATAAATTTAACAAGACCCTAAAGGATATGAAAAAGGACCAACTAGAAATTAAGCATACACTGACTGAAATAAAAAATGTTATACAGAGATCTAATAGCAGACTAGAGGATTGCAAGAATCAAGTTAAAGATTTG
Source organism: Nyctalus aviator (assembly GCA_036971965.1). Taxonomy (NCBI): domain Eukaryota; kingdom Metazoa; phylum Chordata; class Mammalia; order Chiroptera; family Vespertilionidae; genus Nyctalus; species Nyctalus aviator. Next base: position 205,773,945 of record CM072922.1, read on the forward strand.
AAACAAGAAGAAGTAAAAAACACCCAACCGGAAAAGCAAAAAGAAAAAAGAATCCAAAAATATGAAGATAGTGAAACGAGCTTCTGGGAAAACCTCAAGCATACCAACATCTGAATTATAGGGGTGCCAGAAGAAGAGAGAGCACAAGCTACTGAAAACCTATTTGAAGAAATAATGACAGAAAACTTCCCCAACCTAGTAAAAGAAATAGACTTACAAGTCCAGGAAGCACAGAGAACCCCAAACAAAAGGAAGATACATAATAATTAAAATGCCAAGAGCAAAAGACAAAGAGAGAATATTAATAGCAGCAAGAGAAAAACAGTTAGTTACCTACAAGGGAGCAGCCATATGACTGTCAGCTGATTTCTCAACAGAAACTATGCAGGCCAGATGGGAGTGGCAAGAAATATTCAAAGTGATGAACAGCAAGAACCTATAAACAAGATTACTCTACCCAGCAAAGCTCTCATTTGGAACTGAAGGGCAGATAAAGAGCTTCACAGATAAGAAAAAGCTAAAGGAGTTCATCACCACCAAACCAGTATTATATAAAATGCTGAAAGGTATTCTTTAAGAAGAGGAAGAAGAAAAAGGTAAAGATAAAAATTATGAACAACAGCCAAGACCGGTTTGGCTCAATGGATAGAGCGTCGGCTTGGGGACTGAAGGGTCCCGGGTTCGATTCCGGTCAAGGGCATGTACCTTGGTTGCGGGCATATCCCCAGTAGGGGGTGTGCAAGAGGCAGCTGATCGATGACTCTCTCTCATCGATGTTTCTAACTCTCTATCTCTCTCCCTTCCTCTCTGTACAAAATCAATAAAAATATATTTTTTAAAAAAATTATGAACAACAAATACATATCTATCAACAAGTGAATCTAAAAATCAAGTGAATAAAAAAAAATCTGAGGAACAGAATAAACTGGTGAATATAATAGAATCAGGGGCATAGAAAGGGAGGGTGACTGACAATTCTCAGGGGGAAACAGGTGTGGGGGTACAGGAGGAGACTGGACAAAAATCATACACCTATGGATGAGGACAGTGTGGGGGGAGGGGTAGTTTAAGGGCAAAGGGTGGGGTGGGAATAGGGTGGAGGGGGCTATGGGGAGAAAAATATGAACAATTGTAATATTCTGGACAATATTTTAAAAATTAAATTTTAAAAACTACAACATTCAACAAAATCCAACACCCATTTTGGATAAAAATTCTCAGCAAAGTGTGAATAAAGGGAGCATATCTCAACATGATAAAGGCCATATATGACAAACCTACAGCCAACATCATACTCAATAGGCAAAAACTAAAACCATTTCCCCTAAGAATAGGAACAAGATAGGGATGCCCACTCTCACCACTCCTGTCAGACATAGTACTGGAAATGCTAGCCATAGCAATCAGACAGGAAGAAGAAATAAAAAGCATACAAATTAAAAAAAGAAGAAGTAAAATTGTCATTATTCACAGATAACATAATATTGTATGTAGAAAATACCAAAGACTCCATTAAAAAACTACTAGACTTAATAAATGAATTCAGCAATGTAGCAGGATACAAAATTAACCATCAGAAATATATTGCTTTTTTATACACCAATAATAAACTCACAGAAAGAGAAACTAAATAATAATAATAATAATAATAACTCCATTTACTATTGCAACAAAAAAATTAAGATACCTAGGAATAAACTTAACTAAGGAAGTAAATGACCTGTACTTGAAAAACTACAGGACACTGAAAACAGAGACAGAGGAAGACACAAACAAATGGAAGAATATACCATGTTCAAGGACTGGTAGAATAAACATCATCACAATGTCCATACTACCCAAAACAATCTATAGATTCAATGCAATCCCCATTAAGATACCAATGGAATATTTCACAAACCTAGAATAAACTCTCCAAAAATTCATCTGGAATATAAAAAGACCCCGAATAGCTGCAGCAATCCTGAGGAAAAACAAAGCTTTAGGGATCACAATACCAGATATCAAGCTGTATTACAAAACCACTGTTCTCAAAACTGCCTGGTACTGGCACAACAACAGACATATAGACCAGTGGAACGAAACAGAGAACCCAGAGACCGACCCAAGCCATGATGCTGTTATTATTTGACAAAGGAGGCAAGTGCATAAATACAATGGAGTCAAGACAGTCTCTTCAATAAATGTTGTTGGGAAAATTGGACAGACAGATGCAAAAAATGAAACTGGACTACCAACTTACATCATACACAAAAATAAATTCAAAATGGATACAGGACTTAAATGTAAAATGGTAAATCATAAAATTCTTATAAGAATCCATAGGCAGCAAAATATCCAACATATGTCATAGCAATATCTTTACAGATACAGCTCCTAGGGCAAGGCAAACTAAGGAAAAAATAAACAAACAGGACTACATTAAAATAAAAAGCTTCTGCACAGCAAAAGAAACCACCAACAAAACCACAAGAAAGCCCACTGCATGGGAGAACACATTTGCCAATGTTATCTCCGATAAGTGTTTAATCTTCAAAATTTACCGGGAAGAACTCATACAACTTAACAAAAGGAAGATAATCCAATAAAAAAATAGGCAAAGGACCTAAGTAGATACTTTTTGAAAGAGGACATACTGAAAACTAAGAGACATTTGAAAACCATGCTCAAAGTCACTAATCATCCGAGAGATGTAAATCAAAACAACAATGAGGTACCATCTCACACCTGTCAGAATGGCTACCATCAACACATCAACTAACGATAAGTACTGGCAAGGACGTGGAGAAAAAGGAAGCCCCGTGCACTGCTGTGGGAATGCAGGCTGGTGCAGCCGCTGTGGAGAACAGTGTGGAGTTTCCTCAAAAAGTTAAAAATGGAACTCCCGTTTGACCCAGTGATCCCACTTCTAGGACTATATCCCAAGAAAATAGAAGGACCAATCAGAAAGGACATATGTACCCCTATGTCCATAGCAGCACAATTTACAATATAGCTGAGATCTTGGAACAGCCTAAGTGCCCATCAGCAGATGAGTGGATTTAAAAAATGTGGTACATCTACATCTACACAATGGAATACTACTAGACGTACCAGTTAATAATGTGGATTTTATAATAAAAGAAAACACGATAATTTCAAGAGAAACATCAAAAGTGCTTTATCAAAGTAATGTCCATCACTAGCTACACATTTCCCCCATCTTTCAGAGAATTTGTGGGTAGCATCCCAATAGAACTTTTCTTATTTTGAGGCAAACCATTCAGAGACCCAATTTTCCACTGCTTTGTATGTTTTGAAGTGTTGCTCAGAAAGTGTGTGTGCCATCGATGGGAACAAGTGGTCATCTGAAGGAGCAAGGGCTGGTGAATACAGCGGGTGGGTTAATACTTCCCAGGCAAGATCTTTCAACGTGTCTTTAACGTGTGTGATGGTGTGTCATCATGAAGCAAAATTACTTTGCGGTGTCTTCTGGCCCATTCTGGTCATTTCACAATCAAAGTGTGGTTCAAACTGATTATTTGTTACCGGTAGTGTTCAGTATTAATGGTTTTACCTGGGTTTAGCTCATAATATACCACACCTTCCTGATCCCACCAAACGCAGAGCACTGTCTTCTTTCCGAAGCAATTTGGCCTGGCAGTCCATGTTGATGGTTGACCTGGATCAACCCATGATTGTGTGCATTTGGGATTCTCAACATAAATCCACTTTTCATCGCCAGTCACAGTTCAATGTAAAAAAGACTTCCTTTTGTGCCATTGAACATTTTATTGATGACTTTTCGGTTTTCCATTTGTCTTTCGTTCAGTTGATGTGGCACCCATTTTCCTTCCTTTAAAATCTTTCCCATTGCTTATAAACGATCAGAAATTGTTTGCTGAGCAATGTTTAATCTTTCTGCAAGTTGTTTTTGAGTTTGACACGCATCTTCATTCAATGCTTGTAATTGTTGGTCTTCAAACTTTTTTGGTTGACCTGAATGTTCTTTGTCTTTCACATCGAAATCATTACTTTTAAAGCGTTTAAACCAGCAGTCACAAGGATCTTGAGATGGATCATGCTCACCATAGGCTTCCCAAGTTCGATAACTTTTTCTTCAAAATAATGAATTAAAACTTCCCACAAATGCTCTTTTTTTGGCATAAAATTCAACACTTAAAAAAATTTTTTTAAATATTTTTATTGCATATAAACATAACCAATGAATACAAGACATGGGGGGTGGGGGGCAGGTAAAGGCATATGCGGGGGGGGGGGGGAGACTAGGGGGAGCATATGTGCTACTATTTGTAATGCTTCAAACAATAAATAAATAAATAAATAAATAAATAAGTGTGTGTGTATATATGTTTTACTGATTTTTTTTTACAGAGAGGAAGGGAGAGGGATAGAGTTAGAAACATCATCTATGAGAGAGAAACATCGATCAGCTGCCCCCTGCATACCTCCTTCTAGGGATGTGCCTGCATCCAAGGTAGATGCCCTTGACTGGAATCAAACCCAGGACCTTTCAGTCCACAGGCCGACGCTCTATCTACTGAGCCAAACCGGTTTCGGCAAAATTCGACATTTTTAAGTGTAAAAATATCTATGATGTTAACACTTTCAGCAAATTTGGCATATGAAGTTTTGAAGCTTGCTGTCAATACATCAAAATAGCATACATATCAAATCGCATATATATCAACACATGTGCAACTCCATCTATTAAAAAAAATCCCATTATTAACTGGCACACCTAGTACACTGCTGCAAAAAAGAAGGAACTCTTCCCATTGGCAGCAGCACGGATGGTCCTGGAGAGCATTATGCTAAGCGAAATAAGCCAGTCAGAGAAAGATAAATATGACCTCACTCATGTAAGGAATATAATGAATAATATAAACTGATGATCAGAAATAGAGCCAAAGAAAAAAAAATCTTAGAATATAATAGAAGTAATCCTGTTATTTGCAGATTTTTTTTTGTTTGTTTAAATATATTTTATTGATTTTTTTTACAGAGAGGAAGGGAAAGGGATAGAGAGCTAGAAACGTCGATGAGAGAGAAACATCGACCAGCTGCCTCCTGCACACCCCCCACCGGGGATGTGCCCGCAACCAATGTACATGCCCCTAACCGGAATGGAACCTGGGACCCCCCAGTCCGCAGACCGACGCTCTACCGCTGAGCCAAACAGGTTTCGGCATGTTATTTGCAGATTTTTAATATTTATAAAATATTAAACTTTTGTAATATTATACTGTTAGTACAGTTTTAGTAATATATTTAAAATATTAATGTTTATTGCATGTAACACTATATTTAAAGCCGTTTTTCTTGAAATATTCATGTTTACTGCATGTAAATGCTCATTATTTTGTATCTACAATTTGGTAATAGATTTATTTTGTATATTGTAAAAGAAATGAAAAATAAAGGTGAAAAGAAAAAAGAAGATACCTGAAAAATACTCCAAAATATTTAGAGGTTAAAAACAAATAAAATAAAAAACACTTCTAAATAATCTATGGGTCAAGGTCACAGTTCAATTCCCAGACAGGACAGATGCCTGGGTTGTAGACTCGATCCATTGGGAGGCATGCAGGAGGCAGCCAATCAGTGATTCTCTCTCGCCCAGACTGTGTGGCTCAGTGGTTGAGCGTTGACCTATGAACCAGGAAGTCATGGTTTGATTCCCGATTCCGATCAGGGCACATGCCCGGGGCTGTAGGCTCAATCCCCAGTAGGGGGTGCGAAGGAGATAGCTGATTAATGACTCTCTTTCATCACTGAAGTTTCTCTTTCTCTCTTCCTCTCCCTTCCTCTCTGAAATCAATAAAAATGTATGTTTTTAAAAAGCCAGGGGTCAAAGAAAAATCATAAGGGAAATAATAAAATGTTTTGAGCAGAATGAAAGACAACATATCAAAAATTTGGGAATGCAACTACAATAATACTTAGAATTTTATAAAATTAAACATGTGTGACAGAAAAGGTCTCAAATCACTAACATAAACTTCTATCTTAAGAAGCCAAAAGAATAACAAATTAAATATAAAGTAGAAAGACAGCCGAAACCGGTTTGGCTCAGCGGTGGAGCATTGGTCTGCGGACTGAAAGGTCCCAGGTTCGATTCCGGTCAGGGGCATGTGCATTGGTTGTGGGCATGTCCCCAGTGGGGGGTGTGCAGGAGGCGGCTGGTCGATGTTTCTCTCTCATCGATGTTTCTAGCTCTCTATCCCTCTCCCTTCTCTGTGAAAAATCAATAAAATATATTTTAAAATAAATAAATATATATATATATATATATATATGTATATATATATAGAAAGACAGAAATAATAAACTTAAGAGCAAAGATTAATGGAATAGAAAATAGTAAATCAATTCAACCGAAATGTGTTGCTTTTTAAAGAGGAATAAATGATAAACCTCTAAGCAGGCTGTGAGGGGGGAAAAGAGAGCTAAAACTCAACCAAGCCGGGACTGGTTTGGCTCAATGGATAGAGCGTCGGCTTGGGGACTGAAGGACCCGGGTTCGATTCTGGTCAAGGGCATGTACCTTGGTTGCGGGCATATCCCCAGTAGGGGGTGTGCAAGAGGCAGCTGATCGATGACTCTCTCTCATCGATGTTTCTAGCTCTCTATCTCTCTCCCTTCCTCTCTGTACAAAATCAATAAAATATAAAAAAAAAAAAACTCAACCAAAATATCAGGAATGGAAGAAGTGGGGGCAGTGTGCAATCACTACCGATCCCATAAACTGAAAGAGATAAACTTTATAAAATAAATTGAACTCCTAGTTCAAAACTGTCCCAATAAAGCAACTCTGGCTGAAGACAGCATCACCAGGAAACTCTACCAAACATTTAAGTAGAAGTAACAGGAATGCTACACAAACTTTCCAAAGAAAACCCAGGAGAGAATGCTTCCTTGTTCATTCTCTGAGGTAACACTCTGACAACAAAACCACACAGAGATATTGGGTGACAAGAAACCTACAGACTAAGATGTCCTGGGAACATAAGACGCAATAATCCTTAAAATGTTAGTAAATCCAACAGAGCAACCTACAGAAAGGATAACACATACATCACAACCAACTCTGGATTATCCCAGGAACGCAGTGTTCTTCAACATTTAAAAACTACCATAACTAGCCCTGACCGGTTTGGCTCAATGGATAGAGCATTGGCCTGCACAGTGAGAGGTCCCAGGCTCAATTCTGGTCAAGGGCATGTACCTTGGTTGCTGTCACATCCCCAGTGTGTGGGGTAGGGGGGGGTTGTAGAAGGCAACTGATCAATGTTTATCTCTCATTGATGTTTCTAACTCTATCCTTCTCCGTTCTTCTCTGCAAAAAAGCAATAAAATATATTTTTAAAAATAAAAATAAAATAAACCACCATAACTAATTTTAACAAAAACACCTCCATGATCATTTCAATAGATGTAGAAAAAGTTTTACAAAATGAAATACCCATTCATGATAAGACTCAGCAAACTAAAATCAAAAGTATACTTCCTTCAACCTGATCTACAAAAACCTACACCTAATATCATACTTAGCAATAAAAGACTAAGTGCTTTTCCCCTAAGGCTGGGAACAGGAAAGAATGTCTGCTCACACCACTTCTATTCAACTTCATACTAGAGGTCCTAACGCATGTAACATGGCAAGAAAAAGCGAAGACATACAGATTGGAAAGGAAGAAACACATCACTAACAGATGACATGATCATCTACGTAGACAATCCTAAGGAATCTACCAATAGACCACTAAAATAAATGGGATTTCATAGGATATAAATGCAATATACAAAAAAAGCAGTTGCATTTCTATATACTAGCAATAAGCAATTGGATATTTTAAAATTCTAGAAGCATAATTTAAAATAGCAAGAAAGCCGAAACCGGTTTGGCTCAGCGGTAGAGCGTCGGTCTGCGGACTGAAAGGTCCCAGGTTTGATTCCGGTCAAGGGCATGTACATTGGTTGCGGGCACATCCCCGGTAGGGGGTGTGCAAGAGACAGCTGGTCGGTGTTTCTCTCTCATCGACGTTTCTAGCGCTCTCTCTCCTTTCCTCTCTGTAAGAAAAATCAATAAAATATATTTAAATAAATAAATAGCAAGAAAAATATGAAATACTTTGAAAAGTTTTCAATACACTATATGCAAAGCCTATAGTTTTAAGACTAGAAAACTAAGAAAACTAAGAATAAACATAAAAGACCTAACTTAATGAAGGTTCATACCATTCATGGATTGGAAGACTCAATGTTAAGGTGTCAATGTTCCCCAAACCGGTCTATATCTCAGCACAGTGCCCGTTAAACTGTCAGCAGGTATTTCTGCAGAAACTAACAAGACAATTCTAAACTTTTTATGGAAACGCAAAGGACCTAGAACAGCCACACACTTTTAAAAATAACAAAGCTGGGACCACTACTACCAGATTCATACCTTAGCTTCTCGAATCAAGATGGCATGGTCCTGGCAAAGGACCACATCTATGCAAAGTGGAACTCAGAGTCCAGAAGCAGGCCCACTCATGTGGCATCAACTGTTTTCTTATAAAAATGCCGAGGTAATTCAACAAGGAAAAACAGTATTTTCAACCAACAGTTCTGGAACAACTAGACATCCACATACAAAAAGGATGAACTGCAACTCTTTACAAAAGACACAAAAGTCACTCAAAATGGGTCACAGATCAAATGTATAAGCTCAAACCATAAAACATCTAGAAAAAAACACAGACCAAAAGTTCTTTAAACATTAGGCAGCCAAGACTTCTCCCGTAGAACACAATAGCCCAAACCACTTCAAAGTTGACACCTTGGACTTGGCCAAAATGTGAAGCTTTTGCTCTTCATAAAAGAGTGTTATATAACGCAAAGGCAAGACACGCACTGGGAGGAAATATTTGAGAAACAAGTCTAATAGAAGTCTTGTATTCAGAGTATGTAAAGATCTCTCAGTCCGTAATATAAACAAACCAATTAAAAACAGGTAAGAGATGTGCACAGCCACTTCACATAGGATACAGGTGGGGAAAAGCCCCTGAAAAGATGCTCAACCTGTCACTAAGAAAAGTGGAGCTGTCTGGGTAACACTAGGAGCCAGACTGCCATTAAGGGCATGGCTGCCATTAGGACTGCCAACACCCAGCCTGGGCGAGGAGAGGCCAAGGGAGACTGGCACACCTGGCGGGGAAACAGCACCAGCACCCTGACACAAAGCATGATGGTCCTTATGACATCAGTCACGCACTCAGCCTATGACCTTGAATCCACTCTTAGGTGGTCTTCACAGAGAAATGAACTATGCCCACATGAAGACTTGTACTGAAATGTTGCTAAGAGCTTTATTCAACAGCCCAAACCAGCAAACACAAATGTCCTCTACTGCTGGGGGAGAAACGAACTGGTTCGTCTGCACAATGGAACACTATCCTCACCAATAAAAGGCTACGTAGTCGTCACACACTCACACGTGATGCCCTCACGTCGTCACAAGATGGCTCCACACACCTGAACACCGCCATGGAGGTGGGACCCCTGGCTCCGGCCTACCTCTTGGGGGCAATCAATCACGGGGCTCCCGTACTGTGAGAGGGCACAGGCCAGTCTGGGGGACAACCCCCCCCCCAGAGCACAAATTTCGTGCACCGGGCCTCTAGTCTATATGTATAAAGGCCCATCATGATGGAACCATTACGGTGGAACCACCAGAATGACCAGTCACTATGACGTGCACTGACCACCCGGGGCAGACGCTCAATGCAGGAGCTGCCCCCTGGTGGTCAGTACGCTCCCACAGCAGGAGCGCCACTCAGCCAGAAGCCCAGCTCACGGCTGGCGAGCACAGCAGTGGTGGTGGGAACCTCTAAGGAGCAGTGAACCAAGTGGTAAGGAGTGAGCAGGAGGGCGGTTAGGAGCGAGGGGTCCCCGGTTGCGAGAGGGATGTCCTGGATTGTGAGGAGCCACAGGCCGGGCTGAGGCACACTGCCGCCCGCGCCTCTAGTTCAGAAATAAAAAGAAATTAACACTGGCACACGTAGTGGCATGGATGAACCTCAAAAGCATATGTTAAGCGACAAAAGCCAAAGACCACCATTCCGATGATCTTTCTGTCCTCTCGTTCCAACAATTCTGGGCAGTAATGACCATTACGTTGGCATCCACCTTCATGAAGTTCACATAAGGGACTGTATGTTTGTATTATGAACCAAGACCCAACAAGAGAACGTTCAAGATAAGGGCGAATGTCAGCACAGCCTTAAATGGATGGTTTAAACGGGGGCTGTATGCCTTGTACATAGTACCTAACAAAGAATCTGGCTCCTCAGTGTAAAAAGCAGGGCTTACATTTCAACCACATGCATGGGAACCCAGACAACTGCTAATGTCCAGAACCAAGCAGAGCCTGTAACAGCCAACCTTGAAAGCACAAAAACAGAACATGAATTTGCTGAATAGTGGTCCTTGTGGCCAGATGCTGCAGTACTGCAAGATATCTTTTTTAAAACATTCTCCAAAAGCGCCATCTCCCTCCCCAACCAAACTTCTTGCTGTTTAAACATCTACAAAAGTAAAATGCAATGTAAGAAGAAAAACTCAAGTTGGCCTACAACTTACACAAACAAACAAACACCCCGATAAATCACTGAAATCCAAACACACACCATCTTGAAGAAAAAGATGAACAATTAGCTGAACTAAACTGCTGGATCCAACAGGCCCGGCACTGGCTAAGCAGCAGGCTCTCTGAGTCAGGCCTGCTCTGGAAGGGCTCTGGCTCCCTCCTCTGCCTCTGGCTCTCTCCCGCCCAGAGCAGCCAGGCCTCAGCCCGGATGTGAGTGCGGAGACGACCTGTGGTCCTTGTCGGCAGCCTTGACTTAACAAGCACCACCCCAGCCCCAGCTCACGAAGTCAGGGCCAAAGCTCTGCAATCCCAACAAACCTTCCCCATCATCAGCACACCAAGTGTTTCCATTGTCTTCGAAGACCATGACGACACACCACTGCCCCCCCACCCCAAGGTGTGAACCTGCTTGCAGAAAGCGCACTGTGAACGTTCCGGAGTCCTGAAACTCTGCCTTTGCACATTCATCAAAGCAGCTTTGGCTCTCCACATGGCAATGCATCGAACTGGGCCTTCCTCCCACCACAGACCATTTTCACTTCCATCCAGGTGGGCTGGAGGTCTAGGCAGAGCGCCCGCTGGAGGCTCAGCGGTGAGCACTGGCCCATGAGGCCCCAGGTTCAATTCCTCACCAGAGCGCATGCCCAAGCTGTGGCTGGATCCCCGGTAGAGGGTGTGCAGGAGGCAACTAATGGATGATATTTCTCTCATCAATGTTTCTATCTATCCCTCCCTCTTCCTCTCTCTTAAAAAAAAATATTTGGAATGCAAAACAATACAAGCATAAAACTGTGCTGTTCAGTAGCCCCAAATCATATGTGGCTACTGAGTATTTGAAAGGGAGCAGGATTTTGAATATTCAGTATGAAAATATAGAAAAATCTCACTAATATTTTTTATACTGAGTACATGCTGAAATGAGCTTGAATATATTCAAGTAAAACATATAATATCACCTGTTTCTTTTCAGTTTCTGATATGGGGCTACTGAAACATTTTCAGTTACCTATGTGGCTCCCTTTGTCACCCACATATTCCTTTGGACTGCTGACAGAAAATACAGACTAAAATGCACTTGTGAGTTCATCGGAGGAAATGATAAACAGGGCTACAGAAGGCAGGGACTACTACAAAGTCCCCTGAGAAATGTGGCTTAAAAAGGTTAGAAACGAACTGGTCTCCCTCAGGAGGCTGTGAGCACAGCGAGAGGCAGCAGCCAGCGCGGGGCCTCACCGGGCAGCGATCAGGAAAGGCCAGCAGACCGGGCTCTCGGTGTGCCCACACTGACCCCAGAGGCTCTGCTCTTCGCCGTGCCCGCGGCGGCCGTGGCGTGGGGAAGCGCGGGGGAAGCTGCCCCTCGCAGGCGCACCAGCTTAGAAGGAGCAGGCCCGCTAGGAATGTCCGAGCCAGCCCTACAGCCGCGGCTCCGGAACCTTCGTGATGAAGCAGGGAGCGCACAGCGCGTCCCCAAGACGCTGGGAGAAGGCCTGACAGCCCGAACAAGGCGAGTCAGACGTGGCCATTTGCCAGACATTTTCTCAAAAATGAATGAACGGAGCCTGTCGCTTCCAGGGAAACAGCTGCCACTCTCGGTGGCTAATCAGCAAATCGGAGCTTTCCGGCAAGAATCAGTCTGGCAAGCCTGCTCGGCATTCCGGCTGTCCTGTGAGCGCGGTGGCGAGCACAGACATGCGTTCTCCCCACCGAACGGGAGAGGTGCCGGCATCAGCGCCATCTGCCTCCCTGGTAAGCCACTGCTCTTACCGATGACCAGCGCGCGTTACCAAGTCCCACGTGGGCAAGGAGTCAGGCAGAGTGTGAGAGCAAGGACTCGGTGTAACGCAGGGAAATCACTACTACTGCCTGACTCCACGCTGGAACTCACCATTAACAAGCTACTTCTGGTCAGCGCGCTTAGAAGAAAATGCCGTTATCTAAAAAAGCTACTGGAATATTTTCTCCAATCAAAACAGCCTATCACGACAGATTGAGAATCTGGCATCTCCTATTACACAAACATTAAAAAGATTTCCTAAACAATGCTACTCTAATCACTAAATTATTATTTTAAATAATTTTTTATTGACTTCAGAGAGAGAGAGGAAGGGAGAGGGAGAGAAAACATCGATTGGCTGCCTCCTGCATGCCCTCCACCGGGGATCAAACCCACAACCTGGGCATGCGCCCCAACTGGGAATTGAACCCGAAACCTTCTGGTGCATGGTATGACAACCACCTGAGCCGCATGGACCAGAGCCCTCACTAAATTATTTTTGTTTCGGAAAATAGTTTTCATTGAAAAATACGCTATTAATTTTTTCTCCCAAAGTTGCGCTAGGTCTTATTTTCAGGGGATGTCTTATCTTTCCATGCGCTAGGTCTTATTTTCGGAGGATGTCTTATTTTCGGGGAAACACGGTAGGACAAGAAAGACCAAGTTAAGCCGCCTCTCTGCGGACTGCTCACCCAATGCAGGCCCCAGCCAGGGGCTGAGCAGGAGAAGTGAGGAGAGGGGAGGAGCTCACATAGACACAGCAAGGAGCCCTTAGGGCAAAGGGCTCAGACGATTTCAATGCAAGAAAAAGAACAATGGGCCCAGCCGGAGGCTCAGTGAGTAAAGCTTTGGCCTTCGGACTGGAGTCCCAGGTTCGAATCTGCTCAAGGGCACATCTCAGGCTGCAGGCTCCATCCCCAGTGGGAGGCATGTAGGAAGCAGCTAATCCGTGATTCTCTCTCATCGTTGATATTTCTATCTCTTTCTCCCTCTCCCTTCCTCTCTGAAACCAATAAAAATAAATAAAATTAAAATACATTTTAAAAAAGAAAAGGAACAATGTATGATTTAATCATTTTAACCTATATTCACCCAGCACAGCCTTGAAACATGTACTAAATCAAAATGGAAATATTTATAAGGAAAGAAAGACAAATATACATGATAGTAGGAGACTTTAACGGATATTACTCCAAAATTGAGAGTGTTAAGCACACAGAGAACCAATAAAAATACAAAAGGGCTACGAGCATAATTAACAAGGGAAGACATGGAGTTTTCCTTCCCAGCCCTGAGGAGACATTCTGAAGCTCCCGCGGACATTCATAAAAACTGAACCACTCATTAGTGAGACGGACCACAGACCATGACGGCTAATTCTAACAGCAGTGAAGTAAAAGTCAGTATGATTCAAGGTAATCCTAGAGGTAGGTTTGGATATTTATGAATAGTAGATAATTCATAGTTCAAAACAGAAATACTGAAAATTGGGTAATACTTATAATTGAGCCAATACAACTAACATTTTGAAATCTAGAGCATCAATTAGAGGCTTCCAGCACATACCAGAGAAGAACAGGAACTGGTGGGTAAGAAAGAACACAACTTAGGAAGGCAGGAGAGTAGCCACAGAAAGAAAGGAGAAGCCACGGCCTCCGTGGCCACACTCAGCGGGACGGCCTGGGAGGAGCCAGTGACTCCGGGAGGCCTCCGGCAGCGGCATGGGGACGGCGCTCTCCCTCCTGCTCGCAGCCTGGCGAGGCTCAGCGCCCACGGTCTCCGGGGAGGAGCACAGGCACCACGCCCAGGCTCCGGGGCATGGCAGCGGCCCCTCCCTCTGGAGGCAAGCACCCGCTCCAGAGCAAGGCCCCGGAGAAGCTGTGCCTCTGACTGACAGGTGTCAGTCACCTTCCTCCAGAGCAACCCAAACGCCCCAGAGGACAGACCAGACGGGGAGAGGGGCAGTGACTGCTGTGCTCAGGGTACCTTCCCACCTCCCCTGTCCCACAGCGCTCACTAATCACACATGTCACACATAAAGCTGCAGTAATGCGTGAAACAGACCAGGTAAAAGGAGAGAGATTTTAAAAATTAAAAAGTTCTTCTTTGAAAAGATAAAATTGACAGACTTCTAGCAAAACTGGTTAAAAGGGGGTGGGGGGAGTAGAAATATGAGGAATTCCAAGAGCTGCATCTACAAATACGGTCAGAATTAAAGAGACGCTCTGCACACAATTGCATACCAATAACTGATAATTTCTTTCTTTCTTTTTTAAAATATATTTTATTGATTTTTTACAGAGAGGAAGAGAGAGAGATAGAGAGTTAGAAACATCGATGAGAGAGAATCATCCATCAGCTGCCTCTTGCACAGCCCCTACTGGGGATGTGCCCTCAACCAAGGTACATGCCCTTGACCAGAATTGAACCTGGGACCTTTCAGTCCTCAGACTGACGCTCTATCCACTGAGCCAAACCGGTTTCGGCAATAACTGATAATTTCTAAGAGGAGATGGTGCAGCGGGAAGGAGCTGGGCAAAGGCGGGCTGCTCAGCGGAGGCAGTTCCAAGCTCCTGCTTCTCCTGGCAGGCCCCGGACAGAGCAGAGGTCTGTGACACGTCAGAGGGAAAGGACAGCCCGCAGCGTGGCTGCCCAGGCCCCAAGAGGTCACTGATTCGATTCCCGGTCCGGGCACAGGCCTGAGTTGCGGGCTTGATCCCCGGGAGGGGATATGCAGGAGGCAGCCGATCAATGAGTCTCTCTCATCATTTCTCTCGCTCCCTTTCCCTTCCCTCTCTGAAATCAATAAACATATGCTTTCTTTTTTTTAAAGGAAGATAATAACCAAGCATAAAGCCTTGAGGGGATGGGAAGGGAGAGGTACCTGGAAGCCCCCAGACAAGGGGGTAAGAAGGAGCTTGGCCCTGAGGGGGTGGGAGTTGGGAAGAGAGAAGAAAGGTCCCCACCACGTGGGGTTGGTGACGTAGCCAGAGCAAAGTCCAAATGCAGAAGCAACTCCACATCCATCCACAGCAAATGAGAAACAAGCTGTTCACCAACACACACAGCATGCGAGTGCCGGGAAAAGGAGGACCGCGGGGAGGATCAGGGCGATGGCTGAGGGAGGGGAGCGAGGGGAGGTGCTGCCGGTGACAGGGAGCCAGGGAGCCTGTGCAGTGGTGGTTACCCAACTGCCTGAGTTTGTCAGACTCACTGACCTGTATCCCCTTTAAAGGGCGAATCTTTCCACATGTAAATTATCTTTTTTAAAGGCCAGCAATGTTAACCAGCTTGGACAGAGGCCAACTTTATGAAGGAACAGAGGGTCCACGCCCACAAACACAGGCAATGGACACCTCGGTGGCCTGGGTCACTCTTCGATGCGGAGGAAAGCCTCTCTGGAAAGCCCGTCATCAGGGCAAACGGGGAGTTTGGACGCGAGACTCCCGAACGGCAAGAGAAATCAGAGATGCTTCCACTGGCGTCCAAACCAGGAAGAGAAGCAGCAACCCTTCTCCAAGGACAGCAGGTGGACAGGACTGGACACAGGAAGGAAGGGCAGCAGAGTTGAAGGGACAGGAGCTGGGCGGTGGGGACTGGACACGCCGCTGACAGAGCTCGGGAACAAGCTACACGAGTGGCTAGAACGGGGAGACCAAACACCGGAAGTGCACACAGAAAGGAGACAAGTGACGTGACAAAGCAGGAAGGTCTGCGGATTAAGAGCTCAACGCTGCCTACCCACCTTCTTCATCTCCGATGAGGCCGCCACGGCCTCCTCCTTCCTTTGGTCCTTCACTATGCCAGTGTTCCCCAAAGTGTGGGACGCGAACGCCC
This sequence comes from Nyctalus aviator, assembly GCA_036971965.1. Lineage (NCBI taxonomy): Eukaryota > Metazoa > Chordata > Mammalia > Chiroptera > Vespertilionidae > Nyctalus > Nyctalus aviator. The sequence goes on from CM072922.1 coordinate 205,790,189, forward strand.
AGGGGTGCGGGAAGGGTTTGGTGGGGGTACGCGTTGCACCGTGCTTAGCCGCGCCTAATTCTACGTTCTCATGAGTACGAGGGGTACTCAGCAATGCGAAAATTATAGAAGGGGTACACATATGTCAAAAGTTTGGGAAACACTGACTTATGCCTTCATTAATTGGAATACTTTGGGCACTAAAATATGCCAGGCTTGGCACTGTTCTTGGTAAGGAACACGACACAAAACAACCGCCCTCATGGAGCATGTTCCAGTGAAGAAGGAATACGAAGGGAATACAACCCTAGCCGGTGTGGCTCAGTGGATAGAGCATTGGCCTGTGGACCAAAGGGTCCCGGGTTCGATTCTGCTCAAGAGCACATACCTCAGTTGCAGGCTCCTCTTCAGCCTGGCCCGGGTCGGGACACATGCAGGAGGTAACCAACTGATGTGTTATTCTCACACTGATGCTTCTCTCTGTCTTTCCCTCTCTCCCTCTCTCCCTCAAATTTATGGAAAAATATCCTCGGGTGAAGATTAACAACAAAACACAAAGTGAATGCGCAGTGGTCAGAAAGCGGCACCAGAGGGACAGAGCAGGAGAAGGGGCATGTGGGAGGCCAAAATCCATTTCTTTCCAGGCTTAGTTATCAAGGCACTACTCCAGAACATGCTACAAGACTGGGGTGCTGCCTTCAAGGAAACCCCAAAACAGAAGTCCCCGGCTCAGTGGCAGGCAGCCAGGAGACAGGGGAGACCAGGAGACCAGACAACGTACCCTATGCAGCAGCAAACACTCACCGGGACCACGCCGGGAGCACTCTGAGGTCAGAACACGGGTCACAGGACAGCAGCTTCCAGGCAGAGACCAAAAGAGCAGAGAAGCCTAGACTGTGGGGCCTCAAATGGCTACAAAAGCCAAGCCCCTGCAGAACCCAGAGAGCAGACCGGAAAGGCCTTTCGGAGCCACGGCCCCTAAGCCGCAGTCTGGGCCAGCAGTCAGATAGGGCGTGGCCTTCCCCGGCAAGCCTGGGCCTCGAGAAAGCCCCCCGTAGTGAGACACGGAACCAGGTAAAGGAGGAGGGCAGGACGGGAGAACTGCCGCTGGGAACCAATCTCGGGTGAGCTACCGGCACACGGAGTGAGTGTCTAACGCCTTGTAGCTTTTCAGCAAACTGCTTTGTTTGCCAAAGAAACCGAGACCACACTGAAAGCATGCTACCCAAGCTGTCTGACCACAGGGCAGGTCCTACCGCCTCCTGCGGAGTGCCAGGGAGGACAGGAGGACAGTCCGCGGGGGGGAGGGAGCAGGGACAGGGGATGGCCAGGGGGGGATGGCCAGGGAAGCTGTTCCAGAGAGCAGGCCGTGCCAACCGCTCACTGCCCAGAAGCCGCACCCAGCGGCCGGGCCCAGGGAGCGGGCTCGCCGGGCACTCACCGCGGGCTGGTCCGGGCCGCCGGGCCGCTCCTCCTTCTCCACGGTGCGCCTGCAGTCGGGGCACACCCACAGCGGCAGGTGCAGCACGCTGTTGCCCTTGGGAGCCACGGAAAGGGCCAGCTTGCTCGCAGTCTTGATCCCGCTCTCCAGGAAGGAGGAGTCTTTCCGCTCGCTTCGGCACAGAAGGCAGTAGTCCCCGGCGGGGGAGGGTGGAGCTCTGTGATTCATGCCAAAGTTAAAAGGAGTCTGGAATAGAAACATGTTTTCTATTTTCAATACATGATCCACAAAACCGAGATCATTAAAAAATACATGTCGCTCTGAAATTACAATGCATGTGTGTTTAGGGAAAGAAACATCAAATAGAGAATTTGTTGAAGAAAACTGGACCGTGTTCTAGGATCTCATCGTACTTCAAATAACATAGAGCTGCCAGAGCATCTCAGGGGAGTTAGGCACTCCGCCGGCCCTGCCCGCAGACTTCTGTCAGGCCCACCATGCAGCTGCAGCAGTGCTCCGACGGAGGAAGCACCATGAGAGTGATGCTTCGCACCCACCAAGTTCAGAGTCACCCTCTAGGTCTGTGCGCACTGCTCAGGCCCGGGCGCAAGTCGGCAGGCTCCACCCACCTCCACGGCGGCTCCTGGGGGCCAAACCCCAAAAACCCAGTCTCCCTCCCAGCTTGACGGACATCCAATCTCGATGTCCGCGTTTCCGAACGGGTCTGAAACTACAGGGCGAGGGCGGGGTGGAAGCTCCAGGCCAGGAGGAAGAAGCAAGACCATGGCCCCGTCCTCTCGGCCAGATTACCAGTCGCCAACGGAAAAGTCAGACTGCCTTTACACCACACAAACAGGCTCCCATGGAAAAGCAGGCCTAACGTACGGGCGGTGGGGCAGTGAGGTGGCGGGGGGACAGGGGCCATCTGTCACAGTGTCAGTAACATGTAAATAAGAAACAGGCCTAATGTCACAAGGTCAGCAAGCAGGCACCAAGACTTGAACCCAAACCAGCATGAGCCCAAGATAATCTTCGGCTCCTTAGCGGAAGCGTCTATAAATCCTGAAGAGGTTGGACCGCACACCTGGGCAGCAGGTGAGCAGGGAAGCCAGGTATGCCCTCCGGGGCAGGCAAGCTCTGCCACAGCACAGGCAGGATGGAGGCGATGGAAGCTGCCCCTTCCCCGCCCCCGCCCAGGCCCCTGGCCCTCTGCAGGCCCCTGCACAGGCTGAATCAGGAGGCAGGCAGTCCCGGGAACTTGGGGCTATTTCACATCTCCTTTCCCTCCAGGCCCCCCCAGCCCCCCAGGCTCCACGGCCCTCAGCTCCTCCCTGTCCTCCACCCTGAGGCGCACACACACCCTGGCTAACGGGACCACAGGTGCACCAGCTCCACTCCACAGCCCAGAAAGGCCAGCTGGGACCAGGTGCTTAAACGGGGGCCGAGAATCTAAATGAACAAATGACAGCAGCACTGGACCAAAGAGGGGCTTGCACGGGTTCTTACCTTTTATAAGCCAGGGGCAAAACTGCTTAACCTGTCACATCCACAGGGTCGCACGGCCTGACCCAAACCCAGCTGAGCAGCCAGCCATGTGAACTTCTGGGGTGTGAGGGGAGAGAACTGAGCCCTCTCTCTCAGTGGTATTCTAGAAGGCTCCAGACTGCTCCTCAAACCATGGAAGACCGTGGCAGTCACTGTTGTTCTCCGTCCCAACACATGTGAGAAGTCTAAATGATGACAATCTGCCACACCATGCTGACTTACCTACGTAACCCAAAAGCCATTTCGGTCGCTAGTCCTGGAGAACAGCCCACCCACCGCCAACAGAACGGCCCGGCCTTCACACCTTTCTAGGCCGCATTACCACAAAGAGATGCTGGCTTCCCAGATCACTGAGGCCCCCACGCCAGAATCAAAAGAGCCAGCACTGGCTTGAGCATCCAGTTCAGCAACCATGCTCTGTCTGTCCGTCCAGCACTTCCTGAGAGCCCACCAGGTGCCGAGGCCTGGTGCGGGCACTGGGAACACCTGGGGGATAAAATGAAAATCCTGGTCCCGAGAGTTAATGTTCTCGTCAAGGACAAATAAGACAGGTAAGTAAGAAGTCATCAGGAGAACCGCGAAGACAGTGTAGGTAAATGCCAGTACTCGCCACCTCCCACAACCACATCAAAACTACAACTAAAACAAGAACAGCCACCATTCAAACCACCTGAAAGCCGGCTGGTGGAAGTCCGACAACTAGAGAAGTCTGTACTTCTCTGGAATGCACATCGAGACTAGGGGTAGGGACAGAGGTGGGGGACATTTAGAAATGAATGTCAGCCGAAACCAGTGTGGCTCAGTGGATAGAGCGTCAGCCTGCGGACTGAAAGATCCCGGGTTCGATTCCGGTCAGGGGCATGTACCTTGGTTGCGGGCGCATCTCCAGGAGGGGTGTGCAAGAGGCAGCTGATAGATGTTTCTCTCTCATCCATGTTTCTAATTCTCTATCCCTCTCTCTTTCTCTCTGTAAAAAATCAATAAAATATATTTTAACAAATAAAAATAAAAAAATAAAATAAATTAAAAAAATAGAATTGAAGGTCAGATAAAGAGCTTCACAGACAAGCAAAAACTAGAGTTCATCACCACCAAACCAGTATTATATAAAATGCTGATGGCTACTCTTTAAGAAGAGGAAGAAGAAAAAAGGGTCAAAAATATGAACAATAAAATCCCAGGCGCGCGGGGGGGTGGGGGGGGACATGAAGCAGCAGCAGAGCAGTCAGACGCAAGGTGCAGAAGGTGGAGCCACAGGACTCGCTGATGGGCCTGATGAACATGAGCAAACCCTTGGTTCTTCCGCTGTCCCAGCCTGTCCCCACCCAGCACTCTGGGGGACGGGCTGGGACAGCGGAAGAACCAAGGGTTTGCTCTGGGTGCTGCATGTATGAAATGGGCGTTAGACTCCAAACAGCAGGGGGATTGGATTGTTTCTGAATGAACATTCTGGGAAAGGATGCAACTGGACATATAATTTGGGATCCCTAGCATGTGTTCAGGAAAGCCATGGAGCTAGCTGCGGTCATCCGTGGAGAGATCATAGACAATGTCCTGAACCAAAGTCAAAACTGCTCGACGCTTGACCAGCATGCTCAAATACGACGCTAGTCCTCCCAGGAGGTGAAACTCTCCCCTCCCTCCTTTTTCAGCAAAGCAGGTCACTACAACACACACATGCACCACAGCAAAGCAGGTCACTACAACACACACATGCACCACAACACCTGACCACGATTCAAGTTACCCAAACAACAATGCCCCACCAGGTGGTTACTCTCCTAACTGTGATTAAATGTGAAGCACAATATAAATTCCAATGATCTTTTTGAAAATATTTTACAGCTGTACTAAAGTAGAACTGAGGTACAATAAGCTGAAAATATCTGCAGCATGCACTTTGAAGAATGTTGACATGTATACACCTGTGAAAGCACCACAATAATCCTGTATAATAAAAACGTAGCATGCAAATTGTCCCCTCGACTGGAGTTCTCCCAGGAGCTCAACCAGGGGCCAGGCTGCCCAGCCGGGGCGAGGGGCGAGGGGCGAGGCCCCGGCCAGCAGCGGCAGCTGCTAGGGACCCTACCAGCGCAAGAATTCCATGCACTGGGCCTCCAGTCGAGACAATGAACACTGCCATTACCCACTCCAAGTTACCTGTGCCTCTTTTTACCCAACTTCTATTCCCTTCTCCTCCGATCCTACCCCGTCACAGGCAACCACTGGACTGAATTCTGTCTCTAAAGACAGAACTCTATAAAACGGCGCCACACACACCCTCTTCAGGCCAGCTGGTTTTGCAGTATTGTTATCGGGAGGTGATCCATGTATGCATGTATCAGAAACGTCTCCTTTTCATTACTGAGTAGCACCGCACTGGGTGGGTGAGCCGCACTTTTTATGCATTCTCCATTTGGAGAATTCTGCTTGTTTCCAGGTTGGGCTATTACAAAGACAGCTGCTGCCTTGACCAGGTGGCTCAGTTGACTGGAGTCGTCCCGTAACCAAAAAGGCTGTGGGTTCCAATGCTGGTCCAGGCACGTGCTAGGCTGTGGGTCTGATCCCCAGTCGGGGATGTACTAGAGACAACCAACTCATGTTTCCCTCTCTCCCATCCTTTCCAGCATCAGTAACAACATATCCTCGGGAGATTAAAAAAAAAAAAAAATAGCTGATGCCCTAACCAGTGTGGCTCAGTGGATAGAGCATTGGCCTGTGGACTAAAGGGTCCCAGGTTTGATTCCGATCAAGGGCATGTACCTTGGTTGCGGGCACATCCCCAGTGGGATGTGTGCAGGAGGCAGCTGATTGAAGTTTCTCTGTTATCAATGTTTCTAACTCTCTCTCCCTCTCCCTTCCTCCTGTAAAAAATCAATAAAATACATTTTTTTTTTAAAGAATAGCTGCTATGGACACTCATGTTCAACTCTTGGTGTGTGGTAGGTACAGGTCTGTTTTTTAATCCTCACCCAAGGACATGTCCATTGACTTTAGGGAGAGGAAGGGAGAAACATCCATTTGTTGTTCCACTTATCCATGCATTCAGTGTTGCTTCTGGCTATTGCCCGGACCAGGGATTGAACCCCACAACCTTGGTGCATCAGGACAATGAGCAATCCGTCAGGGCATCATGTGTAACGTTTAAGAAATTTCCAAGGTTCTCTAAAGGCCACTTTGGGGGAGTTCTGGTGAACTATATCTTCATCTATGTGGCAACTTGTTTTAACTGTAGCCACTGTAATGACGGTGTGCAACTGTCTCACTGTGGCTTTCCCTAGTGATTACATTACATATCCTTTCCCAGGCTTATACAGTATCTATTCAAATCTTTGGCCTGGCTCAGGCTTATCAATTTTATTAATCTTAAAAGAATTAATTAGCCGAAACCGGTTTAGCTCAGTGGATAGAGCATCGGCCAGTGAACTGAAGGGTCCCAGGTTCGATTCCGGTCAGGGGCATGTACCTTAGTTGTGGGCACATCCCAGTACGGGATGTGAAGGAGGCAGCTGACCGATGTTTCTCTCTCATCAAGGTTTCTAACTCTCTATCCCTCTCTCTTTCTCTCTGTAAAGAATCAATAGAATATATATATATATATATATATATATATTTTTTTTTTTTTAAGAATTAATTAGCTTTTGGCTTCATGGATTGTCCATATTTAAAATTGTTTCTCGCTGAAACCAGTTTGGCTTAGTGGATAAAGCGTCAGCCGGCGGACTGAAGGGTCCTGGGTTCGATTCTGGTCAAGGGCATGTACATTGGTTGTGGGCACATCCCCAGTAGGGGGTGTGTAGGAGGCAGCTGATCGATGTTTCTCATCGATGTTTGTAGCTCTCTATCCTTCTCCCTTCCTCTCTGTAAAAAATCAATAAAATATTTTTAAATAAATAAATAAATAAATAAAATTGTTTCTCATTAATGTTTGCTTTTGAGTTATTACTAGAGGCCAGATGCATGAAATTCGTGCACGGGGTGTCCCTCTCCAATCTGGGACCACTCAAGGGATGCCCAACTGAGCATTTGGGCCTGATCCCCAATAGGAGGGTGTGCAGAGGCAGCTGATCCGTGTTTCTCTCTCAACAATGTCTGACTGTCCATGGCCTTTGCTGCCTCTCCACCAGCAAGCCTGCCTGGGAGGAAGCAGCAACATAACCAGGAGCCCCAAGGAGCCTGGAGCTGTGCTCCACCTACGTCACAGCCTCCTGCACCCTCCCAGCCCCTCACTTCCTCCTCTGTTCGTCACCTGGGAAACGCCCTCCGCTTTCAACAGGGTTCACCCATCACCGACCCTCTCAGACTCCTCTCGTCCGCCCTCCCCCTGCTCCCCCAGCATCTCAGAGCTTCTCCCAGGAGACCTGTCTCTCCTAATGAACTTGACTGTAAACTCTCTGAGACCACAAACATGGTTCCAAACACATTCCTTCTACTAACACCTTCCACAGCCTCGCTCAGAGGCAGGCAATGTCCACTGAATGGACAAGCAGAAGGCTCTCCTTCTTGGGCGTATCATCCATCACTCCAGTGGTTCTCAAAGCGATGGCCTCACACAGGAAAGGCTGCCTGCCTGACACGGGAGCCACTGAGCTGCCAGCAGGGCGCCGTGAGCAAGAAGGCCCTGAAATCCCACGTGGACTGCACAGTTCCGTGGCTGCACTGCCACTCCTTCAAAAGTGACCTTGGCCTCTTGGGGAACTCCTACACCAACAGCTAAGGGAGAAAACGCTGAGTCTGCCTACAGATGGTGCTCACGATGCGCTGGCCCAGTCAGCAGCAGGTGGCTGCAGCCCGACCCTGCACTCAGCTGGCCCGCGGCCGCATGGGGAAGGGAAAGCCAACCTGGAGTGGAAGTCTGGAAAGTCCCCTCGGCTGCCCCCGTCAGGAGAGATGGCCGCAGACGCAGAGAGAGCCAGCGTTTGCTGGGTGGTCGGGAATGTGGAAAGAATTGTCAGGGGCAGTTAGTGGCAGAGATCTAGAGCAGGAATCTGAGGTGGCACCAGATGCAAGGATACCTGTGTTTCACGTGGACGCTCAACAGTGACATCTGCTGCAGAAGCAGCTGCCAACGACCGGTGGACAAGATGGCCTGCATGCGGATGTCTCAGCCTCTTTCCCCACCTCTTACTCCAGGGCTGCCACCTGAGCTGCCCGTGGACGCCCTGAACTTCCACCTAGAACATTCTGGGCTGTCCACTGCAAGGCACCTGCAGGGCACAGCTTCTCCGGGGTTTGGCATTGTGTGCTTTCTCCAGCTCTGAACTCAGGAAGCAGCAACATAACCAGGAGCCCCAAGGTGCCCGGAGCTGTGCCTCCACCTACGTCACAGCTTCCTGCACCCTCCCCAGCCCCTCAGTGCCCCACACCGGGGTGGCACAACCACGTCAATGGGCAGGACAGTTCCTGACACAGAGTACGGGCTCTATAATTGCCAACTAATGCTCACACATATTAACAATTGGTTTTGGCAGAGCCGTTCAGCAGCGATTGCTTACACTGTGAATTAATGCCAAAATAACTGGATAAACTAATGTCTCGGCCCTTCCCTGTTTCAGTCCCGGGCTGCTGCTGCTTCTGTCACTGCTGTCCAGCTCTCCTGACACGCACAGTCTCTGGAGAGCGGAAACCACACCCAGGACCGCCGGACAACCTGGCCACGCCAAGCAGCACACAGCGGTTATGCGTGCTCTCAGCGCCACAATCCGTTTCCAGTGTGTGTCCAGCCACCAAACCCTCAGTACCGTGCGCACGGGAGAAATGTGCGTTCTTTACGCTTTTTCTTCTGGAGTGCAAGCTCCTCACACAAGACACCCTTTGGTGGTTCTGGTCACCGCACCGTTAGTCCGAGCCCCACAGGCCAGACTCTGCTGGCTTCCTGGGCGGCACCCTGCATCCTCGCTCGGGGACGCTCCGTGAGCACATCCCCGCAGAGGTTGCTCCCGTCCGCTGGGTGGTTCTGTTCCCAGGAAGACGTGCTGCCGTGCTCACTCCCGTCCCCTCAGAGGCTAGCTCAGAGCTCTCTAACCCAGGGCCTAGGCCCGTGATCGGCAAGCTGCGGCTCGCGAGCCACATGCAGCTCTTTGGCCCCTTGAGTGTGGCTCTTTCACAAAATACCACGAGTCTATTTTGAAGAAGTGGCGTTACAAGAAGTCTAAGTTTTAAAAATTTGGCTCTCAGAAGTTTCAATCGTCATACTGTTGATATCTGGCTCTGTGGACGAATGAGTTTGCCGACCACTGGCCTAGGCCAAAGAGCAGTGCACACACTGAAGGGGTGGGGAATAGGATTAAAGCCTATTATCTACCCAAATAACTCTGGTAAACAAGATTCATTGATGAATTAATGTTGCTTCTGATTTTAATGTTGTATAATTAATGCAAAATGATTATGTAATACAAAAATGCTGTGCATGTAATATTAACTTAAAATTCCTCTGCTCCAAATGTATTGAAGGCGTAAACGTTAATACTGACGCTGCTCAGTGGTTGAGCGCTGACCCATGAACCAGGAGATGGCGGTTCGGTTCCCTTTCAGGGCACAGGCCTGGTTTCAGGCTCCATCCGGTGAGGGGCGTGCAGGAGGCCGCTGACCAAGGACACTCTCATCACTGATGTTTCTACCACTTTGTCTGTCTACCTTCCTCTCCCTAAAATCGGTGAAAATGTAAGAGGTTGCAGCTCCTGAATGTCAGAGAACAGTAAGGCCTGTTCTTACACTGCGCTCTCCTCCGACCTCACCTCCACCACCACAGCACACAGCTCCCAGGAGCGGATGGGGGCTCAGCTGCCTACCCACACCCCCTGCGAAGCCTCAGGCGCTCACCGTGTCCCAAACCAAACTGACAGGCGGGCCTCCCCCTCCCCCGCATGGCCCATGCAGACTGCCCCGCTGCCCGGGGGCGGGGGGGGGGGGGGTCCTGCTCCCGATAAGACTTCCCGCCCCTTTCTCACATCCATGAGCAGGAACGAGGAGGCCATGGGTCTGCCCACACCTGACACCAGGCCCCCACCTTGCCCTCCTGCTTCAGCTCCGCCCCTCCCGCCCACAAAGTATCTGGAGTAATTCTTTCTTTTTTTTAATATATTTTATTGATTTTTAACAGAGAGGAAGAGAGAGGGATAGAGAGTTGGAAACATCGATGAGAGAGAATCATCGATGAGAGAGAATGTGCCCGCAACCAAGATATATGCCCTTGACCGGAATCGAACCTGGGACCTTTCAGTCCACAGGTCGATGCTCTATCCACTGAGCCAAACCGGTTTCGGCTGGAGTAATTCTTTCTGAAACTAAGCCATAGCTTATCCCTCTCCTGCTCCAAACCCTCTCATGTTCTCATCTAACACAATCCGAACCGGCGCTGTCAGAGCGACAGGCAGGGCCCTCCTCTCTGTCCAGGCCAGAGCCTGGGGACAGGCACTCACCTGCCGGGCACAGTGGGCACCATGTGGAGTGCGTGAGGAAGGAGGGCCACGCCCACACCCTTTAGCAATAAGCAAATAGCTGCAAGGGCTTCGGAATCCCAGGTTCACACACAGCCAACCACCAAGCCTAGCAGAGGGGCACATTCGGAAGGAGGGGGAGGATGAGCAGAAACCAAGTAGAGAAAAGGAAAGGAACGGAGTACTTGGTCCTAAGCAAGTGTGACCCCAAGACAAGACCTGTTCCCTAGCGCCAGCCCTCGGCTCTGCCCATCAGAGAGGAGACCGTGTTTTGTGTATGTGTGTTTTTAATATTTTACTGATTTTTTACAGAGAGGAGGAGAGAGGGCTAGAGAGCTAGAAACGTTGATGAGAGAGAAACATCGACCAGCCGCCTCCTGCACACCCCCTACCGGGGATGTGCCCGCAACCAATGTACATGCCCCTGACCGGAACTGAACCTGGGACCCCTCAGTCCGCAGACCGACACTCTACCACTGAACCACACCGGTTTCGGCACAGAGGAAACCGTTTCTGAAGTCAGACTCCCAAGGATCAAATTCAACCCCATGGAGCTCAGATGTGTGCCCTTATCTCTGCCGCCACCATCACTGTCACCTCTCCTGGGCATGAGGAGCCTCCCCCTGCCCACTGTTACTCTGCAAACCCTCCTCCTTCCCGACAGAGGGGGCTGCCTGCTCTTCACAGCCCTCCTGCCAACAAGTGCTGAGGTCCGCGCCCGGCCCCCCCTTCCGCCAGGCCCAGGTCCCACGCCAGGCTGGCCTGGCTCATGCTCCCCTCCCTGGCCTGCTGACAGCTCCAGCCACAGGTGTGGCCAGGCCAGCCTGCGCTCTTTAACCCATCTAATCCCGCATTTACAAATCAGAACACATGGGCTCGCCCAGGCGCCCACCCCATCCTGGCCAGGGTGGGAGAGCGCCCAGCAGGTCCCCATCCATCCTCAACAATCTGGTTTCCACCAGGTGCCGTGTAGGATCTCATTTAGGGAGGAGGGGGATTAGAGAAAAAGCTTGAAATGTTACTTTGGGCTTGACCTTGAGCTGACTTGATGTCCGGCTGAGACCGGTAAACAAAGTTTGATCTGATCTAGACTCACTCCTCCAAGCCATCTGTAAGAGGAAGGGGCTTCCCCCGAAGCCATGGCCGCAGGCGCTCTCACAGAGGGCTCTGACTGGAGGGGGTGCCCCTCCAGACCTGCCCCTCCCGCCTCACAGGGACCTCCAGCCCCGGGCAGAGGCAGCCGCACGCATGGCCGAGCGTGGCGAGGCCACAAAACACCATCGGGCCCACTTGAGAAACATGAACTGAAACCCAAAGCCAAGCAAGCCATCACCGCTGTCAGGAGGGAGGGCTGGGCCTGGAGGGCGGCGGCCAGAGGGGCCGGGCAGCCATTGAGCTCGGGCGCCTGCTCAGGGCCGTCTCAGCACCTGCCCAGAGGCCTCACTCAGGGGCGGCCGGAGGGCAGGAAGGAGAAGGCACTGACACGTCGCACTTAGTGAGAGTTAACACCTGACTTCTCCCCTTAGAGCTCCCGCTCCACCTGGAAGCACCGGTGCCCACGGGGAGCGACACACTCGCCCTCCTCGCAGGCCGCACAGAAGCTCCCAGGCCACCCCCCACTCCTGCTCCAGGAAGGAGCGCACACAGCCTCACCCCTGGATGTCAGCATGGGGCTGAGCCGTAAGGGAGAAAGTTTCCACTACGACCCTCACACAGAGGCTGAGCCACTACTGTGACGCACACCGAAGGGGTCCCACAGGAGGTGACCAAGAGCATGACCTTCCCCCGTTCACGGCATCCTCAGGAACGGGGTACAGGGAACGGAGAGGAAATAGCGTTTGGCTTATTTTTTTTTAATTATATTTTATTGATTTTTTTACAGAGCGGAAGGGAGAGGGATAGAGAGGAACATCGATGAGAGAGAATCATCAATCAGCTGCCTCTTGCATACCCCCTACTAGGGATGTGCCCGCAACCAACGTACAAGCCCTTGACCGGAATCGAACCTGGGACCCTTGAATCCACAGGCTCTATCTACTGAGCCAAACCGGTTTCGGCTATTTTTATTTTTAAAAAATATATTTTATTGATATTTTACAGAGAGGAAGAGAAAAGGATAGAGTCAGAAACATCAATGAGAGAGAATGGTTGCAGGCACATTCCCATCGAGGGATGGGGGGGGTGTGTGCGGGATATGCCCGCAACCAAGGCACATGCCCCTGACCAGAATCAAACCTGGGACCCTCCAGTCCGCAGGCCAATGCTTTATCCACTGAGCCAAACCGGCCAGGGCGTAGTTTGGCTTATTTTGATGTCTCTGATCATGTCATCAAAGCTTTTGAAGGAGACTCACAGAGCTATGCCTTCAGCTCAGAACGACTAGGAACTCAGAGCTGGAAAACCTGCAGCGGCTCCCATGATGCCCTGCTCCCTCTCCAGGGGAAAGCCAAGCACCTCAATCCTGCAGGGCCGGGAAGAACGAGGCGCCGTGTCCAGCCTCGCAGACAGCACCCAGGGTTCCACAGGCACTGCTGCCTGACCACCCAGACCCCGATCCACAAGAACTGCTCAGCTACCGAGCGCGGCCACAATTTCAGAGGACAGTCAACAGACAAGTGAAGTCACGCTTTAAGTTTCTGTTACTTAAGCCATTGCTGGAATATCTCTGATGACCACACGGAGGCCTCACTCAGAGCACGGACGGAGCTCTGAATCACCCAGCATCTGAGCTGGGAGTGCAACCCCACTTTCGGGCGCAGTCAGATTATTCTCACCACCCCAACTAACTTCCGTCTCTTCTTGCTTTACTCACGGTGCCAAGAACCACGCCAGACACACAAGTCGTTTGGAGCACAGAGTGTGCCAAAAAAAAAAACACACACAGGTGAACAGCTGATGGCTGTTAAATGAAAACAAAATGTATTTTAATAAGCTCCGCCTTTATTCGGTGTGTATACATTTTGGGGAACACCCTAGGCATGGTGAATGAACTAGCAATTTGGTGAGGCCAGATCTCAGGTGTGCCCAGACTGAATCTTCCTCTCGGCTCTCGAGTAATTTAGGATGGCCCTCGCCAGTTTGGTGAAGTGGGAGGATCCCAGGTTCAATTCCAGTTAAGAGCACGTACCTCGGGTACAGGCTCGATCTCTGGCTTTGTTTGGGCTGCATGTGGTTGTATGGGGTGCATGCAGGAGGCAACCAATCAGTGTGTGTCTCTCACATCAATGTTTCTGTCCATCTCTCCCCCTTCCCTTCTACTCTCTCTAAAAATCAATGGAAAAATATCCTCGGATGAGGATTAACAAAGAGAATGCTTTAGGATATTCAACACCAGAATTCTCAGATAAAAACTGACCAAGAGAAATAAGCTCACACCTGCATGATTATGTTTAAACTACAGGCCCGATGCATGCACCGATGGGGTCCCTCGGTCTGGCCTAAAGGGATCGGGCCAAAACCAGCTCTCCGACATCCCCATGGAGACCCGATTGTGAGAGGGGAGTTCTCAGATGATACACCCCCAATCAGACTCCCTCCTCTCTGGTGCATCACCCGAGAACCACCACTGCCAAGTGACTGCATCATGGCAGCTCCTGTGTTGAGCGTCTGCCCCTGGTGGTCAGTGCACCTCATAGCTACTGGCCGGTAGGTCGGCTGGTTGCTTCGGCATATATATATATATATATATATATCTCAATAATTACCTTTGGTTGGACCTGCATTACCACCATTTGCCCACCACCCAGAACTGAATTATCATTGCTGACATGTACACATAAGGTACTGTTTGACATTGAAATTGGGTCTCAAAAGAACTGGTGGCCCAGAAAGAAGCTCACTACAGACTGATTCATATGCTTTGCAAGCATTACGATTATTGCTTGTCTCATTTTTTATTCTTTTAAGTATATTTCCAGTAGAACATGATCTCACTCATCTGGGGGAAATGGTGAACACCATAGACGGATGAAAAAGAACAGACCCAGAGATAAGGAGCCCTGGGTCAGACTGCTGGGCCTCAGAGGGAGGGTGGGGGTAAAGGGAGAGATCAACCAAAGGACTTACGTGCACACATATGAGCCTAACCAGTGGTCAGGGACAATAGGGGGTGGGGGGCGTGAGTGGGGGGGGGGGATTGGAATGGGGGGTGAGGACAAATATGTGATACCTTGATCAGTAAAGAAATTAATTTTTTAAAAAATGAAATAAAATAAATAATTACCTTTGGACTGCTTCTGTATTACTGCTAAATAAAATCCAATTTTTAGAAAGTTTTATTCCACCACTGTCAGCAACAGAATCCAATACAGTTTCTCAACCCCACACCCAGGTTTCTGATCAGCTAGCTAGCTCTTCACAAGAGTCTGGATGAGAAAGCTCAGAGTGTGTCAACAGATAACTAGGACAGTATGGAGACAACTTGTTTAGCTTCCGGAATGGTCTAAAGACTTCGTCCTGCTCAATCCGGAGTTTCTGTGCCACAGGGACAGGGAGAGCGGTGTGAACAGACCCTCTGCCTGCACCAGAGCCAGGCTGGCTGGGCTATTATCTTCCTTACATGTATGTTCAGTTCATGTCGATTGTAATATTCCATATTGGAAATGTTTTGGGTCCTCATTTAGAAGGTTGGTGGTTCTGTGAGCAGGGATATTCTGTGCTGACACCTGCCTCCGCTCTTCTCCGGCACCTCCTCTGCCAGCTCTGAGCCTCCTCCGTCTGCTTATTGGGGGAAGCGTTTGTCCTTTTCTCCAAAGTTAACCCTGAACTGCAGGGGTTCCCAACTGATAGCTTGTCCTGAGTCTGTTAACGCATGGAAACTCACTGCAAAATGTATGAGCATGTCATCCCAGGTCTCTTCACACCTGTCTTCTCTCTGGTCTCAGATCTTTCCTCCTTCATCAAGTTATTTCCTTAGCCTTCGAATTCTGAGTTTCCCATCTTCACTTCCTTCCATCTTCTTCTTGACTGGGCTTAACCACCTACGGTATCTTCCTGACTTTTTCCTACCTTTTGTCACCAACTGACTTAAAATTCTGCCTAATAAGACCGGTTCATACTGGCTGCTTCTACGGCCTTCCCCTCATCCCATTTTACCCCTCACCAGCTCACCTTCCCTTCAATGCCCCTCCCAGAGGTCAGGTACGATCGCCCCCTTACCAAGCCCGTGGTGATTTCAGTCCTGCTACCGTGGAGCCAGCCGCACATGTGCACCTCTCTGGAGCTCTCCTGCCTCCCTTTCCGTGTCACTGTCTGGTTCTCCTGCTCTGGCTTTGCTCTTGGCTTGTGAGCTCACTTATTCCTACGCGCAGCCGCTCACCGCGATGCAGGTGATTCTATGTCCAGTTCATCCTCTCAAGTTCACACTCGCACTTGCCATGCTTCCCTATGCTGGTGGAGATTGCTGGTGGCAGCTGGCCACGCAGTGGCTATCCTAAGTCCTGTTGTGGCTGCTTCACTAGCATGACGGTTGAGGCCCTGTTTCCCTCACCTGTGGCAGGTGACTCAGCTTGCCCATGGTTAGACTAAACTCTTCTTATATTACAATGCTTAGGTATTACTACTGTGTTTGCTAGCTAACTTAACAAAATACGTTTTGTCTACAGATCTCAGGCCAGCTGCATGTGGCTGTGCACTGGACAGGCTCCTCGCTGTCGGGTGAGATTTTGTGAAATGACCTTGAAGCTCTTCCCCACCTTGTTGGTGATTCTTTGGGCACACACTGTCAGACTGCCCACCACCTTAGAGGCAATGTTCGTCCTCACATTTTTCAAATAAGGCTGCACACTGTACAGACATGTTGTCTGGGATCCTGACGAGCACCGGCGTTCAATCTGGAGCCAGTCATGAATCTTGCATAACTCCTGAGGCGCTGACTGGGCGTTGTTCATGTGCAGGGTGTTCAGCGTGGCCGTGTGGCTCAGTGGTTGAGCGTTGACCTATGAACCAGGAGGTCACGGTTCAATCCCCAGTCAGGGGCATGCAGGAGGCAGCCAATCGATGCTTCTCATCAGTGATGTTTCTATTGCTCTCTCCCTCTTTCTTCCTCTATGAGGTCAATAAAAACATATTTTCAAAAACATATATTTTTTAAAAAGTCAGTTAATGATTTTCCAGCTGCTTATTCCAGTTTGAGATCACGGCTGGCCAGAGTCTATCCTGGCAGCTCAGGGCACAAGGTGGAACCCCACGCTGGACAGGACATCCTTCCATCGAAGGGACACCCACACTCACACCAAGACAATGTGGACATGCCATCCCCTCATAGCACCGGACTGGGGTGGGAGGACTCAGAGAAAATTCGTATGGACAGGGGAGAACCCGCACCTCCACAGCCAGCCCGGCCAGGCACCATTCCTTCCCATCGACATCGTAGCTGACGATGCTGAAGAGAACGGTGCTATTCAGACTGCTGAACGGCGTGGGCACCTGAAAACAGGCACACAGAGGACAGCTCGCAATGGCTGACGGGCAGGTCCAACCTTCCTACTGTTCTAAAAGTGAGATTTAATTCACGTATTTTTATTTTAAAGGAAGGGAGAATATAGACAGTAGCTTCAATTTAAGCCAATTAGTAAGTAATGCTGTTTTTTATGCTTTTAAAAAAACAAAACAATATTATAAGCATGATCAAGACTTCCCTGTGGCCTGGCCAGAGGGCTCAATCTGCTGAGTGTTGTCTTGTGCACCGAAAGGTTGCCGATTCCATTCCCAGTCGGGGCACGTTCCTGGGTTGTGGGTTCAGCCCCTGGTTTGGGCATGTGTGAAAGGCAACATATGGATGTTTCTCACATTGATGTCTCTGTCTCCCCCCCCCCATCGCCTCCTGCCCCCCCCTCCCTTCCTCTAAGCACGTCCTCAGTGAGGATTAAAACAGAAGAATTCACTTATGGAATTTCTTTATCAGAGGCAACCAAACCGTTTTGGCAAGGGACGAGTAACTTCTCCAAGCTGTCCCTCTGTCAACGAGAGCTGCATCTGCCCGGACAGGTCACCCCCTCAGGAGCCCCTAAAGAGGAGCTAAGCTCCCAGCAGGAACTTGTAGAGAATGTCTGTCAGCTCTGCTGGGCTACTTCCACTGCAGATGGGTAATTACCAAGCATTTCTAGAGGAAATAATTGGATTGCAGCAAACTATTAAATAATTGGTAATTTTACTGGATTTCAGCACAAATATAAAATTAGTAGTGGCCCAGTGCATAAATTTGTGCATATTGAAATTAATTAGAAGAAATATTTTAATATCACTATTTGCCCTTTCTCTATAATAGAAATGTCAACCAAATTCACAATCGACAATGACAGATGGAAACAACATGCGTGTGATTGGCACCAGCGAGAGTTTTATATGTATTGTGCATGCTACTTAGCCTTTTATAGATATAGAATAAACTTGCTTAATTAGACCTAACTTCTTTTTTTTTTCTTTTTTTTTTAAAATATATTTTATTGATTTTAAACAGAGAGGAAGGGAGAGAGATAGAGAGCTAGAAACGTCAATGAGAGAGAAACGTCGACCAGCTGCCTTTTACACACCCCCTACCGGGGATGTGTCCGCAACCAAGGTACATGCCCTTGACCGGAGTCGAACCCGGGACCTTTCAGTCCGCAGACCGCCGCTCTACCGCTGAGCCACACAGGCCTCGGCACAGACCTACCTCCTGATGCAGCTGAACTTTTTCCAGCCCAGTGAAGCACCCAACTTCTCTTTCAGGTAATTGTCATGAGTAAGTATCAACATGAAGCAGTTATTATTGTAGGTCACACAGAGGGAAGAAAGGGTAAGATATTTACCTGCAGCAGTGTTTGGCTATATTCTGCACAGTGAGAAAACCTGAAGTCATTTTCAAGGCCCACCATTTCTTACTTCTTTTCAGTTGGGTCAAGTTTCTAAACTTTCTAAATCTCCGTTTTCTGCTAATGAAAAGGAAATAGGATTTCACAGAGTCTCCTACCCACCCACTCCAGGACTTCTGAGGGGACCAAATGAGATGAGGCACGGGAAAGGCTTCACAGACATTTGGTTCAAGTGAGAAATGTTGCCGAAGCCGGTGTGGCTAAGTGGTAGAGCGTCTGTCTGCGGACTGAAGGGTCCCAGGTTCGATTCCGGCCAAGGGCATGTACATTGGTTGCAGGCACATCTCCAGTAGAGGGTGTGCAAGAGGCAGCTGGTCGATGTTTCTCATCGACGTTTCTAGCTATCTCTCTCCCTTCCTCACTATAAAAAAAAAAATCAATAAAATATATATATATTTTTAAAAAGTGTGAAATGGAGAGATGCAAATCAAAACAACAATGCGGTACCATCTCACACCTGTCAGAATGGCCAACATCAACAAATCAACAAACGACAAGTGTTGGCGAGGATGCGGAGAAAAAGGAACCTCGTGCACTGCTGGTGGGAATGCAGACTGGTGCAGCCGCTGTGGAGAACAGTGTGGAGTTTCCTCAAAAAACTGAAAATGGAATCCCATTTGACCCAGCAATCCCACTCCTAGGAATATATCCCAAGAAACTAGAAACACCAATCAGAAAGGATATATGCACCCCTATGTTCATAGCAGCACAATCTACAATAACCAGAATTTGGAAACAGCCTAGGTGCCGTCAGCAGATGATTGGATCAAAAAACTATGATACATCTACACAATGGAATACTATGTTGCCATAAAAAAGAAGGAATTCTCATTATTTGCAGCAACCTGGATGGAATTGGGGAACATCATGCTGAGTGAAATAAGCCAGTCAATGAAAGAGAAACACCACATGACCTCACTCATTTATGGATAATAAAGAACATTATAAACATTATAGATGAACCAAAAGATAGATATAGAGACGGTAAAGCAACAAGCAGATTGTTAAATTACAGCAGGGAGATGAGATCTGGGGGAGATGAGAGATCAACCAAAGGACTTGTATACATGCATATAAGTACAACCAATGGACACAAAACTCTGGGGAGGGAGGGCATGTATGGGAGGGGGGGCAATGTTAAAATATGTACACAGATAATAATTTAATAAAAAAATGTAAAAAAAAAAAAAAAAAAAAGTGTGAAATGTTTCACCTGGCTGTAAAGCAAGTCGTGTTCCTGGACTAAAGAAACTACAAGGAGGCTAGTGGTCGCTGGGGAGAGGAAGCCGGATATTGCTATGTGACATCATTACCCAAATGGACACTTAGCATATTAGCCATTTATATATATAAATTATCACTTTAAACGTGAATATTAAATAGCTTTTGTCGGACTTCCTGGAGCAAAATAAAAATTAGTCTTCCCATTTCAAAGATGAGTCAACTAAAAAGAATAAAAATTTAAATTTGGGGCCACTAAATGCAATGTGGTGTCTTAGATTTGATCCTGGAATAGAAATAGGATATTAATCAAAAATTTATTGAAAACCAAATTAAGTCTGTAGTTAATAATATTAATTTCTTAGTTTTGACAAATAAACCAAAATTATGTAAGATAGCAACATTAGGAAAAGATGGCTGAAGGGAATATGGTAACTGTCTATATTAACTTAGCAACTTTTCTGTAAGTCTAAAATTATTTAAAAATAAATCAAGAATTATTTAAAATAAAAGAAAAAGTTTATCTTAAAAATTCCTGAGCCACGACAAACTCGCCAAACTTCTTATTCAGTTTCTAGATGTAATATTGTACTCAAAATAGTCAAGGAGAAAATGTTCTGTTCATTCTACAAATATATGTAAAAAATAATTTTCACAGAAAACATGTTAATTCAATGTCACAAACATTTTGGAATTACTCTAAGATCATTTAGAGACTAAAATCTATTTCCTCAATAAAAAAAAATAAATGTGCTGTAGGCTTGCCTGTGGTGTTCCTTAATTATAAGCTACAAATTATTCAATTTCAACTCATGTTGGTTAAACATTCTCTAAAGTGAAAACAGCTTGGTCTCCACACTAGTGCACTCCAGCAAATCAGTTCAGAACCTTTAGATCAAAAAGTCTCATAAGGGGCCGAAACTGGTGTGGCTCAGAGGTAGAGCGTCGGTCTGCGGACTGAAAGGTCCCAGGTTTGATTCCGGTCAAGGGCGGGTACCTGGGTTAGGGCACATCCCCAGTGGGGGGTTTGCAAGAGGCAGCTGGTCAATGTTTCTCTCTCATCTACATTTCTGGCTCTCTCTCTCTCTCTTCCTCTCTGTAAAAAATCAATAAAATATTTTTTTTTAAAAAAACACACACAAACTACTGAAGAAAGAAACAATTCCTAATTTACTTGATGAAGCCAGCACTATCCTAATATCAAAACTAAACAAGGGAAATACAGGAGAACTGCTGACACACATCTCATGGAAAAGGTGCAACAATGCTCAACAAAGTATCAGACCAGTGAATCCAGCTATTGAGGAAGAGTAACATATGTAACCAAGGAGGCTTTGTATTCCAGGAATGCAAAGATGGTTCCCTATCCACAAACCAATAATATAATCTACCACAGTAACAGTAGAAAGATGACAGATAATATGATCATATCAGTGAATTACTAAAGATTTGACAAAACCCAACATCCATAAACAAAACTCTCAGCAAATTAAAAACAGAAAGAACTTGGTTACCCTGACAACGGGTAGCTACAGAATGTCTATGGCAGGCACCGGACTTCAGGGTGAAAGACAGAGCGTTTCCCTCAAACCAGGAACAAGGAAACTGTACTAAAGCCTAGTCAATATAATAATCAAACAAGAAAAAAAATCACTATTCACAGACAATATGATTATCTACAAAGAAATCCAAATGAATCCACATCCCACCCCCAGGATATATGATTTTAGCAAGATAAAGGGATAGGAGGTGAACACACAAAATTATATTCCTATATACTAGCCATAAATAATGTAAACTTCAAAAAAAAAAACCTTTACAAAAGTTGGAAGAAAAAAAAAAAAAGGAAACCCTTATGTATAAACCTAACAAAATATGGACAGGATCTGTATGCTGAAAATCACAAAACACTGACGAAAGAAATCAAAGATGTCAAATATATCTCAATTTTAAAAAAGAAAGAAACCAAAGCCAGGCCAGTATGCTCACTGGTTGGAGCAGTAGCCCTAGCACTGAAGGGTCACAGGTTTGATTCCTTATATAGGGCCTATACCTGGGTTGCAGGTTCAACCCCTGACTCTGGCCAGGGTCCCTGCAGGAGGCAATCAATTGATGTCTTTGTCACATCAATGTTTCTCTCTCTCTCCCTCCTCTACCTCTGCCCTCCCTCCCATTCTCTCTAAAAATCAATGGGAAAAGTATCTTCAGGTGAGGATTAACAACAACGAAAAGACATTGAAGATGACTATGCACATACTACATTCATGGAGTGGAAGAGTCAACAAAGTAAACACATGTCAATTTTCCACCAAACTGATCTATAGATTGATGGCTATACTAATTAAAACCCAGAATTATTAGTAGTAGATATAGGCAAGCTGGTTCTAAAATGTATGGAAAAGCAAAACAATAAATAGCCAAAACAATGCTTTTAAGTGTGAGGAATCACTTGTCCAAACTTAAGACTTGTAGTAATTAAGACAATACTGGACGAGACTGGTTTGGCTCAGTGGATAGAGCGTCGGCTTGGGGACTTAAGGGTCCCGGGTTCGATTCCAGTCAGGGGCATGTGCCTTGGTTGCGGGCATATCCCCAGTGGGGGGTGTGCAGGAGGCAGCTGATCGATGACTCTCTCTCATCGATGTTTCTAACTCTCTATCTCTCTCCCTTCCTCTCTGTACAAAATCAATAAAATATATTTTTAAAAAAATAAAATAAAATAAAAAAGACAGTACTGGACAGGCAATGGGACAGTTCCACTGACCAATGGGACAGAACTCAGAGTTCAGAAATAACCCGCACAAATACAGCTACTTGATTTTTTACAAAGGTGAAAAGTCAACTTAATGGATAAAGGATATTCTTTCAACAAATGGGTTTGAAACAACATGACATCCATATATATATATTTTAAAGATCCCTACCTGAATCTGATACTTTACACAAAATTAATTAAAAAAGAATCAGATCTAAATGTAAAACTATTAAATTTTTAGAAGACATAACCTGAGGTTTTATAAAACACCGAGTTCTTAACATGATACCAAAAAGTATGATCCATAAAAGAAAAAAACTGTTAAGTTGAACTTTAAAATTAATGTTTTTCTTTGCAAAAAAGTTAACAGGATAAAAAGATAAGTTATGAACTGGAAGAACTGATTCAATTCACATATCTGACAAAGGACTCGTGTCTAGAATTATATAGAACTCTCAAAACGAAAAAGAAAACCACCCTTATTTCCTTAAAATAAGGAAAGTCTGGCGGCCGGGCTGACTCAGTTGGCTGAACGCTGTCCTGGGCACTGAAAGGTTGTGCTTTGAGTACCAGTCAGGCACAAACTTGAGCTGCGGTTTCAATGCTCAGGGAATATGGAAGGCAACTGATGTTTCTCTCTCTCCCTCTCTAAGCATGTCTCCCAGTGAGGATTTCCTTTTTAAATAAACCAAGTCTTAAATAAACACTTTGTCCTAGAACAGTGGTCGTCAAACTCATTAGTCAACAGAGAGGCAAACGGCGGCTCCCAAGCCGCATGAGGCTCACAAGCCCCAGTTTGCCGATCACTGTCCTAGAAGATACAAGAATGTCAAATGACCAAATAAACACATGAAAAGGGTTCACTGGCCTATCTAATAAAAGAGTAATATGCAAATTGACTGTACCTCTGCTACAGCCACATCCACCAGCCATGCCCACCAGCCAATCAGAAGTGAGTATGCAAATAAACCCAACCAAATGGGCTGCAGCCCCGAGGTCAGGAGGGAGGCGTGGGTTTCCCCAGCAATGGAGAAAGCCAAGCTTCTGGAGCCCTGGCCTGCCTTGGCTCCGCTCAGGCTACGAAGTTTCCGTTGCAGAAGATACATAAATCCCAACAGGAATGGCTATGACACCGAGGATCAGGAGGCTTGGCTCCATTCGAGCCTACAAAGTTTCCGTTGTAGAAGATAAATAAGCCCCAGGTATCAGAGCCTCCACTTGGGTCGGGCGGCGTGGCCGGCCTGCAAACCACTACAGGCCCCTTGCCCAGGCCACTCCATGTCCCAGGGGAACTCCCACCCTGATTTGGGCCACCCTTCAGGGCAAACCAGCTGCCCCCCCCCACCCATGCACCAGGCCTCTATCCTATCTAATAAAAGAGTAAGCTGAAACCGGTTTGGCTCAGTGGATAGAGCGTCGGCCTGCAGACTGAAAGGTCCCAGTTCGATTCCAGTCAAGGGCATGTACCTTGGTTGCGGGCACATCCCCAGTAGAGGGTGTGCAAGAGGCAAATGAGAGATGATTCACTCTCATCAATGTTTCTAACTCTTTATCCCTCTCTCTTTCTTTCTGTAAAAAATCAATAAAATATATATTTTTTTTAAAAGGGTAATATGCAGATTGACCATCACTCCACCACACAAGATGGCTGCCCCCATGTGGTCAAAGATCCTGCCCCCATGTGGACACAAGATGGCCAGCAGGGGAGGGAAGTTGTGAGGGACCAGGCCTGCATGGGAGGGCAGTTGAGGGCAACCAAGCCTACAGAGGAAGGCAGTTAGGGGTGACCAGGCCACCAGAGGAGGGAAGTTGGGGGTGATTGGGCCTGCAGGGAAGGGCATTTGAGGGGGACCCATGCCTGCAGTGGAGAGCAGTTGGGGGGGACCTGCAGAGGAGGGCAGTTAGGGGTGATCAGGCTTGCAGGGGACAGCAGGTAAGGGGTGAACAGGCTGGCAAGGGAGCAGTTAGGCATCAACCAGGCTGGCAGGGGAGTGGATAGGGGGTGTTCAGGCTGGCAGGCAGAAGTGGTTAGGGGCAATCAGAAAGGCAGGCAGGGAAGCAGTTGGGAGACAGCAGTCCTGTATTGTGAGGATGCCCCACCAGGATTGGGCCTAAACGGGCAGTCAGACAGCCCTTGAGGGGACCCAGATTGGAGAGGGTGCAGGCTGGGCTGAGGGACACCCCCTCCCTCAGTGCATGAATTTCGTGCACCGGGCCTCTAGTCAATTATAAATAGGGAAATATAAATTAAAACCACAATGCCACTGCACACATATTAATTCAACTGGTTCCAATAACAACCACTGGCGACACCAAGCGCTACAAGGATGCAGAGAAGCCAGAACTCACACTTTGCGGGTGGAAGTCACAGCGGTAAGTGCTCAAAGGTTTCTTATGCTTCCACATAACCGAGCTCCCACTGCCGGGAATAGCCACACAGGAATGAAAATTCACGCTCACACAAACACCTGGGCACAGGTGTTTATCAGAGCTGTTTACTATCACCAAAAGGTGGAAAGAACCCCAATGACTACCACAGGAGAACATGTACACAGCAGAGTGCTTCTCGGCAGTGAAAAGGAGCACACCACAGATGATGCAACAAATGAGCCACAAAGTGACTGCGCTGTGTGAAATAAACCAGCCTCAAAAACGACATACACATGATCCCATTTGTGTGACTTCTCTGAAAGGCAAACGCATAGTAACAAAGTACCGGCTGGCAAGAATTTAGGGATGGGAGGAGTTTACAGGTACAGGCAGCATGAGGGAGCCTCTGGGGGTGGTGGATACATAAACCCATGAGTATAAATCCACAGCACCGTACAATTTCAAATATCAGTTATTACATGTTAATTTAATTAGCATACAATAAGACCAGTAAAAAGTTGTCCTACAGCATAAAGTCAAACTAAACGTATACTTAACTACTCCCTCTGGACTGAGAGGAGGCTCACGTCCATCACAGGCCACGTACAGGGCTTCACAGCAGCTTGATTCGATTCTGCCTTAAAATAACTCGACCTCGCCGAAACCAGTTTAGCTCAATGGATAGAGCGTCGGCTTGGGGACTGAAGGGACCCGGGTTCGATTCCGGTCAAGGGCATGTACCTTGGTTGCGGGCACATCCCCAGTGAGGGATGTGCAGAAGGCGGCTGATCAATGATTCTCTCTCATCGATGTTTCTAACTCTCTATCCCTCTTTCTTCCTCTCTGTAAAAAAATCGATAAGATATATTAAAATATATATATATAAAATATAACATGTCCTCACCACCAGCAGTGTGAGCAGGATAAACTGAAAACCCACACAACGGAAAACGGCCCCGTGAACCACGGCACCATGACGCATGGCTCCATCAATACACGGACACGCCGAAGCCAGTGTGACTCAGTGGATAGAGCGTCGGCCTGCAGACTGAAAGGTCCCAGGTTCGATTCCGGTCAAGGGCATGTACATTGGTTGCGGGCACATCCCCAGTGGGGGCGGGTGTGCAAGAGGCAGCTGATCGATGATTCTCTCTCATCAATGTTTCTAACTCTCTATCCCTCTCTCTTCCTCTCTGTAAAAAATCAATAAAACATATATTTAAAAAAAAAAAAAAAAAAAAGAACACGGACAGGTTTCAGATGTGGTGTTCAGCCGGCCGGAGGACTTTCATGTGAAATTTAAACACAGGCTAACCATGTGGGAATAATGGCGGTGCCTATGAGAGGGGAGCTAGGGGGTGCTGGGGCTCTAGGAACAGTCTGTCCTGGTACAGTGGTCAGTGGGTGAACAGACACACAGAACACCATCACAGGCGCTCTCTGTAGCTGCACAAATCCCTCATCGCAGTGAAAGCACAGGAGGTTTCTTTCTGGCTCTTTCTCTGACCTACTCCTCAGATCACTAAGGCCAATATGAACTAGAGTTGTGACTGAACCTCATTTTCTCATGGGAGAATTTCTGCAGCACAGAAAGGGCCTCTAAATGAACCCCAAGATCCATGACTGCACCTGTTCGATGGCTTTTAAGCATTATTAACATTATCTCCATCTTGCCACCTTTTCAGCAATGAAAAAGAACCTGTGTTATTACAAATGCCCCTACACTAACAGGTTTCTCTGGCTTCAAAACTTTAATATTGCTATTTTAAAATGTACTCCATCCCTACCCCAAATGGCTTCCTTTTATAAATCTCTAACGGCATTACAAAAATAGCCCTTAATTCCTATTTGAACCCTCCATGAGTGTAAATTATATGTAATTTGATATTCCAACAGATAGTGACATGAGTCAATTTCTATAATAGAGAAATTCAGATTTTTGTAAATATGTATATGACTTAATTTTGCACCCATTCAGAAAACAATCCTAATGGTCTAAATGTTTTCATAAAATACCTATATGTTTAACTGTTAAAACAGAAATAGCAAAATTAGTTTTATTCGAAGAAGAAAAACTTTTGGTAATACAGGTTTGTGAAAGCATCATTCACTTTTTTGCTCTGTAAGTAATGTTCACTGTAGAAAAGTCTTAAAGCTTGAGTCTTTTTTGAAAAAAAAATAATATATTGACTTCAGAGAGGAAAGGAGAGGAGAGAAGAGAGAGAAACATCAATGATGAGAATCAATGGTCAGCTGCCTCCCGCACGCCCCCCACTGGGCAATCCCAGCATGTGCTCTTAAGCGGAATCAAACCCGGGACCCTTCAGTCCACAAGTCTACACTCTGTCCATTGAGCCAAAAAAGCTAGGGCTAAAGCTTGAGTCTTAAATGATGTGCAAAATGGAAAAAAGGCCATCAAAATTTCCACCACAAACATTTTGATGTATATCCTATCAGACTTTCCTATGCAAACACACACACACACACACACACACACACACGTATTTTTAAAAAATGGGTCCAGAGGTTCAGTGGTTGAGCGCCAACCCATGCCCAGGAGGTGGCTGCTTCATGCTGGGTTTCGGGTTTGATTCCCAGGAGGGGCGTGCAGGAGGCAGCTGTTCCATGTCTCTCCCCCCCCACTCACTCTCCCCTTCCCTCCTCTCTCCAAAATCAATAAAACATTTTTTTAAAAATAAAATGGGTCCAGCCCTGGCCGGTTTTGATCAGTGGTTAGAGCTTCGGCCTGCTGACAGAAGGGTCACGGGTTAGATTCCCAGTCAAGGGCATGTACTTGGGTTTAGGCTCTCCCTGGCACCAGGCTGTATGTGGTGCATGCAGGAGGCAACCAATTGATGTGTCTCTCTCACACAGATATTCCTCTCTCCCCAGCACTCTCTCTAAAAATCAATGGAAAAATATCCTTGGGTGAGAATAAAAAAATAGGTCCATAAACTTTTCTATTTTGTAAGCTGCATTGCTGCATTCTTCACTTAATACAACATGAATACTATAAAAATTACATTTTAAAGTAGAAATACAAAATAGATATATTCATGACATCCTTCATCCGCCAACTTCCCATTTTGGGGACACCCCTTTGCTGTCACATTTGTATAAACTACCCACTTGTCATGGTTTGTTTTTTTAATTGATCTGAGAGAAAGAGGGAGAGGGAAAGAGAGAAACATCAGTGTGAGAGAAACATTGATGGGCTGCCGCCAGCAAGTCCCTTAGTGGGATCCAGCCAGCAACCCGCGCATGTGCCCTGACTGGTCAAACCTGTGTGTGACCTTTTGCTGCATGAGACAACACTCAACCAACTGAACCACACCGGCCAAGACCCACCGTGTTCACAGCTTCTAACGCACCTTGTTTTCCCAGTCCGCAGGCATCACCCTGCAGCAAAGTCCCTTATCCAGTCCCACCCAGCCTCCTGAACACCCAGGCTCCTGTTCGCACCCAGGGCTGGGTGCCCCTGGGCCCTGTGCACGCACCTTCCCTGAGGTCACCTTTACTCTCCCGTGTCATTACCCGGAGCTGGTGCCACATCACCTGCTGAGGCAGCGAGGCTGACACCTGGCTGGGGACCCAGATCCCACCGGGCGCGTGCCGCACGCTGTGCGCCCAGGCTTCTGTGGGAGCCAACCACAGCACGCGCTGCCTCACGTCCCCCTACTCATCGCCCATGTGCACAAACACCCTCCTCGCCTCGGCAGCAGCCTTGCTGGGGTGGCCCTGAGTCTCACCCTCAGCGCTGTGTCCTGCACACAGGGGAGGGGCTGAGGCCTCTGAGAAGCAAGCCAGCCCTTCCCCTCTCACTCCTCCTGGAAACCTGCCCTGTCCCTGCGGGATGCGAGCAGGACCCCGGAATGGGGGCCTGGCTGGGAAGCCCAGTTTTCCTGAGCTGCGATCCCTTCTGCAAAGCAAAGGGGTCAGGAAACCTGGAGGAACGGCACGGAGGGCGAGCATCAGGACCGCCGCCGCTCCCAGCCGGTCTTTTATTCAATCAGGGAAACGGGCTCTCCCCTCCAGCACCAGCCCGCGCTACCCCGTTTTCCCGAAGGATGTGCCCAGGCGGACTCCCCCCGGCCCCCAGGGGCAGCCAGCCGGGAACAAACGCCGCGCTCCTCTTGGCTCCCCAGGACTGCTCCCGCTTGGCTCCCGGGGTTCGGGGCAAGGGCAGCCTCCGGCCAACGTGACGCCGGGGTTTGGCCCCGGGTCCTGAGCAAACGTGACGCCGGCGCCTACGGCCGCGCCGCGGGGCCAGGGCACGGCGGCCGGGCCGCGCAGCATCCCTCCCGCATCCGTCCGGCGGCACCGCGCCCGGGGCACCGCGCTCGGCGCCGGCCGCTCCGCCTCAACACTGAGAACCTTCCGCGAAGCGATTTCTGTTCGCCCTCCGGCCCAGGCGCTCCTGAAGGAGCCTTTCCATCGCCGATAGAACAACAGTCCTGCCAACTTCAGAGAAAGCCCATTGTCTGCGAGCACTGCGCAGCGCGCGCCTCCGCGGGCCCCCGCAGGCCGGGCGGAGCTCCGGGCGGAGGTGCGGCGCAGGGGCCACCTGTCACCGCCGCCGCCGCCCGCACACGAGGCCGCCGCGCGGGCTGTCAGGCCCCGGCGCCCGGACCCCGCGGCCGGCAGGGGCAGGGCCTGGCCACGCGACCCGCAGCCCGGCCTGCGGAGCGCCCGCGGCCCCGCCACCGGGACCGGCCGCGGCTTCCAGGCGAGCCCCGCGCCGGGGCGGCGCCCGCGGCCTGACAGCCGCGCAGGTGGGCCGGCGGCGCCGCCCGGAAGGTGCCGCCCGGGAGGGTGCCGGGAGCCGCCGCCCGTTACCCGCGGGAGCGCCGCGCCCTCCCCGCCCCCGCCCGCCGCTTACCTCGAAGTAGCCTCCGGGGGCGGCGCCGCCCGCGCCGAGGGGCCCGTTGGCCACGGCCGCGCCGCCCGGGGCCGCCAGGCCCGCGGCCTGGGAGCCGCGCAGCGCCGCCGCCGGGCTGGCCTTGCCGCCGCTCGCGCCGCCGTGGCCCCCGCCCGAGCCGCCGCCGCCGCCCCGCTTGTTCTTCCGGCGCTTGGCCCCTCGCTTGGTGTCGGCCGGGCTCATGGCGGGCGGCGGGCGGGGAGGGCGGGGAGGCTGTGGCGGCGGCGGAGCGCGGCGGCCGGCCGAGGGCGGGGGACGCTGCGCGGGGTCGAGTCCGGGCGGGCGGGCGGAGCCGGGCGGGCGGGAGCTGCCGGGGGGCCGCGGGGCGGGAGAAGCGGCGAGTCCGCGGGCCCGGCGCCGCCGCTGACCAGAGTTAGAGCCCAATATGGCGGACACAAGGGGAAAGGGATCCCAGTTTACGTCGGGGGAGGGGGAAGAGCGGCGGGGAGGGGGCGGGGTGTGGGCGCCCTCCCCCTCCCGCCTCACTCCGCCCTCTTGAGCGCCGCTGCCCTGGGCCTCGCACGCCCCCTCCCGCTGTTAACGTCAGCCGGAGCGCGGGGCACGTCGGGAGTTGGAGTCCCCGCTTCCGCGCCGCCCCTGAGGGTGCCCGTTGGGAGGACTACTACTCCCGGCAGGCCGTGCGCTGTCCACAGCGCCGACGCCGCGAGGGGCTGAAGCGAGGGAGCGGGATGCGACGCCAACGTTGCCGCCACGCTCCCTGCCTCGCGACCCCGCCCGCGCGCGCGGCCTTCTGGGAGTTGTAGTTGGGCGGAGGGGCTGGGCCGGCGCGAGGCCGTGTCCCCAGCGGCGAGAGAACTACCGGGCTGGAAGAGAGGAGTTCCGCCTCCTGACGGACACCGCGACTTCCCCGCGCGCTCGGGCCGGAGGCCCCCGGGATGCTCGAGGCCAGCAGCCCCGGCTCTGTCCAGCCGGGAATGGCCCGGTGACCTTGGGCCAGCCCTAGCTTGAGCGCAGGGGACGCCACGGGGACGCCCGCAGCCCTCCTCGCCGGCCTGGGGGGTTCCGGAGGGCGCCTGGCAAGCTCCCGCAGCCACCGGGCTCGCCTGGCGGAACAGAGGCCGCGGCGCGCAAAGCCGCCTCCGGTTCAGAACCCGCGTCCTCCCCGCACCCCGCTCCGCCGTGGTCAGCGCGCTGGGGGCCCGGGAGGGCCCGGCCGCCCCTCAGGCCTCGCATTCACCCACCGCCCAGGCCACGAGCCCGGCCAGACCCCCTGCCTGGACCCTCCTTACAGGGGCGCCTGACCCACCCACCCTCCCAGGCCCCAGGCACCTCTCCGCCCTTAGGCCAGACGAGAGGGTCTCACTGATCCAACCACCGAGACACAAAAGCCGCGCTTCCCCTCCCGGGTCCCGTGAGTAGCCGCAGGCCCCAGGGGCAGCAGAGCTCGGCACTGGGTGTTGGTGGGAGGGCCTCCATTTGCACCCTCGCCTGCGCCCTCCAGCCTCTGGCCCTGAGCCTGCGAGGTCTCACCGCCCCCCCTGCCCCAGCTGCACCCTCAGCCCTCCGGCCCATCCTTCCTGCCACACCGCCATGTGTGTTTGATCACTCAGCCCCCTGCTCAAGCCCTGGACTCCACCTTGTGGGCTGAATAAAGACCCTCCCCGCCCCGCCCCGCCTGGCACTCCAGCTGTCCGTCCTCCCGGTGGACAACGCCTTGGGCTGCGCCCCCCCCACCCCAGCTGGGTCAGACACTCCCCTCTCCCACGGCTCCCGTGCTGTGCCTGGTCATAAAGTCGGCTGGCGTTGGGTTGGGATTCGGGGTGTTCCCCGGGATCCCCAGAGGAGAGAGGTCTCCAGGGACCAGGGGCATGCTTGGGAGTGACTGCCTCCTGCACCTCTGAACCCCAGCTCCTGCCAGGCAAGGGCTGTGTACACACCCATCCAGACATCATAACGGCCTGCTGCTGTGTCATCTCACCCACTCTAGAGACAGCGCTGTTCGCCTATGAGAAATTGAAATTCATATATGTTAAGGGATTTGCCCAAAGCAAGCAGCAAATAGTCAAGAGGCCCAGCCCAGATTCCAGCTCAGGTGTGGCTCAAGTGGTCCAGTGAGTTCCTCTGGGGTCTGGGGCAGAGGAACAAGTGAAAATGGCAGAAGCTGCAGGCCCCATGGGGAGAGGATTTGAAACTAGAGGTCCAGTACACGAAATTTGTGCACTGGTAGGTTCCCAGGCCTGGCCTGCGATCAGGGCCAATCAAGGTTCCCCACCTCCCGCCACCTCCATCCCTGGCTCCCTCAGCACCCCGCTACTGCCTCTGCCACCATGTCCCGCCCCGCCCCCTGGTGGTCAGCACCTGTCATAGCGAGTGATCGAACTCCCGAGGGGACAGTTTGCATAGAACCCTTTTATTATGTAAGAGGCTACAGCTGGGAGCCATGGAGGGTTTTTGAGCAGGGAGTGTCATGATAGGATGTGTGTGTATACATATTTATAATACATATATTTTTAATCCTCACCTCAAGATATTTTTCCATTGATTTTTTAAAGAGAATGGGGGACAGAGGGAACACAGAGAGAAACATCCATGTGAAAGAAACACATCGATTGGTTACCTCCTGCAGTGCCCCAATCAAGGCCCGGGCCGGGGAGGAGCCTGCAACCAAGATACCTGTGCCCTTGACTAGAATCGAACCCAGGACCCTTTGGTCTGCAGGCTGATGCTCTATCCACTGAGCCAAACTGGCTAGGGCTGGTTTTTAGAGAACTCTGGCTATTGTGTCAAGAACAGATGTCAGAAAAGAAAAAAAAAATTTTTTAAGAAAAATTTTTTAAAAAGAACAGGATGGCCGTCAGGAGCAAGATCGGAGGCCAGGACAGCAGTGTTGGCCCCAGGGGGTGCAGAGGGGGCTCCTGGGAGAGGACGTGAAGCAAAGGCAGTGGTTCTCAACCTTTGCTTCTCATTATCTCCCCCAAGGAGACATTAACAAGGAATCAAGATAAAAATAATTAAATCCTCAGTAAGATTGTCCAGTGCTGCTGAACTTTGGAAGGCCACAAGCCATTATAATATCTAGATCTGTTTCTCCCCGAGAGTCAGTTTTATTTTTTTATTATTATTATTATTTTTTTAAATATATATTTTTTATTGATTTTGTACAGAGAGGAAGGGAGAGAGATAGTTAGAAACATCAATGAGAGAGAGTCATTGATCAGCTGCCTCCTGCACACCCCCTACTGGGGATGTGCCCACAACCAAGGCACATGCCCTTGACCGGAATCGAACCCGGGACCCTTCAGTCCCCAAGCCGACGCTCTATCCATTGAGCTAAACCGGTCCCGGCCCGAGGGTCAGTTTTAACCCCCAGAGGTCACTGTTCTCCAGAGAAGCACCGCCAATAGGACACACGGAGATGGAGAGAGGCTGTGATGGAGACTCATAAGGAATTGGCTCGCACAGCAGTGGAGCCTGACGAGTCCCAAGAGCTGCAGTCAGCGAGCTGGAGACCCAGCAGAGCCCGTGGTGTGGCTCCAGCCAGAGCCCAGGTTCAAGGCCCAGGAGGCTGATGTGTCAGTGAGCCCAAAGGCAGGAAATAAAAGCAAGGATCCATGCCCAGTCAGACGGGCCACAGGCAGGCAGCAGGCGTTCCACCTCTCTCTCTCTCTTTAAATCTTTATTGAAAGTATTACAAGGAGTTCCTCCTTTCCTATTTAGGCCCTTTTGTTCTGTGCAGGCCTTCAAATGATTGGACGAAGCCCGCCCACATGGAGGAGGGCCATCGCCTCAGTCTGCGGATACAAGTGCCTGTCTCATCCAGAGCCTCCTCACAGGCACATCCAGGTCTTTGACCAAATGCCCAGGCTCCCTGGGAGCCCCGTCAGCTTGTCGCAGCTACTCCCGAGGGGAGAATGCCCGCTCCAGGATCAAGATGGA
This sequence comes from Nyctalus aviator, assembly GCA_036971965.1. Taxonomy (NCBI): domain Eukaryota; kingdom Metazoa; phylum Chordata; class Mammalia; order Chiroptera; family Vespertilionidae; genus Nyctalus; species Nyctalus aviator. The sequence continues at coordinate 205,823,607 of CM072922.1, forward strand.
TGCTGTGAACAGAAGCCAGAGCTCAGTCTGCGGGAGTGCCCAGGGAGGCCCCTAGGGAAGGTGTGGAATGGAGACAGCCGCTCTCCCACCCACCGCTCTGGCTCAGCAGGCAGAGCATCAGCCTGTGGACAAAGGGTCCGGGTTTGAGGTTCAAGGGCATGAACCTCAGTTGCAGGCTCCTCCCTGGCCCGGGCCCCGGTCCGCGCACACGCAGGGGGCAGCCAATTGGTGTGTTCCTCTCACATCTGTTTCTGTCTCTCTCCCACTCTCCCTAAAACCCAATAGAAAAACATCCTGCCGAAACCAGTGTGGCTCAGTGGATAGAGCGTCGATCTGTGGACTGAGGGGGTCCCGGGTTCGATTCCGGTCAAGGGCATGTACATTGGTTACGGGCACATCCCCAGTGGGGGGTGTGCAGGAGGCAGCTGATCGATGACTCTCTCTCATCGATGTTTCTAACTCTCTATCTCTCTCCCTTCCTCTCTGTATAAAATCAATAAAATATATTTAAAAAATAAATAAATAAAATTAAATAAAATAAAAATAAAATCCTCAGGTGAAGATTAACAAAGAACACAGAAAGCCGCTCAGACCCGCTCTGCTCCCGGAAGGCTGCCAGAAAAGGTGGCATAAGTTGGGAATTTCAGTAACAGTGAAGTTTTATTACTTTCATGAACATGTTATTAGCCAAGATGAGAATATGTTCGAGTAACCGGACAATTGGACAGGGAAAGCCAGGCCAGGGAGTGACCTCACAATGCGTAGCCAGTGAGCATTACCTAACAATGGCAGCCTCGCTGACAGGCTTGCTGCCTCCCGGGGGCACCGAGTCTGCAGGTGGAGGAGCGGACACCTCTCTCAGGCCACTTCCTCCCCCGAAGCAGGGCCCCCGCACATGGGTTAGATGCTCGGAGGACAAGGAAACAGCTGCGCTGAAACCAACTTATTCGTCACCCTCACCTCCCTGCTCTCCCCCCCTTTCTTCCTGCCTTTTAGCCGCATCAGCTCTCCTCAGCGCGCTGGGCGGCCGTGTCCTCTCCCCTCCTTCAGCAGCAGCCTCCCTTCCTCAGGCTGTTGTCACCCGTGGGGGCGGCCCGCCGTGGGGTGCCACCCCCCCAGCTGCTGGGCAGTGTCCCGGGGGCAGGCGGGCCCCAGGGCGATGGTCGGACCGAAGCCAGCGGAGGCCGCAGGCAGGGCCTCCTGGCGCCGGCGCCCTTGGGTGTCCGTTGGTTTCTTTTCGGAGGAATTTAGGTTTGCATTTCTCTCCCCTCACGGCCTTGTCCGCCTGTCACGTCCTCACATCTTCCTTTCTCCTGAGCAGACGGGCTCCCACCTCTCCGAGCTCCCGGGCCGCTGCTGGCTCCTCCAGGCAGGTCTGCGCCAGGAAAAGGCAGAGGCACTCCGCCTCCGGCTGCTCCTGTGCCGCGTTCCCCGCCTTCCCCCTCCCACCTGCCCAGGCGCTGAACATTGCTTCAGTTAAAAAACAACCGAATCCTGGCCGGTGGGGCTCAGCTGGTTGGAGCATCATCCCATACACCAAAAGGGGGGGTTCGATTCCCAGTCAGACCACATACCTCCATGCACATGTGGTACACAAGTGGGATCAATGTTCTTCTCTCAGACAATGTTTCTCTCTTGCATTCCCTTCCCCTTTCCCTAAGCAAAACAAAAGAAGAGCCAGCCCAAACTGGGATAGGGCGATGGGAGGTGTGAGGAAGAAGGCGTGTGGCTGAGTTACCTGGTGTGCGAGGTGGAGCTAGAAGGCGGGGTAAAGGGCAGGTACAATAGCGCCTGTCAGCAACAGGCCGACCGAGGAACAACGTGCAGTTATGAGAATGGGCACTTGTTTACTGATTTTTAAAAATATGTATATTATTGATCTCAGAGAGGAAGGGAAAGGGAGAGAAACATCAACGATGAGCCGAGACTGGTTTGGCTCAATGGATAGAGCATCGCCTTGGGAACTGAAAGGTCCCGGGTTCGATTCCGGTCGAGGGCATGTACCTTGGTTGCGGGCATATCCCCAGTAGGGGGTGTGCAAGAGGCAGCTGATCGATGACTCTCTCTCATCGATGTTTCTAACTCTCTATCTCTCTCCCTTCCTCTCTGTACAAAATCAATAAAATATATTTTAAAAAAATAAAATAAATAAAAAAATAAAAAAGAAACATCAACGATGAGAGAGAATCACTGATCGGCTGTCTCCCACACACCCCCTGCTGGGGATCGAACCTGCAACCTGGGCATGTGCCCTGACAGGGAATTGAACCTGTGACCTCCTGGTTCATAGGTCAGCGCTCAAACAAGCCAGGCTTGTTTACGGATCCGATATAATAAAAGGCGAATATGCAAATCAACCAAACAGCTGGTCGCTATGAGCGCACTGACCGGCACAGGGCAGGCGCTCCACACCAGGAGCTGGGCTCAGAGGCGGGTGCCGGCTGGGCTAAGGGGCCTAAGGGGGGCTGAGGACCCCCCAAGCTGAGTGCACCGGGCCTCTAGCTTAACCATAACAGCTCTACGGATGGTTTATGAAAAAACACGTTTAGGGATTTGGAGAGCTACTAAAGGCAAAGTTGGGGGGCAGTTTTCAGTGCTGTCAGTTCTCAGGGTCCTAGACGGAGAAGTAGGGCAGAGGCAGAGGGCACTCCTGGGGACTCTTTCGAGGCTGGGGACCAATAAGTGGAGCCTTGGGGCGAGGGTCCCAGAGAGATGGTATTTTTGGTATTCTCATTTAGGTCCTTGAAGGTCTCTTCACATTTCTCAGCGGTTTTTAGAAGATTCTTGAGTAACCTTATAAATGTGATTCTGAACTCTGTGTCGTCCAGTAGTCTACTTTCCTCCATCTCTCCCATTCGTGACATGCTTCTGTGTCCACATTTTGGCTGCCTCCCTGTGTTGATGGAGTGGCTTTGTGTGGTAGGTGACCTATAGGGGCCAGTACCTCAGCTTCCCAATCACCCGAGGTTGGCACACCCTTCGTGTGCCAAGTCTTGGTGTGGTTAAGCCTTGGTTGCTGTTGGTGCACTGGGAGGAATTGACCTCCAGGCCAGTTGGCTGTGAGGACCCGCTGTGTCTGTAATGGAGAACTGCTGTGCTGGAGACACACTTATGGTGCAGGCCTGGTTTCGGTGGGGCTTTGGTGCTCACTGAGTCCGCCTCCAGAACGTGTCACTTATGGATGTGAGGAGTTGAAATCTGGTGTCTCACACTGACCATTAGATACACTAGCTTCTGGTTCTCCATTGGGGTGCAGTTCAGCTACTGTCTGAGGCCACGCTCAGGAGCGAAAGCGAGAACCACAGTCTTCTCTCCCTGCGTGGAGCTTGGAGGCTTTGGAGCTGTCTGCACCAGGTTGCAAGTTTGCTAGGTTAAACTGCAATAGAGAAGGCCATTCACATGCAAAAGCTGCTGCTTGGAGTTTGTGTGTGTGTATAGATTGTGGGGTGGAGTCTCAGGGCGTCACTAGGCTAGGGTGTGGCAAACAGCAATGGCTGCCAGTCAGCCGTCTCTGCCCCTCCGACTGCGTCCCCGCGTCTCGTGCCCCAGCACAGAAAACAATTATTCTTGTGCGCAGCCCTGCAAGCCAGCCACCCTCACCTTCCGGCCCGATGGCAGGCAGATCGGCTCTCCCCAGAAGCTGGATTTCCGAGAGACTGGGAGCTTGTCTCTTCAGGTTGAAGAAAGCTACGCCCTCCGCCAGCCGGGATCCGCTACCAGCCCATATCGTGCGTGTGTCCCCGAACCTGTTTTTCAGCGCGTGTGCCCTGAATGCTCCTTTCTCTTTCAGTCTAGTTGTAGAGCTTCCTTTCAGCCAGCTTTCCTCTGGTTCCGGGTGATGACATTTGTCTTTTAGTTGTCGTTTTGAAACTGTTGTGCACGGCAGGCACCAGTTTAGGTGTGTTTACCTAAGCTGCCATCTTGGATCTCCCTGGCAAGTTTTTGTTTCCTGGTCAGCGTGACTCAGTTGGTTAGAATAATGGTCGGCAAGCCTCGGCTTGCAAGCCACATGCAGCTCTTTGGTCCTTTGAGTGTGGCTCTTTCACAAAATACCACATGTGGGCGCGCATGTACAGTGCGATGGAAACTTCGTGGCCTATGAGCAAAAGTCAGTCTTTGGCTCTCAAAAAAATTTTCAACTGCCGTACTGTTGATATTTGGCTCTGTTGACGCATGAGTTTGCTGACCACTGGATTAGGGCATCATCCCATGCACCAAAGGATAACAGCTTCTTCCCAGTCAGGGTACATACCCAAGTTGCATGTTTGATGCCTGGCTGGGGCATGTACAGGATGCAACCAATTCTCTCTCTCAAATTAATGAAAACATACAGGGTGAGGAATAAGAAAAAGGAATGAAGTGGCATTTTTAGATTAACAAAAATAGTGAGAATCAATTGCCAATAAAAAATCACTAAAAGAGCCAGGACCGGTTTGGCTCAGTGGATAGAGCATCGGCCTGTGGACTGAAGGGTCCTGGGTTCGATTCCAGGTGAGGGCATATACCTTGGTTGTGGGCACATCCCCACTTGGGGGTGTGCAAGAGGCAGTTGATCGATGACTCTCTCTCATTGATGTTTCTAGCTCTCTATCCCTCTCTCTTCCTCTCTGTGAAAAATCAATAAAATATATATTTTTTTAAAAAATCACTAAAATAAATTATTCTTTGGGCAGAAGAAACATTATTCCAGATGGGAGTAAAGGAATAAATACCAAACACATACTTGTCCTATCGTGTCTGTCTAGCTTTTTACTTAGCATCATGTTCTCAAGGCTCATCCATGTTGTATTAGATTTTTTTTTGTTTATTACAATCCTTTTTTTAAATTTTATTTGACTGCAGAGAGGGAAAGATAGAAACATCAATGATAAGAATCATTGATCAACTGCCTCCTGCATGCCCCTAACTGGGGACAGAACCCACAACCCAGGCATGTGTCTTTGACTGGAATTGAATCTGGGACCCTTCAGTCTTCAGGCCAATGCTCTACCCATTGAGCAAAACTGGCCAAATAAATAAATAAATAAGAACAATACGAAAACAAAACAAAACAAACAAAAAAACTGGCCAGGGCTTTCCTGTTTTGGAGACAGCCTTCCCAATGCGTGTGAAGTGGTATCTCTTTGTGGTTCTGATTTACATTTCACGCCTAATTGATGATGCTGAGTTCCTTTCATCTGCCTATTGGCCATTTGTATATCTTCTTTGGAGAAATACCTACTTCAGTCTTTTGCCACTTTTTAAACTAAGTTGTCTGATTTTTGTTGTTGTTGTTGAACTTCTGAAGCATCTTGTATATTGTGGTTATTAGTCCCTCAGCAGAGAGATGGCTTACACACATTTTCTCTCTTCGATGGGCTGGTTCTCTCTTCAGTGTCCTAATAGTGTCCTTTGATGCCCCAGTTTTTAATTTTAATGAAGAATTTATTTTTCCTTTTGTTGCCCTGTTTTATTATGTTAAGCAACCGTTGGGAACAGAGTGTGGAATCGCGGAGGGAAGGCAAGGGGAGGGTGGTTGTGTGGGAGGTGAGCAACCGAGACCTTGTATGCATATATGCATAACCCATGGACAGATAATAGGATCGTGAAGGTCTGGGGTGGGGAGGCAGGGTGGTGAGGGTCAATGGGGGGAGGAAGAGGAGGGGGACATATGTAATACTTTCACCAATTAAAAATACAGCTGAAACCGGTTTGGCTCAGTGGATAGGGCGTCAGCCTGCGGACTCAAGGGTCCTGGGTTGAATTCCGGTCAAGGGCATGTATCTTGGTTGCAGGCACATCCCCAGTGGGGGGTGTGCAGGAGGCAGCTGGTCGATGTTTCTCTCTCATCGATGTTTCTCTCTATCCCTCTCCCTTCCTCTCTGTAAAAAATCAATAAAATATACATATTTTTAAAAAGAGGTAGCTGATCGATGTATCTCTCTCATCGATGTTTTTAACTCTCTATTCCTCTCTCTTCTTCTCTGTAAAAATAAATAAGTAAATAAATAAAATATATTTTTAAAAAAACCATTGGTATATCAGGAATATTTGCCTGTTTTCTCCTAAGAATTTTATAGTTTTAACTCTTAAATCTAGGTCTTTGATCTATTTTGCCTATGGCTTTAAGACCCAACTTCACTTTTTTAATATTTATTAATATTTAAAATTGATTAAAATTCAATATTTTAATATTGATTTGAGAGAAAGAGAGAGAAACATCAATGATGAGAACCATTGACTGGCTGCCTCCTGCACACCCCCACTGGGGATCAATCCCACAACCCTGGCATGTGCCCTGACTGGGAATTGAACCATAACTTCCTGGTTCATGAATTCAACCACTTCCTGACACTCAACCACTGAGCTATGCTGGCTGGGCCCAACTTCATTCTTAAACGTGTGCATATCCAATTTTCCAAGCACCATTTGCTGGAGAGAACTTTGTTTCTCCATTGAGTGGTCTTGAAACCCTTGTGGAAATCATTTGACCATGGAGAAGAGGGTTTATTTCCGGGCTCTCACTCTCATTCCATTGATCTGGGAAGAAGGCCTGTCTGTTCATCTTCAGGCTACCACCACAGTTTTTATTTTTTTATTGATTTCAGAGGAAGGAAGAGGAATAGAGAGAAACATCAATGATGAGAACGAATCACTGATCGGCTGCCCCTTGCACACTGGGGATTGAGCCTGCAACCCAGCCATGTGCTATGACTGGGAACTGAATGGTGATCTCCTGGTTCATAGGTCGATGCTTAACCACTGAGCCAAGCCAGCCAGGCTCCTTTTCATGTTATTGATAGTATAGAAAAATACAACTGATTTGTGAGTTTGTATCCTGCAACTTTGCTGAACTCCTTTGCGAGCTCTAACAGCTGTATGTGTGTATTGTGGGTTCTTTAGTGTTTTTACATATAAGATCAGGATTTCTACAAAGATACTTTTCCTTTTTCACTTACAATTTGGATGACTCTACTTTCTTTATTGCATCATTGCTCTGCTTAGAAACCGCAGTATTATTATGAATAGAGATGATAAAAGGGAGCCTCCAGGTCTGGCTCCTGACCTTCGGGGAGAAGCTTGCATTCTTTCGCCTTCGAGCACATTAACTACAGGCTTTACATAAACGGCCTTTATTATGTTGAGGTACTTTCCTTCGATTCTTGGTCTGTTTCTATCATGAAAATTTGATTTTATCAAATGCTCTTTCTGCAGCAGTAGCGATCGATGGTCACATTCTCCCCTCTACACTCTCCTCACGCAGTGTGCTGGTGGATTTCCAGAGGCTCGGCCCTTCCTGCACCCTGGGAGAAAGTCCTTGTGGTCACAGTGTGTAACCCCCTTACTGCTGCTGAATTCGGGGTGCTAGCAGTGTGCTGAGGCTCCTGGCTCAACATTCACAAGGTATGACTCTGCAGCTCCCCCTCTGCAGTTGTCTGTCCGTGCGGCTTCAGTATCAAGACAGCATTGGCCTCAGAGTGCGTTAGGAAGTGTTCTGTCATCTCTAAATTCTCGGAAGAATGTGGAAGGGCAGTGCTCCTTCTCTTCTCTGTGGTGACGTTTACCAGTGAGCCGCCTGGTCCTTGGCTCTATTGCGTGGGGTTTTGGACAGTTTAAATGTCACATCTTGCAGGTCTACTCATTTCCTATTTGCTCTGGAGGCAGCTTTTGTAGTTTGTTTCTAATAATTTATCCATTTCACCTAGATTACCCCATTTGTTGGCACACTTGTTTTTCATCTTCCTATTTCTGTCAAGTTCAATCATGCCTTCTTTCACTGGTTTTAGTAATTTGAGTGTTCTCCTTTTTCCTTAGTCAATTTAGCTAAAGGTTTGTCAACTTTGTTGATCTTAAAGAAACTTGTCCTTAATTTTCTCTAGTTTCTTATCCTCAGTCTTTTATCCCTGCTTTAATCTCCCTCCCTCCTTCCCTCCCTTCCTCCCTCTGCTTCTGGGTTTGGTTACTCTTCTTTTTCTAGTCCTTAGGCACACCATTAGATGACTGCTTTGATGGAGACATTTACGACTATAACACCCTGGCCCTGGTTTCATTGCTTCCCATACTTTGGTACGTTGCATTCTTCTCAAGGTATTTTCTTTCCTTTGTGATTTGTTTGATCTCTTAGTTGTTTAATTGTTAATTTCCACATACTTTTGAGTTTTCCAAGATGTTTATACCCCAAAACTCAGTTATTTCACACTGAAGTATATGTCTACATGTGAGCAAAACCTCACCAGAAGAGACAGACACAGTTTGTTGGCTATTAGTAGCCAAAGCACTTAATGACTGAGAGAATAAACAGAAGCATATTCATTAATGAAATATTACATAGCAAGAAAGATGAACAAACCAAAGCCACCCCCTCCAAAAAAACACACAAATTATCTCATCTACTTAACGTTCAAAGAGGCAAAGACTACATTATATAATTAGGCTGTGTGTTCTAATTAAACGTTAAGGAGTAATTTCTGTAACACTCACATCAGGTCGGGGGCACTGGCCAGGGAGTGTGGCTCCAAGTGTTGGCATGTGTCTCTGGCTGCAGCTGGTTGTCTCCTGGGCATTTGCTTCCCAGTGAGTCATTAAGATGTACTTTTGAGATAATCCAATGAGGGGTGTGTGTGTGTGTGTGTGTGTGTGTGTGATACTTCACAGTAGAAACAACAAGTATATATTGGCCTTGAGTTGATAACATCAAATACTTCCTAAAAGCAAAAGATAAACACTTTCCATTCCACCAGGTTACAGGCACAGAGCGAGGAAAGCTCACAGAGCATAAGGAAGGAAGTCCTCAGCCATGAGGAAACTTCAGAACCACAGGCTCGGATGCTGTACTTGACAGAATATGAAATTGAGACGCTTCTAACAAACATCTATATATATAAAAGCCTAAGTGATCGTTCAACTAGTGCTGTCATACACTGACCACCAGGGGGCAGACGCTCAATACACAGGCATGGAAGGATGGAACAAACTGATGAATCTCAGAGGGAAGTGGGGAGGGGAAGGGCAGGAAGAGGTTAACCAAAGATCTTATATGCACACTAGAAGCCTGGCACATAGATTTGTGCACTGGTGAGGCCCTCAGCCTGGCCTGGCCTGTGGAGATCGAGCCGAATATATGCACTGGGCCTCCAACATCCCCCAAGGGGTCCTGATTGCAAGAGGGAGCAGGACAGGCCAAGGGATCCCACCAGTGTATGAATCTGTGCACTGGTTACAAATAAAAGGAGCCCTCGCTGCCCTAGGACAGAAGTGTTACAGGTTTGATTGCTGGTCAAGGGCATGCATGTACTTCGATTGTGGGTTCATACCCCAGCCACCAGTTGGAGTGTGTGAAGGCAACCAGTCAATCTCTCTGTCTCTCCTCTGCCTCCTCCCTCCCTTTCATGCTCTCTCAACAGTCAATGGGAAAAAATATCCTTGGGTGAGGATACTATCTAATAAAGAAATATGCAAATTGACCGCCATGCTGTAACAAGATGGCTGCCTCCACAGCAGAGATAGGGATCCCGTAACATAAGATGGATGCACCCAGAGTGGAGGCCACATCCCAGTAATGAGCCTTAACAAGCAATCAGCAGGGACCCGAGTCTGAGTGGCACTGGTCCAGGACAGAGGACCTCAGGCCATTCCGCCCCCCGCCCCACCCAGATCTAGCCCAATGGGGGTGTGGCCAGCCAGGTCTGGGTCTTGCAGGATTGAAGTGCAGGGACTTTACTCTGGTTCCCATGGTGCGCCCCCGACTCTTGACAGGAGGAAGGTTTTCACATACATTTTACTAATGTTCTTTCATCTCAGACACTTCGATTGTAGAGAAAGGGCAAATAGCAATATTAAAGTATTTCCTCTAATTAATTCCCTTTTAATGTGCACAATGTGCACTAGGTCACTAGTGAAAAATAAAAAGCATAAATTAACATTAGTAATAAAAAGATGCTATCGAGATTAACTATATTTTGTGAAACCTTTTATGCCAAAAACTTATAAAGAGATGAGATGTATGAATACTCAGAAACATGTAACTTAACAGAACTTACTTTAAAAACTGCGAACAGTTCACAAATATTTTTTCAAAAATCAAATCAGCACACCACACCACATGGAGGGCAAGTTGTATGTCTGCACGCCCACTGGCCAGACGGCAGCGAGCCTGACCCCACTCCTGGGCCAAAGCCAGGGTTGGACTGTGGGCGTCCGGGGGGCTCAGGAGTGGCCTGGTGCCTGTGGCAATGAGGTGTGCAGCCAGATAAGCAAGTTCCCCGCACACACAGATGCGAAACACACTACACTGAGGCGGACGGGAACCACACACGGCGGGCAGGAGAACTGATCCCAAAGAGCAAAGGAATGCACAAGAAGCCATCTGTTCAAATTCCTGGTTTTATTTCCACCTGTAACGCCGCAGAGGTCCAAAACAGACGGCCATTATGGGTCAAGTTTAAACGTAACAAAGGAAGGTTGGACTATGTACACTGAGGAGGAGGGTTTTCATATGGACCTTTCCTATCTTGCAGTTTCTGAACAGTAGAAGTGAACATCGCCTCCAATTTAATGCAGAAGTACAACTTTTATAATCGTCTGCCCTAAAAGGAAACACAGGGTCGGGCTGCGAGGTCACCCCGGCTCCGGAGGCTGGCCCCGTCAGGACCCAGGAGACGCGCCCACGCAGCCCGGGAGAACCGCGGCGGCAGCCACGCCCAGCCCCCGTGGGAGCCATGTCCCAACTCCTCACTCCACGTCGAACATCGTTCCTTTCATTCAGACTAAGTAACCGGAAGTGAGCCAAACAGCTAAAAAGGCAGAACGAAGAAGAAAACTTCACAGCAGAGGGCCCTCCTTCAGCCGTTAAAGTGAACCGTGCTGAGTCCCTGCTCCTCCCAGGGAGCCGAAGGCCAGTTATTGCCGCAGCCAGGCCTCTCCCTGCAGCTGCTCCACAGCAGAGGCTGCTGTGTGGCTCGAGGCCTGTGGGGAGGGGCGAGGAGGGGGGGGGCAGGCTGGCACCCCGTGACCCCAGCCCTGTGCCTTAGGAGCAGCACTGCCACCTGGAGACCAGAGGCTCCCATGCCTGCAGAGTGGGCAGGGGGCATTACCTGCCCCTTGGTGAGGAGGGGCCGCCAGAACGCCACAGGGCCAGTCCAAATGGCCGGAGAACAGCTTGTGAAGTGCATGTTGGTTGTGGGGTGGTGGGAAGGCCAAGGCAGGACCCAGCCGTCGGCGGGCCACGCTCTGAGACACAGGCGGCTGCGGCTTGGGCACAGCTGGACGTGGGCTGGTAAGGCCACAGATACTGCACCACCTCCCGGTGTCCACGCTGGAGGAGACCGTGGGTGGACTGAGGACCAGCGGGCATACGGTGACGAGGATGCGTTTGTCAGGAAGGAGTGGACCCCGAGTGCAGGCTGCCCTGTGTACGTGCACGGCCCGCGCCCAGGGACTCCGGGCCTGGTCAGTTCCTGAGAACGGGGGGTGACAGGACAGGCGGGGCCTGAGGGACACTCATGGGGCTGGAGCCTGGGCTGCGAGGCGGCGGCCGGGTTTTATTGCACGTTTCTCCTCAGGGGCCTGGCCACGCCCTCGGAAACCCCTGCGCGTCACTGCTAAGGTGTCGGGAAGGAGCCTGGCGGCTGGTCCCTCGGTCACTGTGCGGGCAGAGGCCTGGGTGAGGTAGCATGCCCGCAGGAGCTGGGTAGACTGGCCACGCCCTGCCCAGGCCAGCTCCCGACAGCACTGGAGGGAGCTGTGCACGCCTCCCACGGGGGAAGCTTCTTGGCAAACGTGCAGGTCTCGGAGAGGCTGGACTCCTACTCCGAGGTGCTCAGCTCCTCGCCTGGGACCAGGCCGCCAGGAGCAGGCCGCGCCCGGCCACAGGGTTCGGCTCCCGCCGAGGCATCAAGCTGGAGGTAACGAGCGGACCTCAGAGGGTGGAGACAAGGAGCAGTTCACGGATCGGGCCTTGGTTTAAAGTCATGGAGCTCAGGAAATTGGAGGCAGAGAGCCCCCGGAGGCCGCGTGAGGAGCCCGCGGGGTGTCGCTGTCCGTCCGTCTTCCCCGAGGCAGCCCGCAGCGCGTCAGATGTAAATGGGGTGATAGCGTTTGTGGCTCATCTTCTTCCTGCAGGTCGGGCAGGTGTTGGCGTTCTTGAGGGAGTCTCGGAGGCACTGGCTGCAGAAGACGTGGCCACACTCTGTAGAAACAATGACACGCCCATTCTGCACAATCTAGAAAACAAAAAGGAACACCTTCACGTGTGTCTGCCCCGAGCAGCAGGTCCCAGGGTCCCGCCGCCACCGCGGGCAGTGAGGCTCCCGGCAGGAGGGGGACCCGGGCACCAGAACCCACAGCCTGGAAAGGTCAGGGCTGCTGTGTGGGCACAGGTGGGGCAGTGCACAGGCTCGGGGGCCACAGCGAACATGGGGCCTCTGCCTGGGCCAGGACAGGGCACACACAGGTCTGATGAGCCATGTGCCAGTCCGAGAAAGGCGTCAGATCCCACCTAACGGGAGGGTCCTCGCTCGTCTCTCTCACTGAAGTGTGGAAGCCGAGCAGCTCACGTGGCGTGCTTACCTCTGCGTATCCGTCCATGCAGATCGGACAGCTGACCGTGCCGGAGGGCCTAGAACACAGTGCCTGTCAGTGCCGAGCACACGCCGACCTGACGCCTCACGCCAGGGACGTCCTGTGCGCGCAGCCTCGCCTCTGTGAGCACCAGGGGCTCACAGGAGGCCGGCACCCCAGGGGTGAGTGGGGCCACAGGAAAGGGGAGGGGAAGGTGCAGACAACCTGCAACTGAGTCCTCCCCACTCCACCTCTGCCCCGGACCCCTGCTGGGGTGGAGCCTGCACCCAGCACCCTGCCTGCTGGTTCTGGGAAAGCCCTGGCCATGGGGCACAACTGGCCCTGGACTCAACAGTGCCACCTGCAGGCGGCCGGAAGGCAGATGCTTCAACAGCTCTCCCAGGCCACGGGGCCAGAAAACTGGCTGAAGTCCAAGTGTCTCCAACAACCCCAGCACCCTGGGAAAAGGAGGGGGCGAGGACCCCCCTCCAGGGGCCGAGAAGGTCCCAGGCCAGAGGCGTCCTAGTGTGAGCCTGTCCCCGGATGGTACCTGAGCCCCGGCGAGGTCTCTTCCCTGGCGTTTCTGGGAGTGTGCGTGGTCACATACACGTCCCTGTCCCTGCTCAGCTCCTCGTCGTCGCTGCTCACCACACAGCTGTCCGCATGGTCCTGGCGCTGCCTCCTAGCGTTCCTCCTCGGCCGCCTCCTTTCTGAGAGGGGCCCACACTCAGGATAGGGGCCTCCCCGCCCACCGCCCACCGCCCACCGCCCAGCCAGGGAAAGGCCAGCCTCAGACCCCAGACTCCGACCCACACCAGCAGCCCCGCCCAGCCCGAGGAGGCCCCCGTGTCTTGCCAGGAGAAGCCCATCCCTGCTATGAGGGCACAAGCCAAGCTAGGGGCCTGGCCCAGTCGAACGGCCAATCGGAACGCAGCATCACTGCGGGTGCCCTCCCGCTGGCCTTGGCAGCTGTCCATCCAACCCAACGAAAAAGGAAACGCTCACCATCAACGATCTTTCAAAAGAGAAAAGACACAATCAGTTTGACACAAAACCTTCTGTAGCGTCTGAATGCATAAATGATAACTTCAAAGCATTTATTTCAATGCAAACTCCCAGGGGACCAGCGAGCCCACCCTGGGTCTGCAGCCCTGTAACTGGTTAGCTCCGGGGCCCCCGAGAGCTGCTGTGAGGACTAAGGGAGGCCAGGCCTGGCCGCAGGCACCAGGGACAGAGCCCAGGACGAGCTCCACACACGCACCAACGACAAGACTGATCCAGGGGCCTGCGCCCAGGATGCGGCGCTGGGATTGCGTGCGCGGTGCCTCACCCTGAGAGAGCCGACACCAGACGGAAGCAAGCAGGTGAGGGCGAGTGCCGTGTCCACACCAAGGACCTGCGGGGCCCGGTGACGTGACCGAGACCGGGACCAGCCCCTGCCCGATGCCCAGCCCAACACCCAGCCCCGTTCTGCTCCGCCGTTTCCAACAGCTGCCGATCCCGAGTGACAGCCAGGCCCGCGGGAAGGCACAGCCCCCAGCGGCACGGGCTGGGCTCTCTGGGCAGCCGGAAGCCTGGCACGGCCCCGGCTGGATGCAGGCTCAGGCTGAGAAGCTGCAGTGACTTCCGGAAACCCGTTCCTCCAGCCTTCTCATGCGAGGCGCCTGCTCCACCAGTAGAGTCCTTTCTGCTCTGGGACAACAGCAGCGGCCCGGGTTCCGGCCCGGCCGCTGCCCGCACAGCCACCCATCCCAGGAAGCAGCAGCAGGAAGCCCAATGTGGCTCCTGACCCCGGCCCTCCCCGGGCGCTGCGGAGAGGGAGGACAAACGGGGAGCTATCCTCACCGTCGGGTGAGGGACACGGGGTGGCTGGCAGAGACACTGTCCACATGAGCCTAAAGCGGCCACAGGAGGTCTGCCGCGCCCAGAGGGCGAGTGCCGGGGAGGACAGGCTGCCCCAGCTCCCGGCAGTGTGGGAACTGGTCCCCACAGGCCTGGCACTCAGCAGGGCCCCCCTCTGGGTGCCCGGCTCCCCGTCTACAACAGGAAAACAGCCCAGAGGGGGCAGGTGCCTGGGCGCCACGCCCTTCCTGCGCCACTGCCACCTCCCCGTCCTCCACCCGCGGCTGACCACATCCTTCCGGGAGCCCTGAGGTGCGGCTGCTTGCTCTGTGCCCTCCTCCGGGCGTCAGACACGGCTGAGGAGCACAGAGACGGCACAGGGACAGCAAAGCCGAGAGGCCTTCACAGAACAAGCACCAACGCCCTGGCCGGGAGCTCAGCTGTGAGAGCGTCAAGGTTGTGGGTTCAGTCCCTGCTCAGGGGACATACAAGAGTCAATCAATGAACTGATAAATAACTGGAATAAGTGGATGCTTCTCTCTACAAAATCAATCAATAAAAAAAACAGCCCTAGCTGGTTTGGGTCAGTGGTTAGTGTCGGCTTGCGGACTGAAGGGTCCCAGGTTGTATTCCGGTCAAGGGCACATGCCCAAGTTGTGAGTTCAATCCCAGGAGGGGCTGTACAGGAGGCAGCAAATCAATGGTTCCCTCTCATCGATGTTTCTCCTTCTCCTTTCCTCTCTGAAATTAATAATAAGCCCCCATACACACAAGTAAAGTAGCTGTCTTAATTTAAAAAAAAACAAGACAGACAAATACCAAACTTAAACAACAGCCACTCCCAGTGCCCGGCCTGAGCAGCAGGCAGACCGAGGGAAGCTGGTCCAGCCCGTGCAGGATGGAGAACCTGGAGCTGCTTGCTCTGCCCCGGGCTCTGACCCAGTCACCTCTGAGCATCGCCAGCAGATGAGCCTCAGGCTCCTGGTGAGCGGAGGACCAGCCCTTCTCCAGGAGACAGATGCCCGGCCTCCGGGGGCCTCCTAGGGCTGAAGCAATATCCTGCGGCAGGAACACTGGGGTCCTCTGCACCAGCTGGCCAGCTGACCCCGGAATTCCTAAGGGCACTGCTCCCAACCAGAGCTCAGAGCCACCTGCTTTAGACACCAGTTCCCCTGGACACCACAGCCACACCCATCACCAAAGAGTGCTCTTTTGACCCAGCAGTTGCACCGTCTGCCTCCCCCCACCCCGCAGTGACAGACACGGCACAATGACAGACATTGCTGTTCCACAGGCAGCAGTGGAGTGTCAGCCAATAGCCAAGGGCTGGCAGGCAGATGTCTCTGCGGACTAGTCACGTAGAGAATGAGTAATAAAAACGAGAGAGAATACCCAAATGTTTGGAAGTTAAACAATACAAATTTGAAAAATACACTTAACTGAATGTAAAATACCAACAACAAGATCTGTAGGATACAGCCGAGACCGGTTTGGCTCAGTGGATAGAGCGTCGGCTTGGGGACTGAAGGGACCCGGGTTCGATTCCGGTCAAGGGCATGTACCTTGGTTGCGGGCATATCCCCAGTAGGGGATGTGCAAGAGGCAGCTGATCGATGATTCTCTCTCATCAATGTTTCTGGCTTTCTATCTCTCTACTTTCCTCTCTGTACAAAATCAATAAAAATATATTTAAAAAAAAAAAAAAAAAAAAAAAAAAAAAAAAAAAGATCTGTAGGATACAGCTAAAGAAAATATAGCCTTAAATGCATTTACTGGAAAAGACACAATCAAAATTATTAGGTTAGAAAAACAGCAAAATAAACTCAAACAAAAATCAATGAATAAAAACAAACTTACAAGAGAAAGGGTCCATAAAGCTAAAAGTTGGTTCTCTGAAATCTAAGTAAGCTCTGGTGATACTAATCTAAAAAGATAGAAAACACAAACGGCTAGTATCAGAAATGAAAGACACCACTACAGATCCCAAGAACATAAGACATCAGGAACAAAATGTATGCAAATAAAAGCGAAAATTTTAGATAAAATGGACAAATCCCTGAAAACGAAAATCACTCAAACTCATTATAAGTCAGGGTTAGGTGCTATCACTGTAAAGTTCTATCAAACACTCAGGGAAGAAAGAATTCCAACCGGGCCAAGTCTTCCGGAGAACAGAAAAAGAGGGGGGGTAACTCACTTTATAAAGTTACCGACACTGTGATACAAGAAAAACTACAAACCAGTCTCACTCTTGAAAATAGTTGCAAAAATAACAGTACAAAATATTAGCAAACTGAATTGAGCAATATTCAAAAAGATAATTTCTGACCACAACGTGAATCGGTTTAAGACTAGAAATTAATGTTAATTCTCCACTTTGATGCACGAAAGGGAGAGAAAACATCACCAGACAGCGCAGATAGAAGTAAAATGCAGTTCTGCATCCCCAGGTGAATCCTGCAGCCACACAGGAAACGATGGATGCCTGGGACCTGAGAGTGCGTGTAAACACACACACACGTGCACACACACACACACACACACACACGTGTGCACACACAAACACACACACACACCACAGAGGTCTTATTAACAGCGAGACTTTGAAATGGTTCTTTCAGACTTGGAAGGAGAAAAGAATGTCACCATTTCATTTAGAAAAAAATAAAACAGAACTTTAAAACGCCATTTTTGCCCAGGCCAGTGTGGCTCAGTTGCTTGGAGCATCATTCTGTATACTGAAAGGTTGCGGGTTCGGTTCCCAGTCAGGAAATGTAGGGACGGCAACCAAATGATGCTCTCCCCCTCAACCCTAAAATCAGTCAGCATATCACTGGATGAGGATTAAAAAAAAAACAAAAAACCGCCACACCATTTTCTTTTCTTTTTTAAAAACATGTTTGGCTGAAACTGGTTTGGCTCAGTGGATAGAGCATCAGCCTGAGGACCGAAAGGTCCCGGGTTCGATTCTGATCAAAGGCATGTACCTTGGTTGTGGGCACATTCCCAGTAGTGGGTGTGCAAGAGGCAGCTAATCGATGATTCTAGCTCATCAATGTTTCTAACTCTCTATCCCTCTCACTTCCTCTCTGTAAAAAATCAATAAAATATATTTTAAAAAAAATAAAACATGTTTGTACTGACTTCGGAGAGAAGGAGAGAAAAAATGATGGGAGGGAATCCCTGATCAGCCTCCTGCACGTCTCCCCTAGGGCTCCAGCCCATGACAGGGACTGTGAGCTGGTACATAGGTCAACACTCAACACTCAATTGATGGGGTCACACCAGTCAGACTCCTCACCACTTCCTTTCTTTTTAAATGTATTTTTATTGTTTTCAGAGAGGGAGAGGGAGAGAGAGATAGAAACTTCATGATCAGAGAGAATCATCGATGCACTGCCTCCCGCAAGCCCCTACTGAGGACTGAGCCCCAAACCTGGGCACGTGCCCTTGACTGGAATCAAACCTCGGACCCTTCAGTCCGACGAAGATGCTCTCTCCTCTCAGCCAAACCGGCTAGGACCACACACCATTTTCAATGGCAACTTAAAGTGTTCTGTCCGCAGGAACAGCGACTTCCCTGAAATAAACCTGACCAGACTTGCAGAAACATAACAAACTAAAGACTGGTGCACAAAACTTGTGCCTGCGCCCTCTCAGTCCGGGACCCTAGGGGGATGCCACGGAGGCAGGAGAGGCTCCGCTCCCGCTGCTGTGTTCGCCTGTCTGTGAGCCCGACTTCTGGCTGAATGGCACCCCCACTGTGGGAGTGCACTGATCCTCAGGGGGTAGCTCCTGCGTTGAGCATCTGCCCCCTGGTGGTCAGTGCGTATCATGGCGACCGGTCGTTCCACTGTTCTGTCAATTTTGCATATTAGCCTTTTATTACATAGGATGGTAGGCCCCCTGTAACCAAAGGTGCTAAAGTGGTGTCCCGGGGAGAACCGCCCAGGACGACGCTGAGCAGACCCCCACAGGAAGGGGGCTCCAGCAGCCTCCCAGGCTCCCCTTCCCTAGAGTCACACACCGAGGCCCCAGGTGGCAATGCCAGGTGCCCAGTCCTCCAGGCAGCTTCTCTGGGAACCAGCGGGAGGGATGCACTGGTGTTCGTGGGAACCACCCCAGGCGCCAGGCTCTCAAGGCGGCGTCTCTTAGTCCTCACAACAGCCTCTGCTCCAGGCGACATGCCCTCTCGGAACCACTGAGCGAGGCTCAGTCACTCACGGGGGCCACAGTGTGCAGTGTAGAGTCAGGGGCTGAGGGAGAGGGCCCCTCGGAGTTCGCCCCAGGGCCTTCGTGCCGCTGAGGGGAGGTCAGGGGTGCACAGGTTTTCCCTCCACAAGCAGCAGAGCCCCAGCAGCGCCCTGAAGCAGCGATGCTGGGACAGCAGAACTGCTTCCGCACAAAGCTAACCCGGGGCCGAGGCCTCTGGGCGTGCTGCCGGCCGCCGGGAGAGGCTTACCACCACAGAGTCGTTGTGCGTCAGGTCCACCACCACGGGCTCCAGAGACTCACAGGTGAGGTCCACTATCTCATCTCCAGCTTCAAACAGAGCGCGAGAACAAACATTAATGACAACAGAGCCCAGGCTTCCAGCAACCGCCCAGTACAGAATGCAGAGTGTGAGGACCAGCTCTGCAGGTGACAGCAGGAGCGCCCCTGGAACTTGGCCGAGTTTACAAGCACCCACCGGGGACGGGAAGTCTGCGCTCCGTCCTCACACTGCCACCTCTCAGACCTGGCCACACTCAGCTCTGCACCTTCAGCGGTTATTATTATTTTCAATCCTCACCTGAAGATAGTTTTCCATTGCTTTTTAGAGAATGCAAGGAGGTAACGGAGGGAAGGAGGGAGGGAGAGAGACACATCAATCAGTTGCACGCCGCACTCGCCCTGACCAGGGCTGGGAATGGAACTTGCAACCCAGGTGAGTGCCCCAGTCCCCGCTACCCGAGTGCTGGAGCTGACACTCTAACCACTGAGCAAACTGGCCAGGACCATTAGTTATGTTTTAAGGGGCCCTGGCACCCCAACACCCAATGGGTCAGGTCTGGCCTGCAGCTTGCCTTTTTGAGCCCCAGGGCCCAGTGCAGTGTCCCTGGGAGCACAGGACAAGGCGGGAAGAGCAGGGGCCCAGCGTCTGCTGGCACGTATGTCTACGTGAAGGCAGAGCACACTCCAGTCCTACCCGCTGGAAGACATACCATTTTCCTGTTACTAACTTTACAAAGTATGAGGTTAGAATTTTTCAAAACAGCATTTGTTTAAATTTGGGGGAAGTGACTTGTAACATATTTAGCATGTTCAAATTGTTTTATTTTCTTGTATCAAAAGTTTCAGAGGGCCCTAACTGGTTTGGCTCAGTGGACAGAGCGTTGGCTTGCAGACTGAAGGGTCCCAGGTTTGATTCTGGTCAAGGGCATGTGCTTTGGTTGCAGACACATCCCCAGTAGTGAGTGTGCAGGAGGCCGCTGATGGAGGTTTCTCTCTCATCAATGTTTCTAACTCTCTATCCCTCTCCCTTCCTCTCGGTAAAAAATAAATAAATAAATAAATAAACAAACAAACTTGGGGAGGGGAGTTTCAGAGGAATAAAAATCACACTATATCAGAAATGTCCGATGTAATTTATACAAAGTGACCTTGTTCTTTTTGAAATAGTCCACATAGCAACACACCGTGATTCACAGAACCATTCATTCTCTTGCCGGTGGACCCAATTTGGGGCTCTTTCACATAAAAGCGACCCTCCCAGGACAGCGAGTGCTCAGCCCTGCACAGGTGCGGCCGCCGGAAGCCCGAGCAGCAGCCCTGCACCAGCCTCCCCTGGCGAAGGCAGGGCAGCCCCACGTGCCAGCCTTTGGGCAGCGGCTGGGTGAGCCAGGGCCTCAGGCTCCAGGCTCTTTGGTCCTGAGCGACCCACTGCTCGGGAGGGCCCACGAAATGTATCTCAGACCAGCTGTCCCCCTAGAGTCAGTTTTCAGGCGTCTATAATAACTATAATAATAAAAGCATAATATGCTAATCAGACCGGATGTCCTGATGAAGCTGGGGCCAGAGGGCTGGGGCCGAGCTCCTTCCACTAACTCGTGCATCGCGCCTCAGGTCAGAGTTACGACGACAGCCCAGTGCTGCCACCTGCACTCCCCGGGCAGGCGCCTGGCCGCACGCCTGCCTCTTGGACAATTCTGTGTCTTAATGGAGGAGGAGAGGGGGTCTGAGGTCTTCCCAAGGCCACGCACACGGGACACACGCTTTCCAACAGCGGAGGCGGGCCACCCCCGACGGCCAGCCAGCCGACGCGCAGCCGTGGGAGCCCGGGAGGCCCGCGGGCTCCAAGGGCAGCTCCGCTCCGGCAGCGGCGGCTGCGAGCAGCGGCTCTGAGCTGTGGTCAGAGCGACACCGCCAGCCACCTGCAGCGCGGTCACCCTGCCGGCTCGCTCAGCCACACGGCAACTGTGCGGCAGGCGCGCCACCCCCTTTCGGGGGAAAGGGAGGCCCGCGGCCGGTCGGCGGCAGTGCCGGGCACCCACGCCCACGCCCACGCGGGCTGCACCGCCCCCATGGTCAGCGCCCCGGAGCTTACCGCTTTCCACCAGCTCTATGGGCTCTGCTTCCAAGGCCACGCCCTGGGCGGAGGCCGCTTCCCGAGCTCGCTTCTGGGCTTGTCTGGAGCTGCCGGCCCCTCCTCGACGCTTCCTCTACAGGGGTGGGGAGGGGAGAGTGTCACAGGAGCTCCTGACTGACGGATCTCAGCAAGACAAATCATCACAACGCCAACAAAAAGGAAGACAGAGTAGAAGGCAGGGAGCCTTGGGTTGGGGACCTTTCAAAACATGTGATTAGGCACTGAATGTTTAAATAGAAAGTACGCCCTAGCTGGTTTGGCTCCGTGGACAGAGCATCGGCCTGGGGACTGAAGGTTCCCAGGATCGATCTGGTCAAGAGCACATGCCTGGGTTGTGGACTCGATCCCCAGTGAGGGACGTGCAGGAGACAGCCAACCCATGATCCTCTCCCATCACTGATGTTTCTGTATCTCTTTCCCTCTCTCTTCCTCTCTGAAATCAATAATGTATATAAAAAATAAAGTTAAAAACATAAATAAAAAGCACAGGACATACAACTCAACCAAATCCTCTGGTCCAGGAATCAACCCATCATTGTTTGGTAGACAGCAAGCATGTCAAACTCAAAGGCTAACGCGGGCCAAATAAACAAGGTGTAAGTGGGTGTGGGCCACACACACAAAAAAGCTGCAATTTTCATAGAAATGCAGGTTTATTTTGATAGAGATGCTGAATTCAAAGGGCTGAAATGAGTCATCGTTTATATAAATAGAACATTTTTAAAAAATATATATTTTATTGATTTTTTACAGAGAGGAAGAGAGAAGGATAGTTAGAAACATCGATGAGAGAGAATCATCGATCAGCTGCCTCCTGCACACCCCTACTGGGGATGAGCCCATAACCAAAGTACATGCCCTTGACCGGAAGCGAACCTGAGACCTTTCAGTCTGCAGGCCCGACGCTCTATCCACTGAGCCAAACCGATTTCGGCTAAATAGAACATTTTAATAAAAATTATTTTTTTTTTTCTTGCATCATGCACATAAACCTATTTTTCTTGTTCTCCAAAAGCTAAATATTTCCTGTCGCGCGCACCAAATAAGCCAGTACAAGACTAATGACGTGGCCACTGGCTGCTAAAATATTCGCTGCTGGTGTTAGTGGAGAGAAATGGTGTGCCTGTGCGTAAGGGAAATAAATGCAACACGATTACAGTAATCAGTCATTACGGAATGGTGTAGTTCGTTATTAATAACTAGTGGTCTGTTGCATGAAATTCGTGCACATTAAAAGGTGATTAATCAGAGGAAATATGTTAAAACTGCTATTTGCTCTTCCTTTATAATAGGAGTGTTGGAGGTGAGAGAAAGTTATTAAAATGTACATGGAATCTCCCTCCTGTCAGAGTCTGGGTGCGAGACCCAGACCCGGGCGGCCTCAGCCTTGACAAGCCCTGCTGAGCAAGGGCCGCGGCCTCAGAGCCTCTGTGAGGTCAGCCAGGCAGAGGGGTGTGTGTGTGTGTGTGTGTGTGTGTGTGTACACCCTCGGGTCCCCTGGCCCGGCAGGCCTGGCCGCAGAGCCTCTGTGAGGTCAGCCAGGCAGAGAGGTGTGTGTGTGTGTACACCCTCGGGTCCCCTGGGCAGGCAGGCCTGGCCGCAGAGCCTCTGTGAGGTCAGCCCGGCAGAGGGGTGTGTGTGTGTGTGTGTGCACACCCTCGGGTCCCCTGGGCAGGCAGGCCTGGCCGCAGAGCCTCTGTGAGGTCAGCCCGGCAGAGGGGTGTGTGTGTGTGTGTGTGTGTGTGTGTGTACACCCTCGGGTCCCCTGGCCCGGCAGGCCTGGCCGCAGAGCCTCTGTGAGGTCAGCCCGGCAGAGGGGTGTGTGTGTGTGTGTGTGTGTGTGTGCACACCCTCGGGTCCCTTGGACCGGTGCCAGGGCAGGGGGCAAGGCCTGAGGACCGCCAGCCCGGCACCGGTGGCGGGTGCGCCCTGAGGTCCCTCAGGCTGGGAGTGTAGCCTGAGGTCCCCAAGCCCCGTGGACAGGGCCCGGCACCCCCAGGTCCCTGCAGATGGCTCGGTAAGGCGTTTCAGGAACCACTGCTGTGGGGGCAGCCATCTTGTGTTACGGAGACCCAGCCTCTGCCTTTGTGAGGATGTGATTTCCCCTTTATTAGATAGGATTATATAGAACAGGATATTGTAAAAATTAAGTTGCAAAGCTTTTACTGAAACGGCTCTTACATACAGTTACATTTGTAACGGGCCGCGCGCAGCCTGCAGGCTGGAGTTTGCCGTGCTTGGCGCACAGGATGAGGCCCGGGCCCGGAAGCCCTTCGCTAGCCGCCTCCTCTGCATTTCTGTCGGCCTCACCGAGCCCTGTTGTAGCCAAAGACCTTCAGTTTCCCGGTTCCGCCCACTGCAGGAGCAGGGCCTCCTTTAGGAGCCTGGCCTCTGCCCAGGAGGTGTGGTTCACCCCACAACGCACCCCACCTCAAAGAAGAGAGCTTTCTGTTTCTTTTTCTAAATTCTTTACAGAGAGGAAGGGAGAGGGATAGAGCCAGAAACATCGATGGGAGAGAAACATCGGTCAGCTGCCTCCTGTACACCCCCCACTGGGGATGCGCCCCCAAACAAGGTGCGTGCCCAGGATCCTTCAGGCCGCAGGCTGACGCTCTATCCACTGAGCTAAACCGGTTTCGGCGAAAAGGGAGTTTTCTAGCTTGTCCCCAGGGCTGCCTGAGAGCATGACCCCAGACTCTGCCTGGCCTTCCTTCCCCGCGGGGTGTCCCAGCACTTCCCCCAGGCGGCCTGAAAGGCAGGTGCCCCGGCGGCCTGAAAGGCAGGTGCCCCGGCGGCCTGAAAGGCAGGTGCCCCGGCGGCCTGAAAGGCAGGTGCCCCTGCAGCCTTCCTCAGTGCGACAGCCTCCACCGGAGCCTGTGGCACTGCCATTCCCGCCTGGTCCGCCCTGTGCCCTCACAGCCGCACCTGTGCTCCTTCCCAGGGCTGACCTGGCGGCTCCTTCGCGACTGGGCTGACCTCCCTCGCCAGCAGCAGCTGGCAGAGCTGCCACGGGGCTTGGCAACATGATGGAAGGCCACACCGCCCAGCTGCGCCATGCTGCCCTGGCACTGCCTTGGGCCCGGGAAGGACTGCACAGTTCCCTGCTGGGGGCACCCACAGGCCCCGGAGCACCCCGCCAGCCTCAGTAGGCAACAGTAAGCCCGGGTCTGTGTCCAGACAACTCCTCTGTCACATGGCCGCTTGAGGGCTGTTTAGCAACTTCCCATGGTAGAGAGGCAGGGGGATCCTGGAGGAGGCTCAGGCCTCTGAGGGGGGTCTGTCCGAGGGCCACCAGCTCTGCCCACTCATGGCTTCCCAGAGCCTCCAGGTGCCCTAGGCTCCAGATGTTGGCCTTGCATGTACCTGTCTCTGCCAAGGACCAGATCTTCCTGAGCAGTCCCGGCTGCAGACCCTCACGCCCCCTGCAGCCCATGTGGTTCTAATCCCCACTGAGTGAGTGAAGAGGCAGCCACAGCCTGGGCCAAAGTCCAGGTGCTGGACCTGACCACCCCATCATAGGCACTGTAGCAATGCGTCCCCAACACCCCCACCCCCAGCAATCCCCATTCCTGGCTGCCCCCTCAGCTCCTCCACGCCTTGTCCCCAGCCTGGACCACCCGTCCCTCCCCGCCTTCACCAGATTCCTACAGCTTTCAGAGACCTCCTCAGATGGCCCTCCATCACAGGGACATGCCCCCGTGCCAGCTGGATTGTCTGGGGACCTCCTGCAAGTGCCCTCCCCGGAGCAGGGAGGACGTGCTACTGGGTCGGGGCCCAGGACAGAAACTGCAGAGCGTAAGCCAGGACGCTGCACCCTCACCCTTCTCTGCCCTCCTGCCCTCATCACAGCGCCCAAACGGTCCACAGCTCTCAGTCAGACACGACCACCTAGTTCTCCCTCCCAGCCAGAGGACATTAAACTGACTGCACACTGTCCTCCACGCGGCACTGCGCCTGCCGATCCCCATGAGCAGAGCGTGGGCTTCAGAGAGGACAGCTCAGGACTCGTGACCACGCAGGGAACAGGAGGTGGACCGGGCAGTGAATGGCAATGGAAACGTTTCTATTACTGTTCGCCCAGGAGCCGCTTGTGCAACCTCACCTTGCCCCACCTCCACCCCGCTCCCAGCACCCTGCCCTGCCAGGAGCGAGGCTGCCTCCCTCTGGCCCGCCTGATGGAGCTCAACATCCTCGACAGCCATCCCAACCGTCAGCCTGTGGGGAGGAGTGAGCGGGAGACCACCTTCAGGCAGCTTTCCCTCGAGTCAGGGGACTCGGCAACACCGGAGCAGAGCTGGGGCCGCACCCGAGAACAGCTCAACGCAGTGCGGACGACGCACTCCCTCTGTTCGCCGGGTAAGAGAGCCTACGGGCTCTCCGCCGTCACACCGCACCACCACTGCCCGGGGAGGCCCGAGGGAGGCTACGTAAGCCAGAGCCTAACAGGCTGGGCCGGAGCCGGCCTGCAGGCACAGGATTCCCGCCCTCAGCCTCCCTTCCGACGGCCACGCAGCCCTGCCCGCTAGACAGCACCTCGCCTCACTCCAAAGGGCCGAGGGGCTCCTCAGCGGCACTCGCCCTGCCACGTACGAGGCGGAGCCGAGCTGGAAAGAAAGGGCGCTCGGCGCGGGACTCACCGTGCTCATGGTGCTTCCCGCTGCAGCGCCGAGACGGCCGGGACCGAGAGGCGGCAGGGACGTCACGCGTGCTCAGCCCCTCCTGCCTGCCGCTCCCGCATCCTCCGGCCGCACAGCAGCCGGGGCCACGCAGATCTCCTCCGAGTCCTGAAAGCAAAGGGACACGCTGACCACCTGCCGTCTGCAGTGCCCACCACTCAGCTCCGCTGGCTCCTCCCACGTGCTCCATGCCCCGGCCCCGCCACGCCACCCACACCTGTCTGTCTGCTTTCGGGGCCAGCCAGGGCAGTGGCCAGCGGGCCTGGGAAGCTAGCCTTCGGGAACGACCAGGGAAGGGGCATCCCAGCAGACCAGGAGGGAGGAGGAAGGCAGTGTGTGGGAGGGCAGAGGCTAGGGTCGTGGGAAAGGTAGCCTTCACCAACGACAAAGGCTCCTGGGTCATGCAGGAGAGGCCGTCGGAAGAGCATGAAACAACCGTGTGCAAGGCACCGCACTCCGCAAACACGTCTCCTGTACCCCCTGCCACCGAGGGGGCGGGCTCTGTGCGGGCACTTCACACGCAGGGAAGCTGAGGAGGATCGGGGAAAGGAACATGCCAAAGCCCGCAGCCAGGACACATCAGAACCTTATTTAAAACAGGGCATCCTGCCCTAACCGGTGTGGCTCAGTGGATAGAGCATCAGCCTGCAGACTGAAGGGTCCCAGGTTCGATTCCGGTCAAAGGCATGTGCCTTGGTTGCGGACACATCCCCAGTAGGAGGTGTGCAGGAGGCAGCCGATTGATGTTTCTCTCTCATCGATGTTTCTAACTCTCTCCCCCTCTCCCTTCCTCTGTAAAAAAAAAAAAAAAAAAAAAAAATCAACATATATTTAAAAAAACAAAACAGGGCGTCCCGACCCCAGAACGCACTCTAACAGAGACCATGACAAAACCAGCCGTATCCACGACCTGACCCAGGGAAGGGCGATCAGACAGCTGCTGAGGGCAGGCAGGTCCCAAGGCCGCTGCCGGGCCCAGGAGAGACGCGGGTGCAGGTGGAGAGCACAGCGTGCCAGAGAGAGAGAGGCCAGAAACAAAGCCGGAGAGCCTGGCCGTGCAGCAGGAGGGAGCAGAGGGCTGGAACGAGGCCTAGAACAAGGCCAGAGCAGCCCCAGGACGCGGATCACGTGCCTTCGCAGGTCGAGGCCCAAGCCAGGCCGCCGGGAGGAAGTGCCTCAGATCAGGCCCCAAAGGAGGGGCCGTGGGCACAGCGCGATGCCCAGACAAGCCCCGCCCTGCGCAGTGGTCAGAGCCCAGGACGGAGGGCACAGCGCGATGCCCAGACAAGCCCCGCCCTGCGCAGTGGTCAGAGCCCAGGACGGAGGGCACAGCGCGATGCCCAGACAAGCCCCGCCCTGCGCAGTGGTCAGAGCCCAGGACGGAGGGCACAGCGCGATGCCCAGACAAGCCCCGCCCTGCGCAGTGGTCAGAGCCCAGGACGGAGGGCACAGCGCGATGCCCAGACAAGCCCCGCCCTGCGCAGTGGTCAGAGCCCAGGACAGTGGGCACAGCGCGATGCCCAGACAAGCCCCGCCCTGCGCAGTGGTCAGAGCCCAGGACGGAGGGCACAGCGCGATGCCCAGACAAGCCCCACCCTGCGCAGTGGTCAGAGCCCAGGACGGAGGGCACAGCGCGATGCCCAGACAAGCCCCGCCCTGTGCAGTGGTCAGAGCCCAGGACG
The DNA here is from genome assembly GCA_036971965.1 of Nyctalus aviator. Lineage (NCBI taxonomy): Eukaryota > Metazoa > Chordata > Mammalia > Chiroptera > Vespertilionidae > Nyctalus > Nyctalus aviator. The sequence goes on from CM072922.1 coordinate 205,850,972, forward strand.
GTGGGCACAGCGCGATGCCCAGACAAGCCCCGCCCTGCGCAGTGGTCAGAGCCCAGGACAGTGGGCACAGCGCGATGCCCAGACAAGCCCTGCCCTGTGCAGTGGTCAGAGCCCAGGACGGTGGGCACAGCGCGATGCCCAGACAAGCCCCGCCCTGCGCAGTGGTCAGAGCCCAGGACGGAGGGCACAGCGCGATGCCCAGACAAGCCCTGCCCTGTGCAGTGGTCAGAGCCCAGGACGGACCGGACATCGGGCTTCAGACAGAGGCCGCGTTCAGAGATCCTGTCACCGGTGCTCCGAGCGCCCATGGAAGACGAGCAGTCAGACCCCAGGCCGCAAGGAGACAGAGCAACCCAGACAGGACACAACCGTGGGCTGGGAGGTGTGGCAGTGAGCAGGAGGAGCAGAGGCGACTGCCTGGATGGCGGGGGATGAGGCCGAGGTTTCCTGTGTTCTCACCGATTAAAACAAAACAAAACATATGTTTTTCTTTATTTCATAGAGGAAGGGAAAGGGAGAGGGAGAGGGAGAGAAACATCGATGATGAAAGAATCATCGACAGTTACCTCCTGCACAGCCCACACTGGGGATCAGGCCTGGGACGCGGGCATGGGCTGACCGGGAATTGAACCGTGACTTCCTGATTCATAGGTCAATGCTCAACCACTGAGCCACACCAGCTGGGCTGTTCTTACCCATTTAATGGTCCACTCAACCACCCGTTTTTGAGAGGGACACTGCACTCAGGGACCTGTACACGACGTACACAGGGACATGGTTACATCATGGTAGCGGCAGACTGGGGAGGCAGGAAGTGTTGCAACTGGAACCGAATTGTAATTGCATCTTACACACCGTCTCCCAGGGCCCCTGACGGCACTGAGAGCCCCCGAAAGCCCGGGCTAACCCCGCACCGTGCCCCAGGCCACGCCATGCGGACTCTGGTGGCTCCCCGCGCACTCACTCTCCGGAGGGAGCCGGTGAGCACACCGGCCCTCGGCGTGCAGACTGGCAGGCAGCCGATAGTCCCCGTGCTTGGGATGAGGTGGCTGGGCAACCTCCTTACGCGGTGTGGTGACAGCACCGACTAGATTAGCGGTCCAACCGATGGCTGGCGACCGCTGGTCTAGGTCACGTCTCTCCTTTTAAGCCAAAAACACAGTCATCTCCAGTTACTTTAAGCACTTCCAAAACCGGAACTCCTGAAGCAGGATTACAGAGCATGACAAGCAGCAGCGTTCCGCCTTGGCCTGAGCGCTATCCCTATACGAAAGGCCGTGAGTTCGATCCCTGGTTGGGGCAGGTAGGGGAGGCAACTGACCGCGTCTCTGTCTCCCTTCCTCTCTACAAATCAATTAAAAATATATGTTCTTGCGTGTGGATTAAAAGGGGAAAAAAAGGAAAAAAAAATAAAAGCAAGAATCTTTTGGCCGAAACCGGTTTGGCTCAATGGGTAGAGCGTCGGCTTGGAGACTGAAGGGACCTGGGTTCGATTCCGGTCAAGGGCATGTACCTTGGTTGCGGGCATATCCCCAGTAGGGGGTGTGCAAGAGGCAACTGATCGATGACTCTCTCTCATCGATGTTTCTAACTCTCTCTCTCTCTCCCTCTCTGTACAAAGTCAATAAAATATATATTTAAAAAAAAAATAAAAAAAAGAATCTTTTAAAGACTGCCCTATGTACTACCCAAGTGTCCTTGCCATGAACCAGCGCCCGGCATAACCTGCCCGCCCGGTACTCACTGGGCATGAGCATTGACAGTTGCAATAACTTTTTTTTTAAAAATCTATTTTATTGATTTTTTTTTTTTTTACAGAGAGGAAGGGAGAGGGATAGAGTTAGAAACATCGATGAGAGAGAACCAGCTGCCTCCTGCACACCCCCTATTGGGGATGTGCCCGCAACCAAGGTACATGCCCTTGACCGGAATCGAACCTGGGACCTTTCAGTCTGCAGGCTGACGCTCTATCCACTGAGGCACACCGGTTTCAGCTGCAGTAACTTTCATTTCAGAGCTTCTTAGATGGAACTTTGAGACATCAAAACCAGGCCTCGGTGCCTAAGGAAACAGGAGCCTCGGGAGCTGTACACGAAGAAGGCGCTCGCTACCAGCCAGCACCGTGCAGCCTCAGTCGGAGCCTTGCACACATACTTGACCTCCGTGCCTCAGCTTCCCACCTTTAACGTGGGGAACGCCCCTCCCCCTGCAGCCCTCCTATGGGACAGAGTGCCCAGTCTGGCTCTGAGCACCCGGAGGCTCCATCAGCTCATTAATCAACGACTACGCGCAGGGTCAGCCCAGAAAGAGGTGAACGAGCAGACCCGAAGCTTGGGCTCTAAGAGGAAGACCATCAGTGTTAAGTGAAGACACGTGTTGTGCCACAAGGGCCAGAAGTCGTGGCTCTCCTTACACGTGTAAGAGCAAAGCGAGCCTTCAACCCCAGGAAGACCCGGGACAAGTATTGCGGCTCCTCTCCAGGAAGCGGCAGCGGGAGCACAGCCTGTGTCGGACAGAGCAGCGGGCCCTGCACAGGTGCCGATGACCCCGAGGAAGCCCCCAGCAAAGTGCCAGAGCAGGGACCCAGCCCGCAGTGCCTGCACTCGGGGGCCTCCTTCCCAGCACAGCACCACCAAGGCCTGCCTCGCTCCCACCAGAGGACAGACAGCTCCCGGGACACGCCTCAAGCAAAAGAATGAGCTTTAGCTTCTGAAAACCCGTGAGAAAGATCAGTACCAACCAAAGATCACTCAGCCTTAAACAGAACTCCCGCCACAGGCTGAGGACGTTACACGCAGTGAGGTAACACACGGGACAAACACTGCTCAGTTCCTCTGACGTGAGGCACTGAGAGCCATCAACCCAGACAGACAGCAGAAGGCCCGGCCAGTGTTGCTCAGTGTGTGTGACCTGTGAACCCGAGGTCATGGTTCCGCTGCTGGTCAGGGCCCATGCCGGGGGTGAGGGGAGGCGTGCAGGAGGCAGCTGAACACCGATTCTCTCATCACTACTGCTGCTACCTCTCTGAAATCAATAAAAAATACTTTGTAAATTTTTTAAAGAAAGAATGGTGCAGCCGGGGGCTGAGGGCTATGTCTGGTGAGTAGTTTGGTCTGGGGGATAAAACAAGTCCTAGGGATGAATGGTGGTGAGGGCTGCACAACGTGAATGTACTTAATGCCACTGAACACCTAAAAGCACTTCAAATGGCCTGCCTCGTGTTGTGTATATTTTACCAAAACAAAACTAAAAATAAACTCCCCCTAATACCCCTTTTCTAGTCATTGCAAATAGAGCAGTCAGGGACGCAGGAACGCTGCGTCTGAACCCAGCCCGAGCAACCCGGCTCCTCTCACAGCAGCTGCCCTTCCAGTTTCTCCACAGCTCCCAGCAGGATCATGGACACCCCATGCCAGGCTGACCTTCTGGTCACAAACCCTGGAGCCACCCCGGACGTGACTGTGGCAGTGGCTGACTTGGAGGTTGTTCACCAAGAGGGAGTGATGGTAGACGCCGGCTGGTGAGGAGCAGCCACCTGGGCCACCACAGAAGCCAAGCGGGTGGCTTCTCCACCTCTCTGACCCCCAACTTCTAGTGTTCTTTCAGCCATGGTGGCCTGGTGACACCAACAGGCAATTCCGGGGCCAGGAGCAAGGGTGATGTAATGAAAACCTAAGAGGCCAGTGGGGCAAACCGCCCTCAGGTGCTAAGCCACTAACCTCGCCCTCCTCCCCAGGCCAAGATCGCTTTAGCCATAAAACTGGGAGAGAGGAGGCAGGCACACTGGGCCTACATGGATGGCATCTGGGTCTGGGCCGGTCAGAGGGGAGAAAGCCAGAGTCCTGAACCTGGGACAGGTGGTGTGTGTGAAATGAATCTAGAAGCAATAAAGATGCCGTGGCGCAGGCCCAGGCGGTGGGGGTGGGGGTGAGCCGCTGGGTCACAGGCTGACAAATTAGATCCTGCAGAGCAGGGCCGCACTGGGGGAACCCCTCATTTGCATCCGTGGCGGGGCTGGCTTTCCCTTCTGATTCCAGGCAGAGGCACAGCGGGGGGCTAAGCAGGCTGTGAAAGGGCTGGCCACACCCAGCACAAGTCTCCGGGTGGGATCCCGCGTCGGGATGGCCAGTGAGCCACACAGATGTGAATCACACCTCACCCTATCATGCCGGTAGGCGACACCTAGCCTCCTAAGACTCCTAAGCTGGGGACCGTGAGAGACGTAGACAATGAACACAGGACACTGAGCCATTTTACCCGGCACACAGGCCAACCACCCGGCACAGGATGGACTGTGCTAACTAACAGCCTTTCAGCCAAGACCAAGCAGACCTGCCCCGGTCCGGCTGCTCTTCTGACTGATCCTGAGGCCACTATCAGCACAGGGACTTTTCTGAAAGACAACCCTAACCCTGTTACTTCCTGCAGACAACTCAGTTTAGGGACTTGCCATTTGGCCTTAAGGTAAATTATAAATTCCTTCACAGGGAAGCACTCCAGACCCATTTGCCCCTCCCCCTCCCCAGTCCCAGCTCTGGAACAATCTAGTCTGTATCGCAGTCTCAGGCAATTCCTCTCATCCCCTCCACCCTCGTGGCTCAGCTCCACCAGGGCCTGTGCCGGGCTCACCCTGTTCACTGACCTACCCCAAGCAGAAAGCCTGGCACCCGGAGGACCTCAGCCATGTGCTGACTCCAATAGTAAGGAATGCAATTCCTAAAGGGGGCGGGAAGAAACCGTTCGATCAGGAGTTGGAAGCTCAAGTCCTGGCAACATAAGAAGGCAGCGATCAACACATGTTTTTACTGAACTGTTCCCGTTTCACATGAAGCGCATCCATAAAGCGGAAGCCCACGAGTCTCCGCACCCATTTAATTAACCGTCCCCAAACTCCCGGTTCCTGAAGGCGAAGGCCTGGCCCTGCAGTCAGGAAAGCGAGGTTCTGGGTTCGCTCTGCCGGCGACCTGGGGCCGCGTGACCTTGGGCAGCCCGAGCCGGTGCCGGCGGAGCCCCGAAGGCTGGCTGCGGGGACGGGCGCGGAGCTCGAACAAAGGTGTGACTGGGGATGAGGACGGGCGCGGACCGGGATCAGACAAAAGCCACCCGCCCCGCGAACCGGCGGCTGGGGCTCAGGTGCTGCGGGATCCGAGCGCCCCCCCCCCCCTCGCCGGGTGGCATTCCCCGAGCACCGCGTTTCGGGTTCGAGCCTCGGCGAGGGACCCGGACTAACCTCCAGGCACCTGCCCGCAGGCACCCAGGGGGCGGGCCTCCGCCGGGGCAGTCACGGGTTCCACCACCGGCCGGAAGCTGGGGATTCACCAAGCTCAGGCCCGGGCCGGGCGCCCCCACCCCCTTCACGCCCGGAGGCGGCTCCGCCACGAGGTCCAGGCGGAGCCGCAGGCCCACCGCCGTGGGGAGCAGCGCGAGCACACAAAGGCGGCGGCGTCAGCGGGGAACAAAAACCTTGCCGGGTCCTCTCCGAGAGGCCCGCAGCCCGGCGCGCTGGCCGCCCTGCCCGACTCCCTGGGTGACCTTGGGAGCCTCCCTCCCCCTCAGCCTCAGTTTCCCCGGTTATGCTGCTAACCGAGCGCAGCAGGCCGCCGCCGCCCGCCCGAGCAGCCGACACCCAGGGCGAGGCCTCGCCGCTTCTGCTGAACCCGCCGAGCCGGGTTCGTGCAACCGCGCGGGCGGCGGCGCGGGCGGGAGGACGGGCGGGGAGGCTCCGGGTCCCAGGAAGGCCCGGCGCCGGGGCCTGAGTGAGGTCGGACGCGCCGAGGCGGCTCCTGGGCCGCGGCTCCAAGGTTTGCGCAGGCCGCGAGGCCGCCCGAACCCCGTACCTGCCCAGCTCTGGCTTGCGGCTTCCTCCCCGCGAGGCCTGTCTGCACCTGGGCTGCTCGGGGCTGGGAGGCGCGCCCGCCGGCGCACTCGAGCTGGGAAGCACCTTCGGAAGAGGCACTCCAGCTAGACGCCACCACCTCAACTGCGACCCACTTCCGCTCCGGAGGCCTGGCCCCGCCCCCCGGCGTTCCTATTGGCTGCCGCCAGCTCAGCTCCCGCGTTTTACGGGTCGAGGCGGTATACTTTCAATGCTATTGGAAGAGATAGCCGTCTGTTACCGCTTTGAAACGCGGCTTTCCGGCCCCGCTCAGTCTCGCGAGCTCCACCTCCCATCCCTCGCGCGAGGTACGCGGCCGGCGCCCCTCGCTCGCCCGCAAGGCCTCTCGGGAGTTGTGGTCTTCGGGATGTAACGGCCGGCGGGCGGCGGGCAGCTGGAAGGTCGTGCTTGCGGCTCTTACGCGCGCTGATGCCCGACCTAAGCCGCCCCTCTCCCGGCCTCGTTTCCTCCCCTATTGGTGAGGCCTCTGTGAACTACGTTCCCGGGGTAATCTGGGCCTGGCTCCGCAGTCCCTCCAGGGCGCCCTGGGCCGGAGTCTGTCCCGGTGGCGCTAGGCTCTCCCAGGCTGGAGGCTGAGGGCAGGGAGCGGCCCAGCCCAGCCCACCTGCGGAACCCGCAGGAGCCACCCGACCGGAACTTCGGGAGCGCCAGGAAGCGGCGGCCCTTCTTCCGCTGCAGGCTGGAGCTGCTACCCAGCTCCTGGATTAGGCGTGTCCTGAAGTCCACCCTACCTTTGGAGTGCCAGTTCTGGGAGCTAATAATTCGCCTTTTGAATCTCTCGGATCTCCTGAGGGACTCTCTGGACAGGTCATCAGCAATATATGCCCTTGATGTCAAATGAAATGAGTTCGAGACAACACATAAGAAATGTCATGCTTATTTCTCTAAATGAAATTTAATCTGCTCCGAGCTCTAATTAAAAAAATATATAGATATAGATATATAGATATATATTTTTTTAATTGATTTCAGAAGGAAAGGGTGGGGTGGGGGGGAGAAACATCAATGAGCCCTAGCCGGTTTGGTTCAGTGGATAGAACTTTAACCTGCGGACTGAAGGGTCCCGGGTTTGGTTCCTGTCAAGGGCACATACCTTGATTGCAGGTGCCTTTCCCTATCAGGGCCATGATCAGGGCTCATGCAGGAGGCAACCAATTGATGTGTTTCCTGCACATCAATATTTCTGTCTTTCCCTCTTTCCCTCTCTAAAAATCAATGGAAAAATATCCTCAGCTCGGGTGAGGATTTAAAAACAAAACAAAACACATCAGTGATGAGAATCATTGATCGGCTGCCTCCTGCACGCCTCCTACTGGGAATACAGCCCACAATCTGGGCATGTGCCCTGACCTGGAATCCAACCATGACCACCTTTAACCACTGAGCCACACTGGCATGGCTCCCAGCTCTAATTTGACAGGGAGGTGGGAAATTCCTCTCTTTGCCAGCCTCAGTTGTGGGCAAGTCCCGAGGTTCTAATGCAGTTCAGAATGCTGGGGGAGAACTCTGTTTGTTTTGCTCTTGTCACCTGCCTTCCTGACCCCAATGTTCTGGGGTCCAGCCTCCCCCTCTGAGGGATCATCATCTCTGCAGACCCAGGCAGGGTGGGCGGTTGGGGTCTCTCTCCTGGACATCTGCCCCCCTGGCAGTCTCCAGCCCCGCCCCGGGGGCTTGCCCACAGCCGCCTTCCTGGGAGCAGCAGCACAGCCAGCCGGTTCCCAAGGCCATGCCCTGTCCAGCCTGGTGCTGGGACCCAGGACCCAGGAGAACGAACCAGTCCCTGTCTCCGGCAGGCGGGTGCTAGCAGCTCAGCCCTGCTCTTGGGTGACGCTGAGGGGATGGGCAGTGCGCCCACTGAGTAGGGATGGGGGACAAGCCCGCCTCCAGCCCACGCCCCGTCGCTGTGAGGCTTCCAGGAGAAGAGGCATGAGAGGGGCCGGTTCCCAATGGCTCACGAGTCCTGGCCGCTTCTCTGACCAAACACACCCGCACACCCAGGCTTGGGGGCCCCAGGTTAAGCCTCTGGGCCCTGGACACAGTGCAGGTTGCAGGTTGCTACGTGCAGGGGGTTCTGGCGCCGGGAGCCGGGGAGCAGGGGCCTTGTTTAGCACATGAATGCGGGCGGGTTGATCTGGCTCCAAATACAGCGCGGGCACTGCTCTGGCATCAGGCGGTCTCCATCCGGCAGCACCGCCCTGGGCAGGTGGAGCCTGGGGCGGGCGGCGGGGTGGGCGGTGGGGCGGCCGAGCGAGAGGAGGCGCACAGGTGGGTCGCACGCTTTATTACCGGGGATCTCGGGTCCAGGGACCTGTTGGCCCCGCACAGGCGACGCCGGGATCTCGTTCAGGCGGCCTCCAGGCGGCTCTCGGGCCCACAGGCCGAGCCCTCCTGCTGCAGCGCCCGCAGCCGGCGCTCCAGGCTCTGCTCCAGCTTCAGCCAGTGCTGCGCCTCCAGCTGCGCCTGACGCCGCGGGAGGGGGAAGGTGGGCGCGGGCAGGAGGCGTCCCTGACACTCAGCCCCCGGCTCCCCCGCGCCCCGGCCCCCCAGCTCCGGTCCCAGGCTCACCCGCCGCTTGGGGTACGAGGCCCGCGAGGCCGGCACCGTCGGCTGGGCCGCCTGCCGGCGTTGCTCTGCCGCCTCCCGGATCCGGCGCTGCAGCTCCTGCACGCGCTCGTCCGCCAGGGCCTCCTCCTGCACCCTGGGCCTGCAACGGGGCGGCTTAGAGGGGCCTTGCCCGCGGGCCGTGGATGATGGGCGGGGAGGCCCTGCCAGGCCCCTCGGGCAGGGCCTCCGGGCCTCCAGCTTCTGCTCTCTGACACGTTGGGAAAGCATCCGTGTGCGTGAGCCATGTGCATTTGGGGTGAAGCAGGGAAATCTCCCTTTTACCCTCCCGCCACCCCTTGCCTAGAAGCAGCCCCTCTTTGCCTCTTTGCAAACCCTCCCCACCGTCCAGGCCATTTCCTCCGGAAGGACACACCCACAGGGGCTGCCGCCCTCCCTTCCAGGGCGCACCACAGCCCGGCCTGGCAGTGCGGTTCCCTCGGCCCCCTGCAGCCCTGCTGCCCTCTAAAACGCCCCTAACGTCCAGCTCTGCCTATGAGCCAGGAGGTCAGGGTTTGATTCCCGGCACAGGCCAGGGCTGTGGGCTCGATCCCCAGTGTGGGGCGTGCAGGAGGCAGCCGATCCATGCTTCTCCCCCATCCTTGATGTCTCTCGCTCCCTCTCCCTCCTCTCTGACATCGATAAAAGTATCTTTAAAAGTAAGTAAATAAATGGCCCCTGACCAGCTAATGCCCTGGGGCTGCGCCACAGGCGGGGCGGTCAGGGCGGCCGCAGCGGCGGTCCCGGCGCCCTCTGAATCGTAACCGGGGCCGCAGACACGCAGGCCACAGCCTGGTCTGCGCTGTCCGTCCTTCTGTCCACCCCCCCCGTGACGCTCAGACACCTGGGGGGGGCTGTGTGTGCCAGCCCCCGAGCCAGCTGTGCTGATATACCCAGGTGCCACCTCCCCACGGGGTCAGGCCGGGCCGAAGCCAGCCCACCCGGAGCTGACACCAGCTGCGCCTGACCAATGCCATGGACAGTCAGGCCACGTGGAGTTGGAAAGGTCACCACAGGGTTCCCCAAACAAGCAAAAGGGGGCCCTGCACCTGCTCCCGGGAGGGGCGAGGGGCGAGGGGAGCAGGACGCTCCAGGCCCATGCTGCGTGGTGTTTCAAAGGGAAAAAGTTCCAGCAAACAGCTCAGGACCCCGACGGGTACCAACTGGACATGAGACGCCGGGGAGGGGGGCGGGCACCCTGGGAGCCGTCCTGTCCTGGCTGGCCCGGGGCTGCGCTCTGCAGGACAGCGGCTCTTTTGCAGAAGATGCCACCGAAGTGCTCAGGGACAAAGCGTCGGACGCCTGCGGCCCTTCAGACGGCTCCGCAGAGGAGGGTGGAGAGCCAGCCGGCTGCCGGCTGCGGCCCTCGGCACAGGTCGGACTGTGACCCAGATGCACAAGGACCTGATCTAGGTCATGGGCTGGCGCAGTCACCGGTATTTCCTCACCTTCTATGCACCCTGAGGCTCGGCTGATAAACAGCAGGGGCGGAGGCACAGGGGGAGGGCGGGGTCGGCGGGGGGCGCGCACCCACCTCAGGGCCGCAGCCCGCCCCATGGCCGCGCGGCACAGCGCGATCCGCTCCAGCGCCGCCTGCAGCTCCTGGCTCCGGGCGCGCTTGCCCTGGATGATCTGGTCTCGCTTCTCCTCCTCCTGGCGCTGCTGGGCCTCCTTGAGCAGGGCCAGCCGCTCCCGCAGCTCCACGACCGACATCTCCCCTTCCAGGCCGTGCCCGGGGATCTGGGGGGGCCCCCCCAAAGCGCCAGAGCCTGGGGCCAGCAGCTCCTGAACTGGCCTGCTCTGCTCCTCCCGGTGCCCCGCCCGCCTCCCAGGACCCTCTGCCCCGTGGAGTCTATGGCAATGTCCGCCCTCCGGAGGCCTCTCCAGCCGGCCCTCCGCAGCTCCTCTCAGCCCGTGGAGCTCACCAGTCCGCCCCGCCGGGCCCACGCCGGCCTGGCCTGCAGCGGAGCTTTGCACACAGGCTCCCGCCTGCCAGGTCCGGCTCGGTGCCTGCCTCTCCCTGCACCGCCCGCCCGCCTGGGCAGTCCTGGGCTCCCGGAACAGGCACAAGGCGAAGCCCGCCCTGTGCACACCCGGAGCCCTGGCCCGTCCTCGGGTCAGCACAGTGCCCAGCAGGACCGTGCCCCTCCCAGCCCCAGGCCTCCAGCGGCGGAGTGGGGTCCGCAGCTGGCAGGATGGGGCTCGGCGTGGGTGGAGGTGGGCATCGCGGGCACGCCCTCCCACGGCAACGCCAGGCTCAGTGAGCCCGGGAGTCCGGGCTGCGCACCCACCTGGGTCAGGTCCACCAGCTTGCCCTTGCGCGTGGGCTGCGTCTCCATGGCCCGCAGGTGGGTGATGAGCTCACAGCGCCGCCGCTGCTCCTCCCGGGCCGCCTCGGAGCGCTGCCGGAGCAGGGCCTGCGTCTCCGCGGTCAGCTCCTGGGCTTGGGGTGGCGGCTGCTCAGGGCCCAGCAGCCGGCCGGCCTCCCCCCTCCAGGCCTCCCCCCTCCAGGCCTCCCCCCTTAGGGCCTCTCCCCTCAGAACCTCCCCGCTCAGGGCCTCCGTCCTCAGGGCCCGGCAGCCAGGCCGGCTCCCCCCTCAGGGCCCCCAGCAGCTGGGTCGGGCTCCCTCGGGGACCCTGGCCTCGCTGACCCGCACCCAGGCCCGCCTACCTGCCTGGCGCCGGTCCCGCAGCAGCTTGGTCTGCGCGGCCTTGATGTTCTTCTGGTCCTCCACCGCCTGCTCCACCCGCTCCTTCGCACTCCGCTCCTCCTGCAGGCGCCGCTGCGCCCGGCGCTGCATCAGCTCCGCCATCTGCGGGGACAGGCCCCTCAGAGCCCGGCCACCGTGTCCCAGCGCCCGTCCCGGCCCTGCCCACCGCGTCCCAGCCCCTGCCCACCGCGTCCCAGCCCCCTGCCCACCGCATCCCAGCCCCAGCCACCGTGTCCCAGCGCCCATCCCGGCCCTGCCCACCGCGTCCCAGCCCCTGCCCACCGCATCCCAGCCCCCTGCCCACCGTGTCCCAGCAGCCTCACAGCCCCGGCCACCGCGTCCCAGCATCCGTCCTGGCCCTGCCCACTGCATCCCAGCCCTGAAGCAGCGTAAGGTCTGTTTGGGGGAACAGGCCAGGGGCTGAGGGGGGACAGGCCGGGGCTGAGCGGGGACTCGGAGAAGTGACCAGGGCCAGCTGCGAGCCCACGGCCACAGGAGCAGCCACCGCGGCAGAGCCCGCTCCCGGCGGCGGCCAGGGCGCCTCACCTCCTCCTTCTTCTGGGCCGCCCGGCGCTGGTTGTGCTGCAGCAGCTGCTGCCGGGCCAGCGCGGCCTCCTCACGGCTGAGCTTCCCCTGCAGCCGCCGGCACTCGTCCGCCGCCCGCTGCTCCGCCCGGTCCCTCGCCTGCATCTTCTGCTGCCACTCGAGGAACTCGGAGAAGTCCCCGGCCCCGTCCATGAGCCTGTCCACCCTGCGCAGGGGCAGCGGCCGAGGTTCCCGTGGACACCGGCCCTCACGAGCAGCCACGCCACCCGCCGCACTGGCCCTGTCCCCCTGGCACCGCCCTGCACCCACATCTTCCCACCCCCTTCCTCTCCTCTCCCCTCCCTGTCTGTCGGCACCATCCCTCTGCCCACCGTCTGTCTCTCTTCCACTCCCACCCGCAGCCCTGCTTCTGGGGCACCAGCAGGGCTGGTGCTGGCGGTTGGGAGGGGGGCGCTCCCGGGAGGGGCGGGCAGGCAGTGACCCTGAGGCCGGTCCGGGCTGGGCCGCTGCCTCCTGAGCCCGCTGCACCCAGAGCATCTCCCTCACTGAGCCGAGTGGTCTTTCCAGGGAGCATCTGTGACCCCGACACCAGCCTGCTGCCCCCCCCCACCTGCCCTCCCCCTCCCGCCCCACCTCTGCAGCTCCTTCTCCACCTGCCGCTGGTACAGGGCCCCTTCCCGCAGGATGGCCGTCGTGTTCAGCTTCACCGGGACCTCGTTGGGCTGCGGGCGGAGCCGAGGGGAACGGGGGGACGGGGTGGGGGGTGGGGGGGACCGCTGAGATGGGTGCCAGGGCCCCGCCCTCCCGCCCCCACCTCTGCCCCCACCCCAGGACTTCCCCCTGTGGGGAGGGGAGGGCTGTGCTCACGGCTCTGTTTGGTCCTCCGGCTCCAGGAGGCAGAGCAGGCCAGAGGTGGGGCTCAGGGGCCCCCACACCCACCCACCGGCCAGGAGCACCCCTCACCGGGTAGAAGGTCAGCTTCGGAGTCTGGTCGATCTGGTCCAAGCACCGCAGCTGCAGCTTCTTGAGGCCCTGCGGGCGGCAGGCGGCCCCCGAGTCCGCAGGAGCCCCCCCCCCAACCCCAGCACTCTGGCGGCCTGCCCTGCACACCAGCTCCCCGAGCCGGGGCAGCACCTCTGTCCTGCAGGGCGCCCCCGCCTGTGGGGCTCTGGGCTGCGGGCAGGACGGGGAGGTGCAGGGCCTGCTGGCGGATGCGGCTGTAAGAGGCTGGGCCTCCCACCGGGTCCCTCCCAGCGGCTGGGACTGCCCCACGGCCCGTGCTGGGCACCACCAGCCAGGGGGACCCCGTGGGAACTCAGCGCCACCCCTGTGGGCATGCTGCCTGCCCACCCCCACCCTCCCCGGCTGCAGGGGGTCCCGGGAGGGGGCAGGGCCAGGCCACGCCCGCCGTGTCCTGCCCGTCAACGGAGGGGAGGACGTGGGAGGGTGGGAGCCCGGCATCACCCGCCAGAGGCTCCCCGCGGCTCAGGACTGGGCTCCCCTTCCTCGGAGCTCACTGCCGGCCCGGAGCTCACTGCCGGCCCGGAGCTCACTGCCGGCCCGGAGCTCACTGCCGGCCCGGAGCTCACTGCCGGCCCGGCCTAGGCCTGGGAAGGGCCCTGAGGGCGGGCGGACGGGGTGTCACCTGCCGAGGGGGCTGGCTGCGGGCCCAGGGCATGGCACAGCGCATCTCCTCCAGGTTCGCCTTCAGCAGCAGCTCCTGGGGGGCCAACGGGCGGGCGGCTCAGCCCTGCGGCCCCCACCCTGCACACGGCCCAGGGGACGAAAGTGCGGAACCGGCTCTCTCCTCCCCTCCTCCCCTTCCTCCTCCTCCTCCTCCTCCTCCTCCTCCTTCTCCTCCTCCTCCTGCTCTCTCTCCCCTTCCTCCTCCTCCTCCTCCTCCTCCTCCTCCTCCTTCTCCTGCTCTCTTTCCCCTTCCTCCTCCTCCTCCTCCTCCTCCTCCTCCTCTTCCTCCTCCTTCTCCTGCTCTCTCTCTCCTTCCTCCTCTTCCTCCTCCTTCTCCTCCTCCTCTTCCTCCTCCTTCTCCTGCTCTCCCCTTCTTCCTCCTCCTCCTCCTCCTTCTCCTGCTTTCTCTCTCCTTCCTCCTCCTCCTCCTCCTCCCTCCTCCTCTCTGCCTCTCCAGGAAGACTGGGGTCCCCCTTGGCGGCTCACCTCTGCCTTCCGGCGATTTAAGCTCTTGGTTATTTCCAGCACCTGCGGCTCCCTGGGTAACTGGTAGGTGCTCCTGGGGACCTGGTGGGTGGGTGGGGAGATGGATGGGGCCCCGGGTGGTGGGCGAGGGCGGGCTGTGGTCCCCACCCGGGAGCTACGCAGGGCGCGGTGCCGGCCGTCATCCTGGGAGGGGAGGACCGACAGCAGCGGGAAGGAAGGTGGCCCGGGCCCTGGACCCGGAGGGACAGGCCGAGGACCTGACGGGGGTGGAGGCGAGGCCAGGAGTGTCCCCGGCTCCCGGAGCTGCTGGCGAAGGGCAGGGGACACAGTCCCCTCCATGAGCACAGCCCTCCCCTCCCTCCCTTCCCCTCCCTTCCCCTCCCCTCCCTTCCCTTCCCCTCCCCTCCCCTCCCCTCCCCTCCCCACAGAGAGCAGCGCAGCCCAAGGCCCGCAAAGGGCCCCTCGGCCCACTCCGGCCCACACGGTCTCGGGATCCTCCTCGTGGCCCCCCAGCACCTGTCTCCAACCCCATCGCCAAAGCAGTCCGGATGCCTCCGGACTCCAGCCACCACCTCTCCCCCTCTCCTTGGCCGCTGCAGCCACATGGGGGGTGGGGTAGGAGCCTGCCTCAGGGTGTGTCCTGGCTGCCCAGTACCTCCTCGGCCGCCCCCTCCTCCCCCTCCTCCCCCTCCGGCCTCTGCGTGTGGGAGGGAGGCAGGGCCGCCTTCTGCAATGCTCTTCCCTGCCCACTGCCCTCTGTCTTCTCCCCACGGTGTCTCATCTCGGGAGGCGTGTCCTGGCAGCTCCTCCCCGGCTTCTCACCCCTGCCCCTGCTTAGCCTTCCCTCAGCACTACTCCAGCTGACTGTTCTCTGATCAGTCCTCCCCGCCCCGAGGGGACGCTCCATGAAGGCAGGGCCTGGCACATGCGAGGCTCCCTCCACACGGGCTGAGCGAGCGGTGCGTGGACTGGAGTGGGCCCTCTCCCAGGAGGCGGAGAGGGTCCTGGGCATGGGGCAGGGCAGGGAGGCTGGGGGGAGGCGAGACTGTGGCTCCAGCACAGCCGCCATGGACCTCAGGAGGAGGGCTGGCCACTAGCATCCCACAGTCCAGGCTGAGAGGCACACACACAACTGAGGGTCGTGGGGGCATGGTGGAGGGCAGGCAGGGGCCAGGCAGAGCGGGAGAGATGTAGCTGGAAGATGACCAGAGACAAACACACTGAGCCTGGGGATCGGGGGCCAGACATTGAGGGTCCTACCCACAGGGTAACCATGGGCTTGCTCAGCAACACCCCTGACCATCTGTCCACCCACCCACCCATCATCCATCATCCATCTTTCATCATCCATCCATCCACCATCCATCATCCAACCATCCATCATCCATGCATCCATTCATCACCATTATCCATCATCCATCCACCATCCATCCTTCTATCATCCATCATTCATCCATCCACCCATCCATCCATCATCCACCCATCCATCCATTATCCATTCATCACCATTATCCATCATCCATCCACCATCCATCCTTCTATCATCCATCATTCATCCATCCACCCATCCATCCATCATCCATCCATCCATCCATCATCCATCCATCCATCCACCCATCCATCCATCCATCCATCCACCCATTCATCATCCATGCATCCATTCATCACCATTATCCATCATCCATCCACTATCCATCCTTCTATCATCCATCATTCATCCATCCACCCATCCATCCATCATCCATCCATCCATCCATCATCCATCCATCCATCCATCTATCCATCCATCCATCCATCCATTATCCATTCATCACCATTATCCATCATCCATCCACCATCCATCCTTCTATCATCCATCATTCATCCATCCACCCATCCATCCATCATCCATCCATCCATCCATCCATCCATCATCCATCCATCCATCCATCTATCCATCCATCCATCCACCCATCCATCCATCCATCCATCCATCCATCATCCATCCATCCATCCATCCATCATCCATCCATCCATCTATCCATCCATCCATCCACCCATCCATCCATCATCCATCCATCCATCCATCTATCCATCCATCCATCCATCCATCATCCATGCATCCATTCATCACCCATTATTCATCATCCATCCACTATCCATCCTTCTGTCATTCATCATTCATCCATCCACCCATCCATCCATTGATCATCCATCCATCCACTCATCCATCCATCCATCCATCCATTCAATCATCCATTTATCCATTCATCCATTTATCCATCCATCCACTCATCTATTTATCCATTCATCCACCATTGAATGCCTGTGTTCTGGTCTGAGTCAGTACTCACCCAGCCCCCACTGGCCTACAAGGCCCACTCTCCCACTTGCAAATGGCTGGCTGGCACTTACTGGTCTTGGCTTGGCCATGACAGGGACAGGCTCAGGCACTGGAAGGCCCCGGGGCCTGGGGACAGTCAGGTTGGACTTCTTGGGCTCTGTGGCCTTGGCCTTTGAAGAAGGGGGCTGAACGGTCGCCGCCCTCTCCAGCTGGTTGATGAGCCCCTGGACCTCCGGCTGCCATCTTGAAGGAAAGGTGAGAAAGGCTGCTGGCTTCCTCCTAGCAGCCGGCAGTGGGGCCCTTGAGACCTGAAGGCCCCCAAGAGCTTGGCTCAGCCTCAGCGTGGGGATGACAGCGGGAGCCCAGCCACTGGGCACTGAGTGCCTACAGCTGGGCAGGTGCCGCCCACCCACAGCGAGTCTTTAGAGCAGTATGCTCTGGGACAGATTAGGAAACTGAGGCCTGTTTCATCCCTGTCCTAGGGAAGTGGGGAGCTGGGAGGACGGGGAGCGGGAAGCTGGGAGGATGGGGAGCAGGGAGCTGGAAGGATGGAGAGCAGGGATCTGGGAGGACGGGGAGCTGGGAGGACAGGGAGTGGGGAGCTGGGAGGACGGAGAGTTGGGAGGACGGGGAGTGGGGATCTGGGAGGATGGGGAGCGGGGAGCTGGGAGGACGGGGAGTGGGGAGCTGGGAGGACGGGGAGTGGGGAGCTGGGAGGATGGGGAGCGGGAAGCTGGGAGGATGGGGAGCAGGGAGCTGGGAGGATGGGGAGCGGGAAGCTGGGAGGATGGGGAGCAGGGAGGACGGGGAGTAGGGAGCTGGGAGGACAGGGAGCGGGGAGCTGGGAGGACAGGGAGCGGGGAGCTGGGAGGATGGGGAGCAGGGAGCTGGGAGGATGGGGAGGGAGCTGGGAGGATGCGGAGTGGGGAGCTGGGAGGACAGGGAGTGGGGAGCTGGGAGGATGGGGAGCGGGGAGCTGGGAGGATGGGGAGCGGGGAGCTGGGAGGATGGGGAGCGGGGAGCTGGGAGGATGGGGAGCGGGGAGCTGGGAGGATGGGGAGCGGGGAGCTGGGAGGATGGGGAGCGGGGAGCTGGGAGGATGGGGAGCGGGGAGCTGGGAGGATGGGGAGCAGGGAGCTGGGAGGACAGGGAGCGGGGAGCTGGGAGGACGGGACTGAGCAGTCCCCGCTGCTGGAATCCAGGGCCTCTGAGGATGAGCCGCAGTTGGGACAGGAGCTACTCTAGGCTGGAGGAGATGGCAGGGGCAGGAAGCCCAGGTGGGGTGCCCTGGAGCAGGGGTTTGGGAAGGTCCCCCTTTCATGCCCCTCCCCCAATGCAGGCCCAGCCACCATCGCCCACCTGGCTGGTCTCCCCTCCTGGGGGCTCCCGGGGGGCAGGCAGCAGGGTATGGAACAGCTCCTGACCCCCCCCCCCGCCCCCAGCAGGCTACTAGAGGGAGGGAGTCACGTCCGAGGCCGGCAGGTGGGCGGGACAGGTGTGTGATGGACAGGTGTGTGACGGGCTGGTCCCGGGAGGGCAGGGGAAGGTTGCACATGGGGTGGTCGGGGGAGGCGGACAACCTAGAAATAGCTGGGCAGCTGTCAGATGTGGCTCTCAGGGCTCGGCAGATCCAGCCACAGGCGAGAGCCCCGAGGGTGGGCATGGCGTCCAGCACGGCTGGCCCTGCCCTGGACCGGGCCTCCCACACGCGCTGACCCGCATGGTCTGCCTGTCCCAGGAGGGTAAGGTGGCTCCCTCCGGTTGGAGGGTGAGCCGCGGGGGCAGCCGCACCCAGGCCCCAGCAGCTGCCCCGCGGAGGCCCTTCTGCCCGCACCAGGGACTCTGGCGCTGCCCGGGCCTGGCACAAGGCGTGGGAAGGCATCGGCGGCTGTGGGGTGGCGGGCCCAGCAGGGGTGCCCTGGGGATGCCAGACGGAGATGCGGGCCAGAACCCCTGGGAGCTCCCCACCCCACCGGGCCCCCTGAGTTGGTGGGAAGAGGCCGGGCAGGCCTGGAGCCCACGGGTCCCTGCAGGTCCGAACCTCCTCCCCCCCGCCCCCCAGTGAGCAGGAGGGACCCCCGGCCGCCGGCGGGCGTGGCCCCGCCCACCTCAGCAGGCGGGCCGTCCAGGTGTGCACCAGCTCCTTCTCGTAGATGAGGCTCCACTCGTCCGGCACCCACGAGGTCAGGTTCGAGGGGTCGAAGAAGAACGCGAGGAACTGACGGAGGAGGGGGAGGTGGGGGCTGGGCCCAGCGCCCACACCTGGCGCCCTCCAGGAGTCGTGCCCGGGGGGAGGGAGGGCTCACGCACCGGGACAGGAGACCAGCCGGGCAGGGGGCCCTCGGACAGACCGCCCTCACCCGCCCTCACGCCGGGCTGGGGCGCCCGCTGTGGGGGGCTGCCCTCACAGTGTCCGGTGCCCGGGTCAGCCTGGCTGGAGGTGGGCTCACTGGGGGGCCTGTGCCCCAGCCACTCCCTAGGACCTGGATGGAGGCCTGCGCCCCACTTGCAGGGAGTTCTTGGGACTGCCTGCGTCCCCATCCCTCCACGGGCTCTGGAATCCACACGTGGACGGACTGGACAGCTCCATTCAGCAGCCTGCCCCCCTCCCCGCCAGCAGGGCCGGTGGGAGGGTCCTGGGAGGCCGCCTGTCCCCCCAGCCCTTGCTGGGGAGACTGTGTGGCCTGGGGGAGGCCCAGGGCAGCCTCGGCTTCTGAGAGCCGTTCCCAGCTCCCACCCTCGGGCTGACAGCTAGTTTCAGAAGACACGGGACCCGGTGGTGGCTGCCACCTGGGCAGGGTGGGGGGTGTCCGAGGGGGGGCAGCTGGAGGCAGGGACCAACCGGCTGGCTGTGCCCCACCAGGCTGCCCTCTGCACCGCGGGGCGACGCACAGACCCCTTGTCGGGGCACAGGACGAACCGGCAGCCGCTCTCGGTGAGAGCCGGGCAGGTGCGGGCGGCCGGGGGCACGGGCCTGCCGGGCCGCGGCGGGCAGCTCACCTTGCGCATCTTGTCGGCTGGCTGGGACCGGACGATGCTGCTGAAGCGCTGGAAGCCGAGCTCCTGGAGCTGGAACGTGGCCAGGTAGCAGGTCACTGGGGAGACAGGGCGGCGCTGGGGGTGCCGAGGGCGGGGCTGGGGTTCGACCTTGGGGGGTCGGCCAGAGCCCCGTGTGGCCCCGGACGCAGGGGGGCGGGGACGGTCTCAGAGTCAGAGCACGGCCCCCTCCGTGTCGGCCCCGCGGAGAGCCGCCTGGGCTGAGAGGCGGGCTTACCCAGGAAGCGGTTGTAGTCGGCCCACAGGCAGAGCCGGCCGGCCTGCGCGTAGAAGGCGTCCACCACCACGGCCAGCGGCTGCCGGTACTCCAGGCAGCCCGACAGCACCTCCAGCACGAAGGCCTGCTTCGCGAAGCTCAGGGCCTGCGGGGGGCACAGGCTGGGCGGCCGCGGACGGGGAGCGGGGAGGGGTGGGGTGGGTGGGGCGGGAATGGGACCCCTGGGTCCTGGGTCGCCACGGCAGGTGGAGTGAGAACAGAAATAAGCACGAGGACCACCAGGCGTTAGGAGGCAGGGCCGGTCCTGTAATCCCACCCACCTGGGCCGGCCCTGCCTTCCTCCTAATGCTTTTAGGTTTGAGGGAGCAAATGAGTCAACACCCCTCCCCCGGGAGCTGGCTGTTCAGGGCATTTCACTGTGGACGCTCCCTTTGCTGAGCCCACATTTCACTGGGCTGGCCGTGTCCATCCTCTCCCCTCGGGGTCTGCACAAAGAGGTCTCTGCCCGGAGAAACCCCGCCAAAAGCTGCGGACGGCCCTCACGGGTAGGGGCGGGGGGCTGGAGCCGGCCCGGCCACCGGAGTGCGACGATGGAGTCCATCATAGCCCCTCCCCATTCTGGCTCTGTGCGTTCCTCCGGCCAGGCCACCCCCAGAGAGGCACAGAGAGCGATGGAGGGCTGGGGGCGGGGCAGGGCCGGGCCAGGCGCCCTGTTTGATGGGGACAGTCTCAGGTGGGAAGATGGTGGTGACTGTGCCAACGCCGCTGACCCGAGCGCCTGATGATGGTAAGGCGGTCAATCTTATGTGTGTGTGTTCACAATAAAAAAAGAGCAAGCTGCCGAAACCGGTTTGGCTCAATGGATAGAGCGTCGGCTTGGGGTCTGAAGGGTCCCGGGTTCGATTCCGGTCAAGGACATGTACCTTGGTTGCGGGCATATCCCCAGTAGGGGGTGTGCAAGAGGCAGCTGATCGATGACTCTCTCTCATCGATGTTTCTAACTCTCTATCTCTCTCCCTTCCTCTCTGTAAAAAAATCAATAAAATATATATATATTTTTTTTTAAAAAAAGAGCAAGCTGCTGTAAAAGTTGTCAAATGAATGAATTACCCCCCACCCCCCAAAAAAAATATGACAGCAGGAAAGGTCCTGCTCCCCACCCCCCGTGGCTGTGACCTGGGGTGTTGCCGAGGGGTCCTGGCACCCGCCACGCCGACCCACCTGCAGGGAGGCGGCCGTGTCCCCCAGGAGCTGCTCCGCACTGTCCTTCTCAGGCTTAAACCGGTCCAGCTGCTGGATCACAGTCTCGATGCATTTTCCGTGGTACCCCATTTTCCGGGGGGCGCCCTGCAAGCAAACCCCACCGGTCACACCCTCCACGGCCTCGGACCCCGGCGGCTCCGCCCACACGGGCAGGAGCCGCCTGCAGCCTGGCCCTCGCCCTGGTGGGGAGAGTAGAATGGGAGTGGGGGCCACGTCCCACACCGTGTCCCTGCCTCCTCTGCCCCCGGCCCAGGCCGCCCCCGGGTCCCCAGACCCCTCAGCTGTGCCCAGGCCGCCCCCGGGTCCCCAGACCCCTCAGCTGTGGCCAGGCCGGGACCTCAGCCCAGGCCGCAGGCAGCGTTACCCCACAGGCCCTGCCCGGCGGGGACGCAAAACCTCATCAGGGAATGCCCGGGCGAGACGACCTCAGGTCACCCTGTTCGACATGACACCCCGTTCTAAAGATGAGGGGGCAAGCCCCAGAGCGGAGCGCAGCGGCCATGGCCGGCCTGGGATGGGCTCCGAACGACCTGGCGCCCCGTGAGCTGGAGGAGACGGGTGCCCAGGGCCCCGGGGAGACCCGGGGGGACTGTGGGTGGGGCTGGACCAGGTGCTGCTCGAGGGGCGGGCTTCCGCTCAGGCCCTGGTTCCACGCTGGCCGGGCAGCTGCTGCTGGCCTTCCTGGGCACCAGCCATTGGCCAAGTCAGACGGCGTGGGCGCGCCCTGGGCGGGGTGCCCAGCGCTGCCTGAGCATCGGCGGAGCGAATGGCAGGATGTAGACACACAGAGGACCACGGTCCGAACGGCGCCCCGGTTTAACCTGGAACATGCCGGTGACATCCCGGACAGACCTGCTGCGGGCGCGTCAGCCCTCAGTAAGCCGCTGCTTTCAGACCCTTTGTTCAACCAAGCCCCGTTTCCCCTTTCACAGGGAGGTCCGGGGCCACACCGGGCTCACTGAGCAAGCGGACCTGAGAGAACACAGCCGTGCTGAGCCCGGAATGAGGGGCTGTCCTGCCTGTGGAGTCCCTGAGCCTAGCACCTCCGCCTGACCTGTGACCCCTGGGGATGGCCATGGCCGGCGAACAGGCACCCGCCAGTGTGGTAAAGGGGGCGACACCTGCGCATCTGGGGCTCGCAGGGAAGGAGTCAGCCAGGATACGAAGTCTAATCAGCCCGGCGGCGTGGCTCAGTGTCAACCTTGGAGCCAGGAGGTCACGGTTCGATTCCCAGTCAGGGCACATGCCCGGTTGTGGGCTTGGTCCCCAGGGGGGGGCGTGCGGGAGGCAGCCAGTCATGATTCTCTCATCATTGATGTTTCTCTCTCCTTCTCTTCCTCTCTGACATTAATTAAAATATTTTTTTAAAATATATTTTATTGATTTTTTACAGAGAGGAAGGGAGAGGGGTAGAGATTTAGAAACATCGATGAGAGAGAAACATCCATCAGCTGCCTCCTGCACACCTCCTACTGGGGATGTGCCCGCAACCAAGGTACATGCCCTTGACCGGAATTGAACCTGGGACCTTTCAGTCTGCAGGCAGATACTCTTTCCACCGAGCCAAACCGGTTAGGGCAATAAAAATATATCTTTTTTTTTTTGTTTAAATATATCTTTTTTTAAAAAAATATATATTTTATTGATTTTACACAGAGAGGAATTGAGAGGGATAGAGAGTTAGAAACGTCGATGAGAGAGAAACATCGACCAGCTGCCTCTTGCACACCCCCCACTGGGGATGTGCCCGCAACGAAGGTACCTGCCCTTGACCGGAATCGAACCTGGGACCTTTCAGTCCGCAGGCCGATGCTCTATCCACTGAGCCAAACTGGTTTCGGCAATAAAAATATATCTTATGTTTTTATTATGTATAATGTTATAAAAAATGTCCTGGCCCCTGGCCCCCTGTGGTGGTCATAGGAGGGGCCCTCGCCCCGCCTTCCTGTGTCTGCCTTGAGCTCGGCTCTGCCTGGAGGAATGACCCAGGCCTCCTGCACCTCACGAGGCGGGGACAGTGGTGGTCTGCACAATGGGAGCGTCCCCTCCAGTCCTGGAGCCTGACCCTGTGATGAGGCCAGTCCGGGGGGGGGGGGCGGGCAGCCAGAGAAACAGCCCCCTCCCCAGTGAGGGGCCTGGACGGACGATGAGCGCAGGGGAGGGGGATCTGTGGAGGGTGGTGGGGAGGAGGGTGGCCCTGGAGAGCCCAGCTGGGCTTGAACCGGCCCTTCTGCAAACTTGGGCCCAAAGCAGCCACTCCGGTGGGTCCACGTGGCAACAATGAGCCTGTGAACTTGGTCAAATACTCACATCTTCCCGGGTCCGGGCGCAGGCAGGAGGCAACCAAACAATGTGTTTCTCTCACATCGCTGTTCTCTCTGTCTCTCCCTCTCCCTCAAAACCAATGGGAAAATGTCCTCAGGCGAGGATTACAGAAAGCACTCACAGCTTCTGGGTTGGAAATACTCGTAGGTATTAACGTTCATCCAACTCTGCTGCCTGCCTCAGCACCCCGGCTTCATTTAGTGATGTTTTTGCAATCCGCACCCCAGAATGTGTTCCGCGATTTCAGAGGGAGAGAGAGAAACATCCATCCGCTGCCTCATGTGCACGCCCCAACCAGAGATCCACCCAGGTGTGCCCTGACCAGGAATCGAACCCGAAACTTCTCAGTGTAGGGATGACGCGCCACCTGGCTGGGGCTCGGCTTCATGTTAACGGTGCGAAACCAGCCATGAGGGCAGTGGGACAGATTGATTTTAAAAAAATATATTTTATTGATTTTTTACAGAGAGGAAGAGAGAGGGATAGTTAGAAACATCGATGAAAGAAAATCACCGATCAGCTGCCTCTTGCACACCCCCTACTGGAGATGTACCCACAACCAAGGTACATGCCCTTGACTGGAATCGAACTCGGGACTCTTCAGTCCACAGACCGACGCTCTACTACTGAGCCACACCAGTTTCGGCTGGGGGGGTTGATTTTGACTTCACTAATGAGGGCTTGACTATCTCAGATGCAAGGAAACTCCAGGCTGGGATGCTTCCCTTTTCTTAGCAAATCCGACAGAAACGAGAGCTAAATTTTATTGGACCAAACGAGTCCAATATTCTCAAGCACCAGAGGCGCTTCCTTCCCATGGATCCCAGATGCGCCTTAATTAAACAGACTCTGTTCCTGGCTTTTAATTCTGATTAGAGCGAGCCTCCCGGGGGTTGCTGCCACGTCGCTCTGACAGCTTGTGCTTACAGCACCGCCCGCTGGGCTGTCTGCCGGTTGTTTTCCAATCGATGCTCCCCTTCCCTCCTGAGGAAACAACCCGGAGTTCCCGATGAGCCTTCTGCAGACTCCCTGGCAGCTGGGCACCAGGAGTGAGGGGACGTATGGAATGTGTCTGCGTACGGGAGGGGCATGCCCTTCTCTCCTTCCCTCCCTGCTGCCGGGACCCAGCAGGCGATGGCAGGAGCTCAGGCAGCCGTTCTGCGCTGTGAGGAAGCATGTTAAGGACGGCAGAAGAGCAAGCTGTAAGGGCCCTGGTCCCTGAGGAGTTTGGGGGGGCGGCCCCACCTCCCTGGGTCGCCTCCCTCTGGGTCTCCTTTACGGAAACACGAGCTATCTTGTTTAGGCTCCAGGGATGCTAGCTTTTCCCTTCGCTGCAGCCGAAACCAATCCTACCCAATACGCCCACCGCCCTGAGGTCAGCCTCCATCCCGAACTGGGCAGGAGCCTCTGAGCAGCGACCGCCGTCCCGGCCTTGACTCCGTCAGAGACAGCCCCACAGAGAACAGTCCACCGCGTGCCTGACTACCTTTCTCACGCCAGGCGGCTGGGGAGGGGCGGGTTTTCGGGGGAAGATGGAGAGTTTCAGGGGATCGGTCACACACCGATCAGGGGGAGAGGCCTGGGCCCCAGGGCAAGGCCCAGCTGGAGGTGAGGGAGGGACAGGTTGGCATAAAGGTTGCTTGTGAAACGTGGTCACAGGAAGTTGTCCGCAATGTTGGAGACGCTTCCCAGGACCAAGTGGGCTCTCGTGTTAGCGGATCTGAGAGCCAGAGGAGGGGCTGGCCACGGGGACGGGAAGAGCCACGGGGAGTGGCAGAGCCTGATGATGTCCAGAGGACGGTGTCTGAGAGGGGTCGCCGCTGCTGGCAGCTCAGGAAGAGGCGGCTGAGCTCCGTCCAGGGTTTAGCAGCGTGGAGCTCAGGGACCACTTGAAGGACAGAGAGCCTCGGAGGGGCTGGGCATGGCGGGCTCAGGAGAGAGGAGGCTGGACGGGATGGAGGTGAGGCAGCTCCAGGTGAGGCCAGCAGGGAAGTCAGGCAGGGTCTCAGGCACGGACGTGGGGGACCACCAGCACCCAGAGGGGAGGAGGGAAAGATACCCATCTGCTGCCTCCTGTTCGCACCCCAACCGGAGGTCCAGCGGGCACGGCCTGCACCCCGACCATGAACTGACCCCGAAACCTTTCCTTGCACTCAGGAGGCTGCCTGCCCAGACTCACACTGCCTTGAATGGAACAGAGTGGCCAAGGGTTCCAGCACCATCTGGGCACCCGGACCCTGTGTCCGGGTAACAGGCAGGAGCGCTGGGAGCACATTCTCTGTCCTGCTCCTAAATCACCCCATTTCAGAGCAGCCGGGGGGGGGGGGGCACTGGGTGGGGACAGGGAAAGCTCGGGCTGTAGTGGGGCAGACCTGGCCCTGGATCCCCTCTCCAGGCCCCTCTCTGGGCCAGAGTGGGGGGAAATCTCTTTGTGCCTCGGTTTCCCCCGCTGACAGTGGGATTTAAAGCGAACCCCCATACTCGTTTTCAGCCTCTGCTCTGCACAGATAGGTTCTCAGACTTTGGTGACTGTTTTTATGGATCCAAATTGGGGCACCATTGCGGAGGGGGGGGGATAGTGGGTATTGGGGGGGAGAGAAATAGTGAATATGGGGGAATTACCCCTTTTCCCCTTTAAGTCCGGTTTACTGTGGAGATTAAAAAAAAGAGCGCGGAGCCCTAACTGGTTTGGCTCAGTGGACAGAGTGTTGGTCTGTGGATAGAAAGGTCCCAGGTTTGATTCAGGTCAAGGGCATGTACCTTGGTTGCCAGCACATCCCCAGTAGGAGGTGTGCAAGAGGCAGCTGATTGATGTTTCTCTCCCATCAATGTTTCTAAATCTCTATCCCTCACCCTTCCTCTCTGTAAAAAATCAATAAAAATATATTAAAAAAAAAAAAGAAAAAAAAGAGCGCCATTAACTTTAGTGAAGAAGCTAGGAAGTCCAAAAAGTTGGTGACCGAAAGCCAAGAGGCGGGAAGCAAAGACGCGGGGAGCTGCCCGCAGGTGGTGGGGCGGTGCGGAGGCGGGTGCCGGCACAGCCTCGCCCCTCCACTCCGGCCCCACCTCTCCGCCCCCGTACCTGCCTGCGGGCGGCTGCACGGCGCTCTCGCATCTCCACCCGCCGCCACCAGGGCTGCCGGCACGGGAGGGCGCGCAGGGACCCGGGAGTGTCGGTGGGCGCCCCGCTTCGCTCCTGCTCCGCTGGGATCCTGCAAGCACCCGGGGCGCCCGCCGCAGAAGGGAAGAAGGGCGACAACCGGTTGGATGCCGTCGCCTAGCAACCCGCATCACGCTCCGGCGCCGTAGCAAGAAGACTACAACCCCCAGAATGCCTTGCGCCCACGGCGCGGCAAAGAGCCCAGCGCACAGGGCCCCGCCCCTGCGATGCCGGACGGGACTTGTAGTTTCCAGGCCCCGCTAGGCGCCCGGGCTGCCCCGGGCAGGGAGCGCGCCTCGGGCGGGGCCCGGCGCGGCGCGGCGCGCGGATTGGGCAGCCCGGGCCGCGGGCGGCGGGCAGGGGGCTCCCGGGCCTCGGCGCATGTGCAGCGCGGGAGCGGGGGGGCCGCGGAGGCGCGGGTGTCAGTGAGCGGCGCGGCGCCGGCGCCCCCGAGCCGCGTCAGCCGGTCGCCCGCCGCGGTCTGCGGGTCCGCGCCGCGCGCCGCGCCGCTGGCGGAGCATCTCCCGGCTGCGCACCTGCCCGGCGCCCCCCGGCGCCCTGGGACCGCCGCCGCCGCCGGGCCCGGGCGCCTCGCCGGGAGGGAGGGCCGCCGGGCGGGCCGGGCCGGCGCGGCGATGATGCACAGGTTCCGAAAGTGGCTGTACAAACCCAAGGTGAGCGGCCCCGGCCCTCCGCCCGCGGGTCCCGCTCCAGCCGGCGAGCGGCGGGGCCCGGGAGCCAGCCCTGTGCGCGACGGCCCCGCCCGGGTGCGCCCCCGCCCGCCCCGCCGCGCCCAGGGCGGCCCCGCTCCCTCGCCCTCCGTGTCCGCTCGCTCCTCGCGGCCCCCGTCCCCCGCCCGCAGCGGACCCCTACACCTGACCCCGCACCCCTGACTCTTCACCCCCCTTAGCCCTCATCCTGGGCTCGGAAGGCGCTCTGGACCTTCCTCCGCATTCCGGGGCGGACCCCGCCGCTGCCCCGTGTCCTCTCCCCGGCCCTGTGTCCGGAGCCGGTCCCCATCCACTGTCCGGGCCTGCCTTCCAGACCGGACCGGTCCGCGCCTCGGCCGGGGCGCCCCCACCCTGCCCGGCGCCCACCCGCGCTCCCCGCTCCCGCGGCGGCCTCCTCGGCGCGGGCCGGGCCGGGCCGGGCTGGGCGGCTGCGCCAGTCGCACTGCGGCCGCCGTGTCCCCGCCACCCGCCCGCCCGGCGCGTCTGCTGCGGCCCCGAGCGGCGGCGCAGGTCCTGGGCGCTGGGTCCTAGCGGCACCCTCTGTGCCCGGCCCGCGGAGCGGGCGGGCCCCGGGCGCCCAGGTCTGGGTTGGGGGGTTGTGGCTCCGGTGGGGTCTCAGACATCCGAGGCTGGGGTCGCTGATGGGCCCGAGAGCTCACCGCTCCTCCCAGGAACCACTTTTCTGGACCCGCTGCCCAGCTCCTGTCCTGTGAGGGCGCCCCTCCGGGTGGGGTTTCCTTACATCCGTGCCCCCCAGGTGGCCCCCCCCAGCCGGAGGCAGCAGGTCCCTTAGGAGGTCAGGCGTGGAGGTTGTGGGGTGCGCCCCCATAGTGAGCGCTGCTGGTCTTGGGGCTCAGGATGCCTGGGCCCTGCCAGGGCCCTCCCTTCCGGGGGCCCTCGGTTTCGGTTTCGGGTCCTTGGGTCCTTGCTTGCCTGGAGTGCAGCACTGCCCTCCGGCCACATCCACCGCGGCGCACTACTTAGGGGTGGGGGGCTGCCCAGACCTGGCTTCCTGGGACTGAGTGTGGTTTGGCGCCCAGACCCCCCAGGCCTCAGCCCCCCCAAACCTCAGTCCCCCCAGGCCTCAGCCCCCCAGGCCTCAGCACCCCCAGACCTCAGCCCCCCCAGGCCTCAGCCCCCCCAGGCCTCAGCCCCCCAAGCTTCAGCCCCCCCAGGCCTCAGCCCCCATAAGACCTCAGCCCCCCCAGACCTCAGTCCACCCCCCCAGGCCTCAGCCCCCTCAGGCCTCAGCCCCCCAGGCCTCAGCCCCCCTGGCCTCAGCCCCCCAGGCCTCAGCCCCCCCAGACCTCAGCCCCCCTGGCCTCAGCCCCCCAGGCCTCAGCCCCCCCAGACCTCAGCCCCCCTGGCCTCAGCCCCCCAGACCTCAGCCCCCCCAGACCTCAGCCCCCTCAGGCCTCAGCCCCCCCAGACCTCAGCCCCCTCAGGCCTCAGCCCCCCCAGGCCTCAGCCCCCCAGCCTTCAGCCCTCCAGGCCTCAGCCCCCCCAGGCCTCAGCCCCCCCAGCCTCAGCCCCCCCAGGCTCAGCCCCCCAAGCCTCAGTCCCCCCCCAGACCTCAGCCCCCATAAGACCTCAGCTCCCTCAGGCCCCAGCCCCCTCAGGCCTCAGCCCCCCCAGGCTTCAGCCCCCCCAGGCCTCAGCCCCCCCAGGCCTCAGTCCCCCCAGGCTTCAGCCCCCCACGCCTCAGCCCCCCTCCCCAGACCTCAGCCCCCCAGGTCTCAGCCCCCCCAGACCTCAGCCCCCATAAGACCTCAGCCCCCCAGGCCTCAGCCCCCCCAGGCCTCAGCCCCCCCAGACCTCAGCCCCCATAAGACCTCAGCTCCCTCAGGCCTCAGCCCCCCCAGGCCTCAGCCCCCCCAGGCCTCAGCCCCCCAGGCCTCAGCCCCCCCAGGCCTCAGCCCCCCAGGCCTCAGCCCCCCCAGGCCTCAGCCCCCTCAGGCCTCAGCCCCCCAGACCTCAGCCCCCCCAGACCTCAGCCCCCCCAGACCTCAGCCCCCCCAGGCTCAGCCCCCCCAGGCTCAGCCCCCCCAGACCTCAGCCCCCCCAGGCTCAGCCCCCCCAGACCTCAGCCCCCCCAGACCTCAGCCCCCCCAGGCTCAGCCCCCCCAGACCTCAGCCCCCCAGACCTCAGCCCTCCCCCAGGCCTCAGCCCCAGGGAGGCTCGCCAGGGAAGGTGGCGGCAGCCGCTGCGCCGAGCGCGTTCTGTTGGTGTGGCTTTGCCGCTAGCTGAGGAAAAGCTAGGTCTGCTTGTCTAAAGGTCACTGGGGGGCACTGCATGTTCAAGGACAAATGGCCGGGGCCAGGGGACATGTCTCCCAGGCCAGGTAACACGGTGTCTCCGACAGCGCTGTCAGGGGTCCTGGCTGCGGCCTCTGTGCGGCGGGCCGGGAAGGGCCTGTGTCCGGGGTCGCCTAGCGGGCTCCGCTGTGGGAGGGGAGAGAGGGATGTGGGCTCGGTGTCATCGTGGGCGGTGATGCCGCGGCCCTGCCTGTGTCCTTCAGGGCCAGTCTTCAGAAGGGGAGAAGGATGCTGGCCGTCCTGGAGCGTGTACCGCAGAACGGAGGATGGAGTCCCTCCGTTTCCCTCTGCAGCGGGCGCTCCAAGGCCTGCTCCCGGCCTGACCCGGTGCGGGCGGGGATGGGGAGTTACCCACCCCGGTGACGGTGACGGGGCCCAAAGATGGGTGCTTCAGGGCCCGAGGGGGTGGTGTCTGCTCTGCTCCTCCCTTTTCCTCCCCGGCAGCTCCTCATCCTGGCTCATCCCTGTCGCTGGCCCCTGGGCTCCAGATGCACCTGCACCTGCGTCTCCGCGTCCCGCGTGGCATCTGTGGGCAGCGGTGCCCGCGTTCAGCCCGGGGCTGGGCGGTCGGTGCCTCATTTGAGATCTGTCTCTGGACCTAAATGTCTCGATTGTTTGAAGGCGTGGGGTATGTGAGGTCACCCAGGCGCCGTTCATTCTTCATGCCGCCGCTCAGCGATTCTCCCCCTCCTACGGAGTTTAACACGTTTGGCACAGTCAGCACCCGGCGGGCCTGCCTGGGAGGCTCCGGGCCGGCATGGCTGCTGTGTGCGGCGGGAGGATGTGTCTCGGGGGGACGGTGCCTGCGAAGGCACCTTT
The DNA here is from genome assembly GCA_036971965.1 of Nyctalus aviator. Classification (NCBI taxonomy): domain Eukaryota; kingdom Metazoa; phylum Chordata; class Mammalia; order Chiroptera; family Vespertilionidae; genus Nyctalus; species Nyctalus aviator. The sequence continues at coordinate 205,881,109 of CM072922.1, forward strand.
TTCACGTTGGGATCAGATGCACAGAGACGGAGCGCAGCTCGGTGCGGGACGGGGTGCGGAGCTGCTGGTTCGCCCCTGCGGTGGCAAACACCACGAGACCCACGTGCTCCCCGTGCTTGTCGCTCTGAGAAGGTTGGGGTCCTTCGGCTCTTCCTGACGCCGGGCCGTTTTCCTCCCTGAGTCGTTAGAAACTGCCTAAGTCCAGTGAAACGTGAACCTGATGTAGGTGTAGCAGTGTCACACTAAAACGCCATTTGCTGCCTGCCTGGCCGGTGTGGCTCGGTGGTTGGCGTCTCCTCTGAACCAGGAGGTCAGGGCACAGGCCGGGGTCGTGGGCTCCATCCTCAGTCGGGCGTGCAGGGAGGCAGCCCTTCAGTGATTCTCTTCCAACAGTGATGCCTCTTCCTCCCTCCTTCCCTCCCTCCCTCCCTCCTTCCTCTCTGAAACCAGTTAACAAATGTCCGGAGAAGCCCTTTGCCCGCTCACGCCTCCATGTGCCTTCTGGGACGCAGTCTTAAACTCTGTGGCGCTTTCCTTCGCACAGCCTGAGGGCTGTGATTTCTCCAGAGTGCGTGCGGCTGCTCACCGAGGGTTCCTGCTGTCGGGGGAGATGTCAGCGGGAGATGCCAGTGACGGGCCAGAATGACTTTGTGTTTTGCATCTCTGAGGAGGAATCGCGGGGGGAGGGGGCCTCCTGGGGGGCACAGGGCTGTTCGGGGCATGGGGGTCAGTGTTCCGGGCCGTGGGGAGTCTGTTCAGTCCCAGCCGGCGGCCTGCCAGTACAGGCTGAGAGCCTGCAGCACCGCCGCCCTCGGGGCCGTCCGCTCTGCGTGAGTGCGGGAGGCCGGCTCCCGGAAAGCCTGGGCTCGGCCTGTGCCCGCTGCCAGCAGGTGCCTGGCACGGAGTGGGAAATTCTGGGAAGGCTGCTGGGCAGCGCTGAGTCAGGGCCAGCAGCTTCGCTCCTCCTGGACCCAGCAGGGACCAGCCCCGCCCTCCGCCCTCCGCCCTCCGGCTCCTTCAGACGCTCCGCAGTGCCGCTGTGGGCGCTCACCGCCCGGCTTCAGTACTCCTGCCCGGCTGGCCCCGAGCGGGCGGGGGAGGGGGACGGCGGGGGGGGGGGGGGCGGGGGGGGGGGGGGGAGGGGGGGGGGGGGGCGGCGGGGGGGGGGGGGGGGAGGTAGCCGGGGGAGAGGGGCGGCCCAGCGGGTGGCCCTGCAGGGCGGCGGCTCCGTCCCGCTGGGCGCGGCAGTGGCTCTGGGTGGGAGTTGGCCGAGGTCGGAAGCCTCACCTCCGGCTCCCCCGCCCGCCCCCCCGGCCCCCCCCCCCCCCGCCCCCCCACGGAGCCCGTGCTGTCCGGTGTTCGGCGCCTCCCCAGCTGCGGCCCGGAGCAGCATGCCCATCCCTGAGCCCCGCGGGGCGCCATTCTCCCGTGGCGGGCTGTGTCCCCCGTGGGCTGTGTCCCCGTGTGCTGTGTCCCCCCGTGAGCTGTGTCCCCCCGTGAGCTGTGTCCCCCGTGTGCTGTGTCCCCCGTGGGCTGTGTCCCGTGTGCTGTGTCCCCCCGTGTGCTGTGTCCCCCCGTGAGCTGTGTCCCCGTGTGCTGTGTCCCCCGTGTGCTGTGTCCCCCCGTGAGCTGTGTCCCCCGTGGGCTGTGTCCCCCGTGGGCTGTGTCCCCGTGGGCTGTGTCCTCCGTGGGCTGTGTCCCCCGTGGGCTGTGTCCCTGTGGGCTGTGTCCCCGTGGGCTGTGTCCCCCGTGGGCTGTGTCCCCGTGGGCTGTGTCCCCCGTGGGCTGTGTCCCCGTGGGCTGTGTCCCCCGTGGGCTGTGTCCCCGTGGGCTGTGTCCTCCGTGGGCTGTGTCCCCGTGTGCTGTGTCCCCCCGTGAGCTGTGTCCCCGTGTGCTGTGTCCCCCCGTGAGCTGTGTCCCCCATGGGCTGTGTCCCCCGTGGGCTGTGTCCTCCCTGTACTGTGTCCCCCGTGGGCTGTGTCCCCCGTGTGCTGTGTCCCCGTGGGCTGTGTCCTCCGTGGGCTGTGTCCCCGTGTGCTGTATCCCCCCATGGGCTGTGTCCCCCCGTGTGCTGTGTCCCCCGTGGGCTGTGTCCCCCGTGGGCTGTGTCCCCCGTGGGCTGTGTGCCCCGTGGGCTGTGCCTCCGTGGGCTGTGTCCCCCGTGGGCTGTGCCCCCCGTGGGCTGTGTCCCCCCATGGGCTGTGTCCCCCCGTGTGCTGTGTCCCCCCCATGGGCTGTGTCCCCTGTGGGCTGTGTCCTCCCTGTACTGTGTCCCCCGTGGGCTGTGTCCCCCCGTGTGCTGTGTCCCCCGTGGGCTGTGCCCCCCGTGGGCTGTGCCCCCCGTGGGCTGTGTCCCCCGTGGGCTGTGCCCCCCGTGTCCTGCTCTGTGGTAGAGAGCCCGGTACTGGGAGGCTGTGCTTGTTTTCCTTGTTGATTAGGGATCACATGTGTGTCCTTACCCCCATGGCCCTACCCCCTCCCCGTGAGGCTGTTTATTGTCCTGCCGCCACCTGGCTTCGGGCTGCGGAGAGGGCAGCAGGGCCCAGGCCTCAGTTTCCCTCTGCCGTGTGGGGTTCGAGGGACGTCTCTGTCACAGGTTGTCAGCAGTGGCTCTACTGTCTAACCAGCACCGTCATGGCCGGGGCGCACGGGCAGAGCGAGGGGCGGGCTTCTCCGGCATGGCGGGTGTGTGTGTGTGTGTATGTGTGTGTGTGTGTGCAGGGGAGAGGGGTGCGGGGGAGGGGGGTAGGTGTGGGGGAGGGAGGGTCTTCTGGGCCCCAGAGGCCAGCGGCTCCAGCTTCACCTGAGGGTGGGCGTGTCCAGCAGGCGCAGCCCCGCCCCCTTTTTGGAGGCGGGTCGCAGGCTATTGGAGGAATGGCCATGCCCCTGTGCCCTCACTGCCCCTGGCACGCCCCTCCTGCGTGGGCAGCAGAGGGGCACCATGCCAGGCCGTCCCAAACCTCTCAGTGCCCTGTGCCCTCCCTCCGGCTCCTGGCTGAGGCGCAGGATCCAGGGGAGGACCCCAGGGCGGCGAAGGGGGAGGGGGAGGGGCTGCGGGAGGGCAGCTGGGCAGACCCTGGTGAGGCCGGGGCGGTGGGGGGCTTGGTAACGGCCGGGCTGCCGGGTGCACGTTTCCCTCAGGAGCCTCTGAGAGGAGGCGGCCGGCGGGCTGGGCAGTCGGTGGTCCGCAGCCTGGGGTCCTGGGGTCCTGGGGTCCTGGGGCCGGTGAGGGGGGGGCGCAGAGCTGTCCCAGTGCTGACCTGAGTCTCATCTGATGACGCTGCTGCTTTTGTGCGTTCCCCACGGCCACAGGACACTTAGACGTGGGGGGGTCCGGGGGGGCAGGGGTGAATGGGCTTAACCGTCCGGACAGGCTGCTCGGAGGGGAGGGCTGCCACGCGCGGGGGCGACCTGGGGGGGTGCTGGTGCAGCCTCCCCTCGGCACGGGGAGGTTGGGGCTCTGCCTTCCGTTTCTGTGCGGGGGCCCCCTTCCTGGCTGGGTCCTCCGGCTCTGTGTGAGGGTCTCCAGCGCGAACCCCCAGCCATGGCCCGGGCTCGGGTGATGGCTTAGCACACCCACATCTTTATCTTCAGATTTTCAGTTTTTGAGGATGATTCCGATTATGTTTAGGGATGTTATAATTCTAAAACAGCCTGAAAGGACAATAAACAGCCTAAAAGCCAGTCACGCCCTGGCTGGTGTGGCTCAGTGGGTTGATGCTCTGAAGGGTTAGGGTTCAGTTTCCTGTCAGGGCACATCCCCAGGTTGGGGGTTCGATCCCCAGTCGGGGTGCGTGTGGGAGGCAACCCATCCATGTTTTTCTCTCACATTGCCATCTCTCTCCCTCTCTCCTCTCCTTTCTCTAAGATCAATAAAAACACAAACAATGTCAGATGCATGTAAGAATGCCCATGCGGCCGAGGCCGGTTTGGCTCAGTGGATAGAGCGTCTGCCTGCGGACTGAAGGGTCCCGGGTTAGATTCCAGTCAATGGCATGTACCTTGGTTGCAGGCACATCCCCAGTGAGGGGTGGGCAGGGGGCAGTTGATTGATGTTTCTCTCTCATCGATGCTTCTAGCTCTCTGTCCCTCTCCCTTCCTCTTTGTGGAAAATCAATAAAATATATTAAAAGAAAAAGAAAAGAAAAGAAAAAAAAAAGAATGCCCATGTGCATAGTAACATATTCGTAGCGGCCAGAAGCCCGTCCCAGGGACTGGGCTGGGAGCGGGTGGTCATTCAGCCTCGGACAGGAAGGAAGTCCCTGCTGCCTCTCAGGGGAGCTGAGACGTGGGGCTCAGGGCCGGAGCCAGGCACCCTGTGCTTCTGCGTGCACAAAACACGAAACACCAGAACAGGCGAGTCCGGAGGCAGGACGGCCGGGAGGAGGGGAAGCAGCCGGGGCGGGGGTCCCCTTGGGGCCAGGACAGGTTCTGGAATGAGAGGTGGTGGGACCACGGGGGGAACGTCCGGTGTCACTGCCTGCGCGCTCCACAATGGATGATGGGCCCGGTCTGCGTGGCTGAGCATGGGCCTACGAACCAGGAAGTCAGGGTTCGATTCCCGGTCAGGGCACGCCCCCCCCCCCCCCCCTTGTGAGTCTCCATCCCCAGTGGGGGGCGTGCAGGATAGCCCGTCAGTGATCCTCATCATGGGTGCTTCTATCTCCCTCTCGCTCTCTGAAATCAATAAAAAGACCCATTTTAAAAATGGTTAGTTGTACGTTGCGTGAATTTCACCGCAGGAAACAAAGGGTTTGGCAGGGGGGGTCTTCTCTGGAGGCTGCGGGAAGAGGACGCCCTGGGCTGAGCAGAAAGACGCGTCTCTCCCGGGGCTGGTGCTAGGGGCCCGCCCGCGCCCACAGGCCCCGTTCCCTGGACCCGCAGGGCCCGGCCGCACTCAGAGGCCGCCAGCGCCGCCTCCGGGTGGGTGGTGGACGGGACTGTCCTGGGGCACTCCCGTGTGGCCCTGGGTGAGGGGTGGGTGTGGGTGGCAGGGACTCTGGGCCCCGGCTGGCTCTGGGTTGAGCTCCGGTGGTGGGTTCGAGGCCCACTCACACCCACTCGGCTGTGCCCTGGATGGCAGCCAGGAGGGCCGCACCGGCTTGGTGCCCTGCGGGCCTGAGCCCCCCGGTCCGCAGAGCAGCTCCCTCTGCGTGGGGCTCCCCGGAAAAGCTACTGCCTGGGCAGAAAGGTTCCCAGTCCTGGAGCCGGCGGCAGCCTGACAGCCTGAGGGGGCCGCAAGACCCCCCCTGCTCTCCCCTGCCCCCTCCCTCCCCCCTGCCCCGGGGCGGTGAGGGAGCCAGGATGGCGCTCGGGTGACCTCTGGTCCTTCAATGCAGGAGCCGGGCCTCCCGAGGTGAGGCACCGGCCCGGGTTTACTTGTTTATTTGTTCAGCATTTTAATGATACTTTATGTACCCATATACCCAAAGCATATTTTCATGTGGAAATATAATCAATAAACCCAAATTAATACATATAAATTGAATCTATTTACATATATTTATTTGGACTTATTGATTATACTTCTACTGATTACATATCATGTACTGGTATCTATAATTACTTACAATAATAAAAGCATAAATGCTGATTAGACCAGATGTCCTTCCGGACATCCTTCCTTCCGGACAAAGCCACAGCGGGCGGGGCCACGCCGGCGGTGGGCGGGGCCTCGGGCCTCTAGTGCGTGGATAGAATTACATTAGTCACTGAATGTAAAGGCCAAGAATGAAAACCTGCCCTAGAACAGCCGAGGGGGTCAGTTACCCCCCCCCTCCCCACACACACACTGGACCTTGCCCCCTTTGCCTGCCCAGCATTGTCCCCTGGGTCCCAGACTGGTCTCCCAGCCTTCTGGATCATTCCCCAGGGTGAGCCTGCCGCGGCCTCCTGGCTCTAAAACAGCCGGCCCGGCGCGTGGCTCCGCGGGGGAGGGCCGACCTGGGAGCCAGGAGTCCCGGGCGGGTCCCGGGCGGTCCCGGGCAGGCACAGGCGGGCAGTGGGCTTTGGCCCCAGCGGGGGGCGGGCAGAGGCAGCCCATCAGTGAGCCTCATCATCAATGCCCCTCCCCCCCTCCCTTCCCCTCGGAGATCTATAAACGTATTTTATTAAAAAAGAGAGAAGGGGCCTGGATCTGAGACACCGCTGCTGAGGCGCGGGGTGTGGGACCCACAAAGGCTGCCAGCAGCCGGCAGAATGGGGCCCCAAGATGCTCACCCCTCCATCCCCCCAGCCTGGGAGCAGCTTGGGGTCCGTGGAGGTTGTACGCAGAGCCAAGGTCACCGGTTGGCTTGTGAGGTGGCCCTGGATTAGCCGGGCCGCAGTGGGGGAGGGGCCGCAGTGGGGGAGGGGCCGCAGTGGGGGAGGGGCCGCAGTGGGGGAGGAGCCGCAGTGTAGGGGAGGGGCCGCGGTGGGGGGAGGGGCTGCAGTGGGGGAGGGGCCGCGGGGGGAGGGAGAGAGCCGTGGTGGAGAGCTGAGGAGGGGAAGCTGAGGGGAGCGGGAGGGGGGGGGTCTGAGGGGAGAGGGGGTCTGAGGGGAGAGGGGAGCGGGGGGGCTGGGGGAGGGGGGGCTGAGGGGAAAGGGGAGCGGGGGGCTGAGGGGAGAGGGGGGCTGAGGGGAAAGGGGGCTGAGGGGAAAGGGGAGCGGGAGGCTGAGGGGAGCGGGGGGCTGAGGGGAAAGGGGGCTGAGGGGAAAGGGGAGCGGGGGCTGAGAGGAGCGGGGGGCTGAGGGGAGCGGGGGGGGGGCTGAGGGGAGCGAGGGGGGGTGAGGGAAAAGGGGAGCGGGGGACTGAGGGGAGCGGGGGGCCAGCCCCCTGCTCCCCTCAGCCCCCCCCGCTCCCCTTTCCCCTCAGCCCCCCGCTCCCCTTTCCCCTCAGCCCCCCGCTCCGCTTTCCCCTCAGCCCCCTTTCCCCTCAGCCCCCCGCTCCCCTTTCCCCTCAGCCCCCGCTCCCCTTTCCTCTCAGCCCGCCGCTCCCCTTTCCCCTCAGCCCCCGCTCCCCTTTCCCCTCAGCCCCCCCCTCCCCTTTCCCCTCAGCCCCCCGCTCCCCCTTTCCCCTCAGCCCCCCCCGCTCCCCTTTCCCCTCAGCCCCCGCTCCCCTTTCCCCTCAGCCCCCCCCCCGCTCCCCTTTCCCCTCAGCCCCACGCTCCCCTTTCCCCTCAGCCCCCCGCTCCCCTTTCCCCTCAGCACCCCGCTCCCCTCCCCTCAGCCCCCCGCTCCCCTTTCCCCTCAGCCCCCCGCTCCCCTTTCCCCTCAGCCCCCCGCTCCCCTTTCCCCTCAGCCCCCCGCTCCCCTTTCCCCTCAGCCCCCCGCTCCCCTTTCCCCTCAGCCCCCCGCTCCCCTCTTCCCCTCAGCCCCCCGCTCCCCTCCCCTCAGCCCCCTTTCCCCTCAGCCCCCCGCTCCCCTTTCCCCTCAGCCCCCCGCTCCCCTTTCCCCTCAGCCCCCCCCTCCCCCTTTCCCCTCAGCCCCCGCTCCCCTCCCTCAGCCCCCCGCTCCCCTTTCCCCTCAGCCCCCCGCTCCCCTCAGCCCCCCGCTCCCCCTTTCCCCTCAGCCCCCCCCCCTTTCCCCTCAGCCCCCCGCCCCCCCTTCCCCCCAGGCCCCCGCTCCCCTTTCCCCTCAGCCCCCCGCTCCCCTTTCCCCCCCAGCCCCCGCTCCCCTTTCCCCTCAGCCCCCCCGCTCCCCTTCCCCTCAGCCCCCCGCTCCCCTTTCCCCTCAGCCCCCCGCTCCCCTTTCCCCTCAGCCCCCCGCTCCCCTTTCCCCTCAGCCCCCCCTCCCCTTTCCCCTCAGCCCCCCGCTCCCCTTTCCCCTCAGCCCCCCCTCCCCTTTCCCCTCAGCCCCCCGCTCCCCTTTCCCCTCAGCCCCCCCCCCCCCCGCCCCCCGCTCCCCTTTCCCCTCAGCCCCCCGCTCCCCTTTCCCCTCAGCCCCCCCCCCCCTCAGCCCCCCGCTCCCCCTTTCCCCTCAGCCCCCCCCCCCCCCGCTTTCCCCTCAGCCCCCCGCTCCCCTTTCCCCTCAGCCCCCCGCTCCCCTTTCCCTCAGCCCCCCGCTCCCCTTTCCCCTCAGCCCCCCGCTCCCCTTTCCCCTCAGCCCCCCGCTCCCCTTTCCCCTCAGCCCCCCGCTCCCCTTTCCCCTCAGCCCCCCGCTCCCCTTTCCCCTCAGCCCCCCGCTCCCCTTTCCCCTCAGCCCCCCGCTCCCCTTTCCCCTCAGCCCCCCCTCCCCTCCCCTCAGCCCCCCGCTCCCCTTTCCCCTCAGCCCCCCGCTCCCCTTTCCCCTCAGCCCCCCGCTCCCCTCAGCCCCCCCGCTCCCCTTTCCCCAGCCCCCCCTCCCCTTTCCCCTCAGCCCCCCCCCCCCCCCTTTCCCCTCAGCCCCCCGCTCCCCTTTCCCCTCAGCCCCCCGCTCCCCTCAGCCCCCGCTCCCCTTTCCCCTCAGCCCCCCCGCTCCCCTTTCCCCTCAGCCCCCCGCTCCCCTTTCCCCTCAGCCCCCCGCTCCCCTTTCCCCTCAGCCCCCCGCTCCCCTTCCCCCCAGCCCCCCGCTCCCCTTTCCCCTCAGCCCCCCCCGCTCCCCTCAGCCCCCGCTCCCCCCCCCCCGCTCCCCCGCCCCCCCCCTCAGCCCCCCCGCTCCCCTTTCCCCCTCACCCCCCCCCCGCCCCCTTTCCCCTCAGCCCCCCCCCCCCCCCCTCCCCCCCTCAGCCCCCGCGCTCGCCCTTTCCCCTCACCCCCCGCTCCCCTTTCCCCTCACCCCCGCTCCCTCCCCCTCACCCCCCCCCCGCTCCCCTTTCCCCTCAGCCCCCCCGCTCCCCCCTTTCCCCTCAGCCCCCCGCCCCCCCCTTTTCCCCTCAGCCCCCCCCCCGCTCCCCTTTCCCCTCAGCCCCCCCCGCTCCCCTTTCCCCTCAGCCCCCCTCTCCCCTTTCCCCTCAGCCCCCCCCCCGCTCCCCTTTCCCCTCAGCCCCCCCCCCCCGCTCCCCCCCCTTCCCCTCAGCCCCCCGCTCCCCGTTCCCCTCAGCCCCCCCCCCCCCCCCGCTCCCCTTTCCCCTCAGCCCCCCACCCCCCCCCCCGCCCCCCCCCCCTCAGCCCCCCGCTCCCCTCTCCTCACCCCCCCCCCTCAGCCCCCCCCGCTCCCCCCTTTCTCCTCAGCCCCCCCCCGCTCCCCTCAGCCCCCATTCCCCTCAGCCCCCCGCTCCCCTTTCTCCTCACACCCCCCCCGCTCCCCTTTCCCCTCAGCCCCCCGCCCCCTTTCCCCTCAGCCCCCCGCTCCCCCCCCCTCCCTTTCCCCTCAGCCCCCCCCGCTCCCCCTTTCCCCTCAGCCCCCCCGCTCCCCCTTTCCCCTCAGCCCCCCGCTCCCCTTTCCCCTCAGCCCCCCGCTCCCCTTTCCCCTCAACCCCCCCCCCCCCACAGGCCCCCCCCCGCTCCCCTTTCCCCTCACCTCCACCCCCCGCTCCCCCCCCCCCCCTTTTCCCCTCAGCCCCCCCCCGCTCCCCCCCCTCAGCCCCCCGCTCCCCCTTTCCCCTCAGCCCCCCCGCTCCCTTCTCCTCACCCCCCCCCCGCTCCCCTTTCCCCTCAGCCCCCGCCCCCCCCTTTCCCTCAGCCCCGCCCCCGCTCCCCTTTCCCCCTCAGCCCCCCGCTCCCCTTTCCCCTCAGCCCCCCGCTCCCCTTTCCCCTCACCCCCCGCTCCCCTCAGCCCCCCGCTCCCCTTTCCCCTCAGCCCCCCCGCTCCCCTCAGCCCCCCCTCCCCTCAGCCCCCCCCCCCTTTCCCCTCAGCCCCCCCCGCTCCCCGCTCCCCTCAGCCCCCCGCTCCCCCGCTCCCCTCAGCCCCCCGCTCCCCTTTCCCCTCAGCCCCCCCGCTCCCCTTTCCCCTCAGCCCCCCCGCCCCCCCCCACCCACGGAGGGCGGGTGTGAGCCCGGAGCAGGGTGGTGAGCGCGGAAGGGTGTGGGCGCCGAGGGGGGGTGGGCGCGGAGGGTTGGTGAGCGCGGAGGGGGGGGGTGAGCCCGGAGGGGGGTGAGCGCGGAGGGGGGGGTGAGCGCGGAGGGGGGGTGGGCCCTGAGGGGGGGGTGGGCCCTGACGGGGGGGGGTGAGCGGGGAGGGGGGGTGACCCCTGAGGGGGGGTGAGTGCGGAGGGTGGGTGAGTGGGGAGGGGGGGTGAGCGCTGAGGGTGGGTGGGCACGGAGGGTGGGTGACCCCTGAGGGCGGGTGAGCGCAGAGGGTGGGTGCTGAGTGCCGCCCGGTCGGGTGGGCGTGGCCCCACCAGCTCAGAGCCATGGCCCCTGGAGACCCCTCCCCGTGCCCTCCTTGAGGGAGCTGGGGCCTGGCCTGGACCGACCCCAGGGCCGTGGTGACCGCGTCCGCTCCTGAGCTGGGTGTCAGGACACCACTGGCCAGGCGACCCCTGACCCCATGCTCCTGGGCCCCTGTGGGGTGTCCCTCCCGGGAAGGGGGACCTGCGGGGGGCTGCCTGAGAGACTGCTGGCCTCCGAGGAGCAGAGGACCCGTTGTCCGGGTGCCAGCGCTGGGGCTGCAGTTGCCGCTCACGGGGAGCCGGCCACCCCCGTGCCCGGCCACCCCCGTGCCCGCCCACTGTGGCCTGGCTCACCCCGGGTGCTGTCTCCCTCCCCAGAGGTCCGACCCGCAGCTGCTGGCCCAGTTCTACTATGCGGACGAGGAGCTGAACCAGGTGGCGGCCGAGCTGGACAGCCTGGACGGGCGGAAGGACCCCCAGCGGTGCACCCTGCTGGTCAGCCAGTTCCGCTCCTGCCAGGTGAGTGCGGGCCTGTCCCGGGTGTGGGGTGTGGGGTCTGTCCCAAGCGTGGGGCCTGTCCCAGGTGTGGGGCCTGTCCCTTTGATACAGAGTGTTCAAAACCGTTCGCTACCCTGTGTGTTTTAAAGAGCAATGTCTCTCTTTTTAAAACATGTGTTTTTTTGTTTTTTTTTAAATTAAATATATTTTTTACAGAGAGGAAGGGAGAGAGATAGAGAACTAGAAACGTCAATGAGAGAGAAACATCAACCAGCTGCCTCTTGCACACCCCCTAGTGCCCACAACCAACGTACATGCCCTTGACCCGAATCGAGCCTGGGACCTTTCAGTCCGTAGGCCGACGCTCTACCACTGAGCCAAATTGGTTTCGGCTAAAACATGTGTTTTTAAATATGTTAAATTGATTTTTTACAGAGAGGAAGGGCAAGGGAGAGAGAATTAGAAACATCGATGAGAGAGAAATCGATCACCTGCCTCCTGCACCCCCTCCGCCCCCCACACTGGGGATGTGCCCGCAATCAAGGTACATGCCCTTGACTGGAATCAAACCTGGGACCTTTTAGTCCACAGGCCAATGCTCTATCTACTGAGCCAACCCGTTAAGGCTTAAAATATTTTTTTATTAATTTCAGAGAGGAAGGAGAGGGAGAGAGAGAAAAACATCAATGATGAGAGAGAATCATGGATTGGCCGCTCTGCACGCCCCACACACTGGGGATAGAGCCTGCAAACTGAGTACATGCCCTGACCAGAAATCGAACCCTGACCTCCTGGTTTATAGGTCACTGCTCAACCACTGAGCCACACTGGCTCTGCTGCTCTTGTGTTATCATTTATTAATTATTGTATTGTTTTCCGCATAAACAACTGTCAGCCTACTCGTGCCCGCCCGTACCTGTGCCCGCCCTGAGCCTGGGCAGGAAGGGGCAGGAGTCTCTCTCACTCCAGATCCTCTGGGCCCTGAGCTTCTGTGTTGCCCGGGGGAGGGGAGGGCCGTGGGTGCTGCTATGTCCCTGTCGCCCGTCTGCTGCCAGCGCAGCCACAGCGCGGCCTCTCCCTGTTCCAGGACAACGTGCTGAACATCATCGACCAGATCATGGACGCCTGCATCCCCCAGGACCGCGCCCCCCGGGACTTCTGCGTCAAGTTCCCCGAGGAGATCCGGCACGACAACCTGGCTGGCCAGCTGTGGTTCGGCGCCGAGGTAGGGCGCCCTGGTCCCCGCCACGGCCCTGGCGCTGTCCAGCCGTCTCTCTGCGAGCCCTGGCCCGCCCCGGACCACGGCCCCGACGTGGTGTCCGGTCACGCCTGTGGGCTGGGGGAGGGGCCGGTGTGCCACGCCCGGGCCCAGGGCCTCCCCTCCGCCTGCCTCTGGGCCGTCACAGTGGGAATGTCTGCGGTTTTCCTGTGACAGCTCTGGACCAAGAGAAACCCGGGGATTCCCCCACCGCCTCCCGGGGAGCCCCACCCACCCCTCCTCCCTCCTCCGCACACCCACCTCCTTGTAACCAGCCCCAGAGCCGGCCGAGGGGACCGGGCGGCAGGAGTTCCGGGATTCCCAGGAGAGAGGACTTGGGGATGGAGGCCACGCCCCAGCCTCTGAGTTCCCCCGGGGCCCGGCTTTTCTCGGGGTCGGGGGGCCAGGAATCAGGGCGGCCGGGCCTCAGGGTGGGCCCCCGGGGGGCTGGGGCAGGCGGTGACCCTCCCTCCGCCCGCAGTGCCTGGCCGCCGGCTCCATCATCATGAACCGGGAGCTGGAGAGCATGGCCATGCGGCCGCTGGCCAAGGAGCTGACCCGCAGCCTGGAGGACGTGCGGGGCACCCTGCGCGACCAGGCGCTGCGGGACCTCAGCACCTACACGGAGAAGATGCGGGACGCCCTGCGGCACTTCGACGTGCTGTTCGCCGAGTTCGAGCTCAGGTGACCGGCACCACGCGTGTGCTGTAGGCGTGGGGCCACGGCCTAGGTGTGGGCCCTCCCTCTCCTCCTCCTTCCTTCCCTCCCTCCCTTCTTCTCCCCCTCCCTCCCTCCTTCCCTCCCTCCCTATCCCCCTCCTTTCCCCCTCCCTCCCTCCTTCTTCCCCTCCTTCCCTCCCTCCCTTCTTCTCCCCCTCCCTCCCTCCTTCCCTCCCTCCCTATCCCCCTCCCTCCCTCCTTCCCTTCCTCCCTATCCCCCTCCCTTCCCCTCCCTCCCTCCTTCTTCCCCTCCTTCCCTCCCTCCCTATCCCCCTCCCTTCCCCCTCCCTCCCTCCTTCTTCCCCTCCTTCCCTCCCTCCCTCCTTCTCCCTTTCTCCCTCCCTCCTTCTTCCCCTTTCTCCCTCCCTCCTTCTCCCCCTCCTTTCCTCCTTCCCTCCTTCCCTTCCTCTCTATCCCCCTCCCTCCCTCCCTCCCCCCACCCTCCCTCCCTCCCTCTCTCCTTTCCTCCCTCCCTCCCTCCTTCTTCCCCTCCTTTCCTCCCTCCCTCCCTCTCTATCCCTCTCCCTTCCCCCTCCCTCCCTCCTTCTTCCCCTTCCTCCCTCCCTCCCTCCCTCTCTCCTTTCCTTCCTCCCTCCCTCCCTCCCCTTGCTCAATGGTCAGGGCTGGCCAGGCGGGATACCAGGGAGGTGAGCAGTGACCGCTCAGGTTGGGCAGGGCTGAGAGCGCTGGTGGGAGGCTCCGGAGGGGCCTGACCCTGGCAGCTCTGACCCGACGGGGTCACGGCCACGCTGGCCGCTGTGCATTACAGCTACGTGTCGGCCATGGTGCCCGTGAAGTCGCCCCGGGAGTACTACGTGCAGCAGGAGGTCATCGTGCTGTTCTGCGAGACGGTGGAGCGGTGAGCCACCCGAGCCCGAGGGCCGGCCCTGGCTGGGGCGGGGCAGCGGGGGGGCACCCGCCTGTCACAGGGATGCCCAGCAGGACAGGGCCAGGCCGGCCCCTCCCTGTCCTTGTTCCCGGGGTGGGGGTCCTGAGTGGCCGCTCCTCATGGCGGCAGCCTCGTCCCTCACCCCCCACCTTCCCTCTGGGCCCCGCCCCTAAAGTTCAGGACAGAAAATTCATGGGCAGGACAGCACGGCACAGGCTCTGCCTCAGGGAGCTGACCCCTCCTCCTCCCACTCCTCACCCCCCTCCACCTGAGGGCCTCCCCTCCTCCCTCCTCCCCTCCTTGCCCCACCAGTCCCTCTCCCCACGCTCCTCCCCCCCTCCCCCTCACTGCCCCGGGCAGGAGGGGGCCCTGGCTGGGTTTCGGGCTCCACGCGGGCTGGGGCAGGTCTCAGCCGGTGCCTTGGGGGGTGAAGTCAGAGGCTCAGATCGGCCTGGGGCCTCTGCGTGTGAGAGGGCCTTGCCCCGAGGCTGGCTGGGAAATCCTGATGTCGCCTCCGAAGCCCTGGCTTCTCAGACTTGGACAGTCCATGTTGGCCCGTCGAGAGGCGTTTCACGTCCTTTCACATCACCCGCACGAGAGGCTCTGACCGGCGATGCTGGAATGGGGGGAGGGGGTCAGCACAGGCGGCCCCGCCCACCCCAGCAAGGGCCTGGGGCACACGCGTCCCCCTCCGACTGTCCGCCCAGCGTGGACGCAGGTCTGACCAGGCCCGGCCCCCTCACTGTGCCCCTCGGCAGGGCCCTGGACTGCGGGTACCTGACCCAGGACATGATTGACGACTACGAGCCCGCCCTCATGTTCACCATCCCCAGGCTGGCCATCGTGTGGTGAGTGTCCCTCTGCCGGACGGTCCTCCGGCGGGAACCGGGCAGGGCCGTCCCATCCGGGGGCTGGTAGGGTCCCGCAGGCGGAGCCTGTGCGGTGCTCACCGCCCCCACCGGCATCTGCTCCACTCCTGCTGGCTCTGGGCGCAGATGGCTTTCAGTCTCGTGGTCACAAACTCTGGGGGGGTCCGTTTCCCAGGAGCGGGGCTCAGGGGCAGTCTCGTGCTGACGGGCGTGGTTGCCGGGCGTGGCTGCCGGGCGACATGCTGCACAGGTGGTGGTTGCTGGATGGCCCCTCGAGTGACTGTTATCAGAACAGGACACAGTTTGAGTGACAGTTCTTATTGCATTTCTCTAAACTTATTCAAGACTTGGTCTCACTCGGCAGTGTGGCTCAGTGGTTTAACATGGACCTAGAAACCAGGAGGTCATGGTTCAATTCTGGTCAAGGGCACATGCCCGGGTTGCAGGCTCAATCCCCAGTGGGGGGCGTCCAGGAGGCAGCCAATCAATGATTCTCTCTTGTCGTTGGTGTTTCTCTATCACTCTCCCTCTTCCTTCCTCTCTGACGTGAATAAAAACATCCTATAGGTAAAAGGCTAATATGCAAATTGCCCCCTAGGAAGTTCAACAGGGAGTTTGATCGCTTGCTATGACAGACACTGACCACCAGGGGGCGGCAAGGAATATGGCGGGCGACGAGCTGCAGTGGCTGAGGGAGCTAGGGATGGAGGAGGCGGGCAGGCGGGGAACCGGATCGCCCTGGTCACAGCCCAGGCCTCGGGTTTTGTGCACCTGGCCTCTAGCTTAAAAAAGAAAAGCATTGGGTCTAGAGGTGATACGCATGCCTGCTGAGTGTGGGGTGGAGGTGGAGGCAGCGGTGGGGCCGGAATGTGTCCTGAATGGCGTTTGTGTCCTGAATGCAGCGGCCTCGTAGTGTACGCGGACGGGCCCCTGAACCTGGATCGAAAGGCGGAGGACATGTCCGAGCTGTTCCGGCCCTTCCACACGCTGCTGCGGAAGATCAGGTGCGGTGGGAGGGGGGGAGGGGGGGGGGCTGGCCTTGGCGGTCACCCCAGCCTGCGGCCCCGCAGGATTGGGGGGCAGTTCCTGCTCCTCTTCCGCTCAGCGGGGTGGCGGGGCCTCAGCCTCGGTCTCCGGGGCCGGTTCATGGCGTTGAGGGCCCTGGTCGCTCGTGCCCGTCCTTCCCGCGGGACCAGGTTCTTGGTGGTGGCCGTCGTGCCTGGAGACCGTCCGCGTCGCTGCCGGCCGAGGTCCCGCCGGCCTGGTGCTGACTCCGGGGCCTGCAGGGGCCTGGCTCTCAGGACGGGCCGTGACAGGTGTCACGCCGTACACAGCACAAGCTGTGCAGTTCTGAGAGGCGCTAGTTTTATAAAAATATCTTTCTATTGGTTTTAGAGAGAGAGGAAGGGAGAGGGAGCAAGAGAGAGAGAGAGGGAGAGAGAGAGAGAAATGTCCGTGATGAGCCCTCGGCAGTGTTGCTCAGTGCATAGAGCATCCAACTGCGGACGGAAGGGTCCTGGGTTCGATTCCAGAATTACGGTCAAGAGCGGGTACCTCAGTTTCAGGCATCTGTCTCCCCAGCCTGGGCCCTGGCCAGCGGGCGTGCAGGAGGCAACCAGTCTATGTCTTTCTCTCACATCCATGCTCTTCTACTCTGTAAAAATCAATGAGAAAATATCCTTGGGTGAGGAGAAAGGGAGAGAGGGAGAGAGAGAGAGAGAAAGAGAGGGAGAGAGAGGGAGGGGAAGGAAGAAAAAAAGGAGAGAGGAGAGAAAGAAAGGAAGAGAGAAAGGAAGAAAGGAAGAAAGATCACTGATGAGAGAGAATCATGGATCGGCTGCCTCACGTATGCGCCCCCCTGGGGATCGAGCCTGCAGCCAGACATGTGCTCTGACTGGGAATCCAACTGGGACTCTGGGTTCCCGGTTCGACGCTAACTGCTCAGCATGCTGGCTGACTGCAGGGCGCGCTTTTCCGTGTGCTCCTGTGTGTTCACCGTGGGACTCGGACCGGGCTGGCCCGTGCTTCTCCCTGCACAGAGCAGCTGCTCAGCCCAGGAAAGTCGCTCCGCCTCCTGGTCTCTGGGTCAATGCCCCTTCCTCCAGGAAGCCTCCCCAGACTGAGCCAAGTTCCCTCCGTTTTCCTCGGTTGCAGCTGTCACTATTGTGGTTCCATCATTGCTCACACAAATGTCTGTTTTCTGCACCTTCCAGTTGCCGGGGCTATGCCCGTCTGGCTGCCGTGCCCCATGCCCAGCGCGCAGGCCGGGCTCAGAGCGGCTGTGGGGCAGGAGGAGGAAGCCATAGGGAAGCCGGCAGCGGGCTTTTAGATGTTTTCACTCCTGTGGTCAGCACAGCCCCTGGGCCAGGCGCTCTTGTCCCCACAAGAGGCTTCAGAGCCTGGTCGGTAAGAAGGAAACTGCCCGGCTGGTGGCCGGCCTGAGCCAGGAGGTCACAGTTCCATCCCCCGTCGGGCACAGGCCCAGGCTATGGGTTTGATCCTCAGCGGGGGGCGTGCAGGACAGCCAGCCCATGGTTCTCTCTCATCATTAATGTTTCTCTCTCTCTCTCCCGCTCCCTTCCTCTCTGACATCAATAAAAACATATTTAGAAAATGGAAACATTTAAAATAAAAGAGGGGAGCCGGGGCCTCTCTTTATCCTGGAGGAAACGTGTGCATGCCTGAACTGAATTGCGAGCTGTGGGTGCCGCCGCTCTCCTGGGCGCTGGCGGGTGGCGGTGGCGGAGGCGGTGGCCGCGGGCCCTCACCGGTGTCCGGTCCCTGCAGGGATTTGCTGCAGACCCTGACCGAGGACGAGCTGCACACGCTGGAGCGGAACCTCTGCATCTCCCACGACGTGGAGTTCCCCCTCCGCGCGGACGCCCCGGTGCCCCCGGCCCTGGCGCCCGCCTTCCCCGCGCCCCTCCCGCCCGAGGAGCTGCTGCCGGCCAAGGCCAAGGACCTGGAGCCCGAGCTGGCCTGCTCCATGCAGTACGACGACCAGGAGCTGGAGCAGCTGAGCCGCATGGTGCACCGGGCGGGGGACGCCATGTCCTCGCTGCTGTCCCCGCCCAGCGCCTGCCAGTCCCCGGCTCGCCGGCCGGGCGGCACGGGCGAGGGCAGCCCCCGGGTGGAGGCCTCCCCCGGCCGCCGGCTGCGGCCCTCGGGCAGCGACGAGGAGGAGGGCAGGGTGTTCTTCATGGACGACGTGGAGGGGCCCCCGGAGGCCCCGGGCAGCCCCTCCGTGTGGCCGGGCGGCCCCCGCGCCGACCCCCGGGGGGGAGAGCGGGGCGGGGAGGCCGGGGCCCGCGCGCCCGCCCCGAAGGACAAGGGAGACGTGAGCAATAACAACAACGCCCCGGACGGGGCCCGGGCGTGGGCGGCCGGCCCCAACTCCTGCAGCTGCCTGGACGGCCCGCCGCCCCCGGACGGCGCGGAGGCCGCCGAGGTGATCGCCCTCCGGACGGGGGGCATGAAGCTCTCGGCCACGGTCATCTTCAACCCCAAGGCGCCCGCCTCCCCGGACGGCGGCGCCCCTGCCCCGGAAGCGCCCGGAACCGGGGCCTCCCCGTCGGAGACCGCGGCCGAGGGCACGGAGGGCGGCCCCCGCAAGCTGGGCACCGCCACGGCCGCCAGCTGCCTCCTCCACTCCTGCGTGTGCTGCGCTGGCTGCAGGGGCGGCGGGGAGGAGGCCGCCGAGAGCCTGCCGGACAAGGGCGGCCCGGGCGTCCTCGGCGCCTCCTGCGTGGGCTTGGGCCCGGGCGTGGCCAAGGGCGGGGCTGAGCGGCCGGAGGAGGCCCGGCCTGCCCTGGAGGCGCTGCCCGCGGGCCCCCCGGCCCCCCTGCCCGCAGAAGACACCCCCGACGGGCAGGAGCCCGGAGCCCCCGCTCTCAGCAAGTGCCTGGACCTCCCCTCGGGGCCCGCGGCGGACGCAGCAGACGGCCTGCAGGGCAGTGGGGACGGCGGTCAGCAGGAGCCCGAGGCCGGACAGCTGGACGGTGGACAGCCCTCCGGGGCCGGGGAGGGGAGCGGCAGCCTGTCGGGCCCCAGGTAAGAGCTCTGGCCCTGGGCTCACCCCTGACTGCGCTGGGGGCGTGTGTGGCTGCTGATTCTCTGTCCAGGTGTTTCCACGGGCCCTCGGGGCAGGGGTGGGGGCAGCAGGGGCCTCAACGCTGCAGGACGTTCAGCAGCTCGATCCGGCCCCCTGGGCATGGTGGTGACCCCCGCCCAGAAACATCCCCTTGGCCCTGAGAGTGCAGGCCTTTGAGGAGGTGGCAGGGCCCAGCCTGGGGTCTGCCCCGCCCGAGGCGTGGCCCAGCCTGGCCCTGGGGTGACTAGCGTGGGGGTGGGTGGACGGTGGCGATGGGCGTGGCTTTGTCTTTGCTGCCCCGAGGGTGCCCACCTGACCACACGGCCACTCGGCCCCCCTGAGGCCCCTTTGTGCTTGGTGCACCGGCCCTCAGTGAGGTGAGGGCCCCGGGCCCCTGGGTGCTGAGACCACCCAGATCCTTAGGAGGTGCTCGGGCGCTGCCCTCCCGCCCAGATGCACCTCCTCAGACCCTGGCACCCCTCACCCCGGCTTACCCAGGCAGAGCAGACAGCAGCCGGGCCCCTCCAGAGGACACGGGACAGAGGACGAGTGGGGTTCGCCAGGTGGCTCCCACAGGGCCGTGGTGTCACCACGGGCTGGTCTCTCACTAGGACTTGCCTACAGGGCGCCCATGGCTTCGGCTGTGACCACCAGTGGGTGCTGCGGGGGGGCGCTCAGCCTGGAGGCCCTCTGTCAGGAGCCGTGGAGATGGGTACAGAGAGGTGGTCAGCGGGGTGGACCAGGGAGGAGGTTTTCATACCAGGGGGAGGGGTCTCCACACCAGGGGGCGGGGTCTCCACACCAGGGGGAGGAGTCTCCAAACCAGGGGGCGGGGTCTCCACACCAGGGGGCGGGGTATCCACACCAGGGGGAGGGTGTCTCCACACTAGGGGGTGGGTCTCCACACCAGGGGGAGGGGGTCTCCACACCAGGGGGCGGGGTCTCCACATCAGGGGAGGGGCTGTGGGTGCAGGGCTGTGTGCTCTGCTGCCTCCTTTCTGGCCTCGCCCCCAGCACAGGTGTGAGTGTGAGGGGCTGGTGGGACCCTGTGGTGTTGGGGCCGCCGCTGCTCGCTCCTCTGCGCCGAGTTCCCGTGTTTGCGGCTGGACCTCACGGCCCGTGTGCCCGCGCCTGCCACTCCCGGGTGGGGCCTCAGCCCTGGGCACCCACTCATCTATTACCCGGCTCCAGAGGCTGGCCTGTTCCGGAAACTTCCTATAAACAGAATCACACAATAAGTTACCTTTGGTGTCTGGCTTTTACAAAATGCATCTTGGTTGTTGAAAGTGTTACAGATTCCCCTTCTTCCCCTACAAAGCCCCCTGGCCCCGCCCCAGTTCCAGGCCCTCCCCACACCATGTTTATGCCCAGGAGGTATGCATATATGCATACAAGTCCTTTGGTTGATCTCTTCCCATCCACCCACTCCCCCGCCTCCCCCCTGAGACTCCCGGTCTGTCCCATGCTGGAGTCTGGCTTCCTACTGAGCGCCAGGCTTTCAAGCAAACACCAGCCTTTCCCTCCTTTTCATGGCTGTGTAATATTTCACGGGAGGATGGACCATGTTTCATTTATCCACCTGTCTGTCCAGGTGCGCATGTGTATGTGTGTGTGTATGCATGCCTGTGTGTATGTGCACATGCGTGTGCATGCACGTGTGTGTGTGTGATATTCCCCTCTTGGCTATTATGAATAATGCTGCTCTGAACACCTGTGTACAAGTTTTAAAAATGTTTATTTTTTATTTTTTATTGATTTCAGAGAGGAAGGGAGAGGGGAAGAGAGATAGAAACATCAATGATGAGAAGGAATCATCCATCGGCTGCTTCCTGCATGCCCCACCCTGAGGATCATGCCCTGACCGGGAACTGAACCGCGGTCTCCGGGTTCATACATAGGTCGGAGTTCAACCACCGAGCCACACTGGCCGAGGGCAGCGAGGGCAGCCCCGGTGGAGGCCTCCCAGGCTGCAGGCTTGACCGTCGGGCAGCGACGAGGCGGAGGGCAGGGTTTCCTCCGTGGACGACGTGGAGGGACAGCAGAGGCCTGTGCACACGTGTGTGTGTTTGTGTGTGTGTGTGTGGTCATGTTTCTGTGTCCTTTGCTTTCATATCCAGGTGTGGGAGTGCTGGGCCACATGATTTAGCTTCTTTTTAAATATTTTTATGGATTTGAGAGAGAGAGGAAGAGAGAGGGAGAGAGAGAGAGAAACATCGATCGGTTGCTTCCCGTACACACCCTGACTGGGAACGGAAAACGCAAGCTAGGCATGTGCCCAGATGGGGAATGGAACTGGCAGCCTTTTCGTGCACAGGACCATGCCCAACCCACTGAGCCACGCGGGCCAGGGCTGTGGGTTAGCGCAGTGATTGGCAAACTGAGGCTCAGGAGCCACGGTTTGCCGCTCTGTTGACTAATGAGCTTGCCAGCCCTGGGTTAGCTTTTTAAGGTGCTGTCACCCGTTTGCCACAGGGGCTGCTGTGAGCGCGCCCACCGTCCCGGCGAGGTTGGTTTCTCCACCTCCTCACGGACACCAGTGTCCGGGAGGCTGTTTGCCCGTGGGGCACACCCCCTGGGACTCACTGAAGTCGCTCCCCGGGGCCAGGGCGCCCCCCACCCCCAGTTCGCCGCAGCAGGCCCACCTGTTCCCGTGGCGGCGGACGGTGGACGGTGCCTTCGCCCGGCCTCACTGCCATCAGTTAGGTGAGATGTTTGCGAGGCTCCCGTCAGGCCCACGGGATGAGATATACCGAGAGGGTTCAGTCTCTCACCTCATGTGCCCCCTCTCCTGCTGTAACAGGTTTAACTTTTTTATAGTTTCTCCTGGAAGTTTAAAAATAGAAGCCACGATATCCGTGAACCCACACACCTCCCCCTCCTGTTCTGTGCAAAGGGCCTCGTTCTGCACACACGTCTCTAGCCTTGCACTCCCGGCCGAGCCCGGGGGCTGCTGTGGCAGCTTCTAGACGTGTCCCCACGGTCGCTGACGCTGCCTGGGACTCCGCCATGTGGCCGGACCCGCGTCACGCACGCCAGCCGCTGGCCTTGGGGTTGCCCCCGAGTGGACGCCTGCAAGCGGTGCCTCAGGGAGCAGCGTCCGGCAGCGTCCCTCGGGATAAGGCCACTCAGGAGGTGCGAGCCCAGCTGCCTCCGCCACGCCCAGGGGGACGGACTTCTGTCCACAGCCTCCTGGACGGCTCCTCAGGGCCCAGCCCCGTGGCCGAGCTGATTGGTAAGTGTCGCTTTCTGCAAGGCGGATCAGAACACAGCACAGACTCTCTGACGGGCTCCTGGATCGGGGAGTTTGACCTGCACCCACTTTCTCTGCTGTGTGTTCAGGTGACAGCCAGAGGACACCTGCTCTGTCTGCAGCCCCCTCCTGCTCTCCTGCCGTGTCCCGCCGTGCACATGGCTCATGGGTTCACATCACGCCTCAGCTTCCAGCCTCACCGGCTTAGAGCACACACGTGCACATGCCACCAAAGCTGAGCTGCGAAAAGGAAGAGAACCCCACCGAGAACCCCAGGAAGGCCTCGGGAGACGTCCCGTCCTCCAGGATTTCCAGAAGGTGCCTGAGTCTGAGGGAGAAAGAACGAGGAAGAACGTGGTAGGCCGCCGGCTGAGCAGGACAGCCCTGCGCCTGGGTCAGGACCTTGGACAGCGGGCCCGGCACTGCCTAGGGGAAGCTGGGAGTCCGGCCGGCAGGTGGCGCTGTCCCACCCACGGACGGGGAGCGAGGCTCATTCAGACCAGGCTGACTCCTGGACACCCACCCACTCAGTGGCCGGGCAGGATGCCCGCCTTGGGGAACCTGATGGAACACGGAGCGCAGGTGACAAGGCAGCATGGGAAAGACAAGCATGAACGATCCATCAGCCTTCTGTCCAGGAACCGGCAGGAGGTTCACAAAATTCCGAGGGCGAGATGCGGGGACCCCGTGGGCATTTGGTGATGGCAGCGGCGGCTGGGGCGGTGCGGCTGGCCACCCCGCCTGGCAGATGGAGTCAGGCCGGGGAGCTGCGCCTGAGCGCCGAGCGCCCGCAGCACAAGCCCATGTGCTCATGCACCCCTGTGGGACCAGCGTGGCCCCGATTTGACCCTGAGGCCCGCCTGTGAAGCAGGTGCTCCCGTGGCCCCTGCAGTGTGTGCCCGAGGAGGGAGCCGTGGGCCGCCCTGCCCGCACAGGCTCCTCGGACCGGGGGCCACCTCCGGAGCCGGTGCCGTGAAGGAGATGCCGGGGACCGTCAGCTTGCTCCAAGGGCACCACCGGAGCGTGTTCTCCCGGGGCCTGGAGGAGGGTCCGGCCGGAGGAGTCCCTCTCGGCATTTTGCCTGCCCGACCTGCACCCCTAGTTCCCCGCTGGCCGCTGCCCAGGGTCCCGGCAGTACCACGTCCAATGTCCTCCGAGATTCTTGCAGCTTCTTCCTCACCTTTGCAGGCTCACAGATCAGCCTTTTTGGGAAAAGTTGCGTTTTTAAAAAACCCTGCTGTCCCTGTGTAGACTCGCCTCATTATCCAGAACCTTCTGTGCTCAGAGCCAGCCGGGCCCGTCCCCTTTCTAGAAACGGACATCTGCCTGCTTTTCCCAGGACGTCCAGCTAACGCGTGCTCCTGGCCTCCCGCCTCTTCAAAAGCAACGCTGACACGCGCTCTTTTCTCGTTATAACGTGATCCTGGTCATGGTGGAGCGGAGGGAAACATGAATGAGCACGAGGGAGGGAAATAAAGCCATCCCCAGCCCATGGCCGTTTCTTTGCTTTCTCACCGAATGCTGTGTTACGACTGCTCCTCCACAGAGTCCTCTGTTTGCTGGCGTCTCAGGCTCCGCGTCCCGTCCTTTCCGGCTCCGTATTTCCCCAGGATGCACGAGCCGGTGTCATGCCCCCGGCTGTGTCTGGATTGTTTCTGTGGCCCCAGCGCTGGGGCGGCATTCCCAGGCCATGCTGCGTGGAGGCGCCATGCCGGGTGTGTGCCCGCTCCCGGTCTCGGGGAAGCACCAGCAGCTTCCACACGTGAGACATGGCTGTTGGCTTCCACAGGTGCCTTTCTCACGTCCAGTTTGGTGAATATTTCATAAGCGCGGATGTCGCCCCTAGCTGGTGTGGCTCAGTGGATAGAGTGTCGCCCTGCGGACTGAAGGGTCCTGGGTGTTCGATTCCAGTCAAGAGCACACGCACAGGTTTCGGGCTCAAGCCCCAGCAGGGGTCATACAAGAGGCAGTCGATCCATGACTCTCTCTCATCATTGGTGTTTCTCTCCTTCTCCCTTCCTCCCTGGGATTATTATATATTATATATGGCACTCCTGTGCTTCTTCTTTAACTTTAGGGGTGATCAGGCAGCTCTTCTTTTTCAGTCTGTCTGGGATACATTCAGAGATTCACCGGCCTTGCATTCCTGGGGTGACCTCTTGGCCATGACATATTGTCCTGTTCACCTGTGTCGGCTTTGAGCTGCTAACATGTCGAGGATTTCGCGTGGGATTGTGGGGCACGGGGACAGTTGTTTTCTCGGAACGCCGCTCTCGGGCCGGGGTATCAGAGAGGCGTGCTGAGGTCCGGCAGTGTGCGGGGCGGTTCCCACGCCTGCCGTGTCCCGGGGCGTTCGTGAGGCCTGGGTGTCAGCAGGCAGCCTTCCGGGGCCTGCAGTCCCCTGTGGGAGGGGTTTCAGCACAAGTCCCAGGTCTGTACCCGTTGTTGGTCTGCTATTGCTTGTTCTACCCTTTGCTTGTTCAGTGAGTGGAAGCGTTTATATGCGTGGTCCCTCCTCCTGGCTTCCCCTACCCCTGCTCAGATTCAGGGCCCCTGCTCTCCACACCTCCCCCCTCTCTTGGGCTCACCCAGCCCCGCCCGCAAGGCTGGTTTCCCTCAGCCCAGCCTGCGCCCCAATCTCTAGATGCGCTCCATGCCCTCCTTATTTGCTCCTGGCCCCACCCCCTCCTTGTCGCTGCCACACGCAGTCACCACAGGGCAGTCCTGCCTGCTGCCTTTGTAGAGCCCGGGGCTGCATGGCCGCATGGCCCCCACGGCTGCCTTTCCCTTGTCGCCCCTCCTCTCAGGCTCGGGACAGGCTCAGAGCCCGGGCTGGAGCGCCCTCTCATCTCTCTGGCCCGGGTTTCGGGCCCTGAGGACCCGGGCCCGCCTCCGGTCCCCTGCCTGCACACGAGTCCCTGGGCTCAGGGATGGGACTGGGCCTTGTCTGGGGAAGCACACTCACCCGCCGCCATGTGGCATGAGGCCTGGAAGGCAGCTGGCCTCGGGGGAAGCCTGGAGTGAGGGAGGGGCCATCGAGGCTCACGTCCAGTCTCTCACATCCTTGAGTCTCCCCCGGCTGACCTCCGCCCGCCCAGTGCGGCCACCAGGATGTGCTGGTGGCCATCAGCCCAGCTCCCAGGCTCGGGGAGGGTCCCTGTCCCCAGCTCGGGCTCCCTGCTGAGGCGGCTCCAGGAAAACAGGGCTGGCAGAGTCCAGGCTGCAGCGCTGTCCACTCCCCTGATTCCCGAGGAGGGCTGCATCCCCCAGCGCTGCCCGCCCACGTCCTGCCCGACTCCTGGCTCCAAGGCGCACCAGGGGACCCCACAGGCGGTGGGAGCGGGGCTTTGAGCGGAGGGAGTGCTTGGTGAGCACTGGCAGGCCTGGGCGGGGCTGGGGGTGGGGGGCCGGGCTGCCGCAGCCTCAGGATTCTCCTCCTTCATCCCCCGGAGCAGGAGGGGTCCTGTCCCAGCAGCTGCTAACCTGGAGCAGGCATCGCCCACCCTCCGGAGGCAGAGCCCAGAGGAAGGGTGAAGTGCTGCCTGATGGGCGCGCAGGAGGGGTGCACCCTCAGCCCCCCCATTCCCCCACCCCACCCCCACCCTGTGCTCCGGGCCGCCAGCCGCCGAGCCTTCTGTTCGGAGCTTTAAAAAGCAGCAGCAGGCGTGGCACCGGAATGTGACATGGTCCTCGGCCCACGCGACGACACGTCTATTTATAAATGCACACACGCATGTGCCGTGGCGTGTCTGCACCCCCTAGCTGTCTAGATGGGCCAGGCCCCGTGACACAGCCGGGGACCTTCCGGGAGCCGGAGCCAGAGCCGGGCTGCACACAGCCCTGAGGCCCCTCTGAGCCCCAGACCCAGACCACAGCCGCCACCCTCCTGTGGCGCGCCCTCCGCCCAGCCCTGGAGGCCCTGGCCCGCTGCCGCTCCCGCTTTCAGGGCGGGGTTCGAGATCCCCTCGTGGGGGCCGGGAGGGTCAGAGCCGTCCTTGCTGTGCCTCATTGTTCTCCATGGTCCTGGGGCATGGGGCTGTGTCTGCTCCGGGCTGCTGTGACACGCGTGGACACGTTTGTGTGGATCAGTCTCCAGTTCCCTCGGGCGCACACTTCAGGGGAAGTGCAGGCTCACCGGGACCAGGAAGGGGCTGGCTTCCGAAGGGGCTGCCTGTTCGATCCCGCCTCCCGCCCCAGGAGATCCGAGGGTTCGGACTTCTCCACGTCTTCACCAACACCTGTCGTCGTCTTTCTTAAAAAAAAATATTTTTAGCTGAAACCAGTTTGGCTCAGTGGTAGAGCATCAGCCTGCGACTGAAAGGTCCCGGGTTCGATTCCGGTCAAGGGCATGTACCTTGGTTGCAGGCGCATCCCCGGTGGGGGGTGTGCAAGAGGCAGCTGGTCGATGTTTCTCTCTCATCGATGTTTCTAGCTCTCTATCTCTATCCATTCCTCTCTGTTAAAAATCAATAAAATATATTTAAAAAAATATTTTTAGCCCTAACTGGTTTGGCTCAGTGGATAGAGTGTTGGCCTGTGGACTGAAAGGTCCCGAGTTCGATTCCGGTCAAGGGCATGTACCTTGGTTGCAGGCACATCCCCAGTAGGGGGTGTGCAAGAGGCAGCTGATCGATGAATCTCTCTCATCAATGTTTCTGACTCTCTTCCTCTCTGTAAAAAATCAATAAAATATATTTAAAAAATATTTTTATTGATTTAAGAGAGAAAGGGAGAGGGAGAGAGAGAGAAACATCTGTGATAAGAGAATCATTGATCAGCTGCCTCCTGGGTGCTCCCCCAGACTGGGGATTGAGCCTGCAACCCGGGCCTGTGCCCTGACTGGGAATTGAACCATGACCTCTGGGATCTTGTTTTTTCTTTTTTAATATATATTTTATTGATTTTTTACAGAGAGGAAGGGAGAGAGATAGAGAGCTAGAAACGTCGATGAGAGAGAAACATCCACCAGCTGCCTCTTGCACACCCCCTACTGGGGATGTGCCCACAACCAATGTACATGCCTCTGACCGGAATCGAACCTGGGACCTTCCAGTCCGAAGACCGATGCTCTACCACTGAGCCAAACCAGTTTTGGCACCTCTGGGTTCTTAGGTCAATGCCCAACCACGGAGCCCCCTCTGCTCTCCCCGTGCACCCCCAGGCACAGAGCCGGGGCCGCCCGCCGCCCGCCCCACACCGTGTCTGCTTCTCCGCAGGGGCTGCCCGGCCGGGGCCTGCTCGGCGGACAAGGCTGTGCCAGAGGCGGCGCCCGTGGCCACGAGAGAGAAGATGCGGTCCCGGTTCCACGGCAGCCACGACCTGATCCATCGCCTGTTCGTCTGCATCTCAGGTGCCACGTGTGGGCGGGCAGGTGGGCCGGTGGGCGAGGGGGCGTGCTTTGGGGGAGCAGCGCTGTTTGCCATGGGGAGGGCATGTCCAGGTGCCGGGGGCCGTGACCTCGGGTGGTGCTGCCGGGCACGGTTCGGGCTGAGATCCCTCAGGGAGGGCCAGGGCTGCCCGGTGGTGGTGGTGGTGGCGTGGCCCGAGGAGGAGATGTGCCCGCGCTCCTGCCTCCGCCAAAGACTCGCCCGGAATGGCGGCTGCTTCTTGCTGCCCAGCTGCAGGCGCGGTCCCCAGGCGGCCAGCCCACCGCTCCCCTGCCCCCTCCCCCAGGGGTAGCTGACCAGCTGCAGACCAACTACGCCAGCGACCTGAGGAGCATTCTCAAGACCCTCTTCGAGGTCATGGCCACCAAGCCGGAGATGGATGACAAGGACAAGCTGCGGAAGGGTGAGTGCCCTCAGGGTGTCCAGCGCCCACTCCCAGCCTGGGCAGGGCCGGCCCTCCACGCTGCCCGGCCGGGGACGGGATGGAGCGTGGACCCAGCCCCCTCTCTTCCAGTGACCCAGACGCTGCGGGGCGCGGCCCTGGAGGACTGCGCCCTGTGCCAGGAGACCCTGTCGTCCTCCGAGCTGGCCGCCAAGACCCGGGACGGAGACCTGGAAGGTGTGTGGAGCGCTGGCCCGTCTGACGCTTGTTCTCTGTCCCAGACCACAGCCTGGAGGTCGGGGACCCCTGCCCCACTAGCCTGGAGGTCGGGGACCCCTGCCCCACAGCCTGGAGGTCGGGGACCCCTGCCCCACTAGCCTGGAGGTCGGGGACCCCTGCCCCACTAGCCTGGAGGTCGGGGACCCCTGCCCCACTAGCCTGGAGGTCGGGGACCCCTGCCCCACTAGCCTGGAGGTCGGGGACCCCTGCCCCACTAGCCTGGAGGTCGGGGACCCCTGCCCCACTAGCCTGGAGGTCGGGGACCCCTGCCCCACTAGCCTGGAGGTCGGGGACCCCTGCCCCACTAGCCTGGAGGTCGGGGACCCCTGCCCCACTAGCCTGGAGGTCGGGGACCCCTGCCCCACTAGCCTGGAGGTCGGGGACCCCTGCCCCCACTAGCCTGGAAGTGGTGCTGGAGGCAGGTGGCTTGCTGGTCAGGGAAGGGCACTGGGGGAGACCCCGAGGCCTGGGGGCATGTGTCCCCGGAGCCTGAAGGTGCTGGAGGGTGAGAGCAGCGAGGCCTGAGCAGGGTCCCAGCTGCCGTAGCCCAGGAGGCGGAGGCTGACCCTGCGATAGACCGGGTCACACCGAGGGTCCCAGCTCAGGGCCTCTCCCGCCGCCTGGGGACAGGTGCACCTCAAGGCTGAGGGTGAGGAGGGCAGGGCAGCTCAGGCAGGGCCGTGGGGTGGGCCAGGCAGGAAGTCCCCGGACCCTCGGGTCCAGGCAGGTGCTCTCATCGGCCTGCGTTGGAGGCCGGCCGGGCCCGTCCAGGGCGTCGCTGGGTCCAGCAGGCGTTGGTCGGGGTGCCGGGGGCCAGAGTGAGAACAGTCCCCTGTGGTGTGGGCGAGCGGAGGGCCCCGGGAGGGTGGCCCGTAAGGAGAGGCTGGGGAGGCAGGGCGCCTGGTGGCCGGTGGCCAGGCGGCCTTCTCCAGTCCATGGGAGGCGCCGGGGGCCTGGGGGCTGCAGGGTGGACGGGGCCTCGGAGCACCTCGCTTCGGCCTGGAACATGGCGGCCCCTGGGCTGAGGGAAGTGACCGTCTTGTTGTACAAGCTGCTTCCCACATTTCAGAGCTCCTGAGAATGGGAGAGGGGGTCCCTGTGACCCCGTGACCCTGCCTGGGCAGCACAAGTGACAGGGCAGGCAGCACCAGCTGTGGCCTCTGGACGTGGACGGGAGTCTGCCTGGGCCTCCAGGGACCAGGGTCCAGGGACCCCTGACACCCCACAGTGTAGACCCCTGACACCCCACAGTTCCTACCACTGCCCAAGGGCCTTGCCAGCTGGGTGCTGGAGGGTTGGGAGGGGGTGACCCACAGGCTCTGCCCGCGGGGGTGCAGACTGACGGCCCACAGGGGAGGCTCCTGCACACCCACCTGTCGTGGCTGCATGGCTCCCTGTGCCTGACGCCACCCCCCTCTTGTCACAGAGCCACCCGAGTGGGTCCCGGACGAGGCCTGCAGCCTCTGCACCGCCTGCAAGGCGCCCTTCACTGTCATCCGCAGGAAGCACCACTGCCGCAGCTGCGGGAAGGTGGGCCGCGCCCCCCCCGGCCCCCCCGGGCCCCCGCTGTGGGACCCTGCGCCCGGCCCTGCTCCGCTCAGCATGGCCTCAGGCACTTGGCCCACGGGGTCTGGATGGTGCCCTGTCCCCTCCCTGCTGCTGCAGAGCTGGGAGGAGGGGGACGGGGTTGGGGTTGGGGGGGAGAGGGGAGAAAGACAGGAAGTCTAAACAGGAGCCTGCAGCACCTGGTGAGGGGCCTGAGACCACCCCCCCCAACCTGGCCATCTGGAGCACCCTCTGTCCCAGGTTTTCCTGAAGCCCCGCCCCACAGTGGACGGGCAGGCGCCGCCCTCTCACCCCAGCCTGGCGGGTGGGAGGAGGTTTGGGAGGCCAGGGCGCTCAGGCTCGGACACTGTCCTCCGGGTGCTGTCCTGTGGGGCCAAGGTCAGGGTGTGCCCAGGTGGGCGCTGGGGACCCTCCCAGCTCACGGCCCCCCCTTCTCCCCCCACCTTCCAGATCTTCTGCTCGCGCTGCTCCTCGCACTCGGCGCCGCTGCCCCGCTATGGACAAGTGAAGGCGGTGCGCGTGTGCACGCACTGCTACGTGTTCCACGTGACGCCCTTCTACAGCGACAAGGCGGGTGTCTGACGGCGCCGGCCCGGGACAGCCAGGCGGCCCGCGCTCCCCGCCCCGGCCCGGAGCGTGCGGAGCGCACCCATCAGGCTGCTGCCCAGGACTGGCAGAACAGCCTGCACCTCCGCCGGCCCGGCCGCTCCCCACCTCCAGGCCAGGGGATGGGGTCCCTGGGGCGCCAGGGGCTGCCCTGCACACCCACCGGCCTGCTGGCTGCGGCCTGGAGGCCGGGCCTGCAGAAGGCCTGCTGGGGGCGCCGCTGGGCAGCCTCAGCACCAGGGACACGCAGGAGAGGGCTGGGCCTCCGTGCCCCGCAGGCTTCCCCACACGCTTGCCAAACCAGTGCCCGCACACCATGCCCGCCCTCGGGGCCTTGCTGAGCAGCACACGGCTCCCCGTACCCAGTGGTCCTCTGGGTGATCCCTGCCCTGGGCTGCCTGCCCACCCATCCACTGCGGGTGGGGGGGCTGTGGGGACCCACAGACAGGTCCGGGGGCTCAGGCCAGGGCTCCCAGGCAGCCAATGACCCCAGGCCCCGCCCCCCTCCCCCCCCCCCCCGGCTGCCGCCTCCTCCCTCCCCCCCCCCCCCCCCGCTTCCCCCACCCCTGGGACCCCGGCTCCCTCCTCCGCTGGGGTGGGGCGGGGCCCAGCGGGACTCCTCAGGCTAAATCTCAGGCTTCACGTTGCAAAGAGGGTTGCAGCTTTATTTTTGGAGAGAGACACACCTACTGCTTCTTTTATAGGAGAAACCGGGTCGCCGCTCAGCGCGGCCACGCACGGCGCGGCCGGGGCAGGGAGGGTCTATGATGGAGTGACTGTTCTGTATGGAGATTATTTTTATTTTCTAAATGCTGTAATTCGACACCATTTCCATAAATCTATTTATGGACTGCAGACCCCTCGTTGCCCGTGAACACGGACGCCTTTCTCTTCCTCAGGAAGCTGGGGGGCTCTGGGCTCGGGACAGTGCAAGGGCAGGACTGGCTCCCTCCCCACCAGCCCCAGGAGGAGGTGGCTCCCCATCCCCACTCATCTGTGAGGGCTCCAGCGCTCCCCTGCCCTCTGCCGGGCTGCCCCCCCCCCCCCCCGACGCAGAGCCAGGACCTGGGGGTGAGAGGGGTGAGTCTAAGGAAGGAGGCCTGTGGTCACCCGGTGGGTCAGCAGGGGGGTCAGGACTGAGAGGCCTGGGTGGAGTCAGGAATCAGCCCTGCAAGCTAGCCTGGCACCCGGAGCAGGTCGGCCTCCTGAGCCTCAGTTTCCCCATCGTCACCACCATCACCCTCTTGTCTCTGCTTTCTGAGCGCGTCCCCTCCACCCCCGACAGCCCTTGGGGAGCAGCACTCCGTGCTGAGGAGGCCGAGAACCTGGGGACACTTTCAGGGTCTCAGCTCCAGGGACATGCCCTCCACCCCCACCGGGCCCTGGTCTGGAGCAGGAAGAAGGCAGGGCCGCCAGGAGCTGGCACACTGGGCTGGACTGCCCACCTCGCCCTGCTCTGGGCTGCACCCGAGCCTGGGAGAGGCCAGCATGCTGTCCAGTACCCTCCTTGTGCTTCCAGTAACAGGCGGGGGGGGGGGGCGGGGGGAGGGTGTGCACCTGAGCCTGGCTGCCCACCCCTACCCCCACCCCCAGGGACTCAGGACCCCAGGGGCAGGTCACCAAAAGGAAGGCCTGGCATGGAGCACCCAGAGCTCCCTCCTCTCCAAGGTGGCTCAGTGGGGGAGGAGGGGCAGGAGCCACCGTGTCTGGCTGTGCGGGGGCCCCCTGGGGTAGAACGGGGAAGCCCCATCCAGTCCACTCCTCCCGCTGCTGCTCAGCTCAGTGCACACAGCCCACATTCCTGGCCCCTGGAGGGGTCCCTCGCCGGCCCCTTTGCGGCTCACCTGTCCCCACAGACATGCTCTCCGGCTCCGCCCACATCTCCTGGGAAAACCCAGGCGGGCAGCCACCCGCCCCAGCTGGCTGTGTCACCCCGGTGGGGTAGGGGCACGTGGAAGGAAGAGGCTGTTAGTGTTAGGATTTCTGAAGAAGGTGATGAAAGCCAAGTGGGGGGCAGGATTGGGGGTCACACCACCCTGCTCCCCACACCATCCTGCTCCCCCAGCCCCAGGTACCCCCTTCTCCCTCCTTTCTGGGGCCCCGGGTCCCTGCTACAGCCCATAATGGCCACCAGGGGGCGCCCACCCTCCCGCCTCCTCCCCCAGTGTGGCCCGATGACCAGGGTGTTGGGGGCCACTGGGGTGCTGCCTGCAGGGGTCCCCGCTGTGGACGGGCCCTCCAGGTCAGATGGTACACCGGCGTAGCCACACCCGCTGGCCAGGCCCTCGCCTTTGGGTTCCTTAAGGGGTGGGTGGAGGGTTCAGACAGGATCCTGGCTCAGCAGGGGCCTCAGGCAGGCAGACACCCCCGAATGGCTCAGGGGGAGGGAAAGGGGGGTCCTGGTGGGGGCTGGACCCCAGGGCCACGCCATGGAGGATAGGCTCTGCCTGCGCTCGGGACTCTGCAGCGAGAGCTTGGGGAGGGGGCAGGACCCAACGCCCCACCCACGTCCCTCACGTGACCTGGAGGTGCTGCTCTCCCGCCAGGCCTCCCCAGAGCCGCCTCCTCCAGGCAGCCTCCTGGTCCGTGGGGGCCCCGCCCGGCCCTCACCCAGGTCCTCAGAGCCAGCCCGGGTGGGAGCCTCTCCTGACCCGGAGGTGGGAGAGGCGGTTCCGGGCCTGCACGAGCAGCCACTTAAACAGGAGCAGGGCTTGGGGTCCATTTGCTCCCAAATGGCCAGGGGAGCTCAGGCTGGAGGCACCCAACACCCCAGACCCGCCCTGCCCGCGGGCCTGCAGGCCCGGGGTCACTGAGCGGCTGTGCCGGCGGGGCCTGGTGGGCTGGGGCAGCAGTGTGGGGAGGTGGGTGGTGTGGGGAGGTGGGTGCCGGACTGCAGGGGCATAGAACAGCCTGAGAGTCTGACAGACGGCGATGCTGCCAGCGGGGAGCACGGCTGGGTCACCCCAGGCTTCTCGCCCAGGGCTGGGGGCTGTGGAGCGCTCTGAGCAGGGGGTCACTCAGGTTTGTGGTGTGGACATCTCGCAGGGGTGGGGTGGGTGGGGCAGAGGCCAGGGCCCCACTGCTAGGACCTGAGTGCAGTCAGAGGCAGGAGCGCTCAGCCAGCCCCCCCTCCCCCTGCTGTCCCACCCGTCACTCAGTCACTCAGGAGGGTTCTGTGTCCTCACACTCCCTGAGCCACCAGGCCCGGGAATGGGAGCTGGGTGGGTTCCTGGGCTGAGGCCCTCAGGGCATCCTGCCCGAGAGAGGGGGCCTCTGCCCTGGGCCCAGGCGGGCGGAGGGGTGGGGGCAGGCCAGGGAGACCCAGGACAGAGAAGCCCAGCAGCAGGCTCTGGACGGGGTGTTGAGGTGAGCCCCACGGTCCCTATTGTTCGCAGTGGATGACAGGCGGCAGGGGAGGAGGCAGCTGGCCCGGCCTGTGCTCAGGGAGGAGAGATGAGCACCTGCCGCTGACCCTCCTCCAGAGCCGGGCCCAGGGCATCTGCGAGGCCTAGGGTGGAGCCAGGGGCGGAGACTGCGGGCCCCTGAGACTGGTACCCACATCTCCCACAGTAATGTCTTCCGTGGGACCCCCTCCCCCTTCCTGACTCCTGCCCGCTCAGGGCCATCTCCGGGGCTGCCCCTCGGCTTGGAACCTGGAAGCCTCTGCCTGCCAGGCTCCTGCCCTCTGGCCCAGCCCCTAGATGCACATGGAGGCGAGGCGGAGCGAGCCCTTCTGGTCGCAGGCCAGGCGGCCCGCATGGTTACCCCGTCACTGTGCTGCCAGCGGGGCCCAGAGTGCACCGTCGCCCCCACCCTGCCCCCGCCGCAGGAGGGAGCCGGCATCCCGCAGGTGCGCTCCCGGGGATGTGCCTTCAGGACGGCCAGCAGCCCACCCGTCACAGGCGCAGGGGTGTGACCTCGCAGAATGCTGACCAGCAAGTGGGAACTGCAGGCCCTGCCTCCGGGACCCAAAGCCCAGCATATACCGCCCCTCCCAGAGTTGGGCACCCCCTTTTCCTCTGCACCCGGAGCACCCTACAGACTGACCGAGAGGACAGCGCCTGGCTCTTGTCAGGGCTCTGCCCTGCCCTGGGGTGGCTGTGGGCCGGGAGCAGGAAGTGCGGGGTTAGCATCAAAGGGGTGTTTAATGTCTGCAGGGAAGTATTCAGGACCCCAAGGGCCCTGCCCTCTGCTGGGTGCACGGTCCTAATCCCATTTCCCATCACCAGCTGCACTGTCACCCCAGCACCGCATGCTGTGTCACCATCCCTGCACCCATCTCCACTCCGCTGGACTCCCAGTTTCCTTATCTGTGACTTGGAGATGCAGACACATACAGAAGGAAATGCAATGTGTCCTAGGACCACAAGTGTGCAGGTCTTTATAGTTTTTCCTAGGGGCCCAGTGCACGAATTTGTGCACCTTGAAAGGAACTGTGGGCCATGAGGCTGTGGTAGGAACAAGGGCAGGTCTCGGCCCATCCTCTGTGTTCTGGCCTGGCCCATCCTGCCACGGCCCCCAGGGGGCCCCCACTCACACCCACTGATGGCATGGAGCGGTTGGGGCCAGCGCTGGGTGTCAGCAGCGGCTGCTGCCCCGATAGCCCCTCAGGAGCATGGGGAGGTGGAGAAGCCCTCAGGGGCAATTGGGGACAGCAGCTGCTGCTGGCACCCACTGACTGGGCCAAGTTATTGGGACTGATGCTGGGTACTGGCAGTGGGTGGGAACAAGGCGGGCGCCAGGCAGGACCATGGCTTGTGGGAGCAAAGAATTTTCAGTAACCACCAGAGGCTCGCCCTGATGACAGCAACAGGTGCTCCACCTTCTGGCACCTCCCACTCACCTACACCACCATCCCGCTGGGGCTGATGCCCGCCATGTTCTGCACACGCCCCCTGTTGGTCAGCGCACATCATAGCCACTGGTTGTTCTGCTGTCTGGTCTATTTGCATTTTAAGGTTTTATACAGATAGATGTTTTTAAGACTGGGGCAGCAGCAGTGCCTCCAATTTAGAGTTCTGTGTGTGGAGGGGGTCCGGCCACCTTGTTCCCCACACTTGGCAGCCTGCTGGTTCCATGCTCAGGACCTGCCAAGCCACCAGCAACATGGACGGTCCCCTGTACCGAGGCCAGTCCCTGGTCTGACTGGGCCAGCTTAGGGCCAGGGGCCACCAGGGCTGATGGCCAGCTGGGAGCTTGGTGAGGTCACTCTCTTCCCCAGAAAGTGCTTTCTTGGCTCCTCCTCTAGAAATGACCCTCCCCCCCCAATACACGGGAGCACGCAGGCCTCACTCGTGGGGCCCCCTCCCCACCGTGACAGCAGATCGTTGCTTCCTCCCTTTGCTGTGGAGTCCCTTTGCTTCAGAGACACCGCCGCCTCCGCTGTCCAGCTGATGTCCTCCAGGAGATCTGCTCTTAGGCTGCCTGCGCCCCTCCTCCAAGCCTGGGCGCCCCTGCGGTCGCTCAGTGCCTGGCAGCTCCACGCGATCTCCCCGAGGCCGATCTCCCCGAGCCGCCGCAGGCCCGGTGCTCTCGCGGAGCCAGCGTTTGAGCCGGCTCTGGGGATCAGGCTCCCCCCGCGCACGGTGAGCAGACCTGGGGCCGGCGCGGCGCTCCAGCCGCTCCCTCCCGGCGTCCCAACGGGCTCGCGCGCAGGGCCGGGCGGCCTGCGGTCCCACCGCGCTCCGCTTCCTCTCGGCAACACGTCCGGCCGCGGCTCCCTCATTGGCTGCGCGCCCCGCGGCCGGCCATTGGCCCGCGGTCCTATTTTACATAGGCCGCCCTGGGCCAATCGGCGCGCGGCACCTACTTAACATGCACGCCGGCCACCAGTCAGCGAGCGCGGGGGCCGGGCCACCACGTGCTGTTGCTAAGCTTGGGCTTCTAAATTGTTACTAGTGCGGCGGGCCTATCCGAACCCAGCTCCGCATCTGTCAACATTCTCGGCCCAGCCCGAGGCGCTCGGCCGGCTCTCATTGGCCACGTCCCGGGCCAGCGCCCGCCCCCGGAGCACGAGTGCCGCCCCCCATTGGCTGCGCCGGCCGCCGTTCGCCCTCAAGTGTCAATTTGAGGGCCCGAAGCGGAGGGTGGCGGCCGAGCGCCCTGGGAGCCCGCGGGAGTCGGGGCAGCGGGGCGGCGGGGCGCGCGCGGCGGGCGGCGAGCGGAGCCGGCCGGAGCGGGCCGGGCAGCGGCCGCCGCCGTCCCGGAGCGCGCGCGGGGCGGGCCGGAGGATGGAGCTGAACTCCCTGCTGATCCTGCTGGAGGCGGCCGAGTACCTGGAGCGCAGGGACCGAGGTAGCAGCGCCCGCGCCCCTTTGTGCGCCGGGCCGCGGGCGGGCGGGCGGCGGGGCCGGGGCGGGGCCCGCTGACCGCGCCGTCTGTCTGCAGAGGCCGAGCACGGCTACGCCTCGGTGCTGCCCTTCGACGGCGACTTCGCCAGGAAGAAAACAAAGGCTGCCGGCCTGGTGCGCAAGGCTCCGAACAACAGGTACCCCCCGCCCCCCGCGGCCGTCCCCGCCCGCCGCCCCCAGGGCCCTCCCCGGCCCGGACCTCGGCCCGCAGCCGCCCGCCGCCCGCCGCCGCGCGCCCCGGCGGCCAGCCTGGAGGAGGAGGCGCCCCGGGCCGCAGCCGGCCCCGCCCGGCGGCCCCGCCCGCGCCGTCGCCATCTTCCTGCGGCCGCGCCTCCCGGCCTCTCGCGTAAACACTGCCACGCGTACAGCCCGCGCCCGCCGGGGTCTCCTCCCGCGGCCGCTCTCCGCCCCCAAGTTGTTACGGACTTTTCCGCGCAGGAGAAAAGTTGTCAGAGGGCGTTGGCCGGGGCCCCGTGGGTCCGGGGAAACTGAGGCTCGGTGCAGCGCGGCGTGGGGCTGGCCATCTGACCTCGGCTGGCCCCGGGGATGGGCCGCATCCCCCCTCTGTCTCCCGAGAGGGCCCCCACCTCCAGAGGCCCGGACAAAGAGGGTGCCCGGAGGCCCTGCCCTGACCCCACTCCCCCGCGCTGTCCACGCCCTTGCCCAGCCTCCGGACACAGTCCCCTCTGGCACCGGAGGCCCTTTTTAAGGGGGTGGGGAGAGGGGGCAGGCCCTGCAGCTTCTCCCAACGCGGGGAGCCTCCCCCAGGTGGCAGAAGCGCTGAGGCTGGGGGCGAATCCCTGGGTGGGGGCTGTGGGGCCTGCAGCTCGGCTCCCGTGGGGTTCCCCTCTCCTGGTCACTGTGAGGACCATGGCACACCTGGCACTGCCCGGGGTCCGCTTGGCCCGGATGTCACCGGGCTGGGAGCTGCACTGGTGGGGGCTTTGGGGCCCCTGGGGGAGGGTGTGGACCCTGTCTGAGCGGGCCAGATGGGTAGAGCTGGAGAAGCAGAAAGGCTGGCACCAGGACCTGTGCCATCCTGGTGCCCTGGGCCTGGCAAGGACCTGGTTCAGTCCATCCGCCCTGGCTGGGGACTTGCTGCGTCCCGGACCTTGGTCCCCCTGGGGCAGTCTGGGGAAGAGCTTGAGTGTTGGTGGGGGGTGGCAGAGAGCTAGCCAGTCCCCGGCTGCTGGCTCTCACCGCCCCCCGTGCCCTGCCACCCAGGGGAAACTCCAGGGTGTGACGCCCGTGGCACAGGGTGCCCAGGCGGATCACCAGAATCACAGCAAGGCTCTGCGTGCTCCTGCGTGCTGTGCCCATAGCCGCCCGCCCGCCCGGAGGATGGCATTTTACCCCGTTTTCAGGCCGAGGAAACGGCACAGCGCTGGCCGCCCTCCTCCCTGGGGCTCCTGTTGCAAAGTGGGGTCCTAGCCTCCCACATTCTGCCAGGATGGAGCCCTGGAGGGTCCCCTGGAGTGGGGTGCACCTCCCTGCCCCTCCTCCGGGCAGAGCCTGACTCCCCGGTGCCTGAGGCTCCAGAGGCTCCGGGACGGTCCCTTGAGGCTGTCGTGGCCCAGATGGGCCTCAGCCAGCCCAGCACAGGGGCGAGGGCAGACCGGGCCCAGAGGACCCAGGGCCTGGCCTGGTGGCACATCCCACACCTGGGTGGTGAGCGGGAGGGCGGGGTGTGGGGGCTCCAGCGAGCGCTTTCAGAGGCAGTTGGTCAGCGGGAGGGCTGGAGCCAGCTGGCCAGGGGTCAGGTCCTACAGGAAACGGGCAGAAGTGCTACCTTCAGGGATGGGCAAGCCAGGTGATGCCAGGAGTGTGTTCGGCATCGCCCTGGCCAGGGCGCCCTCCTCCCCCAGGCCACGTGGCAGGCATAGCCCAGAGCAGGGTGCGCTGGGACCTGGGACCCATCTCCCCACAAAGCTCCCACCGGCGTCTGGACCAGGAGGGGCTCTGGGCCCCTGTCCATCCTCTGCTCCTGAGGCGTCCCCTCCTGGCAGGGTGGGGTCCAGGCGTGGGCGTGAGGGCTTCTCTCTGTGACCCCTGCACCCCCCATACGCAGGCACCCCTCTGGTTCAGGCCGGCACGGGCCCTCCCAGCTCGGGGGGGTTCTGAGGCACCTTGCCGGGTCCATGTGACCAGCAGGCACTCGGCCCCTGGAACCTGTGCGATGCTGCACCGGAGGCGCAGGAGCCTGCTGCCGGGAGGGGGGGAGGGGGGGAGGGGGGAGGGGGGAGGCCGCGGGCCCAGGTGGCGGTGGCAGGTGGCAGAGGCGGGTGGGATGGGGAAGCACTCAGCCCCACGGGTGATGCCTGGCTGAGGTCCCGGAGCAGGAGAGACAGGGCAGGCAGGCAGGCAGAGGTCAGCAGACGCTCAGGCGCGGGGCTGGGCTGGGCTGCCCCAAGGTGGCCTGGCGCTCTGCTCACATGTGAGGCAACCTGGCAGCCCGGGAGCCCCGTCTGGCCCGAGAGGTCCCTGTCGGGACTGGGGGAGGGAGGGTGACGTGGCACTGCCCACTGCGGTGCTCGGGGCTCTGCGTCCCTGAGTGGATGGCGGTGGGGAGAGCTTGAGCGGCAGATGGGGCCTCTGCCCCCCCCCCCCCCACCAGAGGCTGAGCTCGGGCCCAGGGTGGCCGCTTCGCCAGACCGCACCCCAGAGGGGAGTGGAGGGCCGGCTTTGGTCTCCCCACCGCCCCCTGGCACATCTCAGAGGTTCCCTCGTGGGCTGGGCCCTTGGGGGCTGGGCCCACTCTGTCCCTGGGTGTCCCGCTGGAACAGGGGGCTGTGGTGAGCACGTGTGTGAGCTGAGCAGGTGGGATGGTGTCTGGCCTCGGGGAGTGGGGAGCAGAGAAGGCGGGCAGCTCAGTGCCCGGACGGGGCTCAGGGACCCGCCTCAGGAGCACAGGGGGGTGTCGGCTCCAGGACCGGCTGCACGGCCTCCTGGGCCCCCCACCCTCTCTAGAGCAGGATCTGGACCCTCCTGCAGCCAGAGCCTCACCTGCGGCCCTGTAGGCGAGCCAGCTGGCCCGGGGCACCCCCGGACGTGGCTTACCCCTGAGGGGCCTGTCTCCGTCCCCGGGCCGGGTCCCCCCAGCCTTTGGCCCGCGGCTGCTCACCTGCCCAGCCCTCCCTGCCCCGGCGGCCTCAGGTGCCCGTGCTCCGGGGATGGCAGTGCAGTGAGCTCTGTTTTCTGTCTCTCTAAACAGGTCTTCACACAATGAACTAGAAAAGCACAGGTAAGTGACCCCTCTCCCCACCTCCAGTCTCTGCGGGGGGCTGTGCGGCCTCCCCCCACCGCTCACTGTGCCCCGGGGAGGGCCGACCGTGCCACCCGGCTGTGGGGTGTTGTTCTGGAAGGAGGAGGCCGGGCTCTGAGGCCGGGGTGGGGCCCAGGCCTGGGGGCTCTGCCTGGGTCCAGCGCCAGGTGGTGGGGGGGGGGGGGGCGGGGACTGGGGCGGATCCCGTGTGCTGTGGGGCAGTTAGGCCAGCTCCCGATTGGAGGAGATCCATCTGCTTTGGGCATGTAAGCCCGTTTGGGGGCAAGCCTTCAGCCCTTAGAATGCTGGCCTTCACCCAGCGGGGTCAGCCCTCTTGATTTGTGGCCCCCTCCCCTAGGGCCTCCTGCCCCTGAGGCCTCCTGCCCCTGGGCCTCCTGCCCCTGGGCCTCCTGCCCCTGAGGCCTGCCCCTGGGCCTCCTGCCCCAGAGGCCTGCCCCTGGGCCTCCTGCCCCTGAGGCCTCCTGCCCCTGGGCCTCCTGCCCCTGAGGCCTGCCCCTGGGCCTCCTGCCCCTGGGCCTCCTGCCCCTGAGGCCTGCCCCTGGGCCTCCTGCCCCTGAGGCCTGCCCCTGGGCCTCCTGCCCCTGGGCCTCCTGCCCCTGAGGCCTCCTGCCCCTGAGGCCTGCCCCCGGGCCTCCTGCCCCCGGGCCTCCTGCCCCCGGGCCTCCTGCCCCTGAGGCCTCCTGCCCCCGGGCCTCCTGCCCCCGGGCCTCCTGCCCCTGAGGCCTGCCTGCCCCTGAGGCCTCCTGCCCCTGAGGCCTCCTGCCCCTGAGGCCTCCTGCTCCTGAGGCCTCCTGCCCCTGAGGCCTCCTGCCCCTGGGCCTCCTGCCCCTGGGCCTCCTGCCCCTGAGGCCTGCCCCTGAGGCCTCCTGCCCCTGGGCCTCCTGCCCCTGAGGCCTGCCCCTGAGGCCTCCTGCCCCTGGGCCTCCTGCCCCTGAGGCCTCCTGCCCCTGAGGCCTCCTGCCCCTGGGCCTCCTGCCCCTGGGCCTCCTGCCCCTGAGGCCTGCCTCCCAAGGAGCCTCCTGTCAGAGGCTTGTCTGCAGGGCAGTGGGACAGGCAGCCAGTCCCCAGCCACCAGGGTGGAACCGGGAGCCACCTCAGGCCCACCCCCAGGTCCACGGGGCCCAGGTCCTCCTGGAGGAGGGGCCTTGGTCCCTGGGAAGCAGGAAGGGCAGCGGGTCCCCACGGAGTCTCCTCGCTCAGCCTGTCCCCCGAGCCCGCACCTTCCCCTCTCGGGCATCCCTGCCCTGGCTGCCGCCTGGCTGCAGGCCTCCCTCTGGCCAAGGGTCTCTGTGACCTCTGTGACCTTGGGCCTGCTCTGCAGGGGGGACGAGGCACTGGCACGCGCGGCCCCCGCATGCGGTGCCCTCTGGGCTGATCGGGGGCGTGTGTAGGCACAGACGTCCCCCAGGCAAGAGCCCTGCTGCCAGGACCAGGGATGACCCCCAGGGACTCCGTAGAAGCTGCCTCCTGACCTTTGCTCTCATCTGTGCAATGGGCCAGCTCTTTCCTCCCTTCTTGGGTTGGAGTGGGGGGGGGGGGTCTGCATTCCAGTTGAACCTTCCCGGCCTGCTCTGGGAAGGTTTGGAGCGAGGCCAGTTCTCTTTGTCCCCCGACCCCCTCCCCCTCCACAGCCAAAGCAGCGCCAACTTCCGCTCCCCCGGGACCGGGCCTGCTCTGGGCGGGTGCTGGGTAGGGACAGGACACCGTGTTCTCTGGAGGAGCTGCACTTCCTGGACTGGCCCTGTGTGTTCGTGCGTGAGGGGCTCCAAGGCCATGGGGCAGGTGCAGGGCCCAGACAGCCCGACGGGCCCCGCGGTGGCTGCCAGGCTGGGGGGTGGCCCGGACGGGGACCCCGGAGCGTAGGCAGGCAGGCGGGGTGCTCTGGGGAAGGCTTGCTGGGGGGGTGCCTAGACCAGCCCTCAGTGCGGACAGACAGAAGAGATGACACGGGGGACGGAGAGGGCAAAGGCATGGTAGCTCTTCCAAGGAGGACAAGGGCTTTGACCCCTGCAACCGCCCCTTGACCCTGACCTTGGCCTGGGACACCTTGTTCCAGAGCCCGCCCTTAGGCTGAGCCTCGTGGGGCCCTTCTGAGACAGAGGCAGGATGGGCAGGCGGCCTGGCCAGCTGGCAGGTGTGCACGGCCCCGGGAGCCCACGGGCCCGGAGCTTGAGATCCTGGTGGGGACCTCGGCCACGGCTGTACCTGCGGCTGCCGGCGCTGATGCCAGATGCGCCTGGCACCGGCCGCAGGAAGGAAGGAAGCACCTGGCGGGGGCGCCCTGCTGCTCCCGGGGCGGCGTGGACATCTCCCCCCGCGGCGTGCGGTGTGGGGCCTGCGGGGCCTGCTCTGAGCCGCCACCCCGGCCGGCCTGGCCCTCCTGCCTCCCAGGCCGCAGCTCCCGTGCGTCTGAGGCTGATGCTTGGCCACCGGCCCCGGAGGCCTGGGTCCTGGAGGCCACGTGTTCCCTGACGGGGTGGCCGGGCTTGAGCTTTGGCACGTGTGGAGCGGCACGGCTCACCCCAAAGGCCGGCCCCGGCCCCCAGTCAGACCCTGCCGCCTCTCCCCGCATGGAGTGCAGGGTGGGGGGTCCTCCCGGGCAGCCATAGGCGGCCTTCGTGCACCTCACAGCTAGAGAACGTAGCTGAACAGAGGGGAGAACGGGCATGTTCATCCCCCCCCCCCCTCTCCTGTGCATTTCCCTCTGGGACAGCCAGGCCGGCGGTGCTCAGAGCACAGACGGCTGGGACCAGCCTCTCGGCTGGGGGACCCTCCATGCAGCTCGGGGCCTCCTTGGAGGAGCAGGGCTTGCGGGGAGGAGCTAGGAAGGACCGGTCAGGACCGGGCGGTGGCGGCCGCAGGGACGGAGGGCTGTTCACAGGAGGCAGTGACTCCCGGAGGCTCAGGGTTCCTGCAGGACGTGGGGGGCTTAGAGCTCCAGGGATGCTGGGCCCTGGAGGTGTGGGGTTTGGGGGGCGGGCACTGCAACCGCCACAGGGAGCTGGGCTTCCGGGCAGCTGAGCAAGAGCCCGTGCAGCCCAGGCTGTGGGGCCTCGGCCCCGCCCGCAGCGGACCTGGGGATGCCCACTGTCCGCGGGGATGGGACACAGGGACCTGCCCAGGGCCCAACAGCCAACCCTCCTGGCACCGGTGGGCACATAAGCACGGCACAGTATAGGCATGGGGAGGGGCACCTCTCTCTGTCTCTAAAGAAATGCCTGCCTTGTGGATGCTCAGGGACCTCCCTTGAGTCCCCAGCTGTCCCAGGCCGCCTCCCCGCCAGCCGCACACTGACCTGGGTGAGAGCCGATCTTGTTATCCGCTGCTCCTCACTGGGCCTTTCGCCTGACATACCTGAGCATTGCCCCCCACTGCCCGGGCCATGGGACAGCCAGCTGTCCCCGGGCTCCTCGCCTGGCCTCTGGTTCCCACTGTCCCCCCGGAGGTGGCTCTGTGGGACCCCCCTGGAGCAGGAGCGTGCATTAGGTGTTTGAGGCGCTGCGGCGGCCTTTGGGGACCCCCCCCTCCCGCCAGCGACGCCTGCGGGGCCCACGAGAGTCACCGCCCCGTTTCCACCAAACTAGTGCCTCCTCCAGGCGTCCACGGCCGGAACCGGCCGCCCGCTCTGTGTCCGGCCAGCCGTCTCTGTTCGCTCCTGCCTGTTTGTATGCTCTGCCCTGTTTCACACCCCAGATCCCTCCTTTTGTTTGGCTGTGTACGAGCTCCGATGTCACGGGCGCTAACCGTTTGTCGTTTGTATGTATGGCCGATATCTCTCCACTGTTATTTGTCTTTTGGCTGTGTTTTTTCTTTCTTGTACCAATGTGTCTTTTTCTGATTGTAAAAGTAACACGGCTTTCCTTAGCCTAAAGAACCTGGAACACACACACACACACACACACAGCGCAGAGCCAGAGAAATAAACGTTGCCAACGCCTCCCCTGGAGACGCGTGCCTCCTGCTCTTCATTGTGTCCTGTCCAGTCTCTGTGCGTCTGCTGTGTCCATCCTCACCGTGTCGGCGGCTTCCTCCCGCGCCTCCCGAGGGGAGGACGGTGCTGTAGAGCGTTGTGGGGGGTGGGACTTGGGGGTACTTTTCCACTTACGTTTTCCTGCCGACTTACGTTTACTAGTTTTCACCGAGGCCACATCCTGCGTGTGTAAGCCCGCGGGCCCGATGCAGCCCCAGAACCCTGTGGTCTGGCCCTGCCGAGGCCGGAGGGGAGCTCAGGAAGGGTTGACAGACATGGCGGGCCTGGCCAAGAGGGATGTCCCCCACATTCAGGCGGCCCTGGCTGGAGAGGGTAACCGGGAGGTTGTAAGAACTGCCGTTTGTCCCCGAAAAGTGGACGAGGGCACCCCACTCGCCCACGGGGCGAGCACGCTGGCCCCTGAGCAGCGAGGAGGTGAAGTCCTCGGACTCGGGGAGCAGGGATGTGCGCAGCCGCCGGGGCCCAGAGGCGC
Source organism: Nyctalus aviator (assembly GCA_036971965.1). Taxonomy (NCBI): domain Eukaryota; kingdom Metazoa; phylum Chordata; class Mammalia; order Chiroptera; family Vespertilionidae; genus Nyctalus; species Nyctalus aviator. Next base: position 205,925,226 of record CM072922.1, read on the forward strand.
CCACCTAGTGAGCCCTTCCTAGCCCTGCGCCACGTGGGGGGCCACGGCCCTCTGAGGGTCCCAGCTGAGACAGAGCTGGCTGCTCTGCACACCGGCCGGCTACAGGGTGGCTGCCGAGGCCTGGCTGCTCGGGGCCCGGAGGCTGAGCCGGCACAGCCTCTGCCCTGCGTCCTGAGTTGGTTTCACTGGAGAACTTCAGCCCCCAGGGTGCCCGATGGGGCGCTGCTCCGTCTGCAGGGGGTCCCGTGCGGACGGGGTGACGGGTCCGTGTGGACGGGGTGACAGACAAGGCCGGGCTGCCGGCGCCTGTCTGTCCCGAGGTGGAAGCCATCTGCCCGCCCTCCTCCCAGGGGCTGGGCTCAGTGAGCTGGGGTCACGGAGGTGAAAGGGGGAGCGGCCGGGGTGGGAGCTCCCAGGGCCCCTGGCCTCTCCGCTCCGCTCCGGACAGGGTGGCCTGCACGGTGCGGGGCAGGCGGGGCCCACGGGTGGCATCCATCGGGTTAGGGTGGGCCTCGGCCCCTTGTGCCCCTGCCCTCCCTGGACTGGATGAGCAGGACGGGCAGTGTCTGGGGGTGGTGTGTGTGTGTCTGGCCTGAGGGCCTGACACCTCTGAGCCCTGTGCTCCGGTTTTGTGGAGAAACTGCCCTCATCTGCATGGAGATGGCAAACTCTGAAGGAAAGCAGTCCCTCCCACTGCAGGATGCCAGCTGGGCGGGGGATCCAGGCCTCCATCTCCCTGGCCAGATGGGCTCATGTTTCTGTGGTGGCAGAGTGGCCAGTGAGCACCCCACACCTGGCCAGATGGGGGCGTAAGTCTGAGGCCCTGGATCTCTGGGCAACTGACCAGCACCCCCTCCAGGTTGTCCCCCTGCCCCCCCCAGGCTGTTCCCCCCCAGGCTGCCCCCCAGGCTGTTCCCCCCCAGGCTGCCCCCCAGGCTGTTCCCCCCCAGGCTGTCCCCCCGCTCCAGGCTGCCGTGGGTGCCGGACTGCGCTGAGGCCTGGGGCTGCGGCAGCTGGGACAGGGCCCGCAGCAGGTCCGGGGGAGGCTAGCCGCTGCCGGGGCTGTGGCCGGGCCGGCCTGACGGTCTCTCTGGCCCTTTCAGACGAGCCAAGCTCAGGCTCTACCTGGAGCAGCTGAAGCAGCTGGTGCCCCTGGGCCCCGACAGCACCCGCCACACCACGCTGAGCCTCCTGAAGCGCGCCAAGACGCACATCAAGGTGAGCAGGGCTGCCCTCGCCCCGCCCTGCCGGGCATGGCTGGCCCCGTCCAGCCCGGCGCACCTGGGAGCAGGCCCACGGCCCGAGGGTGGTGGGGGCTGCCCGGCAGGTGCACGCTGGGGCCTGGGGGGGTTCAGGGCGGGGTGGGCAGCTCTGGGGCTGCCGAGGGTGAGGATGTCACGGGCACGCGCTGGGTTTTGTTGGGGAGACGGGGGAGGTGACAGGTGGCCCTCCAGGCCTGGGCTGCGGAGGTGGGGCCAGGGCAGGGTGCCTTAATGCTGGGAGGCCCGTGGGAAGCAGGTGCCCAGTGGTGGGGGGGCTTCTGGGGACCAGGCTGGCCGTGGGTGTGGCTGAGGGAGGCATTGCCTGGGGCAGGCCCCAAGGTCTGAGACAGAGACCCCCAGGCTTTGGGGTCCTGTGGTACGTGGGCCAACCAGGGTGGTCTTAGTTCCCTTGCAGGGCTCCTGGGGCATAGAGTCCTGGGCACCCAGGCAGGGAATTGGAGCTGTGAGAGGCACAGGGTGCCCGGGGGCCGTCCAAGCAGGCAGGCTTGGTTCAGGGCCTCAGGGGAGGGCGTGCCGAGGCGAAGGGGCCAGGAGGGCCAGTGGGTGCCCTGTGAGCGGGGGGAGGCGGTGGCAGTGCTGTCCTCGGGAGGAAGTGCCAGCCCGCCTGGCGGCCCTGTCCCAGGGCGTCCGGCTCCCCGGGGGCTTGATGGGCCACGCTGGCTGGTGGCAGAGCGCAGGCTGGGGGTGGGACCTAACGTGACCGCCTGGAGGGCTGAGCCGGGCGCCCTGGCCCGGACCCAGGCCAGTGGGGACGGGGAACCTGCCCGGGCCTCGGCGCCCCCGTCGGGTCCCATGGGGGAGCCCCCGGGCTCACGGCTCCCCGCCTCCAGAAACTGGAGGAGCAGGACCGCAGGGCACTGAGCATCAAGGAGCAGCTGCAGCGGGAGCACCGCTTCCTGAAGCGGCGCCTGGAGCAGCTGTCGGTGCAGAGCCTGGAGCGCGTGCGCACGGACAGCACGGGCTCCGCCGTCTCCACGGACGACTCCGAGCAAGGTGGGCGCAGCCTCCCGCAGCCCCGCGGGGGTGGGGCCCGGGGTGGGGGGTCGGCCGGGGGCAGCCTGAGGGAGTGGGGTGATGGCAGTGGGCAGCGGGTGCCTGGTGACTGCGTGTCCCCGGGCTGTCCGGACACCTGGTGTGTGTGCGGGGTGACGGGAGGAGGGGGCGGCTGACCTGCCCCCCGAGGCTGTGTGCTCCGGGGCCGAGGCCCAGACCTGCGCCGTCTCCCCTGCACCCCCTGGAGCCTCTGTCCCCCCAGAGGCAGAGACCTGCCCTGACTGCCGCGAGCCCTGCTGGCAGCCTCAGGGCCGACCCCGTCCTCCCTGCTTCCCCAGAGGTGGACGTGGAGGGCATGGAGTTCGGCCCCGGCGAGCTGGACAGCGTGGGCAGCGGCAGCGACGTGGACGACCACTACAGCCTGCAGAGCGACGGCGGCTACGGGCCCCCCCGCCGCCGCCGGCCGGCCCGCCCCGGCCTCTCGTAGGCCCGGGCCCTCGGCTCCTCGGCCTGCCTGCCGTCCGGCACGTGCGCCACCCTCCGGTCCTCAGCCTCTGGGTCACTGCTGTGCCACTCGGGAAGCTCCCGCCTCCCCGCCCGCCCGCCCGCCCGCCGGTCAGGGCCACCTCGCCGCCCGCCCCTCCCCGCCGGGCAGGGACCCCTGCAGGGAGCGGGCCCAGCTCCCGAGCCCCGGAGCCCAGCGTAGCCACCCATGGTCTGTTCTCAGATTCCTAATCATTCCAGAAGTATTAAATGTCGTTGCTGCAAACCTCGGCGGGCGCCGTGTGAGGGGCTTACTGACCACGTGGGCAGCTCCGACCCCACCCCCGGCCCCAGGAGGAAGGAGTGGACTGAGGAAGGAAGGAAGGCGTGGCTCTCCATCCATCTGTCCATCTGTCCGTCGTCCACGTAGGCTCCCGAAGCCTGGACAGAGAGAGCCATGAGGCGGGACGCGGGTGAGCACCCCACGCAGGGGGCGGGGCAGGGCCTCGGTTCCCTGAGGGTGCCCGGAGCCAGGGCTGGGCTCCCGGGGCAGGCCAGGCCGCCCCCCGCCCCCCGGGCAGCTTCGGCTTCGTTAGGAACCTCAGGTGTACACGTGCACGCACCTCGTCACGTCCTCCCGCCTGCACACATGCACACGCGCACGCACACGTGGCCTCCGGACCCGGAGGTGCCTGGGACCCCGAGTCACCGGGCAGCAGTGGCCCTGCCTGTGCCGGCTCCCCTACGGTGAGATGCCTCCTCGGGCTGCTCGGTGTGCTCTGGGGCGCAGGGCCTCGGGACCGCTGGCCTCCCGGTTCACAGGAAGGCCGGAGACAGCAGCTCCCTGCCCAGCAGCTCGAGGCCGGGCCGGGGGGAGGAGCGGCTCCGAGGACTCGGGCGGGCTGCCCACGCCGCCTCTGGCTCCCGAACCAGATTTTTGTACTCTATTTTCCTAGTCATGGCGCGCTGTTTGCGGAGGGGGGAGCGACCCAGCGTCTCAGGGACTGGCCCGTCCGTCACCACTGTCCGAGTGTGCCTTGTGTCCTGTGTCAGGCCCGCCCCGGCCGCCACCACCAGCACTCCCTCCCCGGGCCCGGCAGGTGTCCTCCCGGCTCCGCCACCTCCTGGTCAGGGCTGCTCTCTGTCGCCCTGGCGGGGGGAGCTGTGTCCGGGTCCCCACATCACCCTGCTGTGCAGCGTGGCCTCCAGCCGGAGGGCCTGCTCACAGACCTAGGGTCTCACCAGCTTGAACCCCCGGCCCCCTGCCGGGGGCGAGGGTCTGGTTCCGACATTGGCAGCTGATGAAGACGGCGTCCCCCCGGGGTCAGGCCTTTCACTCCTACGTCCTCGTCCCCAGGGGCCGCTCAGCAATACTCAGGGGCGGGCGGTGGCCCAGCCCACAGCGTGTCTCCTCCCTCTCCGGTGCATTGTAACCACTTTGCCGACCACATGTATCTCCCGTCCTGCCGGCGGACACCCCCGCGGGTGGCCTAGCCGAGGCAGAAAGGGGTCCCTGGAGACACGTCCGTCTGGCACAGAACCTGCCCTCCGAGGCTCGGGATGGTGGGTGCAGTGGGCCTGTGGGGTCGGGGCTGGGGTCATAGGAAAACCCGTCTGCTGGCACCTCCTTCCCGCTGAACTGGGCCCCGGAGGCGCCGCCCGTCTGCCCGAGCGTGTCCTCCGGGCGATAGGGCAGGAGCCCCCGCAAGTCCACCCCAGGGACGGTCCTGACCTCTTACAGCATCAGCTCCCCACCCACCCCACACCTGGAGGCTCTGCTCCCGCCTCTGCCCCAGCGTCCTGTCCCGTGTCCAGCCCTGGCCCTCGACCCACCTGACTGGCAGCTCCACCCATGGCCCCTCAGCCGTGGTGCCCAAGGGGGCCGGGAGCTGGCCTTGCTGGCCGTCAGGGTGCTGCCCACACCTGCAGACGTGAGGGGTGGCCCTCAGGGACAGGCCGGGTGCTCGGAGTTACATCCATTGCTCCCCGCATGTGCCCAGGCCGGCTTGGTGGGTGGCCATGGTGCCCGGACAGGCCCTGCTGAGGCCTGCTGGGTTGCTGAGAGCACACCTCAGTGTTGTCCGGGCTCCATAAAGCCAGGGTGACCAGCACTGGGCCCCCAGGGGTGCCCGCACCCTCTCGTGTGCCCTCTCATGCCCATGTGGGCCACTGTGGCACTGGGTGGCTGAAATCTTTAAACCCAGGCTCAGGTTTGGGTCCCCACCCTGGTGCAGGGGCCCCCACCCTCCTGGCCACCACCCCAGGGTGGGTCCAGCTGGCTGGGGAGGCTGCCGGCAGCTCCCCCTCTGAGCCTGGGCCGTCTCTGCATATTCGGTTTAAGAGGCCCAGTGCCCGAGCCTCCTTCCTGGGCAGATGGAGCCCTGTGCCCGACTATGGCCCCGAGGGGCCCCTCCTGTCTGCCCAGGTAATCCCCAGCTGCTGGGCGAGGCAGGCTCTGCCACTCCCCGCTCCCTCCTCCTCTTGGGGCCAGCTAACCGGGGCCCCCTCCCCACCTCTGTGCTTATAGGACTGACCCCGGGCCACATCCAGGGCACCAGGGCAGGTTCCGTGCCAGGGTCTGGGGCTGCCCAGAGGCCTGGTGCTGGCCAGTGGGCACATTACGAGATCCTCAGTGGAGAGAGATGGGTCACTCATCCACTGCTCACGGGAGGGGCTGTGCTGTACCGTTCTGTCTTTGTAATATAAATACAGATTTTTATACCTCACCCCTCTGGCTTCTAGTTCTTTCCATGCCCGTGTTTGACTCTCTCCCCCGCCTCTGGAGGGAGCCTCTCGGCCCTCACGCCCTGCCCAGGGCCTTGGCTCCCTGACACCCAATGGACCCTGGGCCTCCCTCCTGCTGCTGGCCGCCACCTAGACCCCACCCCTCAGCTGCCTCCCTGGACAGTCACAGCTGCGCTTTGTTTTCCTCCTTCTTAATATGTTTTTATTGATTTCAGAGAGGAAGGGAGAGGGGGAGAGAAACATCAGTGATGAAAGAGAATCACCCATCAGCTGCTTCCTGAACACCTCCTACCAGGAATCGAGCCTGCGACCCAGGCATATGCCCTGATGGGGAATTGAACCGTGACCTCCTGGTTCATAGGTCGATAAAAAAATTTATTTATTTTTCATTGATTTCAGAGAGGAAGGGAGGAGAGACAGAGAGAGAGAGAGAGAAAGAGGGAGAGAAACATCAATGTTGAGAGAGAGGGTTGGCTGCCTCCTGCACACCCCCTACTGGGGATAAAGCCCACAACCCAGGCATGTGCCCTTGACCCCAGTCGAACCCAGGACTCTTTAGTCCATAGGTCAGTGTTCTATCCACTGAGCCAAATCGGCTAGGTCAGCGGTCGGCAAACTGTGGTTCGTGAGCCTCATGCAGCTCTTTGGCCTCTTTTGAGTGTGGCTCTTCCACAAAATACCACGGCCTGCGAGAGTCTATTTTGAAGAAGTGGAATTAGAAGAAGTTCAAGTTTAAAAAATTTGTCTCTCAAAAGAAATTTCAATCATACTGTTGATATTTGGCTCTGTTGACTAACGAGTTTGCCGACCACTGGGCTAGGGCAATATCTTTTTGTTTAATTGAGAGAGAGAAGAAGAAAGGAGAGGGAGAGAGAGAAACATCAATGATGGAAACTTTGATCAGCTGCCTCCTGTGTGCGCCCTACTAGGCATTGAGCTCGAAACTGGGCACGTGCCCTGATTGGAATTGACCTCCTGGTTCATAGATGGATGCTCAACCACTGAGCCATCCTGGCTGGGCTGGGGGGGACAGCTCGGTCCCTACGGTGCTCCATGCTGCCAGGTGTCCTCGGTGGTGCCCTTGGCCTGCCTCCATGTGCCCATCTGCACAGCAGCTGCTGGCCCGCTGGACACCCCTGAGGCACCCTTCTTGGACCTGTCCTCAACATCCCGTCCCAGAGTGTCCTAGACACGGCCTCTGCCTCCTGTCCTTGGGACCTGCGGTGTGGGGAGGGCTGTGAGGACCCCAGCAGAGGACAGCATTTCTGACCCCCCAGAGGGAGGGAGACTGGGCACCAGAACACGCTGCTACCCTGGACATGCAGCCACAGCCGAGGAGATGGCTGGAGGAGACCCACCGGCAGCTTTGGGGTTTTTGGGTGGGGGGTGGAGGGAATCCGTGTCCCTCCTTCCTTCCACAGCTACTCTGGCCTCTTCTGCCCGTGTGGGTCCCCTAAGGCACCCCTAGAAAACGAGGGCCTTCCTACAGGGTGCAGCTATCGTCCACATGTAAAGGGGGCGTTTGGGTTCCAAATGTTAGTGGCCCACAGTCACCACCTCCTCACTCGGCAGGAGGGCTTCGGGCTGAGCCGAGCACGTTCACGTGACCAGCACAATCCCCATCTCCCTCTTCAGGCCTGGCTCCCAGCAAGCAGCCCCATGGGGGACCCCGATCCATCTGCTAGGCAGCCAGAAGGACCTCTGTGTTCTTGTTGCCCAATCACCTCCGGTGTGACTCCGGCATCCACTCCCATCCACTCCTATTCCCCCACCTGAGCCACTCCGCCCTCTCTGTCCCTCTGCACCCACCAACCCTCCCCAGCTCAGCCCACTGCTCAGCTCAGCTAGGGCCTCCTCTGGGAAGTGGGCCCCGCGTCGCCTGTGTCCCTTCCCATCCCATTTTGGCTGGGATTATGGCCACCCAGACAGGGTGCTGGTCTAACTAAGGCTTATCCAGAAGAGGCTGCCGGCTCCTTCATTCCTTGTGCTGGTCCAGGCCCCGGACACACTGGCCCCACGGTGTCTTCCCAGAATGTAACTGGGATTGTGCTGCTTGCCCATTTGGCTCCCAGTGGCTCTCAGCCCCCCCGAGCTCAGTGCCTGCTGCCTCCTCATGCTGTCCCGAGGCTCTTTATGCGACCACATCCCCCCTCCCAGCCCCTCTGCTGCCCGAGTCCCCCCCAAAGCCATCCTGGACACACACACACACACACACACACCCCAACCTCTCGGGCCATCTTGGTGAGCCCTCGAGTTTGAGGACTGAGGGTTCGCCTCTGTCAACTGAATATCAGCGTGATGGAAGACAAACTCGGCCCACCTCCTCTACCTGCAGAACGAGCCTGCCTTCAGCCACCTCAGCGTGGGAAGGCAGGCAGGGAGAGGGGCCGCTTTCTTGTTCGGCTGGAAACCGAGTCACCCAGCCATGTGCTCGCTGGCTGGCTCTCTGCCCCTCTGCCCACGTGCCCTGCCGGCCCCCTCTTCTGCCCAGTGCACCAGGCTCCCCTGTACCTGCCTCTTGCCACTTTTCGTCAATTTTGCTGCAGAACCAAGCTTTTTCTCTTAAAAAAATTTTTTTATGACGTCTGAGGGGAAGGGTGAGACACACACATCAATGATGAGAGAGAATCACTGACTGGCTGCCTCCTGCGAGAACCTGCAACCGAGCCTGTGCCCTGACCAGGAATTGAACTGTGACCTCCTAGTTCATAGATCGAAGATCAACTACTGAGCCACGCCTGCCAGGCCAGATCAAGCTTCTAAGAGTCTCAGAATGCTGCCCCCTCACCCCACTGTTTGAAGGATGGAGCCCTGCCATCATCCCTGAAAACGACATCTAAAGCCAAAAGCTCCTTATCATCAGACTGCAGGTTAAACACGTGAAAAGACATCGTGTGAACCCACCAGCAGCTCCGTTCGGGTCTACTACGTGGGTTCCTGGGGTGGGGGCGGGAATCATCTCTCCCCGGGGGTTTTGATGGGGGGAGTTTGTCCTGGAAGTAGGTGTAACGAATTTCTGTCTTTGCTTCCCTAAGTTCCAAGTGTAACCTCAAATGCAGACCTGACTTAATAACTCAAGGTTGCAAACGACCTTTCCAAGTCTATAGAGTTGAACCTATTATTTTGTCATTTTTGCTCTGGGGACTGATCCATTGGTTTTTACTTTATATTTTTATGTTTGGGACTTTTGTTTATTGTGGTGTGTGTGTGTGTGTGTGTGTGTGTGTTTTGGCCCCACTAACATCTTCCAAACAATTAACTACGGTCAGTAATTCAAAATCACATGGAGAATTTGTGGGCCCAAGAAATGAACCAGGGGTCACTAGGAAAGTGGGCTTCTAGAACAACCTCCCGTGCTTGGGGTCTCCCCCTCCTGTCCCACAGGGATCTTGTTAGCATCTTCTGTGTTCTCTGAGTTCCTCCTCACTGTCTATAAATATCCCTGAGTTCCTCTCATCTTAAAACAAAACAAAACCCAAACCCTCCCCCCAGCTCTGCATTCCCACCCCCTCATCGCAGTCTTCCTGCTCCTCCTCTCCCTCTCCTTCAGTCTTTGCCTCCTCAGCAAAGTTTCTTGAAGGCACTGTCTGCAATGCCTGCACTTCCTTCCTACAAGCCTGCTGAGCTATCTCCCGCCCCAGGACAACCTCGGTCCGGTCCGGGCCACCCTGCTGGCTGAGGGGTCCAGGCTCTAACCTAGCCTCACTGCTCACCTGCAGGCCCGCCTCTCCCGCTGTGACCTCCCTGCAGCGATGTTCTCCAGATCATTTATGCCTTTATTGTCTTTTAGAAGAGAAGGATAGAAAAGTAAAACAAATGAATTAACAGAAAGTGTCTTCAACTCAAGATTAATTTGTGGTATCTGCCTTTGGACAGCCCTTTTTCTCTCCTTAAATGCATTAGGAAAGATTATCTGCCCTTCCCATCTCACACTAGCGCTGTGGTCACAAACTGCGGTCTTTGGCCCCCTGAGTGTGGCTCTTCCACAAAATACCACAGCCTGGGCGAGTCTATTTTGAAGAAGTAGCGTTAGAAGAAGTTTATGTTTAAAAAATGTGGCTCTCCAAAGAAATTTCAATCGTCGTACTGTCGATATTTGGCTCTGCTGACTAATGAGTTTGCCGACCACTGCCCTAGGACGTAGTCTAACAAGCCACCTTAATCCTTTGGAGTGGAGCGAAACCTTGCATATTTAGCGTTGGTTTGTAGAAGATAGGTAAACTTTAAAAAAACACGATTTTTTGGGGGCTGGCATGGATGAAAATGAGCCCCGTCCACTACAGTGAGAACTCCCAAGGTCTGGGTTCATTGGACAGGAGGGCACCAGGCTGGGTTTGCATGGAACTTGGCAGCCTCATTTCAGCGCTTTCCTTCACTGACTGCACAGCCTGCTCTGGCCTCCTCCAGAAATGGAGTTCCATCCTGAGGTGAGAAGTCTCGAAGGGCATGTCTAGGAAAGGGCTGTGGAGGAAGTTGGCTTTTGCTCAGAGGTCAGGCGAGGGCTGATCCTCAAACTGCTTTTGCAAAGTAAGGCTCATCATGAGAGCTCTAACCGGTGTGGCTCAGTGGGTAGAGCGTCGGTCGGCCTGAAGGGTCCCAGATTGGATTAGTGTCAAGGGCATGTTCCTTGGTTGCGGGCACCTCCCCAGTAGGGGGTGTGCAGGAGGCCGATGTTTCTATCACTCTCCCTCCCTCTCTGTAAAAATCAATAAAAAATATTTTTAAAAAAAGACTCATCATGAGATTGTAACCTCCAGGCACCGCTTCAGACTCAGGACTCGCGCATTCCCACGCCTCCTCCGAGGGGCTCTGACCGGACACGGGGGACACGGGTGCGGGGCCGGGGCAGCCCGGGTCACGCAGCAGGCGAGCGATCCGGTTGGCTGCGCCCGCGCTCCCGACAGCCGGGCCGTCGCCTCAAAGCCTCCGGTCAGGGGGCGGGGTGGGCCCGGGCCTGCGGGCGGCTGGCCGGGAGGAGGAGCCCGCGGCGCGCGAAGAGCCACGGGGCCGCGACGCCCACCTTCTGCGAGGCCCCAGCCCCGCCCCCAAGCACCTGGCCCCGCCCCGCATAGGGCGGGGAGCCAATCAGCGCTTGCCCTGAAAGTAGTTGCCCGCCTACTGGGGCCCTGCGGCGGTCTATTTTGCGCCTGCGCAGACAGTCGCCCCGCGGTTCCGACCGGGTCCTCTGCGCGCGCGCGGCGAAGCGCTCCCGTGAGGCAGTGCGAGGCGAGGCGCGGAGCGCGGCGGCGGCGGCGGCGGCGGCTGAGGGGCGCGGACTGAGCTTCCTGAGGTGGGCGGCCGGCCTCGCGGCCCGGGGCCGTGCGGGGCGCCGGGCTGAGGGAGCGGCGTCCACCCCTGGGCCGCCTCCTCCTTTGTCCGGACGCCCCTGGCACTCAGGGGCGCGAGGAGCCGGCAGTCGGAGTCCGCCGGGACCGGGGCGGGGGAGGCCGGGGGGCGCCAGGGGCCCGGGGGGGGGGGGGCGGGGGGGCGCCAGGGGCGGCGGCTGGAGAGCGGCGGCCGGGTGACGGCGGGGCGCGGGTTGAGAGAGCGAGGGGCCGCGGGGGAGGGCGCGGACGGGGCGGGTGCGGGCGGAGAGCCTGGGACTCGGGGCGGGGTGCGGGGTGCGGGGTCCCGGCTGGCCCTGAGGCGCGGGGCGGCGGGCCGTGCGGCGTGGCCGGGGCGCGGCCTCGGTGTGTTTTACGCGCCAAAAGCGAAGGACGGAGCGGCCGCCGCCGGTGAGGGAGGGTGGGTGGGTGATGTCGCGGAGACCGGGGAGATGGCGGGGGCATTGCCAGGCCCCCGCGGCTCGGGGTTTCCGTGCTGCCCGCGGGGCGCGGCGTTCCTGACGCTGTTTTCCCGGCTCCAGGCGATCCTGGCCGGCGGGCACGGGTTCGGCCGCTGAGGTGAGCTTGTGGTTGACGGCGTTTATTTCCGTTTCTTCCTGAGGGAGGGCCGGGCGGGAGGCTGCTTAGGGGCGCGCTGCTCGGTCTTCGTTCTGAATTGCAAACGGATCTGCTGCTCCAGACACTGCAGGTGCCTGGGCCGCTCTGCTTTGGGGAAATGGGAGGTTTTCTTATCGCATGCTAATGCTTATTCTGCCACACCCTAATGCTTATTCTGTCTTTCCCCTCAAACGTTTCCGGTGCTACTGCCTCTAGGTTAGATGTTCCCGGTGTCCTTGGATATGTATCTCCCTTGTCCTGTCAAAGTCGCCTTCGTTGTGGTCTAACACTTGTTTTTTTCTCCCCTAGGAGAAATCATTATATACATTCTAAAAATATTTCCCCATTCTCTATGGACTTAACATGAAATTAGCTCTGTTTGTATTTGGATTTATTTTCTAAATATCAGTACCGTAAACCCATATCAGTTAACAGAAAATTTGGCGAGTTAAACCATGAGTTGCGGAAAAGACTTTGTGGAAACATTAAAAAAAATTGGTTATCCCAAAGCTGATGTTCTTAATGGGGAAGATTTCGACTGGTTGTTTGAGACTGTTGAAGGTGAGTCATTTTTGAAGTGGTTTTGTGGGACAGTGAATGAACAGAACGTGTTGTCTAAAGAAGAATTGGAAGCTTTCAGCATTCTTCAAAAATCTGGCAAGCCCATCCTAGAAGGAGCAGCATTGGATGAAGCTCTTAAAACCTGTAAAACTTCTAATTTGAAGATACCTACCTTGGATGAACATGACCTAGAGAAATTAGAGGATGAGGTTCGAACTCTGCAAAAATTAAAGAACCTAAAAATTCAGCGACGCAATAAATGTCAGTTGATGGCTTCAGTAACTAGGCACAAATCTCTGAGGTTAAATGCTAAAGAAGAAGAAGCCACTAAGAAGCTGAAACAGAGTCAAGGTATTCTAAATGCTATGATTACTAAGATTAAGAATGAACTTCAGGCTCTAACAGATGGAGTTGCAAAATTGATGGTGTTCTTCAGACCTTCCAATCTGAGTCAAGGGACAAATCTTCCAGTGTTTTTATCTCAGATTTCCTTGGAAAAATACCTCAGCCAAGAAGAGCATTGCACAGCAGCATTAACCTTATATACCAAAAAACAGTTCTTTCAGGGTATTCACGAAGTATTCGAAAGTTCAAATGAAGAAAATTTTCAGCTGTTTGATACACAAGCACCATCTATTTATGATAACCAAGAAGTCCTTGAGGAGAGACGGCTAGAGATGGCTAGGCTGCAGCTGGCATACATTTGTGTTCAACATCAGTTAATTCACATGAAAGCACGTAACTTGGGCATGAAATCAAGTATAAAATGGGCAGAGGAGAATCTTCATAGCTTCACTAGCAAAGTAAGTATGAGAAATTAGGCTGGATTAATATTGTAATTTTTAGTAATGGATATAGTAGATATTAAAGTGTTTTAGGGCCGGAACCGGTTTGGCTCAGTGGTAGAGCGTCAGTCTGCGGACTGAAAGGTCCTGGGTTCGATTCCGGTCAGGGGCATGTACATTGGTTGCGGGCACATCCCTGGTAGGGGGTGTGCAAGAGGCAGCTGGTGGATGTTTCTTTCTCATCGACATTTCTAGCTCCCTATTTCTCTCCCTTCCTCTCTGTAAAAAATCAATAAAATATATTTTAAATAAATAAAAATAAAGTGTTTTAGGAAGAAGGCTTTAGGAAGTCATTACATTTTCTTGTTCAGTGCTTAGTTGTGATGTGTGTTAGTGTTTCATACAAATAGATCCACATATTAGTGGAGGGCAGAAATAGTAATTATAGCCCCAACCACATCTTATCTAATTTTATTTATTTTTTTATTTTTTAGGTTTCGGCTATCTAAATAATTTTAAACAAAAGTATTTTTGTATTCTGAATTTGAAATTGTGTTGATTTCAGATACACACTGAAATTTCATTTTTTTATGATGTGTAAACCTTATTTTTATGAGTAAAAGAGCCTGTTGCTGTGTTATTGTATTCTACCTTGTTTGCTCTGACTAGAATATAGTGCTAGTGAAGTCAGAGATTCAGTTCAGTGGACTGGAAACCCTGATTCTTTGTTGAGAATGTATAGCTGTATTGCAGATAGTTGTTTGCTGTCTTGGATATTTTGCTTTATTGATAATTTAACCACTAGATAGTTGAGTAAAAATACAAGTTTCTGAGCCCTGACTGGGTAGCTCAGTTGTTTGGAACATTGCCCCATGTGCCAACGTTGCTGGTTTGGTCCCTGGTCAGGGCATGCACAAGAATCCTCCAATGAATGAACAGATATGTAAAGCAAATTGATGTCTCTCTGTCCTCTCCCTCTCTCATCTCCCCCCTCCTCCTTCCTCCTTCTCCCTTCCTCTTTATAAAATAAAATAAAATAAATTAAAAAACAAACAACTTTCTGAAACTGAATACCAGTTACTACCACTGACAAACTTTGGAATAATGTATGAAGTCCTGTTAAAGACTTGTTAGAATTGTTGTTGTTGTTGTTGTTTTTTAATATATTTTATTGATTTTGTACAGAGAGGAAGGGAGAGAGATAGAGAGTTAGACACATCGATGAGAGAGAGTCATCGATCAGCTGCCTCTTGCACACCCCCTACTGGGGATATGCCTGCAACCAAGGTACATGCCCTTGACCAGAATCGAACCCGGAACCCTTCAGTCCCCAAGCCGACGCTCTATCCATTGAGCCAAACCGGTCTCGGCGACTTGTTAGAATTGTTAAAATCAGCTGACAAACTAGGAGAATAGCTAGTGATTAATTTTGAGAAAAATTGAAATAGCATACATTTGCAATTAGCGAGTAATGTGCTAGTAATTTTTATTGACAAGAATGACAAAATCCCTTCCTGGGGTTCCGTCCTCTAAGATGACCCCTCAGCGTGAAGCCCCTGTGTGCGTGCAAGTCTAAAAGCAATCAAATTATCGGGAGAGAAGCCACCCAGAGTCCTGCTCCCACCCTCCTGGCCAGGCGCTGGAGGCCAGAAGGAAGAGAAGCAGGGAGCCCCTCTCCAGGTGCCTGTGACTTGAGTGGAAAACATTATCCAAATGTAACAGAAGGCAAAGGTCTTCCTGTCCTTTCAAACTGCCCTGGGAAAGTGTCTAAGTTCACCTTTGGGTCATCCGATGCCCTAAGGCCATGATTGGCAAACATTAGTCAAGAGTCAAATATCAACAGTACAGGATTGAAATTTCTTTTGAGAGACAAATTTTTTAAACTTAAACAATATAGGTAGGTACATTGTTATTAACTTAATTAGGATACTCCTAAGCTGGCCTTTGCTAAAAACTCAAGGGGCCAAAGAGCCGCATGTGACTCTCAAGCTGCAGTTTGCCGACCACTGTCCTAGGCTATTGCTAATAAATAGATTGAGTCACTGGATCATTTTAAGTTTTCTAGTATCCGACAGAAAAAAGGTGAAAAGAAAAAACAGGTTTGCCAAAACCGGTTTGGCTCAGTGGATAGAGCGTTGGCCTGTGGACTGAAAGGTCCCAGGTTCAATTCCGGTCAAAGGCATGTAAACCAGTAGGGGGTGTGCAGGAGGCAGCTGATCGATTTTTCTCTCTTACCGATATTTCTAGCTTTCTATCCCTCTCTCTTCATCTCTGTAAAAACTCAATAAAATATATTTTAAAAAGTAAAAAAGAAAAAGAAAAAGACAAAATCCCTATTTTGACAAACATTACTGTGTGTGTGTGTGTATATATTTTTTATATATTATATAAGGTAGTAATTGCATTAAAGTTTAGCCGTTCATACTGGCTTTACCCTTGACTTGGTCCACACTTTTTAAACTGTGATTTTGGCTTTGTCTAATAGGAAATTGTTTATTATTGACCATATTATCTGCTAATCTAAAATGGAAAGTGAAAATAATTTTAAAACTATTTGAACTTTATACTTACAGTTTGAAATATAATTGCTTTCTTTTTGTAGGTTCTTGGAAAAGATGATTTGGATGCTAAAATTTCTAGCTTGAACATTCAGATTCTGAAACTCAAAGAACAGATTACTCATATAAAAGACAAAAGTTTGCCTGCTGTGGTAAAAAAGAATGCCCAGTTATTGAATATGCCAGTTGTGAAGGGAGATTTTGATCTGCAGATTGCCAAACAAGACTATTATACAGCAAGACAAGAGTTCGTTTTAAATCAGTTGATAAAGCAAAAGGCATCGTTTGAACTTCTGCAGTTATCATATGAAATTGAAATGAGAAAGCATTGGGACATACATCGTCAACTTGAAAAATTGGTTCATGAACTTAGTCAAAGTAATACGATGCTCCACAAGCAATTAGAAATGCTAGCTGACCCATCAGTATCTCAGCAGGTAAATCCAAGGAATACCATTGATACCAAGGATTATTCTACTCACAGGTATGCTCCATTGTTCCTGTTGTAAGTAATTATTTTCCCTTTAGTTTTGTAAAATACTAGAGAAAGTTTGAGTGGAAATTATCGAAGGTTAAAGAATTCTTTGCACTCCGTTTTTGGCCTTTTTATTCTCCGACTTTTATATGCCTCTTTTTCCTTTTTTAATTACTTGCTCCTTTCAGGTTAAATGTGAAAGTAGCTTCTGTAGAGCTGAGAGATTGGGTTGGAGGAATTAATATATACCAGGTCTTAATCATCTTTAACACCATTAGATGCCTTATTACAGATTGGGGGCAGGAGTTTATAGCAGGAAGTGTGTATAAGGAAAAGAGCAGACCCTTTTTATCAGATATGAAATGCTGTCTCTCAGTTTTCCATTTGCCCAGTAGGATTTTCCTGCCATTAATGTTTGAAGTAGTAAAGTGGCTTCCTGGGTTATTAAGATTAAAATAGCAAGTTGGCTATTACTATTTCTGTAGCTCTTTGTTGTTTACTTTTAAAATATTTTACTTAAAAAATGTTTTATTGATTTTAGAGAGAAAGGGCAAGGGAGAGAGAGAGAGAGAGAGAGAGAGAGAGAAACCCCCATGCTAAAGGAACATTGATTGGCTGCCTCCTTTATGCCTCCTGCTTCTGAACCCTCTCTCCCCGCTCCGCAGCTAGAGCCTGGGTTCTGACCACGAACTGGAAATGGAACAGTGACTTCCTGGCTCATAGGTTGACGCTCAGCCACTGAGCCACGCTGGCTCAGCAAGATAGTAGTTGGAATGTTTTCAGTTGCTTGGTTTAACAGCAGGCAGATATATATATTTTATTGATTTTTTACAGAGAGGAAGAGAGAGGGATAGTTAGAAACATCAATGTGAGAGAAACATTGATCAGCTGCCTCTTGCACACCCCCTACAGGGGATGTGCCCGCAACCAAGGTACATGCCCTTGACCGGAATCGAACTTGGGACCTTTCAGTCTGCAGGCTGACGCTCTATCCACTGAGCCAAACCGGTTTTGGCCAGATTAATATTTATTTTAAAGTTGTTAGCTATCCCAAAAGATGCCCCCATACAGTGGATTGTAATTTTGAAAACTTTACTGACTTTAGGGTTTCTTTGTCTAATTTTTATTTTCACATTTTAGGCTTCATCAGCTTTTAGAAGGAGAGAATAAGAAGAAAGAATTGTTTATAACCCATGAAAACCTGGAGGAAGTGGCTGAGAAATTAAAACAGGATGTTTCTTTAGTACAAGACCAATTGGCAAAATCTGCTCAAGAACATTCTTTCTTTCTGTCCAAACTGAATAATGATGTAGACACGCTTTGTGATGTTTTGTATCAAGGAGGAAACCAGCCTTTGCTTAGTGATCAGGTGGGTGCTTGCCATACAAGTATTTAAAAATGGTTTAAAAATATTGTTCATCGTAAAAGGTTACTAAAGAAAATGTTCATATGAGGAAAATATTGCCCCAAATCCTATTGCCCTAATGCAGAGTTTATTTTTTTACATATCATATTTTTTGTTCACATGTAGATACATTTTTTTCAGATAGTTTTTATAGTGTACACAAAATTCTTAAATTTATGAAGTATTTCAGACATACAAGAAAATATAATACTAATGCTAAGAATTAAAATAGCAATTATAAAACCACCCCTCTATTTTTTTCACCTGCCTTAGCAAATACAGGATTAGAGTTATATTTTTAAAATACTGTCTATACTTAGTGATATAATGCTCCTCCTACTGGTGTTCTCTCTATGCTTACTTTTATTTGCTTACTTTTATTTGTAGTTTTATTAGATATATATTACTAGACTATATTGTATGTTTTGAGCTTTATATACATAGTATTATTTTATATGCATTATTCAGTAACTTTTTTTGTTTGTTTTTTAATTCTCACCCAAGGATATGCTTTAATTTATTTATTATTTTTTGGAGAGAGAAACATTGAAGTGTATGTGCCCTGACCAGGAATTGAACCCTCAATCCTTTGGTCTGTGGGCTGACGCTCTAACCAATGAGCAACTGGCTAGGGCCACAGAAACTTTTTAATTTGATGTAGTTGCTTATTCAGTTTGATTGTTCTATAATTTAGTTGGAATTGCAGTTTGGTCCTGGGAGGAGAGGTAAGTATAACTTCCACCTACTCTGCTGGCATCTTGGATCTCCAATTTATTTTTATTTTTGTTTTGTTTTGTCAGGTACTCAAGTAAAGTATGAGTATATGTTACTTGAAGAAAACTTACTACTGAGTAAACTTACCAGTGTTCTTTATACAGTTTTGGATATGTCCATAGCACAAGTTTAAATAATTTTCTTAATTTTTTATGTTACAGTACTCTGTTGATTTAATTATTGTGTCATAATTTCTGTAACCAATTCACCATTGCTAGATACTGTGATAGTCTTTTTCTTGTTTGGTCTTGAATAAGATCATATATATAGCCTTTTGTTGTTGAATACTTTCATT
Source organism: Nyctalus aviator (assembly GCA_036971965.1). Classification (NCBI taxonomy): domain Eukaryota; kingdom Metazoa; phylum Chordata; class Mammalia; order Chiroptera; family Vespertilionidae; genus Nyctalus; species Nyctalus aviator. The sequence goes on from CM072922.1 coordinate 205,943,525, forward strand.
TGGATGAATTCTTGGAAGTAGGATTATTTGTTTTCTTGAATGTGCACTTTTTCCTCCCTTTGATACTGCCATTTTGCTTTTTAAAGCCACCAGTATAATTTAAATGTCAACCATTCATCATATGGTATACTATCAATTTGTGAATTGTTAAGAAAAAAAACTTTCTATTAAACTGACACAATACATTTTTACTTAAATTTTTTTATTTTATACTTATATCTTTTAGGTGTAGATAAATTTTTATCATATTTTAAATATACATTAAAAGGGGGAAAATAGCCAATTTAAATATGGTATTTCTAAAGCTCCATATTTAGTCCAATTATTCCATGTTGTATGGTTGTTTTTTTATTCCTCACTAGAATATATTTTTTTCCATTCATTTCTATAGAGAATGGAAGGGAGGAAGGAGAGGGAGGGGGAAAGGGAGAAACATCCACCTGAGAGAGACACATCCATTAGCCGCTTCCCACCAGTACTGGTGCTGGGGAACCTGCGGAATTGAAGCCAAGGGCTGTTGCTCTAACCACTGTGCAACTGGCCAGGGCCTTGTATGTTATTTTTTGACTCAAAGTTGTAGTCTATATTTTTCCACAATAAACATTAAGAATGTTGGTGATATCAAAACAAACAAAAACAATAGTCAGATTAAAAAGTAGGCTAGCCGAAACCGGTTTGGCTCAATGGATAGAGCGTCGGCTTGGGGACTGAAGGGTCCTGGGTTCGATTCCAGTCAAGGGCATGTACATTAGTTGCGGGCATATCCCTAGTAGGGGGTGTGCAAGAGGCAGCTGATCGATGACTCTCTCTCATCAATGTTTCTGGCTCTCTATCTCTCTCCCTTCCTCTCTGTACAAAATCAATAAAATATATTAAAAAAAAAAATAGGCTAATGACTTCAAGGAATATTTCTCCAAAGAAGATAATACAACTGGCTAACAGGTTATTATTAGAATTACCAGGCAGCCTGTTGAAATACAGCTTCCTGGTCCTGTTGCAGAATTTGAGTAATTTACTTTTTTTTTTTATCCTCATCTGAGGATATTTTTCCATTGATTTTAGAGTGACATAGAAGAGTGGGGAGGAGAGAGAGAGAGAGAGAAACTTTGATGTGAGAGACTCATCATTTGGTTGCCTCCGCTCTTGCCTAGACTGGGGCCAGGTACCTGCAACCAAGGTATGTGCCCTTGGCCAGGAATTGAACCGGTAATTCTTCATCTGTGGGCTGACACTCTAACTACTGAGCAAAACTGGCCAGGGCCAGAGTTTGAGTAATTTAGAGTGCAGTGAGGTATAGGAATCTGTATTCATAACAAGTACCCCAGGTTATAACCTGCTGGGAACCTGTGGAAGGCTATGAGGGAGGTAGAGCTACAGGTTTTCTGAGAACCTCTTTGGTAAGGAATACTGGCTGTTAATACTTGGTTAGACCGCCATGGTAATAAGCTGCTTTTAATGTTAGGAGGTGAGAAGGATTGTAGAGTATTGTATAGTTTTATCTTCAACAATTTGGGGGGAAAAGGGAAAATGAAGATTTTTGTTGAGGTAATTCTTTTTCATTGGTATTCTTTATTTCAAGGCTTTCTCAGTTTCTCTTAATGTCTAGAATAAATAGAGATTAGGTTAAAACAAGGTTTGATTAATCAGAATGAAGCTCCATGAAGGAGATGTTGTTCTTTCTTACAATCCATAGAGTTAAAACAGTACTTGGAACATGTACACATTCAGTAATACTAGTATTTGTTGAAAGTGTGAGTATACAGAACAGTTTTTATATAACAGATACTCTTCAGGGAAGAAGGGTTTGCTTTGAATCACTTAAAATTGCTATCAGGAGCTGCTGTAATTGATTTTACATAAAATTTATATTAAAACTATGGATTTTTAGTTGAGGGTCATTTATTAAAATGGTGGGAATGATTACATCATTTACATTTTTTCCATATAAGTTGCATTTTAAACTTATGGTGCTGCAAATAGTGCTCTTGCATTAAAAGCATTTTAATTTTCCTTTTAGGAGTTAACGGAGCAGTTTCATCAAGTTGAGTCTCAACTGAATAAGTTAAATCATCTCCTCACTGATATTCTTGCTGATGTAAAGACAAAAAGAAAAATTTTGGCATCTAATAAACTGCATCAAATGGAAAGAGAATTATATGTATATTTTTGTAAAGATGAAGATTATCTGAAAGAGATCGTGGAGAATTTAGAAAACCAATCAAAGATTAAGGCTGCTGATCTCAAAGATTGAAAATTACTACATACTGAAGCTTTACTACATATGCTATGTTTTAATGTTTTACATATTAGGAGAATATAGCTAATAAACACTACTAAGAATTTAAGTTTGAGGTCAATGGAATATTTATGAATTCAAGTATTATATCGTCCTGGCTGGTTTGGCTTAGTGGGTAGAGTCTCATCCTGTGGATTGAAGGGTTGATCACAGGTTCGATTCTGGTCAAGGGCACATGCCTGGGCTGCGGGCTTGATCCCCACTGGAGGGTGTGCAGAGGGCAGCCGATCCATGATTCTCATCATTGATGTTTCTGTCTCTCTCCCTCTCCCTTCCTCTCTTGAAATCAATAAAAAGATATTTTAAAAAAGTATATCAGTTTGTTGTTTTTCTTTCTATAACATGTTTGTTCAGAGTACCAGTGCTTACTATGACTTGAATATTTGCTTAGTGCCACTTAGTCCTGGTAACTTTGTATTTATAAGGAAAACACATCACAGTAGCTGTCCCCTTATCTGCAGCTTTGCGTTCTGCTGTTTCAATTACGCACAGTCAACTATAGGCTGCAAATACTATGTGGGAAATTCCAGAAATAGTTCATAAGTTTTTTTTTATTATTTTTAAAAATATACATATTTTTAAAAATAATAAAATATGTATATTGAGAGAGAACCTTTGATCAGCTACCTCCTGACTAGGAATCAAACCATGACCTGGTTCATAGGTCAGTGCTTAACCACTGAGCTATGCCTGTTAGACTAGTTCATAAGATTTCACGCACACATGCTCTGTCTAGTCTGTAACGTGACTCGTCCTTTTATCCAGCACATCTACACTGTGTGCTACCTGCCTGTTAGTCATGTAACTGTCTTGGTTGTTGGATCAGCTGTTACAGTGCTTATGTCCAAGTCACCCTTACTTAATAGCCTCAGAGTGTAAGTGTAGTCACGCTGGCAATTCAGATGCGCCAAAGAGAAGCCATTCAATTCTTCCCTTAAGTGAAAATGTATGTACTGTAAAGGAAAGTGTGTGTATAGGGTTCTGTCTTTTTTTAAAAAAAATAGTTTTATCTCTACTAGTTTTTTTAAGAAATAGAAATGTTTTTAAATTTTGTAGAACTTTGAATCAGCATTGTTAAAGCTGTAAGCTTAATATATGGATAGATAAGTCTGTATTTGACTGTAAACTAAAATTCTGCCACTCTGACTATTCCCTCATCATTTTCCACTATAGACTTTGAGTCTTAATGCTCTTACTTAGACCACAGCAAATGTCAAGTCTCCTTGGCTCATTGTTCATTTTACAGACAGGGTCCTGGGGCCTCAGAATTCCTGCAAGACATTTCAGTGCTGCTTTAACTTCAGTGTGACTTATGCATGAATGACTTTCAAATGAAATTTCAAAATTTCTTAGAAGTGCTTGCTCAAAGGATGTATGATGCTTTTTTAAAACAGTTCTCACCCAAGGAGCGAGGATATTTTTTCCATTGATCCTAGAGAGAGTGGAAGGAGGTGGGGGGAGAGGGAGAAATGATGTGACAGAGACACATTGATTCATTGCCTCCCACGCATGCCAGTACTGGCGGCAGGGATTGGACCTGCACCCCAGGAACATGTTCTTGATCAGGAATCAAACCTGACCTTGCCCTTTAACCACTGAGCCGCACCCACCAGGACAGATGCATAATGCTATTTTAATTATTTTTTAAAAAAAATATTGATTTTTTTTACAGAGAGAAAGGGAGAGGGATCGAGGGCTAGAAACATCGATGAGAGAGAAACATCGATTAGCTGCCTCCTGGGGGATATGCCTGCAACCAAGGTCCATGCCCTTGACCGGAATTGAACCTGGAACCTTTGAGTCCGCAGGCTGACGCTCTATCCACTGAGCCGAACCAGTTTCAGCTTAGTTTCTTTGGTGTGAAAAAAATGTTGGACTGTAATAGTCTGGATACAAGTGTATTTGAACAAATAGAAGTTAATTTTAAGAGTTGGTATGAAATAATTTGAAGTAGCTTATTAGTTATTACATCAAATGCTGCTTTAATGCCTGATTTATACATGGCCTCTCTTATATGCCATGTAAGTTTTATAGAAACATACAGGTATTACTTTCAAGAATGACCTGCCCTTGATATCTAAAAACCTAAAATGTGATCTTTATGGAATTTTTCAACCATAACTATCAGAAAATGGGCATGCATAGGTGACACATAAGTCCTGATAATTTTTGTAATGCATTGAACAAACATGTTCTGCCAATTACTGCATTTGTACATTATTTAAAATTTATGAAGTAAATCGTAAATGTGCTTGAAAAACATTCCTCCCCTGCCTCCCCCCCCCGTTTCTACCTTAGACTAGATAATGAAAAATTTTCTGCAGCAATGTGGAAAAATATGTCTCCTGTTTCCTGGTTAATGAAATAAATTCTGTTTAGTTTAGTGCCAAATATGTTAGATGACCAACCAGCTATTTGGTGATTGGTGCTGTGGCTTCCAGACCTTCATGATCTCAGCCCAAAGGGCCCAGTATATATAGCTGAGCAGATCGAGTGAAAGGATGTCAGGTGGTTTGTCAAAATCATGCTATTCAGTTAGAAATAATGGTCTTGTATATGTGAAGATTATAATAACAAACTAGGAAGTATCTGAGTCCATTGCTTTACAATTGGTTAACTAGAAAATATGTTCTTTGTTACTTATATATCATAATACCCCCAAAGGAGCCTCTAACCATTGCTTTATTCTTACGATCCTATGTGTAAAAGGGAAAATTGATACCTATTTATTGTGGTTTTTAATATAAAATTTTTTATGAAAGCCTCAGTACATTTCAGATTTCTTGTTTCTTATTTTGAAGGCTCAAAATTAATATATAGGTGTTTTGTTTATCTTATGTTTAGGAATTTATGAAAATGGAAAATTATGAGGCATTTGTAGGCTTTGATCTCTGTCAGATACCACTTTCCAGTGTTGCTCAGAAGATTATGTCTGCTATGCACTCAGGTGATTTAGCGGAGTCTAAGAATTGGAGAGAGAGTGAAAAGAGTGAGTAATCTTTATGAGTCTTTCTGTCTTGTTATTTTGGTGTTATTAATTTTTAAGACTAAGAGTTTGAAAATGAAATGTAGCAAAATTATTCTAGAGAACTGAAATTGGGTGGGGAAGCTCCTGCCTGCAAACAAGTGAAGTCCAGCTTTCCCTCCCTTTTCTCGCGTTCACTGAGGACTGAGCCCTTGTTTTTAAACAGAACGCTTCCTTGCCCCAGGCATTGCTGTCAGACATTCCCTTAGAACCCCATGGCTGTTTAACTTCAAAAGACTTGGCTCCTCCACAGTGTCTGTGCTTCCACCTTAGCTCCGGTCATTGAGCCTGTGCACAGTGCAGTCAGCCCTCCATAGCCTCCGATTTCAAATCTGCAGGTTCAGCCACCTGCAGATAGAAATATTAGCAAAAAACAAAAGTCCCAGAAAATTCCAGAAAGCAGCAAAACTTGAGTTTGACACGCACCCAGCACTATGTTGAGTCCACCCAAATGAAGTGATGTGTAGGCATACCCTGCTGTGGTCTCTGCCAGAAACAGATTATATGTAAATGCTGGGCCATTTTATGTAAGGGATTTGAGCATCCATGAATTTTGGTAGCCCTGGGAGTCCTGGAGCCCATCCTCTAATGATACTGGGTGACTATTTACTTATTGTGTGTGGTGGACAAGAGAAGTGGTATTGTTTTTTGTTTGTTTGTTTTGTGAATCCTCACCTGAGGATATTTTTCCATTTATTTTTTTAAGAGAGGGAGGAAAAGAGGGAGAGAGAGAAACATTGATGAGAGAGACATCGATTGATTGCCATCTGCACGTTCCCTGTTGCGGACTCGGGATCAAACCTGCAACCCACATATGTGTCCTTGACCAGGAATCAAACCCGAAGATATAAATAACATTTTATTCCATTTATGTTCAGACATCTGTTGCTTGTGTGTCTTATAAAAGTCACTAATAAAGTCACTTGTAAGGATTTTTGGGTGTGGACTGTACCTAGTGTTTTAGGGGTAATGATGCTGGTGGAGGGAGTAGTAAAAAAAGGCAGTCACTGAAGAGCTTTCTCCTTTCTTCTCTATATATTTGCTTTCTAAAAGGCAGTGTGCACTTGACAGGTGGAACTACCTCCCTTCAATAACTGGTAATGAAATGCCTCTGGTAGGTAATTATAATGTGAATCTCTTGAGGAAAATTTCTGCTAGTCACCCATCTCACAAACTCTCTTGTCATAGTCTTAAAATAAATCTCTAGTTTTTATAAATTTATTGAGAAGACAGATAATAGAAAAATAAGATTTTATTTTTGTCAGGTTTCATAAGGATTGTTATCTGTTGTCACATAACACCATTGCTGCTAACTTAGTGACTTAAAACAACACATTTGTCATCACAGTTTCTGTGAGTCAGGAGCCGGGCATAGCTTAGCCGAGGCATCTGCCGGGTTGCAGTGGAGGTGTCAGCCAGGGCTGGAGTCTCATCTAGCCTCAACTGAGGAAGCATTCGTTTCCAAGTTCTTGGCAGAATTCAGTTCTTTTCTATGTAATGTGGCCATAGGCATCTTTTCATCACATAGGCACTTGCTTTTTCAAAGCCAGCAAGAGTGTGTCCCCAGCATGACTGGCATTACAATTTTATGTAGCATAATCACAAATATCCTGTCCTTTGCTTAATTCTGTTGTTTAAAAGTGAGTCAATAAGTCCCACCTGGACTCAGGGGAAGGCGTTTACAAGGGCATGAATACTGGGAGGCATGGGTCTTGGGACCGACCCATGAGTCTGTCTACCGCCGAGTCTCACCAGTTTTATTATTTAGGCCTGGTGCACAAATTTGTGCACCACTGGGCTCCCTCAACCTGGCCTGCGGGACTGGGCCAAAACCAGCTCTCCGACATCCTCTGAGAGGTCCCGGATTGCAAGAGGGTGCAGGCCAGGCCGAGCGCCCCCACCGGTGCACAATCAGGGCTGCGGAGGGATGTAGGAGGTTGGCCAGGTGGGAGGGACCACAGGAGGACTTCAGGAAGTGTCTGGCCTGTCTCACTCAGTCCCCATCAGCCGGACCCCAGTAGCAGGCTAACCTACCAGTTGAGACATCTGCTCCCTGGTGGTCAGTGCACATCATAGCGACTGGTCAACGGTCTGCCCTCTGGTGGTCAGTGCATGTCACAGGGAGTGATTGAGTGGCCTTAGCATATCATTAGCATATTGTGCTTTGATTGGTTGACTGGACATTTAGCATATTAGGCTTTTATTATGTAGGACAGGAATTTGAATTAAAGTTGGATTGCTAATGGATTATTGTTGAATGATGCTGGATGTAAGACCTAATGATTCCTAGGTTCTTTGTCACATGCTGAGCTGTTCTTATCTCTTGAAAGTAAAATATTGTAAATCAGCATTTAATTTCTGAGAGCGCATCTCATACCAAGTATATATCAAACTTGCACTCAGAAATCAATGAAAATAAGCTACAAATATTTGGTTACAAACACTAAAGTACCAGAAAACCAAACATTATTAATGTTATATGTCACTTTGGGGTCTACTTTTCTGATCTTCCAAACTACCTGAGGTATCTTGAGATACATATTCGGTAAGGATTGGGCTGCATAAACTTTTTACAGGATTGATCTCTTATTTTAAAAGCCTTTGCTGTGAAGAAGAAAAAAATATGCAACAACTAAAAATACAACTTCAGACCCTCTCCTTGCTCAGTGACAACCATTTCTCATTTAATCACGAGCATTTTGTTTTGCTCCAAGAGCCTTTTTGGCAAAGACTATGCCTTTTTTTTTTTTTTTCATATACCATTGCCGGCCCCCCCCATACATGCCCTCCCTCCCCAGAGTTTTGTGTCCATTGGTTGTACTTATATGCATGTATACAAGTCCTTCGGTTGATCTCTCATCTTCCCCAGATCTCCCTACCCTCCCGCTGTAATTTGACAGTCTGCTTGTTGCTTTACCATCTCTATATCTATCTTTTGGTTCATCTATAATGTTTATAATGTTCTTTATTATCCATAAATGAGTGAGGTCATGTGGTGTTTCTTTCATTGATTGGCTTATTTCACTCAGCACAATATTCTCCAATTCCATCCAGATTGCTGCAAATGATGAGAATTTCTTCTTTTTTATGGCAACATAGTATTCCATTGTGTAGATGTACCATAGTTTTTGGATCCAATCATCTGCTGACGGGCACCTAGGCTGTTTCCAAATCCTAGCTATTGTAGATTGTGCTGCTGTGAATATAGGGGTGCATATATCCTTTCTAATTGGTGTTTCTAGCTTCTGGGATATAGTCCTAGGAGTGGGATCACTGGGTCAAATGGGAGTTCCATTTTTAACTTTTTGAGGAAGCTCCACACTGTTCTCCACAGCGGCTGCACCAGTCTGCATTCCCACAGCAGTGCACGGGGCTTCCTTTTTCTCCGCATCCTCGCCAGCACCTGTCGTTTGCTAATTTGTTGATGTTGGCCGTTCTGACAGGTGTGAGATGGTGCCGCATTGTCATTTGATTTGCATCTCTCAAGACTATGCCTTTTGCCACGCCGGAGTCTGTCCTTCCTTTCTGAGGCACACGATCGACTCCGTGGCTCGGTCTTCCTACAGCCGGAGTGGCTAAGCGGCAGGTCCTGTCAGTGGTGCGTGCCATTTCCAGGGTGGGCATGAGAGCGTGCAGCTTGCTCCCTAGCTGGCCACCTCTTGCCTTCCCTCCAGTTGCAACCTGAAGGACTCCTTCCGGAGCCTGCCGGGGGCGGGGGCGGCGGTGCCCCAGCGGAACTCCCCAGCAGGAAGCGGTCCCGAGCGGCCGCAGGAGCAGCTGTGCACCAGCCAGGCTGCGCCCCTCGGCTTGGGGCACAGGCCTGCACTTCGCTCTGGACGCCATTGCCTTGTAGCGTTGGGTCTGGTGAATAGCAGTTCTGCTTTTCACCCTCAGTCATACACTTTTAAACTGGATTCAGAATTGGGTTCATCTGACGTGAGTTTTCATTGGCATTTTATTGTTCAGTAATGCTACTGAAAGCCTGGTAAATACTGGGGCGGGGAGGTTTCAGGGTGATTTGGGGCTGAGCTGGTGCTGTACATATGATTAAGAACATATTTATTAGACTACACCTCTATGTTTTATCTAAGTACCTATAAAGCTCAAGTAATGTTTTCTAGCATATATTTATCCAGGTCCTATATTTAACTTGAGAGAGCTTAGAGGTGAATTTGGTGTTTTCTAGTAAAATAAAAATATTTTTACAGACAGCAAATTAGGAGTTTGAGGCCCCTAGAGATAGATATTTGTCAAAATCCAATTTACTTATGTGAAATGTTTATTTCCATCATTTCATGGAAATCTTTGCAATTTTAAGGACAGATGACAAAGTGACAAAATAGATCTATTTCGATTTTATTCATTCTAGTCCAGAGTTTATGGATAAACGACTTACATTATTTCTATTTCTATCCCATAAACATAAAACTCTTATTTTCAATCAGGCAAACCCGCCAGGTCTGTTTCGGTTTGCTCTGCCTGCTTCACGCTGCCTTCTCTCCCTTGGATTTGAGTATTTCCTGATTGCTGTTTGCCTTCATTTTGCAGCGTTTGGTCTTGCCTTTGTGAGAATGAGCTCAGCTCTTGTGCTTGCTCTCTGCACAATCCATCTTTGGAAACCCATGTTCTCCTGCAAGGCCCTTGCCGGCCCCTTTTTAGCCTCGTCCTTCCACTTTCCTTCTTTCTGCCACGTTCAGATTTGGCTGTAACTTCCAAACCGTGACATTTTCCGACTCTCTACCTACCTTTCTTTTCTCTCCTTCACTCACAGCTGAGGATGAGTCAGCATTTTAAGGCTCTGTTCAAATGCTTCAGAGCAGCGCGCGCTCAGCTCAGAGCGCTTACCTGTGCCGGGTTTGGGTGCTTTAACTGTCGCTCTGCTCCCCACCCCGTCCCCCTGAGCCCCCAGCAAACTTCCTGTGGGCAGCGCAGTTCGGTTCCCAGGACCCTGATCGCTGCAGTGGGCCAGGGAGCGGTCTGAAAGCAGACGCGGTGTCCTGGAGGGGGTCCCTCCGGAGGCCAGCCGGTGGCGTCATAGCAGCTGTGGTGGGAATGCCACGGGTGGCCGCACAGCTAGAACGTCCACTGGCGCTCGGTCTGTCCAATGGCAGCTATTGCCCTGGCTGCTGGGACACCAGGGATTGGTGCTGCGGCTGGAATAATGCGTCCTTTGGAAAAAGACAGACGGAGGGTGAATACTTAGCCAGGAAGGCTAAATGTGGTAACCAGAGGACTTCCCTGGGAGCCTGCCAGCAGACCACCTGCAGCCACAAGCTCTGTGAAGGCCCCCCACGCCAGCGGCTTGTCCTGAAAAAGGAGACCTGCTCCCTCAGGAACCGCCGCCTCCTTCCCTCCTGCCGTTACATCATCGGGACCGGCAAGAGGTCCCGGGCCTGTGGGGTCAGAACAACAGTGATTTGAACAGGGACCATTGAAAGCGTTTTGATTAGCAATGGGAGCAGCTGCCAGGGTAACAGCAGTCTGAACATTATGGTACAAGCTGGCATGGGGAGCCGCTGTCGGAAGGACACATGAAATGAGAGCGACTCGGCCAGGTGACGCCCCAGCCTGCCATCTGCCGTAGGACAGGCGCCGTGGCTCTTAGGGAGTCACCGGGAGGCTGGGCGGAGGCTGGGTGTGGCCCCACAGCATGGCGCTCCTCTGCGCCAGGACTGACCTCGCCACTGCAGCACCGAATGCTCAGCCTTCCGCACAGAAGGCGTCAGTCCCAGTGCAGCACCCTCTGGGGAAAGCAGTCACTGCCGGCAAGGTGCTAACGTGAGCCCGTGTGCCCCAAAGGCGCAGAGGTTGGACCTGACCGGAATGGCACGTTTCAGGCCTGGGCTTGCAGGGCCGCAGGGCTCTGTATCAGGGCCGCAGTGCTTGGTCCATGACACAGACTCCCGCTTAGCAGCGCGTTAGACACGGGGGCCTGCTTTATGGTGGAGGAGCTGCAGTGCGCATGAGCATGGGACCCTGGGCTCGCTCACAGCTGCACCCCCATGAGCACCAGCCCGATGGAGGGGAGGGGTCTGTAGCAGGCCCAGCTCAGGTGCAGTGGGCAGTTACGGGGTCGGACCCAAAAGGCGGAAGTGGGAGTGGCCCTGCTCACCGACGTTCTAGGTCCTCCAGGTTGTCCTGACTCTCCGAGGGGCAGCCACCAGCGCACAGGAAGGGACCACTTCATCCCAAGGTCAGCTGCCACCCGGTCATACCAAGATCCTTACGGGAAGAGCCTGGCAGGCAGGGAATGCCATCTCCATCGGCTCGGCTGGGCCTCCTGGTCACGTTAGGGCTGCTGTGACGTACTGGGCACCAAGCTGGTGTGATTGGCCACCTCTCGGTCCCCTGCCCACACTTCACAGCACACATCGGCCCTGGCCTGAGGGCGGCATCGGGCTCACCGTCAGGGAGGAGGGTCTGGCCCCTCCATCAGTAGGGTGCCTGGGCGCCAGGGTGCTCAGCCGGCATGAGGGCCTTCGCGGGGCTGCACAAGAGGGAGACGAATAGCTTTTGCAGCTTTGAGGCAAGCTGCAGTGCCGCTGCCCTTCTTTTGAAGTTTCCCAGGCAGAGGCCACAGAACCCGGAAGAAGCTGCTCAGAACGATCTGAAGCAAGTGGCTGTGGCAGAAAGAGTGTGGGCCTCCTGTAGTGGGCACCAGCTGTGCCCAGGACTGGTCCTTGCTGGTAGGCTGCTCACAGCACAGCGCCTCCTGGTGATCGCCTCAGCTGCAAAGAAACTGGCCCCAGGACACCCACGCTGCCAGGAGCAAACCCTCCGGTGGCGGGTTGGTGCTGAGGCTGAGGCCCAGCTCCCTACACCCACCAGGGCCAGCTCTGCAGGGCCTGTCAGCTCCCTCTGCAGTGACGGCACCTTCACTCGCCTGCAGAGGTCGGTCCTGAGAGCACTTCCCAGTGACCTTTCTGATCAGAAACTCCCGTCTCCACACCTGTGCAGTGCCTGTGGTTGACGTACGAGCGGGAGGTCTGGACACTTATTTAGAAATGGATCACATTTTCACTGATTCCTGCGTTTCCAAGTCAACTGATACCGCTTCAAGTCATCCTTTTCAATGGCTGTGTGCTTCAGTGTGGGTGTTATGTAATTTATTCATCGACTTCCCTCTTGATTGGTATCAGTCATTTGCCAGGTTTCTTACAAGGGTTTTCAGAATCAAGTATTCAAATAAAAAAGCCAGGTAGTAATTTTTAATAAACATTTCACAATCACATAAATTTTCCTCCAGTTAATTTGAAGATACTTTACATAAAAACATTCCTTACAATGATAATAGGCATTTTGATTGTTGTGAATTTTATCGTGTTGTTTTAATAGCACAACTTATAGGACTTAGATTTCAGTGATTGGTTAATGCCTCGTGTTTCTTTTCTGTGTTTTTAAAAGCTGCAGAAGTGGTAAATGAATCCAGTGTTAAGTATTCAGTACTTGAAGATGGGAAGAATCAAACTCTGGATAAAATGGTAAGTCGTTGCAAATATGAATAATTAGGTAACCTTCACTTATGAAACAAATATTTGTTAAGTGTCTACTATATGCTAGGCACTGTGGATACAATGGTTTGTTTTAAAATATATTTTTATTGATTTCATACATTGGCTGCCTATTGCACACCCCACACTGGGGATCAAGTCCTAACCAGGAATTGAATGGTGACTTCTTGGTTCCTGGGTTGAGGTTCCACCACTGAGCCACACCGGCCGGGCTGACTTTTTTTGTATACACCTCCACAGATTTATAATCTGTATAATAAAAGCCTAAGTGACCATTATGGTGGACAGCCAGAATGACTAGTCGCTATGATGCACACTGACCATGGGTGGGGGAGGGGGCAGCAGACACTCAATACAGGAGCTGCCCCCTGGTGGTCAGTGCTCTCCCACAGGGGGGCGCTGCTCAGCCAGAAGCGGGGCTCACAGCTGGCGAGTGCAGCAGTGGTGGCGGGAGCCTCTCCTGCATTCGTGGAAGCGCTGAGGTGCAGCAGCGAGCAGAGCAATAAGGAGCAGGTGGGCAGTAAAGAGCGAGGGATTTTGGACTGCAAGAGAGCACAGGCCGGGCTGAGGGACCCCTCCCCTGCAGTGTATGAATTCGTGCAATATAATGTTATGCTTGACAATCTTCTCTACTATAAAAATGAGTATAAATTAAAATTTTCTGTGATCCTATTATCAAGTGTTAAAACATTTTCTTTCAAAATTATTTAAAAGTACTATTAGTATATAGTTGTTTAAAACAATATAAATATATCATAACACCTAGAAAAGAAACATTAAAAATAACATTTTATTGGTTTTTTTTTTTTTTTTTTTTTTAAATATATACTTTATTGATTTTTTACAGAGAGGAAAGGAGAGGGATAGATAGTCAGAAACATCGATGAGAGAGAGTCATCGATCAGCTGCCTCTTGCACACCCCCTACTGGGGATATGCCCGCAACCAAGGTACATGCCCTTGACCGGAATCGAACCCGGGACCTTTCAGTCCCCAAGCCGACGCTCTATCCATTGAGCCAAACCGGTTTCGGCAAAAAATAACATTTTATTGTTAACGAATCCCATAATTACGTAATGGATAGGCATGATCATCCCCCTCTCCCCCTCAATTGGTGTGTGATATTTTGGTTTTTTTTTTTTTTTATTTTTTTTTTTTTTTATTTTTTTTATTGTTTTTTTTTTTGTGGTGCCGTGACTCGGATGGTGTGTGATATTTTGAATGAATATCACATACTGCTAGGTTGAGGCAGAGGATTGCTGCTGAGCCATATTTTAAATGAATTTTTAGTAGATAGATTAACACCATGGTTGGCAAACTGCAGCTCACGAGCCACATGCGGCTGGCTCTTTGGCCCATTGAGTGTGGCTCTTCCACAAAATAACCACAGCCTGGGCAATTCTATGTTGAAGAAGTGGCATTAGAAGAAGTTTAAGTTTAAAAAATTTGGCTCTCAAAAGAAATTTCAATCACTGTGCTGTTGATATTTGGCTCTGTTGACTAATGAGTTTGCCGACCACTGGATTAACATATCAAATCATTGTGGCGGTTTCAGTTTCTCTATAAATGACCTTTACTTGGAAGTTGTGAGTTTTTAACCTCCAGTCTCTGCACATTGGAACTTACTCCCATCCGTGGCTTCTCTGTCACTTGCACGAGTCCCGCCCAGGGGGTGGTTGCAGACTTTTTGACTCCTGCCTGGTCCCACCTGGTCCCACTGGCCCCGCCTGTGATTCACATACGGGCTCCTGCTGGGTGGAAGAGTGACCGCTCTGGAAGACACCACTATGTAATGCACTGGACAGCGGGACCTAGCTTCTGCGGAGCTGTGCTCCACTTTACTGCAGAGGAGCCTTATAGATCTCTGTCTTATGGAGCCACGTGCTAATGAAGTGTTTCTCCCTTTTCCATAGGATCTTAATTCTTTCACAAGCCAGACATCTAGTGCTTCTCTCAGACTCCCTCAGTCCTCCAGTATCAGACTCACAGGTCAGCTGCCTGCTGACCAAAGACAGAACCTCAGCTCCCGGGCTCCTTCCAGCCGTCCACCTCCACAGCGTAACCACGAGGCTCCAGTGCTACAGAAGAAGGAACATGGAAGAAAACCTCTCCTAAAACAACACGTCAAGAATGAAAATAAAGAAAGGATGACTCTTAAAAGAAAACACATTCCGTGTCATAATTCACCGGAGAAAAGGAGTACACATACAGCATTGAAAGAAGATGCTGAGCCGGTGGAAGCCTCCATGGATCCTGGGGACTCACATTTCTGCGATGTCAGGCATCTGGGGGATTTGGAGAAAAGCCAGCTGATGGAAATGCTCCAGCAGGCAGCATCCCTGGTGGTGACGCTGATGTACAAGGATGGTTCAACCCAGCTACGGGCTGACCAGGTCAGTAAGCAGTGCGGCTTTGTTTACTTGTTTTTCTGGCACCCAAAGAGAAACCCATGCTTCTAGTGTCTGAGTAGAGCTAGGCATAAGATTTTAGGCCTTCCCTTCTCCCCAGTGGTAAGCTATTGATAATGCATAAGGTTTCTTAAAACATAATTTTATTGATTTCAGAGAGGAAGGGAGAGGGAGAGAGAGAAAAAATCAATAATGAAAGAGAATATTGATCAAAATCTAATCCAGGACCCTTCAGTCTGCAGGCCGACACTCTATCCACTGAGCTAAACTGGCTAAGGTGGTCTTTTTTTTATTTTAGTCACGTGAGTGGATATGACATGGTGTTTCATTTTGTTTCATTTGGTTTTAAATAGTATTTCCCTAATATATGATGACATTGAGCATCTTCTCATGTGCTCACTGGACATTTGTACATTTTCTTTGGTAAATGATCCATTCAAATCTTTTGCTCATTTTTTTAAATGAAAAGTTTTTAATGTTAACTATTGTAAAGATCCACGAATTTTCATCTCTTTTCCCACCTCCACCCAGCCCTGCCTCCCCCTGCCTTGGCCTTCACCACACTTTTGTCCATGTCTGTGGGGTCTGCATATATGTTCTTTAGCCAGTCTCTCTACCTTCTTTATCCAGTCATCCCTGCACCCCTCCCTCTGGAACATGCTAGTATGTTCCATGTTTCCATGCTCCTGATTCCATTTTGTTCATCAGTTTATTCTGTCCATTAGATTCCACATATTAATGAGATAATGGTATTTGACTGGTTTATTTTTACTTAGCATAATACTCTCTAGATCTATCCATGCTATTGCAAAGAGTAAGAGTTCCTTCTTTTTTATAATCACACTGGAGGTCCAGTGCATGAAATTCCTGCAAAGTTATGTTCCCTGGGCCTGGCCTGTGACCAGAGCCAATCTGTGGGGCGACCAGTAGGGGGATTGGAGGGGGAAGCCCACTCGTACCCGCCTGGTCTGGCCTGGCGCTGCCTGCTGGCTGGCCCTGCCCCCTGCCGTCTCGGGTCAGGGCCTGCGGGCTGGGGGCAGCTCCTACATTTAGTGTCTGCCCCCTGGTGGTCAGTGCGTGTCATAGCGACTGGATATTCCGCTGTTTGGTTGATTTGCATATTTGGGTTTTATATAGATAGATAGATAGTATTCCATGGTTCAAATGTACCACAGCTTTTGTTTCCACTCATTTGCTGAGGGGTACTTGGGCTGTTTCCAGATCTTGGCTGTTGTAAATAATGCTACTATGAGCATAGAGGTGTGATTTTCTTCATGTTTCTTTCTCTCTTTTTTTAAAAAATATTTTATTGATTTTTCACAGAGAGGAAGAGAGAAGGATAGAGAGCTGGAAACATTGATGAGAGAGAAACATCGACCAGATGCCTCCTGCACACCTCCCACCGGGGATGTGCCCGCAACCAATGTACATGCCCTTGACCGGAATCGAACCCAGGACCCTTCAGTCCGCACACCTACGCTCTATCCACTGAACCAAACTGGTTTCGGCTTCTTCATGTTTCTTATAACTTGGGGTTTATTGATCTTCTTGGTTCTACAGATTAACTCGGGAAAATAGACATTCAGTTTTTGGTACTCCAGGTGGGACATGAATGACATTCTTATTATTTTGGGTTTTGTACTCCTTGAGCATGGTATGTCTCTCAGTTACTTAGGTCTTCTCTGATTCCTTTCACCAGTGTTTTCAGCATATACATCCTGTACATATTATGATGGTTTTTAAGTATTTCGTTTTTAGAATAGTTATTAAAAACAATAATTTTTTATAAGTTAAGTTTTACATGTTTATTTTTTTTAATCTTTATTGTTGAGCTTATTATAGATGAACATGTTATTATATCAGAATGCAGTTGGTTTTATTGTTTTGATCTTGTATCCTGAAACCTTGGCAAGTTTTTCTGTAGATTCCTTTGGGTTTTCTATGCAGACATTTGTATCATCTGTAAATAGAGGCACTATAATTCTTCCTTTCTGATTTATGTATCTTCTCTTTCTCTGTCCTGTTGTTTCGCACTGGCTAAGACTTCTATTTTGATGGTGAATAGGCAGGAAAGCAGATTTGGAGAGTAAGACCATGGGTTTGGTTTCTGGCCTCGATTGTTATTAAAGAGCTGTTCCTTTACAAATTGAGCTTCAGGTCTTTTCTGTCTCTTTCATGATAAAACATGACATATCTTTCTTAAATAAACATGTTGTCTATGTTTAACATTGGAACTCTGCTTCATTGTCTATTCCCAGGCCCCGGTTTCCGCTGTGAAGGGAATTGTGCTGTTGCTGCAGAGCCGTGCGGAAGGTGGTGGTCCTCTGGCTGCCTCCGCCCCGGGACGCGCTCCGGAGGCAGGAGTCCTGCCCAGCGACCCGTGCGTCTACCTAGAGACGGCGCTGCCTGCAGTCTGCAGCCGGGAACAAGGAGCACACAGCCAGTTTGCCCGGTAAGAACATGCTACTACCCTAGGTCTACGGACATGCCTGACTTATCCTGGTTTAAGGTTCCCAAGCTCCAACTTTAATTGTTTAGACTTTTAGACTTTTCACTTGAGCCATGAAAATAAAATGGAACTAAAAGACAGAAACCTCTCTCACTGGTCCTCCCCTAGCCCAAGAGCGCCCGTGGGGACCTGCTCCAGGATTTGACCAACATCTCAGTGAGAAGTTGGTGAGAACCCATCCTCCCAGGCCTAAGCCCGTCACTGCCTGTCCCAGGTGCTCTCCGCCCGCTGGGCCGCTCCCTCGGTGAGTGTCAGAGTGACGGTGCCGCTCCTTCCACAGCAGACTGTGCTCAGTGCCACCAAGATCCCGCCTTTTCAGAGCCTTGTTCTGGGGAGCGGGCGGCAGTGCCCCGCGCACCTGCCTTCTGGGGTCTGTAGTGTTAGCCCGGGCGGGCTTCTCTGCTGCTCCTCGGTCCTGGGAAGTCCTGCTGTGGGGGAGCCTGTGCCCCCATCCTTCACTGGGCGTCAGCCTGCTGGGGCTGGGGCTTCCACCTGGGTGGGCACCTCTTCCTGTGCCAGCCCTCCGAGTGCAGGCCAGTTAGCTGCCCGAGGGAGCTCCTGGAAGCTGCCGCCCTGAACAGGAGTCCCGGAGGCGCAGGACGGGACAGTGGGGCCGGGGCCAGCCCTTCCTCTGAGCAGCCTCCGTGGGCTCTGGGTGGTGCCAGGTCATGCCGGGCGAGTCCCAGCCCATGGGAGTGAGGCCTCTGCCAGGAGTGGCCTGTGTGACTGGAGGGAGCCTCCATAGACATCCCCCCACGGGCCCAGCGTGGCTGGACGGCCCTGTGGGTCTGACACGATCACAGGATGCCTGTCAGCAAACTCCGCAGGAAGCTGTGAGGAAGACTGTATTATTCATAGTGCACAGCCGGAGGTCCACGGCTGCCGGGCCCCGGCGAGGCTGTGTGAGGGGAGAGCGTGGGCTTGGGCTCTGCCTTCCTCCCCCCTGAGCGTTTACTCTTCATTGGCCAGTGGACGCTGAGAGCGGCCGTCAGGGCCTGAGGGGAAACAGGTCCCGCATGCGGCCAGGCATCTCGGTTGCCCAGGGCTTTCTGGGTGGGGGACCTCCATGGTGGGATGGCCTAGAGCAGTGTGGCTGGTTCGCTAGTGACCACACGTCTGTTCGTGATGGATGCCTTTGAAAATGGTACCATGTGATCCAGAGCTGATGTCAGGCACTAACGACAGTCATTTCTGGTGAGAGTGGGACAGTGACAATGAGCACTCTGCTCCCACGAAACCCGTAGCCTCCCTTTTATATAATTCCCGTTGAAAGGCCGTCACTAGGTCTGTCCTATGGGAGACTCTGAGAAGGAGCCCTGTATTTGCGGGGCCTCTTCTCAACTCTGGGTGTTTGAATCCCCGCGACACTCTGCATTGGAATCTAATCATCACTGCAGCCTGAACATGCGCAGAACCGACCTCCTGTCTTCCCTGAAACCGGCCTCCCCGGCCCTTCTCCTGTTCACGGCAGCTTTAGCCCTCCGCGGGCTCAGGCAGGGTCTTGGCATCACCTTCACCGGGGAATCCCACTGGCTCTGCCTTCAAAATAGCTAGACTCGGCCGCCTCTCCCCTCTGCTGCTGCCGCGGAGCAGGCCCTGCCTCCTGACTGAGTCCCAAGAGCTTCCCGCCCTTCATTCGGTCCTGCTCACACATGAACCGCCACGCCACCGCCCGCTCCACCCCTCCGACAGCCTGCTCGCTCTGAGGAGAACCAGAGTTCCCACCAGAGCCCGCGGCTCCTCCACTGTCTCGGCCGCATCCCCTCTCCCTCTGTCCTGTCCCACCTCCTGCTGCTCCTAGCTCGGGAGCCTCTGCCCACAGGCCTCTGCCAGCTGCTCCTTCTCCCAGATCGCTGCGCAGTTGGCCACCTTGTTCCTTTATGTTTTTTTAAAGCAAATTATGAAAATGCAAGAGTGGAAAGAATCATATAACGCCCATATCCCATTCACCCAGGCCAGCTATCCAAACAGAAGGGGAGGAAGCCAGGCTGGGATTAAGGAAAATACCAGACATGTCATTTATGTCACATGTTTCAGGATGCAGTGCTAAAAACATGGGCTTTCGCTTTAGCTGGTTTTGCTCAGTGGTTAGAGCGTAAACCCTCAGGCTGAAGGGTTTCGGGTTCGATTCCAGACAAGGGTTCTATCCCCAGCTCTTGTCAGAGCACACGTGGGAGGCAACCAATCGATGTCTCTCTCTCACATTAATGTTTCTCTCTCTGTCTCTCCCCCTCCTTTCTACTCTCTCTAAAAACCAATGGAGCTGGGACCGGTGTGGCTCAGTGGATAGAGCGTCGGCCTGCGGACTGAAGGTCCCGGGTTCAATTCCCGTCAAGGGCATGTATCTTGGTTGCGGGCACATCCCCAGTGGGGGGGTATGCAAGAGGCAGCTGGTCGATGTTTCTCTCTCATCGACGTTTCTAACTCTCTGTCCCTCTCAATTCCTCTCTGTGTAAAATCAATAAAATATATTTAAAAAAAAATAAAAACCAATGGAAAAAATATCCTCAAGTGAGGATTAACAGAAAAAAATAAATACTAAAAACATGGGCTTTAAAAAGTCTTTCCTGTTGAAAGTATTACATATGCCCCCTTTTTCTTTCTTATAGCCCGCCCACCCCCGCCCTGGCCTCCACTCCCAGCTGTTTGTGTGCACGTTTTCCGTGGTTCTCAGAGGGAAGATCCACCCCCACACTCACCCCACTCCCACCCCCACCCGCCTTCACTCTGAGATTCCAGTCTGTTCCATACCTCTGTGCCTCTGGTCTGGGGTGTTCAAGTCCCCTCGTATGACTGTATTGCTGTCCGTCGCTCTCTTAAGGTCCTCCATACGTTTTTATATATTTAGGTGCTCCTCTATTGGGTGCCTGTATGTTTACAGGTTTATCCTCTTGTTGATCGATCCCTTTAGTATCATGTAGTGACCTTATTGTCTCTTGTGATGGCTTTTGTTTTGAAGTCTATTTAGTCAGATATGAGTATTGCCACGCCAGCTTTTTTCCCGCTTCCATTTGCATGGAACATTTTTTTCCACCCCCTCACTCTCATTTCCTGTGTGCCTTTTGTTCTGAGGTGGGTCTCTCAGAGACAGCATATAGTTGGGTCATGTTTTTGTATCCATTCAGCTACCTTATGTCTTTTGATTGGATTATTTAATCCATTTACATTTAAGATTATTATAAGTAGGTACTTATTAATTGCCATTTTAACTCTGTATGCCTAGTAAATATTTGATCAATGTTATTAATTAATTAATGAGTATTAAGTTTAAATTTTTGTAAGTTCCAGGACAGTTATATGAGGACATTGCCTTAAACATCATACAGTGGAAAGGTCCCAAGTCTTCGATAGCATCTTTGAGATTCAAAATGAATTTTAAAAAATGTTCGCACAATGCAAATTTAATATCATCTATTAAATACCCATGCAAGGTCTTTTCACATACATGCTCTCTCTCCATCTGAGTATTAACTGTATGTGTCAGGGTTTATTATTTCCATCTTACAGATGAGGAAACTGAGGCTCAGCGAGGTAGTCACGGATCAGTCTTGAGACTCAGTTCAGGCCTGCATTTCACCCTCAGCTCTCGCCTTCTGTCCCAGCGGCCTTCCTGTCTGGCAGGTGCGACACAACCGCTTACATACCGCCTTAGGAACACACTGTGGACACTGGTCTTACGGGCATCCCTTAGCTGTTGGTCTTATCAGGACAGAAACGCGAGCTGCCTCTCTCAGCAGCGCGGCTGTTGTAGGGAGAGGCCCTGCCACGGACCCCGAGTGCCCAGCATGGGGGGCATCACGTGAAAGGAAACTCTGCTCTGCTCCCTCGGGCGCTGGCTCTCCCCCCCCCAAGTCCCACGGAGCCAGACCTGAGCTGTTGGCACTTTGCCTCCCCACCACCCTGGCCTCCCACTTCAAGAGAAATCAAGGTGAAATGCAAAGAAAATGCGAAAAGCCTAAAAGTGTCAGTCTGAGCAGCCAAGCAGAATGTCACTGCATGCTGGCTCGGTGTGCAGAGCTGGTGAGCTGGGGTTTCTGTCTCCCTCGGCCTCTCGGAAACCTTACTGAGGCCCTTACGGCCTGGCCCTCAGCGGGGCCACCTGGGCTCGTGCTTACCCACTCTGGGCCTCAGTTTCCTTTTCTGCCGGTGGGTCTGAGGCCTGCCTGAGGGACGGGGTGTCAGTGCAGGAGTCCCTCTGGAGCGGGTAGCGTGCCGGCTGCGCAGGAAAGTGTTCGATGAGCGAGCGCGTTAGCAGCCGCCCCTCAAGAGCTGGGGGTGTGATGGGAGGAGTTTCCGGGAAGGGCAGCGGGTGGGCAGGAGAGAAGGACCACAGGAGCGCTCCGGCCAGGGATCCGGCCTGCCCTCCTGAGCGCAGCAGCTGGAGGAGTTGTGGGAGGAGGAGTGTAGGCAAGGGCACAGCTGAGCAGTGGCTCCGGGTGCGGGACCGGGGTCTGGCGATGGAGGAAAGGGCACTCTGTGTGAGCCGGGGTCGGGGGAGGGGGCAGTGTTGGGAGGGGTGCTGGTGGCGGGCCGGACAGTCCAGTCGGGCCGGCTGTAAGGAGTCCAGAGGGCCAGTGTGTACGCTCTGCTGGGAATCCGGGGCTTTGTCTTAGGTAACGGGGCTTTGCCTGAACTGCTGGGTCACCTTGGCTCCCTGCTTAGCCTCTCTGTGTCAGCGGCACCGTCTATAAATGCAGACGATAGATAGGTAATACCTGCCTCACCGGGTTTCTGAGTTAATGTAGGTGAAGCCCGTAGAAGGATGCCTGCAACCAGGGCTGTGCGAGGGAGTGACAGCGTTTCGGGGAGTAGTCCTCAGGGTCAAAGCTCATTAGTGTCTAAATCGGTGAATTTCTCTTCACCTTCTAGGCGCGTGCTGTTTCAAATCCTGAAATGTAGCCGCCCTGTCATCTGTTTCAACGCTAAGGATTTGGTGAGGACAGTGCTGCGGTACTTTGGCGATGACGGCAGCTGGAAACACGGTACGTTATGGCTGATGGGTGAGTTACGGTGGAAGGACAGGAGGCCCGGGACCTGGGACTGGCACCCTGCGGGGTCTGCACCAGCTCCGGCAGGTCCAGGCTGACGTGGATTGTGGGGCCCCGGCTGGTGCCAACCGAGAACTGGAGAAGTTGGTGTGGAAACCCACACAGCTGGTCAGGGACGCAGTGGAAACATTTGTTTCAGCAATCCCCACGCCTCCAGCCTTCTTTCCTCTAACTGCCGCACTTCCTACTACTTCCTGTGAATCCCGAGCATCATCCGCATTGTCTGTAAACGTTTCAATCATGGGACAGATCCGAGGATTTCATTTCTAAGATGATGCCATCGCTGTATCTCCCCCACAGATCAGCAGTAATCCTTTAACATTATTAGATGTCCAGGCAGTGCTTGCACTTTCCAGTTGTCTTTCAATACTTTTGTTGGTTTGTCTTTGTTTTTACAGTTTGTTTGGAGTGGGAGCCATACCTGGGATGGGTGCAATACATTTCTTTCTAATATATTTTATTGATGTTTTTACAGAGAGGAGGAGAGTGATAGCTAGAAACGTCGATGAGAGAGAAACATCGACCAGCTGCCTCTTGCACACGCCCTACCGCAACCAAGGTACATGCCCTTGACCGGAATCGAACCCGGGACCTTTCAGTCCGCAGACCGATGCTCTACCACTGAGCCAAACCGGTTTTGGCTGCAATACGTTTCTTAAGTCTCTTCGACTCTGTATGTTCTCTCCCCTTATACCCCTGCAGTTATCTTGTTACTGTTGATGGAACCAGCTTGCTTGTCCTGGGGGATTTCCCACAGTCTGGACTTCGCAAAGACATCCCCTTTTTGCCAATTAACATGCTCCCCTCTTTGCTGTCTTTTCTGTAAACTGGCAGCTAGATCCAGAGGCTGGGTCGGATTCATGCTGGGTTTCTGGAGGGCGAGGCTGCCTCATAAAGCTGCGCTTGACCCGACCCTGACCCTGACCCTGACTCTGACCTCTGTGGTGGTGTGTCGGTTGTCCAACTTTTTTGTGTGGTGGAACTTCTATTCATGTTAACTCTTCTTGTCTCTCTTTCATATTCACCACTTTATCTAGAATCTGTTTTTAATCTCTTCATTTTTTTATTTTAAAAAATTTCTCTTTTCCATTTTTTTTAAACTTACGGCGTTACCTATTACATTTGTCTGCTTTTGTGTAATGCCAGTTTTTATTTCTGAAAATTTTTGTATTTCTCTTTCCTGAATTCTTTCACTTTTTTGTTCAGTTTTTCTAGCTCACCTACTTTCTAAGTATTTCTAATTCTGATTTATTTACTTTTCATAGATTTTACTATTTTCTTAGTTGGTTTAAAGTCTATTTTGTTGGCATTTCTTCTTCAACGCCTGGCATTTTCTCCCCAGGGTGGGGTTTGTCCTGCAGGTTTAGTTTACTGGTTACAGGAGTTTATAGGGACCAGACCCCACTGTCCCAGCACGATCAGACTCCCCCCAAGCATTTTCAAAAATACTTGGTGCCGAAACTGGTGTGGCTCAGAGGATAGAGCATCGGCCTGCAGACTGAAAGGTCCCAGGTTCGGTTCCGGTCAAGGGCATGTACCTTGGTTGCGGGCACATCCCCAGGAGGGGGTGTGTATGAGGCAGCTGTTTGAGCTCTCTATCCTTCTCCCTTCCTCTCTGTAAAAAATCAATAAAATATATATTTTTAAAAATACTTGTTGGTAAGAAGCCTTAGTTTTGGAGGACTGGAGTTTTGGAAAGGCAGGTAGAATGAAAAAGCCCTAGGGGGTGGTCACATGACCAGCCTCTGTGAGGTAAGCCAGGCCTGGCTGGCTGGTGGGGGGAGCAGGAGGCAGCAGCCAGCGTGATTGCTTCTCCCGCTCAGAGTGCCAGACCTTCAGCGTGAGAGGCTGCCCGGCAGCCAACAGCAACGCCAGGACTGGCTGCTTTGGTGAATATCCGTCCCTCAGACGGGCACAATGTGCCGATGCCAGAGACATATCCAGCGTGATGTGACCTGAGACCAGTTCGTTTAAAGGCAACGCTTACTTTTTACAGCACTTTTTATTAAATTAAAAATGTTAAAGGAACTTGAAAAGCAATCCTTTAGGGTTCAGATTTATTTCTTAATTTATCAGCTCCCAGCCTTGTATAACCCCCTTCCCCGTGTCTAAAGCACTCTGGTACAAAAATGTACCCATTTAGCGCATGTCACTCTTACTTTCTAAAAAGCACCTTCACGTGTCTCGCACATGCACACGGGACTCTTGTCGCCAGTTTTCAGAGGAAACTAACACTGGGGGACATGAGCTCCCAGGCCCGCAGGCTCGTCTCCCTGCTCTTTCCACACACGCAGCCGGCACAGAATGCGGGCGGGGCGCAGGCCCACGTGTCCTGCATCTGTCTTGCCCGCCATCCCGCCTCCCAGAGCGCGGAGCGGGGTGCTCAGGCAGCTCCGCACCGCTCTGCCTTCCGCCGGGGACACGATGCGACGCCAGGCAGGGTCCGGGTGGCCGGGGAAGCAGCCCAGCGAGAGGCCAGAGGCGGAGGCGGGGAGGACTGGGAGAGTAGGAAGGGTGCGAGGTGTGGGGCAGTGAGAGGCGTGGGAGCAGGCGAGAAAGGGGAGGAAGGAGGCAGGAAGCGTGCTGAGGATTCTGACTTCGATCTCTTTTAACATTTTGAGAGCCAAATTCCAAGTCAGTGTGGAGGCTCCGCCCCTCTGGGCGTGGGGGATCAAACCCCAGGAGACTGGCCTGTGGGACCTGGGTCTGTGGAGGCCACTTACCCCAGGGCAGCATTCCTGTACCCTGAGCGGGTGAGAAGATTCTGATCATTAATTTGAACCTTGAGAAACGTGTAAAAGCAGAGAAGAGTATAATCCCTCTACCTTGTAACGGCTAAATGAGCTTTCTCTCCTCAGTGGCTGACTTCGTAGGGCTGGACCCTAGAATTGCTGCGTGGCTCCTAGATCCTAGTGATGCCACACCCTCTTTTGAGGATTTAGTGGCAAAATCCTTCGGAAACGCTGTCACGGTGACAGTGAGCAGCACGTATGGGAACTCCTCAAGAAACACTGTGGTGAGTTGTTTTCAGATAAGATTTTACCAACTTTAATACAACCTGCATTTTAATCCTCACCTGAGGGTATTTTTCCCACTGATGTTTCAGAAAGTGAAAGAGAGGGAAGAGGGGAGGAGGAGGAGAGAGAGAGAAACGTTGATGGGAGAGAGACACATCGACTGGTTACCTCCTGCACTCTCCCCAACCAAGGGAAGGGGCCAGCGGGCAACAGAATGTGCCCTTGAATGGGATTGAACCTGCAACCCTTCAGTCCTCAGGCCAATGCTCTAACCCGGAGAAAAACCTGCCGGGGAAACACAACCCCAGTTTTTCTACGGAAACTCTAGCACTTCAGAGATAGCTTGTAGGAAGAATGTTGCTGCTATTCACTTCGACTTGCTGGGCACAAAGCCTTTTGTTTCTGGCCGGCATGAAGGACGGCGGTTTGCTCCTTCGTGAGCTGTTCCTGGGGAAACCCGTCCGCCGTGCTCTTCCCTTTGGACTCTGGTGTCGGGGTCGCCAGCCCCGTGAGCAGAGCGCTTGTTTATGAATCTTAGAGAAGGCGACCGGCAGCTGCGGCAGAGGCCCCGCATCCACGGCCGCCTCTGGAGAGCACCCAGCGTGAGGAGCTGTGACCAGACACTCGGCGGTCCGTCCGCTGTCACTCCTTGAGCCAGTTCAGCGAGACAGGGTTGAATCCTATGTGAGGCTTTGTTCCGAAACTGCCAGCCCTAGGGGGAGCAGCAGGTCAGGCCTGTGCGCGTGCGTGTGCAGGACTGGTCTCTAGCATGTGCCCAGCCCAGAGAGACCAGGCCAACCTGCCCAGCATCCAGGCGACAGGAAGGAGATTACCATATTTTCCGGCGTATAAAACAACCGGGCGTATAAGATGACCCCCTAATTTTACAGTTAAAACACAGGTTTAGGCCTATATCGCTGTGTAAGACTACCCCCCACTTCCGAGGCAACACCAATTCTTTTTTTAATAGACCGCCTCTCTGACTCTGGCCAATCTGAGCAGGCTTTTTACTAGAACACAGTTCTTAGCTTCGGGTACAGAACATGTATAACTTGCATGCATAAAAAGCCTGCTTGGACTGGCTGAGTCAGAGAGGCGGTCCGAGCAGCCTTGCAGTGATTGGTGCGGGATCGAGTTGGAAATTTTGTTTAGCGGCATATTGAGCCGTTTTTCGGGATATACTCAGTGTATAAGATGACCCCGGTTTTCGGTTGATTTTTTTTCGTTTCAAAAGTCGTCTTATACGCCGGAAAATACGGTAGACAGGTGGGGCTGTGGCTCATTGAACACAGACTCTGTTCCCCTCCCGGCCCTGTGTGTGTGGTCCCTGGTGAGACCGGGGGGACTCTGCTGGCTCGCTCGCTCGTGGGGGGTGGAGGTGTGGGAGCCCCAGGCCATGTCCTCTATGTGGCTTGTGCCTCTGGAGTGAGGGGGGTGGGTTGGGGAGAAAGTGTCAGGTGGCAGGAAGCTGGCATTTGCCCACAGGAAGTGCGGCCCTTAGCAGGGGCCGCCTACTTGGAGTCGTCGATGGGTGCCGCCACAGGTGAGTGAGCTGCTGGCAATGGTCCGTGAGCGGTGCCACTTCCTGGATGGTGACGGTCGCTTCGGCAAGGCCAAGGTTGCCGAACTCATCCTTTTGGTCTTTGGCAGAATCGGAACGTGTGTGCCAACCTGCGGGTGCTCCACCGGCTTACGACGGAGCTCTGCTCTCGGCTGAAGGCAAGCACGGGGTGGCCTCTGGGGGCCCTCTGCTCACCGCAGCCCGCTGCCTCGCACTCGCACCCGCGCGCAGGAGCAGTGCCCGCCCGTGGGACGTGCAGCAAACGGCGCGAGTTCTGAGGCCACGGCAGTCCAGCGCTGACACCTGAGTTGGGTGTTTTCTGTGCGGAAGCACTGGCAGCGTTTCTGTGCTGCGGCGAGCGCTGCCCGGGAGACTGCCCTGCAGAAGCGCCACGCCGTAAAACGGGAGAGATGGGGGACCTGGGGGGACTGCTCCCTGGGTCTCCGCCTCGGCAGGTTGGGGCGATCCAGGAGGACACCGCGGGAGAGGGCTTTGCCAGGAGGGCGGGAGGGGCTCCTGGGAGGGAGGCCAGCCCATCCCCGGAGGAGGAGCCTCCATGAGGAGAATGTTTCTTCCTGTGACACAGGCTTCCGGTTTGTGGCAGCTGTTCTGTACCCTGGAGCTGCCTCTGATCCCCATTTTGGCAGGTAAGCTGCCTGACGCCGCCGTGCGGCATCTTTCCAGAGGAAGGGAACTGGGAAAATTCCTTACGTTGTTTGGGGACGACTGTTCTCTCAACTCACTTCGGGGCGGGCAAGCCCTTTACGGCCCTTTCTGTAACCAGGGGTTGGACTGCATCGCCTGTGTAGAGCGACCGGAAGGTTCTGACATCCGGTCCTCGGGGCCTCTGTGTTGTCTGGATCTGGGTGCCCTGGCCCAGGGTCCACCGCCCTCCTGGTCCCTCCTCGCTCCTGAGAGCAGCCGTGCGGGCGGAGCCTGCATGCCAGCAGTTGTGGGTCCTGGGGTGCTGTCCCTTAGCCCTGCATGAGACCCCTGGAGCAGGGGTGGGAGCGTCCGGCCCATGAATCCTGTGTCTGGCCCTGCCCAGGCCCTGAGCATCAGTGAAGTCAAGGTTTGACCAAAGGTAGCAGGCTAACTTGTAAGCTGATGACTGTGTACAGCCCCGGGATGCTGTTATAAATACCCCCTGGGCCTTGGCAGGAAAGGGTCCCCCCCTGCCCCGGGCCTGCCTCAGGCTCTCCTCTGCAGGCCCCGCTGGGGAGCCGAGCAGCGCCTCGCCCAGCGCCCTGATGGCAGGGGCAGTTTTCCGCGCAGAGCGTGTCCCATGCCGCTGCCACCGCTGCCGGCCCTACAGGGCTCTTGGCCGAGTGTGCTTGCGGAGGCGCTGGCGTCACCGCCCCCTCAGGGACGGCCCGCTCCCTGCCCGCCGTCTCACCGGCTGAGTCACTGACGCCGATGTCCCCTGCCTTGGTTTTGGACGCAGTGATGGAAAGCCACCGCATCCGGGTGAACAGGGAAGAGCTGGAGAGGACCTCCGCGCTCCTCGGGGTACGTCCCGGTGAGACCCTCGCACGGGAGCTCCGCTTCCGGACAAGCTGCTCCTTCGCTCCCAACCAGCTGAGCTGCCCTCTGACCTGGAGAACCGCGGGAGGCTGAGCACGCGGCCTCTGGTGGCTCGAGGGGGTGTGCCTGGGCTCCATGGGCCTCGGCACCTTCTCAGGCCAGGTTCCTGCCAGGACATGGCCCCGGAGTGCGGTGAGGGGGGTCCTGGGTTTCCGGGATTCCAACAACATGTCTAACAGTGAACCGTGAAAAACAGGAGTGCATGTAATGCACAAAAAAATGTTCCACTTCAGTTCTTTTTTAAAAACATATTTTATTGATTTCAATGAGGAAAGGAGAGAGGGAAAGAGACATAGAAACATCAATGAGAGAGACTCATCGATCGGCTGCCTCCTGCACACCCCCTACTAGGGACAGAGCCTGCAATCCCGGCATGTGCCCTTGACTGGAATAGAACCTGGGACCCTTCAGTCCGCAGGCTAGGACTCCACTTCAGTTCTTTTTATTTATTTATTAATCCTCACTCCAGGATATGTTCTTGCTGATTTTAGAGAGAGAAGAAGGGGGAGAGAGAACATCTATCAGTTGCCTCCCCGGATACTCACCCCTTCCGGGGTCGAACCCGAAACCCAGGTGTGTATCCTGGCCGGGAATCGAATTCAAAATATTTTGGTGTATGGCAGTGGTCGGCAAACTGCGGCTCGCGAGCCCCATGTGGCTCTTTGGCCCCTTGAGTGTGGCTCTTTCACAAAATATCACAAAAATTCGGTTGTTTCCTGTGGCCACTGAGTGACGGACAGGCAGGCCTCGGTGCAGCGTGGGCGCGCTGGACAAAGGGGTTCGTGTCCCAGGCGGACGGAGTGGGACAGCAGCAGGCCTCACACAGCGCTCAGGGCGGTGTGCACACGGCCATCTCAGGTGCCAGTGGAGGGCTGTGGCATCGCAGTGCTTGTGCTAAAGTCGCCCTTACTTTACTTAGTTATGGCCCAAAGCCCAGGAGTGATGTGACCGTAGATTTGCCAGAGAGAAGCCGGAAAGTGCTTTCCTTACGCGCAGAGTGAGGGCAGGCAGTGATGGGAGAGGCGCATTCACAGAACTTTTGTGACAGGATGCTGTTATAATTGTCCGATTTGCTGTTAGCTATTGCCGCTGCCTGGTTTGTAGTAAGTTGAACTTACCATCGGTATGGATGTATAGGAAAAACACAGGTACAGAGGGCTCAGTGCTGTCTGCGGTCTCAGGCAGCCATGGGGTCTCGGAGCGTGTCCCCCGTGCATAAATGGGACCACAGGTCTTTGTCGTAAATCAGTCCTGTGCAATGGGGTCTTTCCCGGGCTCGATTCCGTTCTCATTGGTCTGTCTGTCCGTGTGCTTATTGCTGGAGCTTTACAGTACGCTGCCATCCTATATGTGCACCTCAGTGCATGAATGTCGTGCATCGGCCTCTAGTTTTCATAAAAAATTCTTCCATTTACTTTTAAAAACACTGCTCGGATTTTTATTCCGTTTTAATGTGTGTGACAAGGAGTAATATACAGAGTATGTAGAGAACTCCTATCAATAAGAAACAGCCCTGCCCTGGCCAATTTGGCTGAGTGGATAGAGCATCAGCCCGCAGACTGAGGGTCACAGGTTCGAGTCAGGTCAAGGGCACATACCTCAGTTGCAGTCCTGGGCTGTTTCTCTCTCTGTTTCTCCTTACTCTTCCACTCTCTCTAATAATCAATAATGGAAAAATATCCTTGGGTAAGGATTAACTAATAAGTAAATAAATAAAATTAGGAAAAATGGTTTAAAAAAGAAAAAGCCAGTTATCACAAGTTTTTAAATGAGCTAAATATTTTTTGGGAAAATCTAATGAAAGATGGACGTTTCAACCCCAAGGTGCAAGGCCAGCAGGGCATGAAGCTGAGCGCTGCCCGAATTGCTGATCCCGCCCACCCTGCTTCCTGCCACTTTCAGAGCCTGGCTCACAGCAGGACCGAACGGGGCTGCTGGCTCCTGCCACGCCCAGCTGGGGCTCTGCCTCCGCTCCCCGCTGGGCCGATGCTTTGTAGTTCTCACGAGTTTCTGCTCCGATTAGATGTTTATGTTTTGCTGTGCCCAAAGATGTCTGTCTTTCTGGATTAGATGTTTATGTTTTGCTGTGCCCGAAGCTGTCTGTCTTTCTGTCTTTCTCTGTGTATCCTCACCATCACCGCCGTTGCTTCAGCACAGGCGTGTGCTCCCGTGCAGAGTGTGCGGGAAGCCCCCGCTCTTGCTTCCTGTTCTGAGATCACACAATCTGTGACTGAGTCTCTGTCTCCTAAGGTCTGACTTACTCCTCAGGGACCCATCGTCTGTCTTTTAACGCTTTGTTCCTTGCTTTTTTATTTTTTAATATATTTTATTGATTTAATACAGAGAGGAAGGGAGAGGAATATAAAGTTAGAAACATCAATCAGCTGCCTCCTGCATACCCACACTGGGAATGTGCCCGAACCAAGGTACATGCCCTTGACTAGAATTGAACCTGGACCTTTCAGTTCGCAGGCTGACGCTCTATCTACTGAGCCAAACCGGTTTCGGCTGTTCCTTGTTTTAACCGTCTGTTTCTTTAACTCAGAGCTTTGGCATCTTTAACTGAGGCCGTTGTCCTGGGTTCTTGGTTTTGCTGAGATCTTACTTCTTGATGTTATACTGGTCCTACTCCTAGTGTTCTGGCCCCTATTTATAAACTTCTTAAAAATTTCTGCCTTAGGGCAATTCTAAAGAGTAGAATGTGGACGACATTTCACCAGAATTGGTTGATTTAACTCTGTTCTCTCTTTCCTTTCACAGTAATTTTTTGTTAAGTCCTGGCCTCCTTCTACTTTTCTTCTGACCAAGATGGTGAGGGGAAGGGTCTGTAAATGCAGCCCGTCCTGTGGCTCTGCCCGGCCAGCGCTGTCTCTGTGGCCACGCCGGCTCAGAGGCGGACTCTCCATGGCTGAGTCTCTCCGTGGCTGCTGTGGCTGTGCAGCTGGGCCCTGCCGTGGGTCACGCAGGGTGTTTGATGTGTGTAATGGGATGCTGGACCCCTTTCTAGTCAGATCGCTGCTGGAGAATTCACTCTTTCCCTCCCTCATTTTGGTGAAATTTTTTACTATTTTTGCTTCTTTCAGTCTGTTTCCTTAGCGTTAGAGAGATCCTGTGAGCCTGGGTATCTCACCAGGAGTCAAAATATGTATTTTTAGTGTTCAAATATGTCTGTGTTCTTGTAAGGGCTGTTGTTGGGAACTGTTTGGTGAACAAATCAAATCCTCGTAAACTGCCAAGAGATTGTGTTTGTCTTATTCACAGTCTCGTCTCAAGGAATTGGAGCAAGAAGCCCACTTTGTGGCCGGAGAGCAGTTCCTCGTAACGAGCAGCGACCAGCTCCGAGAGGTACAGCTGCCTCTGGTTCTTTCGCAGTAAACTTCTTATCCAGGGGAAGGGAGACTTGTCCTGAGCTTACACCCAGCTCACGCTCTCTCACACCGAGAGCCATTCCCTCACAGCCTTTTCGCCCCAGAAAAGGAGCAAACCAGCCTTTCGGCACTCGGCACGTGTCCTGGCTGCTCTGGCGGCGGGGGCTGTGTGCGCTGCTGGTCCCCACACACCGGGCCTCACTGCGCTGTCTTCTGTCGAAGATCCTCTTTGGCAAGCTGAGGCTGCACCTGCTGAGCCCCACGGGGGCGCTTCCCAAGACCCGGCTGCAGGGCCGCCTGTCCACCTCCGAAGCCGCGGTAAGACCCACAGCCTCCCTCCTTCCCAGGCGAGAGCGTGTCTGCGCCGCCGGCGCGCCCCAGGCCGCCAGCCTCCCTCCTTCCCAGGCGAGAGCGTGTCTGCGCCGCCCCAGGCCGCCAGCCTCCCTCCTTCCCAGGCGAGAGCGTGTCTGCGCCGCCCCAGGCCGCCAGCCTCCCTCCTTCCCAGGCGAGAGCGTGTCTGCGCCGCAGGCGCCCCCAGGCCGCTGCTGCCTGGGCGGGACGGGCCCCAGGCCCGGCGGGAGGGGGGGGGAGGGGGAGGGGGGGGCGGGTCACGCTCCCGCCCCAGGCTGCTGCTTCTAGCTGTGAACCAGGAGCCAGGGCAGCTGCGCCAGTTTCCAGAGCAAACAATTGACTTGGTTCCCACGACGGACAGTGGGGAGAAGTTTGCTCTGAAAACCAAATTCCTGACAGCCCAGGCCAGGCCCCGTGTCCCTGCCCACGGGAGCCCGGAGACGGGAGGTCCTCGTCCTCTCCTCTTCCTCGTTCACTCAGAGCATCCTGGCCGCCTTCCCTGTGCGCTTTACATTGTGCTTCCTTCATTTACTGGCGCCGTGGGTTAAAGTGACACAGCTTCCAGGTGCACTATGCCATGTGCGTCACCTGTTTCTGTGTGTGTTCTCCACCGTCAGGTCTCCTTCCATCACCATCGGTCCCTCCGCCCTCCCCCCCCTTTAGTCATCACCATACTGTGTGGCTAGTAATGAGTTTTGTTTGTTTTTTGGCTTCATTCCTTTCCCTTTTCCACTCAGACCTCACCCCCTCTCCGCTCTGTCAACCATCAGTCTGTTCTCTGTGTCTGTAGTCTGTTTCTCTTTTGTCTGTTAGTTTATTTTATTCATTAGTTATTTTATCCCACATATAAATGAGATCATATGGTACTTGTCTTTCTCTGACTGGCTTATTTCACTCAGCATAATGCTCACCAGGTCCATCCGTGCTGTTGCAAAGGGTAAGATTTTCTTGGTGTTTTTTTTTTTTTTTTTCCATTGTGTAAATAAACTATGGCACTTTTTTAAAAGTATTTTTTAAAATATATATTTTATTGATTTTTTTTTTTTTACAGAGAGGAAGGGAGAGAGAGAGAGAGAGAGTTAGAAACATTGATGAGAGAGAGTCATCGATCAGCTGCCTCCTGCATGTCCCCTACTGGGGATGTGCCCGCAACCAAGGTACATGCCCTTGACCGGAATCAAACCCAGACCCATCAGTCTGCAGTCCAACGCTCTATCCACTGAGCCAAACCGGTTTCAGCTGAACCATGGCTTTTTTATCCACTCATCTACTGCTGGGCACTTGGGCTGCTTCTATAGCTTGGCTATCTATATACATAAAAGGCTAAATGTCCATCCTTCCCTCCTCCTGGTAGCTATGACACGCAATGACCACCAGGGGGCAGATGCTCTGACCAGTAGCTATGACAAGCACTGAGCACCAGGGGGTAGACACTCAGCACAGGAGCTGCCATGACACACACTGGCCATTTCAAAATAAACGGCACCACAGACCTGGCCCCCACAATCCAAACACTCGGCTTCCCCCAGGAGGGTCACAGGCCCCGCCACCACCCCGGACCGACACCTCACCAAATCACAGCCAACACTACCAAGACCCCAGCACAAAATGCAGCCCACAGCCCAGCCCAGCCCGGAAATGGTCACTGGGCGCCAGGTAATGACGTCACACAGCAACGCCCGGCTTCCTCTCCCTAGCGACGACCACTAGCCTCCTTGCAGTTTCTTCGGCCCAGGAACCCAACTTGCTTTACAGCCAGGTGGAAACCTTTCACACTTCAACCAAATGTCTGTGAAGCCTTTCCCGTGCCTCATCTCATTTGATCCCCTCAGAAGTCCTGGAGTGGGTGGGTAGGAGACTCGGTGAAATCCTATTTCCTTTTCATTAGCAGAAGACGGAGATTTAGAAAGTTTAGAAACTTGACCCGACTGAAAAGAAGTAAGAAATGGTGGACCTTGAAAATGACTTCAGATTTTCTCACTGTGCAGAATATAGCCAAACACTGCTGGAGATTGAACCCACAATCTGGGCATGTGTCTGACCGGAATCAAACTGTGACCGCCTGGTTCCTAGGGTCCACCGGCTCAACCACTGAGCCACACCAGCTGGGCAAGACAGTTCCATTTTTAAAAGACAAGGCGTAGCTTGGTTGGGATGTTGCCCCGATACACCAGGGTTGCGGGTTCAATCCCTGGTCAGGGCACATACAAGAATCAACCAAGGAATATATAAGTAAGGGGAACAACAAATCAGTGTTTCTGTCTCTCTCTCTAAAGTCAATCAATCAATCAATCAAAATCAAAGGCCGGGAGCGGTAAGCTCTGCTCCAGGAAAGTGGCGGAGCCTGGACAGATGTTTACAATCCAGGAGGCGGCAGCGGAGCGCTGAGGGCAGCGATAGTGCCCCTGTCCCTCTGCTGGGGCGGCTGCAGAGGCCAGCAGTGCTGCTGTGCTGTGTTCAGCTGTTGGCTCCGCAGCCGGGGAGGCCGTGCTCCGTGGGTATCGCCTCTCCGTCGTTTCACTTCCTGCGCATCTCACCTGGCGGGCCCCTCGCTTGCTGGCTGTCCCCACGCCTGGCGCTCGGGGGCTCGGGGGCTCGGGTGGCCACTGCTGAGTGAGCCCGGCACTGCTGTGGAGCCCGGTCCCTGCAGGGACCGGGTTCGTGCCCGTGGGCATGTCTCCCCCGCAGCGGACGGCCTGCCCTCCGTGTCCTTGGGAAGCAGGGCAGTCCGCCAGCCACGCCACCTGCCCAGCCGGGGCCACGTTGCTTGACGGCTTTTGCCTCAGTTTCCTGGTCTGTAGCAGAGGGCTATAAGAGTGACATTCCTGCTAGAAAGAATCTTGTGAGGATTCTGCAACTGTGTGTGTGTGTGTGTGTGTGTGTGTGTGAGAGAGAGAGACCATGCCTGACATAAGCTCTCAAAAGCCAATGAGTATTGGCTATTATTATAAGCTTCTTCACCCAAAGACTAGAATCACCTCTGATTCCCTCTCAGCCTCGCCCGCAGCCCAGCCCGTCTTACAATGCCTACCTGCGAAGTCGGTCTTTAGTTGGCCTCCCTCCCTTCGCCTTCGCTGGAGCCCTTCCCCTCTCCACTCACACTCCTCCCAGCTTCCTGCGCGCACTCCCGCCGCTGTCTCACACCTGCGCCTAGTCCTCACACCCAGCCGCAGTCTCCTAGTGTTACAGACCATGGCATGCCCCGCTGGGTGGCTCATGGGTTGGAACATCGTCCCATACGCCAAAGGCTATGGGTTCATGCATAGTTGGGGCATATGCAGGAGGCAGCTGATTGAAATTCCTCACCTCAATGTTTCTCTCTCCTTTCTCTCTAAAATCAATAAATAAATCCTTCAGTGAAGATTAAAAAAAGGAAAGAAAGCCTGGCCAGTGTGGCTCAGTGTTTGAGCCTCAACCTACAAACCAGAAAGTCCTAGTTCAATTCCCGGTCAAGGGCACATGCCCGGGTTTCAGGCTCGATTCCTGGGGGAGGGGTGCACATGCAGGAGGCAGCTGACCAATGATTCTCATTACTGATGTTTCTCTCTCTCTCCCTCCCTCTCCCTTCCTCTCTGAAATCAATAAAAATACATTTTTTTAAAAAGAGAGAAACCAGCTAAGACCGGTTTGGCTCAATGGATAGAGCGTCAGCTTGGGGACTGAAGGGTCCTGGGTTCGATTCCGGTCAGGGGCATGTACCTTTGTTGCGGGCATATCCCCAG
The DNA here is from genome assembly GCA_036971965.1 of Nyctalus aviator. NCBI lineage: Eukaryota > Metazoa > Chordata > Mammalia > Chiroptera > Vespertilionidae > Nyctalus > Nyctalus aviator. Next base: position 205,979,924 of record CM072922.1, read on the forward strand.
TGGGGGGTGTGCAAGAGGCAGCTGATCAATGACTCTCTCTCATCGATGTTTCTAACTCTATCTCTCTCCCTTCCTCTCTGTACAAAATCAATAAAAATATATATATATATAAAAAAAGAGAGAGATACCATGTCACTCCTGTGACGTGAATGCAGTGGCTTTCTGTGACACTTAGTATGAAACCCTAGCTTCGGAGCATGGCGCCTGCCTGTGGGTCTGGCGCTGCCCCTTCTCCGGCCTCGCTCCTCCCGCTTCCCACCTCCCAGGCATGCTTGCTGCCCAGGTGTCTGCACGGCCCTGGCCTCCTCCGGACACTCTGCCCGCAGATCCCCACACCTGGCTGCACGCTGTCCGCCTCAGCGCTGCCCAGGCCCCTCTGGTCACCCGGCAGCGAGGCCATTTCCTCACCTTCATTTCCTCCGGCCTCTCTTTCTACTTTCCATTTTTGACAGCATTACAGATGTCTCCCCCTGTTCCCCTCTGCTCAGCCCCTCCCTTCTCCCCCCAGGTCTTCACTGCCCGGTCCTTTCTTTTCCTACACACACTCTCCATTCCCATAGTTACCGCAGCTGCTTGGTTATTCCACTAGGAACCTCCGCTAGCTGGTTCACTCCATCCCAGAAGCAGGCAGCCTGGAGCTGGTGCGATGGGAGCTGGTGGCTGTGGTTTGCTCTCCGGGCAGCAGGGGGCGGGGCCAGCTGGGAGACCTGGTGTGGGATTCAGCGCCTGGTGGCTGGGAGGGAGGGAGGGCAGTGAGCCCGGTTCCAGCGGTGGTGGCTGGCGCCTGGGGAGGCTGCACCTGCGATGGTCCTGGGCCGACTCAGTCTCCGTCCTGGGCCAGCTGGCGGGGCCCCTTCCCTGCTGCTGCCCGAGCTGCTCTGAGACGGAAGGAGGGGAAGGAGCTCTCGGGTGTAGAGGAATTAAGACGGTGACCTTAGTTTCCCCCAAACATGAGGGCCGTGAGTCATACTAGCCTTCTCTGTTTACCTGGACAAGCCATGCTGGCCTGCACGTCACAAAACATGAGTGTTCTGCCCTGGCTGGCGTGGCTCAGCAGTTAGAGCGAGCGTTGGCCCTTGGACCAAAGGGTCGAAAGTTCAATTCCCAGTCAAGGGCACATTCCTGAGTTGCAGGCTTGATCTCTGCTCGGTCCAGGAGCCAATTGGGTCCAGGCGGCACCCAATCGATGTGTCTCTCACATTGATGTTTCCCTGTCTCTCTACCCCCTCCTTCCTCCCTTCCACTCTCTAAATGGAAAAACACCCTTGGGTGAGGACTAACAAAAACAAACAGATGAACTTTTACTGGACAACCCATGCACATGGTTCTCAATTAAAAACTAAGTCTCCCGGAGGATCCAAGATGGCTGACAGGTAAACACCTAGCCGCAGCCGCACACAACAATTTCAATAAAATACAACTAAAATATAAAGTGGACATTACCCAGAACTACAGGAAAGTCGACTGACTGGAAATTCTACAATGAGAAGCAAGGAGAAAACCAGAAGGAAGAGCAGAGGAGCTGGGAAAGCCTAAGGTACGGAGACACGCGGCGTGCAGAGAGGATGGAGCCGGAGAGGAGGGGGAGGCTGAGTGCCTGGCTGGCGTTCCCTAGCGGGAAGGAGATAAAAGCTCCGGACTGTGCTGAGCCCCAGTTCCAGACCCCGGGGACCCAGGCTCAAACAGAGGGAGCTGGGCTGTAAGGGGAAACCCGGGGGAGCGGCGAAAGGCAGAGCCCCCAGAGGCGCACACACATTGCGTGCAAAGGACGGACTGTTGACTCTGCTACCAGATTGCCTTAGCGGGAAGGAGACAAAAGCTCCGGACTGTGCTGAGCCCCAGTTCCGACTGCTCTGAACCCCAGTTCTAGGCCAGACCCAGGGGACCCAGGCTAATCCATAGGGAGCTGGGCTGTAAGGCAGAACCCCGGGGGAGCGGCGAAAGGCAGAGTCCCCGGAGGTGCGCACATTTCGCGCAGAGAAGGGACGGTTGGCTGTGCCGCAGGATTGCCCTGGCGGGAAGGAGACAGGGGCTCCAGACTGCTCTGAACGCTGCCTCCAATCCCACTTCCAACTGAACTGAACCCCAGTTCTGGGCCCATTGGGGGAGAGACTAGACTGTTTGGTAGCAGGTGAAACTCGAGGGCACCTCACTCTCAGAGGTGCTTGCAGCGAGTAGTGAAGGACCCTGGGGAATTCTGAGACTCAGCAGCCGCATAAGGCGTGGCTAACGGAAGCCAAGCCTGTAGGCTCCACCCTGAAACTCCGCCCCATCAGGGAAGAAGCTGCGAAAATGCCGAGACTAGGAAATAAATCACAAACGAAAGAAATGGAGGGCAAAAAGCGACTGGATATAGAGTTCAAAAACCACACTTATAAGGTTGTTCAAGAATCTCCTAGAAAAGGCCGATAAAATAAACGAGACCTATGAGGATATGAAAAGGGATCAACTACAAATAATAAGGGATCAACAAGAAACAAAGAATACATTGTCTGAAATAAAAAATATTATACAGAGTCCTAAAAACAGAATGGAATATCGCAAGAATCAAGTCAAAGAGTTGGAACATAAAGAGCCAGAAGACACTCCTCCGCAGAAGCAAGAAGGCAAGAGAATCGAGAAAGTTGAAGATAATGTAAGAAACCTCTGGGACAACTTCAAGCGAACCAACATCAGAATTATGGGGGTCCCAGAAGATGAGAGAGAGGAAGATATTGAAAACATACTGAAAGTAATAGTGACAGAAAACTTCCCCCACCTGGTGAAAGAATTAGACTTACAAGTCCAGGAAGTGCACAGAACTCCAAACAAAAGGAATCCAAAGAGGACCACACCAAGACACATCAAAATTAAAATTCCAAGAGCAAAAGACAAAGAGAGAATATTAAAAGCAGCAAGAAAAAAGCAGGTAGTTACCTATAAGGGAGCACCCATATGATTCTCAGCTGATTTCTCAACAGAAACCATGCAGGCCGGACGGGAATGGCAAGAAATATTCAAAATGATGAATAGTAAGAACCTACAGCCAAAAATAATCTACCCAGCAAAGCTATCACTCAGAATCGAAGGCCAGATGAAGAGATTCACTAATAAAAAAAAAGCTAAAGGAGTTCATCACCACCAAACCAGAATTATATGAATTGCTGAAGGGGGTTCTTTCAGAAGAGAAAGTAAATAAAGATAAAAACTATGAACAACAAATACGTACTATCAACAAGTGAATCTAAAAACCAAAAAAAAATTTTAAAAATCTAATGAACAATATTAACTGTTGAATATAATAGAATCAGAGGTATGGAAGGGGAATGAACTGACGATTCTCGGGAAAAGGGGGAGATGGGGATGTGGGAAGAGACTGAACATAAACTGTGCACCTATGGATGAGGATAATGATGGGTGGGGAAAAGGCAGAGGGTGGGGTGGGAACCTGGTGGAGGGGAGCAACGGAGGGGGAGGAAAAAAAGAGGAACACATGTAATAATATGAACAATAAAGATTAAAAAAAAATTAAAAAAAAATTAAGTCTCCACCAAAACCTGTTTGGCTCAGTGAATAGAGCATCTGCCTGCAGACTGAAAGGTCCCGGGTTAGATTCCAGTCAAGGGCATGTACCTTGGTTGCAGGCACATTCCCAGTAGGGGGCGTGCAAGAGGCAGCTGATGGATGACTTGCCAATGTTTCTAACTCTGTCCTTCCCCCTTCCTCTCTGTAAAAAATCAATAAAATATATTTTAAAACAAAAATAAAGTAAAATTAAGCCTCCTCTCCACTTCTTCCACCCTCAGTCTTCCTGTGAGACACACTTATGGGACCCACCCACACACTACAACTGTCAGAGCACCAGCGCCCAGGCCAGTTCACAGGTTCAACATGATCCTCACTGAAACCTTGGCAGACGTTTCTTGTAGAAGTCGGCAAGGTGATTCCCAAACTTAAAGAGAGATGCAAAAACTAGGAACCGAGATAATCTTGGGGGCTAAAGCACTCCTGGAAGACTGAGTCTGTTGGACAGCAAGACTAGCCACAAAGCGATAGAACTTACCAGGCGTTAATCCGAACAGAGTGGCATCGATTCAAGGATAACCGAACAGACAGAGAGGTGGCGGGGAGGAGCCACGAGCAGGTCCCCGGGCCTGTGTGAGACCCGGACCCTCAGAGGCTGCGCTGCGGAGCCAGGAGCAGCAGGCAGGCGACAAAGGACCAGGGCCGGTGCTCGGGGCCCTCCTTCACGTCCTGTAGGAGGGCCCCATACAGTGAATGCCGAGCGAACCAGGCACAGCAGCAAAGGCTGGAGCAGACGCCGCAGAGAGCACCTTCAAGGCCTCGATGTGGGCAGACATTCTGAGACCGGACTCAAAAGGCTAACCGCGAGGAAAGAGGGTGGGACAGGACGGCCGCGCAGTGAACTCCGATGAGAAGGTGCCACTGCCAGCGAGAAGCCGGCCTCCCCGAGACGGCGCTCCCGGTTCACAGAGAAGAACGCCCGTCCCGGCGGACCAGTACCCACAATCCAGGAGAAGCAGACACGGCGGCTTCCCGGGGCCAGGCCACGCCCAGGGTCCACTGCGTGCTGCTGGCCGCCCCTGTCCCTGGGGCCACGCCCAGGGAGACCATCACCCACTTTACCGGGCCGGCGGGGATGCGGGCGGGGCAGCACCGTTACCGGAGACGCGGGCACCGGCTCCCGGTGCTGGTGACTCGCTGGACGGTCCCTGCTGCAGGCGGCCCGGCGCCCGGCCACCTCACGCCCCGTGTGTGTGCACTCAGCAGCTCGGGCGCCGTTCCCAAACCGTACCGTGTGTCCGCCCGGCGCGCGCCGCCGCGGCCGGTGCGGAAACCACACGTCCGTCCGCGGTGGAGGGAGAGGTATGGACCCGCCCCCAGACAATCAGCTTTACACTCTGTGGAATGGTCTCCACGGCGACAGGGCTGAGCCACCAGCCATCACGCTGACCACAGGAGCCACACAGGAGCCTGCCTGTGGAACGTGGCCTGGAAGGCAGGGCCTGAGTGTTCCCGCTGGGCGAGACAGGCGTGCTCACTTTGTGATACTTTAACAAATCGTGTTCTTAGGAGCGTGTACTCTGCTGAATGTTATATTGCCACTTTTCAAAATTAATTTGAAAATCCTTAATCATGTTCTGATGTTACTGCCTGACTCCATGCCCAGCTCACTGCGGTTCAGGTGTCGGCTGCTCCTGAGCAATCACGTTACACGTTTGTAGGCATTTTCCGGCTTCTCTCTGCCACGAGGAAATCACTGATCCGCTGCCTCCTGCACGCCCTCCACTGGGGGTGGGGCCGCAACCCAGGCATATGCCTTTGATGGGAATCGAACCCGGGACCCTTCTGTCCCCAGGCTGACGCTCTACCCACTGAGTCAAACTAGCCAGGGCTGCCATGTGGTATTTTTTAAAAGAATTTTTAGAGAGAGGGAGAGAGACAGAATAAGAGAGCCATGGATGTGAGAGCAGCATCCGTCAGTTGCCTCCGTACGCAGCTGGACCAGGATAGAACCCGGTTTGTGCCCAGCTCGGAATCACCGCCGCCTTTTGGTGCGGGGAGCCACTCCCAGCAGCTGAGCCACAGCAGCATGTGGCATCCCCCACGCCCGGCTGGAGTCACCCATCGAATCTCCTCCCGCTCACCTCCCCCCCAGCGCCCGAGGACAGCGGCCGTCTTGTAAGGGGTCGTGGCAGGGCGCCTGCTATGCTGAGTTGCTTATGAATCTTCATTTTGGGAAATATGCTCATTGGAGACCACTTTCCTATTAGGACTTTCTCCGGCTAACAATACGTGTCTGGAATATCACGCTTCAATGGATGAGTATATTAATAATGTTTACTCTCGTTTTTTAGTTAAATGCTCTGCAAGCCCTCCATCCTCTGCCCAAGATCATTCTGGAATACAGGCAGGTAAGTTCGTGTTTAACCAGCTGGTGACGGAGGGGAAGCTGAGGGCACCGGCTCTGTGGACGGAAATCCGTAGTCGCCGAGGCGGCTGATGAGACCCTGGAGGGGATGTAGGTTCAGGGGGACCCGTGTGCGCACTGCTCACGGCACCCTCCGTGTGTCCCCGCCTGCAGCCAGCCGCTCTCACTGAGGGGCTGGGAACGCGCGGAGGGCGGCGTGGGCGTGTCCGTGACGGGTGGCATGCTGTCAGGCCCGCGTGTGGAAGCCCCTCCGTGCCCGGGGCAGGCCTGGTGCCGGCCCGCGGCAGCATTTTACCGTCTGTGTTCAGTTCGCTGGGCATGACACACCCTTCCCTCCAGCCGCGCTGTGCTCTCTGCCCGCCGGAGGCACTTCTGCTCTTGAACCACATGTCGCACTCGCATTGCTAGTCCTTCGGGCTCTTTTTGTTTGTTATTTTTTTTTTAAATATATTTTATTGATTTTGTACAGAGAGGAAGGGAGAGAGATAGAGAGTTAGAAACATCGATGAGAGATTCATCGATCAGCCGCCTCTTGCACACCCCCCACTGGGGATATGCCCGCAACCAAGGTACATGCCCTTAACCGGAATCGAACCCAGGTCCCTTCAGTCCCCAAGCTGACGCTCTATCCATTGAGCCAAACCGGTCCCGGCTGTTCGTTATTTTTTAAAATAGATTTTTGTTGATTTCAGAGAGGAAAGGAGAGGGAGAGAGAAAGGAACATCCCTGATGAGAGGGAATCGTTGATGGGCAGCCTCCTGCACGCCCCTGGCCCGTAGGTGAGCGCTCAGCCACGGAGCCATGCCCTCTGGGCGCACCACCCTTTGTTTTACTTGCTTAGCCCATGGCCTGCTGTCGGACAGTCTGGGCAGCTGCTAGCCGGCATGTGGTCACAACTGCCCTTGTCCTTGAAGGAAGGGAAGGACAGAAGGAGGCCTGAGAGGGCACCACGGGGCACAGGAGGGGGGGGGCGCACCTGACCCTCATCGCTTCCTGAGCGCAGGCTCCAGAAAAACGAACACCTACAGAAGGGGCCCTTCTCGGCATTCGGCCACAGGCCGCTCCAGGGTCCTGGGTGGGCTCGGCGGCATCGGCGGCGGGTACCCAGCACTGGGTGGCACACGGCGCTGACGTTCGCTCCTGCTTAACTACTTCCACAAGAAGGTGGCGCCTCTTGTCTCCCTGCCAGGTTCACAAGATCAAGTCAACCTTTGTGGACGGGCTGCTCGCCTGCGCGAAAGAGGTACCGGGCCGGGCGTGAGTAGTCGTGCCCTTGAGTGCAGAGGGGGAGTCCGAAAGGCTAAGACACGAGTGTGAGCCGCGATTGTGGGGCTCGGGCCTCTTTAGAGGCTGCCGCACCGCACCCAGGAGCGGGCCCAGAGGCCCGCCTGCCACCCGCACTCCCGCCCTGCGGCTGCAGCTCCCTTCAGGGTCCCCTCCCCAAGGCCTGCACTCAGAGCCGGCCTGCCCCTCCCCTGAGGACACACAGCTGTGCGTGCACAGCCCCATGGGCCCCGGAGCCCCGCGGCCCTCTCCCCACGCACAGGGGTCCCCTGGTCCCGCTGCAGTTTCCCGCGGGCGAGGGGACATCTTGCCCCCTGACACCAGCGGGCAGGGTCTGACCACAGGAGTCGGGGCGGGCGAGGGCCTGTGGGGAGCAGGGAGTGCTGTCTGCAGGGAGGGGCCGGAGGGCATTGCGGGGCTCACCCCATTCCTTCTGTAAAGGGCGCCATCTCCCCCACGTGGAACCAGACGGGGACGGTGAGCGGGAGGCTCTCTGCCAAGCAGCCGGTAGGTGCACTCCTTGCCAAACACCACTTTCTGTTCCCCAGAGGGCCCCGATGACCGAGGGCTGCGCTCCCCCGCCCTCCGTGCGCTTAGAGCGGAGGTTCCGTTTCTTCCCTCAGCGCAGTTCACTGAGCACCTACTGTGCGGTGGGAGCACAGCGGGGGCAGGACGCGGGGTGTGAAGTGTTGAGCTGGGAGGGGCTGTCCCGCCCAGAGAGCCGTCCTCCGGGACAGCCCGTCCCACCGCTGCCTTCTCAGGGCTGTACTGAGCAGGTGGCTGCTGGCTCCCAGGAGTGGGTTGATGGAGCTGATGGGCTGAGGCCCCACCCTCTCGGGGTGCAGGGCTGCCTCTGAGGGGAGCTACAGGTGCCCTGGACTGAGGGTGCAGGCTCAGAACACTGAGAGCGTTCGCTCTTTAAACGGTTTTATGTCTTTGAGTTAAAGACAGCGCGTTACTGATTCCTCATTACAGGAAGTGCCTTAGGCACAGAAGAGAAATGAGGGGAAACTAGCGAAAGCCCCTGGCGTCCCACCCGCCGAGTGAGCTGTGGCTGCCATTTGGTGTCTGTCCCTCCAGAATCTTTGCTAAGCGCATATATTTAAAAAATACAACTTTTCTACAAAAATAAAACCATGCTTTTCCCTGGCTGGTTTGGCTCAGCGGAGAGAGCCGCAGCCTGTGGACCAAAGGGCCATGGGTTTGATTCCGTCAGGCGCACGTACCTCGGTGGCAGGCTCCTCCCTGGCCCAGGCTCTGGTCAGGACTCATCAGGAGGCAGCCAATCGATATTTCTCTCACATCGATGTTTCTCTGTCTTTCCCCCTCTTTTCCACTCTCTCTAAAAATAATAATAATGAATTAATAATAAAAAATAAAACTATGGTTTTAATTTTACTTAAGAAGTCTCGATATTATATACCAATATTTATCTGGTTCTATATTTAAATTTAAATAATTGAATTATTTAAGAATATATCAAATATGTGAATTATTTCAATATACATTTTAACACGACTAGGATGGCTCAGTGGTTGAGCATTGACCCTATGAACCGGGAGGACATGTTTCGATTCCTGGTCTTTCAAGGAATTTGTCCATTTCATCTAAATTGTTAATTTATGGGTATAAAGTGGTTCATAGCATTCCTTTATTCTTCTCATATGTGTAGTGAGGTCTCCTCTCTCATTGCTGACATAGGTAATTTGTGCCTTCTCACTTTCTCCCCAGGATCAGGTTTTGGATTCGTTGATTTTCTCTCTACTTTTTGTTTTTGTTTTTATTGATTTACTAGAGGCCCAGTGCATGGATTCATGTACCGGTGGGGTCCCTCAGCCTGGCCTGCACCCTTTTGTGATCCGGGACCCCTGGGGGGATGTCAGAGAGCTAGTTTTGACCCTATCCCTGCAGGCCTGATCCAGACAGGAGGGAGCCCGATCCTGTGTGTTGAGCATCTGCCCCCTGGTGGTCAGAGTCAACTGGTCACATAGGCTTTTATATATATAGATGCTTTGATATTTGTCATTTCCTTTCTTAGGCTTACTTTGGGTTTAATCTGCTCTCCCTCTTATCGTTTCTTAAAGTAGAAACTGAATTTATTTGTTTGAAGCCTTTGTTATTTATTTACAGCCACTCAGTGCAAGTCCCCACATACTTATTTCTGGTATTCAGTAAATGCTGCATGCTGTACTTTCATTTTCATTCCGTTCAAAAAATGAGTGCCCTTGCCAGGGAGTTCAGTTGGTCAGAGCATCATCCCAATCCCAAGGTTTCCGGCTCCATCCCTGGTCAGGCACGCACGAGAAGCAGCCAATGAATCCATAAATAAGTGGAACAACAAATCAGTCTTTCTTCTTCTCTCCCTTCCTCTCTCTCTAAAATCAATCAATAAATGAAACATTTAAAAAACTATCTAGTAACGCTTCCTTTTTTTAAAAAAAAAAATATATATATTTTATTGATTTTTCACAGAGAGGAAGAGAGAGGGATAGAGAGTTAGAAACATCGATGAGAGAGAATCATTGATCAGCTGCCTCTTGCACACCCCCTACTGGGGATGTGCCCGCAACCAAGGTACATGCCCTTGACCGGAATCGAACCTGGGACCTTTCATTCTGCAGTCCGACGCTCTATCCACTGAGCCAAACCGGTCCCGGCTCTAGTAACGCTTTCTATGTCTTTTTGTATGTGGGGACTATTTATAAGTGTGTTATTCAGTTTCCAAGTATCTTTCTAATTGATTTCTAATTTAATTCCAGAGAGGTCACAGAATATACTTTGTAGGACTCGATCCTTTTAAATTACACACGTTAGCCTTGTAGCCCACAAAATGGTCTGTCTTGGTGCGGAAACCGGTTTGGCTCAGTGGATAGAGCGTCAGCCTGTGGACTGAAGGGTCCTAGGTTTGATTCCGGTCAAGGGCATGTACAGTGGTTGCGGGCACATCCCTGATAGGGGGTGTGCAAGAGGCAGCTGGTCAATGATTCTCTCTCATCAATGTTTCTAGCTCTATCCCTCTCCTTTCCTCTCTGTAAAAAATCAATAAAAATTTTTTTTAAATGGTCTGTCTAGGTGACTGCACCTGAATAGCAGGTGCATTCCGTCTGCGAAGGAATGATCTGCAAGTTCCAGTCAGGCCAGCGGGGCTGATAGTGGGTCCTCGTCTCTCATAGCCTTGCCGGCTTCCTGTCTGCTCAGGTGCCAGACTCCTCAACCACAGCCCGAAGTGTCCTCCTCCTTGCCGTCTCTGTTCTTCCGTCTCCTGTCGTCTTTCCTTAATGTGTTTGAAGCTCTTTTATTTGGGCAGCAATGAACTCCTGGGGAATTCACCGTTATTTCTGAGAAATGGCCTTTTAGAGAGAGAGAGAGAAAGAGAGAGAGAGAGAGAGAGAGAGAGAGAGAGAGAGAGAGAGAGAGAAAGAGAGAGAGAGAGAGAGATTGGTTTCAGAGAGGGAGAGGAAGTAAGATAGAAACATCAGTGATGAGAGTATCATCAATTGGCTGCCTCCTGCATGCCCCCTCCTGGAGATTAAGCCCGTAACCTGGACATGAGCCTTTGGCCCTTCAATCCCCAGCCTGGCCAGGGCCCCTTTCTATGTCTTTCAGCTTCTGTAGGTCCAGAAATGTCTCTATCGCACCTTTGGCTTCAGGAGTTATTTTTGTGAGGTGTGAGTTCTCAGTTGGAAGTTTTTCCATCAGTACTTTAAAGAGGTTACTCTCCCCTCACATTGTGTCTTATAAGAACCACTGTCGTCATATCTGTTTCTGTCTACATGATGTGTCTTCCTCTGGCTGTTCGGTTTTTCTTATAATCACTAGTTTTGAAGATGTTGATTATGATGTCCCTTGGTGAAATATTTTTCTTCCTCCTGTGTTCGGGGTGGGGGGGGCGTTTTTATTGTTCTGTTCTTCCCCTCCCCTCCCCCCCTCCCCTCTCTTCCCCTCCTTTCTCTTCCCCTCTCCTCCCCTCCCTTCTCCTTCCACTCCCCTCCCTTCTCCTCTTCTCCCCTTCCCTTCCCTCCCCTCCCCTCCCCTCCCCTCCTTTCTCTTCCCCTCTTCTCCCCTCCCTTCCCCTCTTCTCCCCTCCCCTCCCCTCCCTTCTCCTTCCACTCCCCTCCCTTCTTCTCTTCTCCCCTCCCCTCCCCTCCCCTCTCCTCCTCTTCTCTCCTTGGGAATGCCACTCTGATTGCCTGTGCTCAGTCATTTGAGCTTGTCCGGTAGCACACTGAAACTCACTTTTCTTCTCGTCCTTGAATATGTTTTCTGTTTTAATTTGGATCCTTTCGATTACTATGTCCTGTGGCTCGCTCACCTTTTGTCACCTCAGACCTGATGTTAATCCACCGAGTGTATTTTTCATATTAAACATTATGGTTTTCATTTCTAGACATTCAGTTTGGCTGTCTAGAAATGAAAACTGTAATGCCCGCCCTCTCCGTGCTCCGCAAGCAAGCCAGCAGCAAAGTCGGGCGGCCGCCTTTTCGCGCACACAGTTCTCCACACCTTCCCAGTTTCTGAGGGTCAGCGCGCCTTCTCTCTCCTTCCCAGATGGCAGAGCCTCCTCTCAGCCAGCCGTCCGGCGCTTCAGGGCGATGTTTCCCCTGTTTTCCAATTCTAAATTCAAATTTGTTGTGGTAGGCTGCATTCGGGTGTCTACCCTATGCCACCATCTTGGTTTCTCTCCCAATTTGGATCTTTTTTATGTCATTCAGAGCTGTACTTAATTCAATACATTGAATGCAGTTACCGTAACTGTTTTCTGTCCTTGTCTGTCATTTCAACATCTGTGTCCAGCCCTAGCCAGTTTGGCTCAGTGGATAGAGCGTCGGCCTGTGGACTGAAGGGTCCCAGGTTCAATTCCAGTCAAGGGCACGTACCTTGGTTGCAGGCTCCCGGCCCTGGTCAGGGGCGTGGGTCCTGGTCAGGGGCATGCAGGAGGCAGCTGATCAATGTTTCTCTCTCATCGACTTTTCTAACTCTCTACCCCTCTCCCTCCCTCTCTGTAAAAAATCAATAAAATGTATATTTTTTAAAAACCTGGGCCTGTGCCCTGCCTGGGAATCGAACCCCGGCCTCTTGGTTCCTGGGTTGACGCTTTATCACTGAGCCGCTCTGGCCAGGCGGTTCCGAGTACTTATTGGCTGAGAACCCGGACTGTGCCCCCCCACCCCCTCGGTGGTCTGTCTCCGTGCGTGAGGTGCTCTGGAGGGACCACCGTCCCGCTGGCGGCGTGCGGCGGCTGGTCCTCTCCCCCAGGGGGGTCAGGGGTCACGGCCCTCCCCTGACTCGGATGCAGGCTCAGCCTCAGTCTGCGGGTCCTCCCGGCTCTCAGACTCCGCCAGAGCCTCCCCTGGGAGCGCGGGGACCTTGGCTCCGGCCTCGCAGGAGCCGCATTCTTACCCCATCACCCCAGGCCCTTATCCGCGGCGTTGGGTGTCCCGCTCATGTTTCCGCGGGGACAGGCTGCTTTTGTCCGTGTCCTCGTTTCACTGCGACCCCTGGTGACCCTGCTGGGCACTGATCAACACGGAGAACCCAGAGGCTGACCCTTCGCCTCGTGGTTGTGCGAATTCTTTAGTCAGAGGCCTCCTTCCGGTCTAGGGTAGTCGGTGAGGGTTTTTCTTTTTCAGTTTTTAATGTCACGCTTTAACGTGTGTGGATCGGGAATGTTAAAACCCATGTGTTACCTGGCGGGGAATCTTGCTTTGTGAGCGTTTCCCCGACGTTTCCTTCACTTTTCCCCCTGCATGGGGAGGTTTTGTTAGCGCTTGTGCTGGCTCTTTGTACCGGACCACGCTGGAGCCACCTTAGGATGCGGTCACTGGTGGGTCATGCTTGGATGTGATGGATGACGGCTGGCCCTCCAGGCTTCCCCTCACCCTCCAGCCGCCGCTCTGTCAGGCCTGAGCCCGACCTCTCCCTCCAGCCAGCCTCCGCCTGGTCGCTGCTGGGTGACTCACCTCCGCAGACCTGCCTGCCACGAGCCTGTCTGAGCCCGCCCTCCCGCCCGAAGCTCAGCTCCACGGCCTCTTCCTGGGAGAACGGCGGGGAGCCCACACGCTGCCCAGTGTATGTCGCCCACCTGCTCAGAAGCTCAGGGCCTGGCGCGGGGCTCAGTGGGTGAGCGCCGACCTGTGAGCCGGGAGGTCAGGGCTCGGTGCCCCGTGAGGGCACGTGCCCGGTTGTGGGCTCCATCCCCGGTGGGGGAGGGGGTGCAGGAGGCGGCCGATCCACGATTCTGTCTCATCAGTGATGTTTTTCTCTCCCTCTCCCTTCCTCTCTGAAATCAATAAAAATATATATTTTTAAAACTTAAACATCACTTGGTACCTACAGAGCCTCTTCTCATCTGTTCCCACGTGTGTTCTTCTCACACTGCTCCCCTCTCATCCCAAGCTCAGCGTTGATCATCCATCTTGACATATTTCCTTAAGTGACAGGTGGCGTTTTGTGCTGCTTTCAAACTTGATGTCCATGGCCTGGCCGTGGGCGGGTGAGGACCTGGGCGTGTCCCCAGCGTGGCCTGGCTGTGGGCGGGTGGCGCTCAGCCCCCATCAGCACCGGTGGTGGATTTGCCTGTTTAACCCCTAACGGGGCAAGTTCATTTCCATCTGGTGGTTTGTGTTTCTCCAGCGACGCGCCTGTTTGCCTCCTTTGCGGTCTTCACGCAGTGTGTGTCTTTGGTTAACTGGTGAGTGCTCTTTGTATGCCACGGACGCTGCTCTTTGTTTGTGTGGATCAGCTCCTGCTCCCAGCCTCGGCCAGTGTTCGGTTTTCTTCATGCTGTGCTGTCTCTCGGCCGAAGGTAGGGCTTTCTGCTTTCCTGTCGCCACGTGTGCCGTCCTTCCCCATGGCCTGGGCTCCTTTTGCCTCCTTCACGGAGATCAGAGACACTCTGGTTCCCGTGTAACGGTTTAGAGTTTTGCTTTGCACCAGGGGTTTGCAATCCCCCTTGCATTGGCCTGTATGCAGCTGTTAGGAGCTTAGCATGTAAACATTCGGCGGTTTTTAATATCACATGATTCGCCCGGACCTGTGTGGCTCCGTTGACTGGGAAGGCTGTGGGTTTGATTCTGGTCACACACCCGGGCCAAGAGCACACCGGGCTGTGGGTTTGAACCCAGGTCAGGTGTGCACAGGAAGCAGCTGGTTGATGTTTCTCTCTCTTTCTCCCTCCCTCCCTCTCCTTTCCTTTCTCTCTAAGAGCAATAAAAATGTCCCTGGGTGGGGATGAAATGTAAAAGGTCATGTGATTCTAACGCCCAGAAGACTTGAGCGCCCGCCCTCTCCCCCAGGCTCGGCGGCCTTGCCTGCCTTTCCCGCCCGGGGTTGTGGGGCCTTAACGTGTGTCGTCTGAGGGGCCAGCGGTCTGCACGGTGGCACAGGTGACCCACCTGGTCAGGGAGTCGGGACCCGCTGCTGCCCGGGCGCTCCATGAGCAGACTGCGCTGGGGATCGGAGGAGAATGTAAGCCGTTCCCACGGTCCGGACGCCGCAGCAGGCTGGAGGCCAGCCAGCCAGTGCAAGGCTGTGACCGTCGCTGTCGTGACGGGGTGACGGGACACAGACACGTCTGTCACAGCCACGGCCACAAGTGCGAAGGCCTCCTGCGGGCCGAGCGCCGAGGGCACCCGGGGGCGGGTCAGGGCGCACCTTCAGATCTGTTAACGAAGGAAAACAAAATGGACACGTTCCATAGCAGTCCATGTTTAGCTAATTACGTAGGGATTTTTAGTCCTCTAAGCTCGTGAGTTAGGCTGCTGCTGCCAGAATTGCTGCATTAATTCTGACAGGGCCCAGGCTGCAGCACAGAGCCTGTTCTCACAGTGCTGTGCGCACTCAGTGGGGGCCCGCCAGAGTGACGTGTCAGTCTCACAGGGTAATGCGTAATACGCTGGCATTAGTGATTTTTTAACATTTTAGAATATATTTTATTGATTTTTTACAGAGAGGAAGGGAGAGAGAGAGAGCTAGAAACATCGACTAGTTGCCTCTTGCACACCCCCTACTGAGGATGTGCCCGCAACCAAGGTATATGCCCTTGACCGGAATTGAACCCGGGACCCTTCAGTCCGCAGACTAACGCTCTACCACTGAGCCAAACCGGTTTCAGCGATTTTGTTAACATTTTAAAATATATTTTTACTGATTTCAAAGGGAGAGAGAGAAACACTGATAAGAGAGACACATCGATGGCTTCCTCCTGCAAGCCCGCACCCGGGCATGAGTTGAATCATGACCGCCTGGTTCACAGGCTGATGCTCAACCACTGAGCCACGCTGGCTGGGCCTATTTTGTTAATGTTTAGTAAAATGTGACACATTTCAAATACCCTTAAATGTACAGATTAATTTAAAGGGAGACAGTTCAGCTAACGCTGCTCTCTTATTGTTAACAGAATATCCAAGGGATCTCCAAGCAGCCAATTCAGATGGCCAAGCCTCGGAATCACAAAGGTAAGGCTTCTTCCCACTAGGCGTGGTCTCAGGTAACACCTTTAAGACCCACCAGCGTCTGGCTGGCTTCTCTGCTGCTCTCCGAGGTTCTCCTCTGCGAGCAGCCAGGACCTAGCACACTGAGGCCACCGCACAGCGGCAGGGCTCCTCCTTCCGCAGCGTACCGCTCCGGAGGTGCTGATTACACAGGGGAGTCTACGGCCATACCACCCTGAACGCGCCCGATCTCGTCTGATTACACAGGGGAGCGGCGCCTGCCTTCCCGCCGGCTCCCGGAAAGGAAAGCAGCTCCTCGGGGGAGCTCGCTGTGTGCGGGCTGACGTCCCAGGGATGCTTATAACTGTGCGAGCACGCTGCTTGGGGCTCACTGCCACGATGGCTGCATTGCTAAGACAGGAAAGGTCCACGCGAAACCACGTCGCTCCTGTGGCCCAGCCCCAGAACCCCGCGCCGAGGGGCTGCCCGCCCTGGGCTCTGGGACCTGCCGCCGGCAGCTGGGGCGCCAGGAAGCAGCCGTGTGTGTGTGTGTGTGTGTGTGTGTGTGTGTTGGTCCTCACCCGAGAATATTTCTCCACTGATTTTTCGGGAGAGTGGAAGGAAGAGGGAAAGACAGAGAGAAAGACAGATGAGAGAAGCATCGATGTGAGAGAGACTCATGATTGGTTGCCTCCTGCACAAGCCCCAACAAGGGAGGAGCCTGCAGCTCAGGTACGTGCCCTTGACCGGAGTCAAACCCGGGACCCTTTGGTTCGCAGGCCGAGGCTCTCTCCACTGAGCCACATTGGCCAGGCTCAGATTGCTCTCCATGGGCCACATATAAGCACCAGGATTGGCCCTTTTCCTCACTGGGAAGTCCAGACAGAACAGGAAATTTTAATAGAATATCGATTTGCTTTCAATAATGATATGAAATCTTTAATTACATTATTAAAAATACTCAAAGCCTAGACTCCTTTGACTCTAGAATGATGGTAAGTAATGTGTGAGGACGAAGCAGATTCACCACGTGCCTTGCACCCTGATCCAGGGAAGGAAGAGGCCGCCCTCACCATCGCCCCGAGGACCATGTTGGTCTCCGCCAGCGGCCACTCCTTCCTGGCGGCAGGTAGGCGACCAGGCGGAGGGCTGCGGCCGCGTAGCTCACCCCGCGCCGTCACACAGTTAAAATGTTTAGAAATTGAACAATTCAAAGGTACTTCTAAAACTCATTCTTTTATATATATATATTTATCTTTTTATTTCAGAGAGGAGGGCAGAGGGAGAGAGAAACACCAATGATGAGAATCATTGATCCGCTGCCTCCTGACGCCCCACACTGGGGATGGAGCCCACACCCGGGCATGTGCCCTGACCGGGAATCCAAACGTGACCTCCTGGTTCCTAGGTGGACAGTCAACCACTGAGCCCCGCCTGCTGGGCTGACACTCATTCTTTAACATAAACCCTCAGGCAAATGTTCACAGGAAGCAAGGGTTTGTTTTTATTAAAATATACTTTATTGATTTTTTACAGAGAGGAAGAGAGAGGGATAGAGAGTTAGAAACATCAATGAGAGAGAATCATCGATCAGCTGCCTCTTGCACACCCCCTACTGGGGATGTGCCCGAAACCAAGATACATGCCCTTGACCGGATTCGAACCCGGGACCTTTCAGTCCGCAGGCCGATGCTCTGTCCACTGAGCCACATCGGTTTCCTCGGAAGCAAGGATTTCTTACGCACAGTAGATGGGTCTGCTCCCAGGGCCCTCACGGCACCGTATCTGGGTCTCCCACAGCCTCCAGGCCCCCACCGCCCGCCCCTCCTCTCTGCTGATCTTTCCGCCACGCGGCTGCTCGGTGGTCCTCCACCCAGAACCCTGGTCCCCTCGTGCCTCTGCTCCCTCCTCGGCCCGTGCCTGGGCTCAGGCGCTTGTCCGTGAGGTGCCCGCTGACCGCCTCCTACAGCAGCCTCTCCCTCTCCCCCACCGCTGCCTTTCCCTCACCCAGGCACACACCCCCTCCTGGAGTCAAGGAAGGAGCCAGTCTGTGCTGGTCACAGCGCCTCCGACGCGCCCAGCCCGGCACACAGTGGCCCTTTCTGAAATTCTCATGTTCAGAATGGCGGGCGGGTGAGTGCAGCCCCCCTCGCAGGCCTCACCGGGCCGGCCGGGGAGGGGTCACTGACGGCGAGGGGGTGAGGCCGGGCTGACCCAGAGCGCTTTCCCACAGACTTCGCGCAGATCGAGTTGCGCATTCTTGCCCACTTATCTGGGGACCCAGGACTCCTGGCGCTGTTCCAGGCCCCCGAGGGGGACGACGTGTTCTCCACCCTGACGGCCCGGTGGTAAGAGACGGGAGCTCCCCTGGCACCAGGTCCGCAGGCACGCCCGCGCGGCAGAGCCTGTGCTGTCCCGGGCTATTTTCATAAGAAGTTATCTTTTTCTCTACTGGCTGGTCTTGAAAAGAA
The DNA here is from genome assembly GCA_036971965.1 of Nyctalus aviator. Classification (NCBI taxonomy): domain Eukaryota; kingdom Metazoa; phylum Chordata; class Mammalia; order Chiroptera; family Vespertilionidae; genus Nyctalus; species Nyctalus aviator. Next base: position 205,998,043 of record CM072922.1, read on the forward strand.
GGGTAGATAACTAGGATGCCAAGAGTTTCCTAACTGAAAACCGATAACTCTTTGCTGCTAAAAGAGAAGGCGATTGCTAAAGAATGCCATCCAAACGCTGGGAAAATTAGACACGCAAGTCACAGGTGCCCTCTAGATGAGTGGTAGCAGCAGAGCACAGAGCCGGCTGGTTACTGCTGCCCCACCCCCACCGAGGTCCCACCTCCACCGAGGGCCCAGCACGCCGTCTGCCTGAGACACCTCCACCGAGGGCCCAGCACGCCGTCTGCCTGTGACAGACCCTGTCCCACCCCACCCAGGGGCCCTGCACGCCGTCTGCCTGTGACAGACCCTGTCCCACCCCACCCAGGGGCCCTGCACGCCGTCTGCCTGTGACAGACCCTGTCCCACCCCACCCAGGGGCCCTGCACGCCGTCTGCCTGTGACAGACCCTGTCCCCCCGTGACTCACTCTAGAGAATGGCAGAGGCAGATGGCCTGGGGTTTTGTTGGGCAGCTCGGCAGTGGCACCCACCCCCTGTGCTTTCTGGGTCGATATCACGGGGATGCTCTCGGGTGTGGAATGCCTGCTGCCTGGCTCCTTGTGGAGGTGCAGGCTCCTCCCACCTCCGCCCTCTGGGCAGGAGGGGAAGACCTGCCCCAGCGCCCACCCACAGCACTCACTGCCCAGAGCCGGCTGTCAGCTGACATAGCTGCAAGAGAGGCTGGTAGAGGGATGCTCCAGCACAGAGAGGCCCAGCGTCACTTCTCACCACGCAGGCACATCACTGCCTGACAGTCAGGCTCTGCCCCAGGAAGCAGAGGGCCACGCGGGCCGGTCCCTCCTCAGCAGCTTCAGGCGTCCTTCCCTCGTCTTTCTCCCGCCTCCTGCTCCCTCTGTGGAGCTCCGCACCCCTCCCACCTTCTCCTCACCCCTCACCTGCAAGGTCGCTGGAGACGAAGCTCCAGGAGGCTGTCCTTTGCTCTCAAGCCTGCACTTCCTCCGTGCACTCTCCTGTCAGTCACTGTCTGTGGACGCTGGGGCCCTGTGAGGCAGGCACGCCCCCTCTGGCCATGCAGGTGCTGGCCAGTCTGCCTCTCACTGCCTCCCTCCCTCTCAGCCACTGGTTGACCCAGGCCCACGCCCACTCAGCCCCCCGCCCCCCGCCCAGGGTTTGGGAAGCTCTTCCCCGGAGGTCTGTGTGGCTCCGCTCTCGCCGAGTCAGTGGCCTTTGGTGTACTCACAAGGTGCTACAGCGGCACCACCGTCTAATTCTAGAACATTTCCACGCCGAGAGGGCCCAGGCCCAGCAGCCATCACTGGGCTGTGCCACCGAGAGCAGAGGGCACGGGAGGGACGCGTCCTGCCACCTGGGCACAGGAAGGGCTGGGGAGCTGGGCTCTGGGACGCCCCTGGACCTGCTGGTGCCCGTGGGCCTCACCCTGGTGAGGCTGGTGGACACCAGAGCCGTCGGGGAGTCCAGTCCCCAGGGCCGGGCACCACAGGGGTCAGGCAGAACGGGGACTCCGCACAGGGACCCACTGGGAAAGAGGTCGGCCTGGGACCCCAGCACCCCCCGCCTCATTTGATGGAGCCCGCTGGGGAGCGAGGCGTGCACGGGGAGGAGGCGGTGGCCAGGCCGGGCCTCGCGGGGCGGGGGGGGGAGGTGCCAGGGGTGTAGTGCCAGGCTGAGCCCAGAAAGGCGCTGGGCGGTGTTTCCCAGGCGGCCCTCCGGGGGCTCCTGGCCCTGCGCCCACTCGGGCCACCCTGGGTGCAGAGGCGCCAGCACCTCCTGGCAGGGAAGCTCGCTGGTGGGTTCTAGGGCCCGGGGCCCGCAGGGCTGCCTGGCCGCGGGGGAGAGGCGTGCAGTCCCTGCGAGTGGAGAGCACCGCGGACCGCGGGTCCCCGGCTGAGGGGGCAGCTCCGAGCTCCCTCTGAGGCCTGGTGTGAGAGGAAGGCCTGCGTTCCCACCTGGGGTGCAGCGGCAGCGCAGGCCCGCGCCGTCCAGCCCAGAGCTGGGGACGGCCCTTCAGCCGCTGCCGCTGAGCCGCCCTCACTGTCTGAGGCTTCAGCCTCCGGGGAGGACAGGCAGCGGCTGGCGGTTTGGGGGTGACCCTCCGTGTGAGGGCTCGGGGTGAGCCGGACACTGTAGAGGACTGTCCCCCTGCAGGAGCGCGGCTGCCCAGTGGAGGCCTCCAGAGAAAGACCACGAGGGGGGGCTCTCAGCCCCACGGAGATGGGCGCCAGGGCCTGACGGCGGCCCTCTTTCCGCAGGAAGGACATCCCCGCAGAGCGCGTGACGCACGCAGACAGGGAGCAGACCAAGAGGGTGGTGTACGCCGTGGTGTACGGAGCAGGTAGGCGCGGCTGGCTCCTGGCGCAGCCTCATGTGGCCCTGCCCTCCAGGAGCCCTCGGTGTAGGCTGAGTGAGCGGGTCCCTCTGGTTCACACCGACGCTCCCAGCGCAGCTCCTGGTGCTGCCCGGCCTTCCGGACGAGAGACAGGCCCAGAGTGAGGGCGCCCCGCCACCCAGTGGAGGGGGTCTCGGCCCACAGCTGTGCTGGGGCCATGTCTGTACCTTGATTGCCCCCTCTTCCTTAGCCCCCCTCCCCCTCCTCTCCATCCCCAGGGCCCAGGGCCCAGCTCCCCTTCCTCCCCCTCCCTGCCTCTCCCTTGGACTCTGACCATGGCTGTCGGGGCTTCTTAAATTCCTTTCTCCCTCGTGGTCATGGAATCAGTGAGATTGTTCCCTCAGGAGAGGCTGTGGCCAGCCAGTCCCTCTTAGGGGCGACCCATGTGGCTGCTGGCCAGGCCTCTGCGGGCCCCCTCCCGGGGGCAGCTCTGTTGTATTGTTTTTTTAATAATATATTTTATTGATTTTTTACAGAGAAGAAGGGAGAGAGCTAGAGAGCTAGAAACGTCGATGAGAGAGAAACATCGACCAGCTGCCTCTTGCACACCCCCTACCGGGGATGTGCCCGCAACCAACGTACATGCCCTTGACCGGAATCGAACCCGGGACCTTTCAGTCCGCAGACCGACGCTCTACCACTGAGCCACACCGGTTTTGGCAGCAGCTCTGTTGGCACAGCAGGCCCTGCAGACCTGGGCGAGTGCCCCTCTGGCCGGGGGAACCCTCGCTCACCAAGGGAATGAGCGCCCTGCGCGAGGATGCCGGTCCCACGTGAGGGCCGCCGTGGGCCCGGAGAGCCTCGCCTGGGCCTCGGGGGACCCACCGTGACGGGCGGGCGCCTGCCTCCAGAGACCGGCTGTCCCCGGGCTCTGCCGCTCTGCCCACAGTGTCCACAGAGCCCCCACTTCTCAGATCCCTGCCCCGCCGTCCCCTCTCGGCCGTCCTTGAGCAGCGTGAGTGCCCACTTGTCTCTCCGTGTCGTGGGGGAGAAGCGTGGCTGGGTGTCCCGGGCCCTGGTCTCCGCAGCGGCTGGACAGGGGAGCACGTGGCAGCCTCCCCTTCTTGCTGGCTCTCAGCTCTGAGGGCCAGCCTCAGCGCTCACCATGTGGGCCTCCCACCTTGGCAGAGTGCACCGAGGGGCCTTGTCTGAGGAGGCAGCGAGAGAGGAAGAGATGCCAGCAAGACGGCGCTATGGGTGGCTACGACTCGAGTAAAAATCCACGGTCTGACCAGCTGAGGAGCCAGAGTCAGGTTGGAGAAACCAGGGAAAGCCAAGGAAGAACACCAAGTCCTGAGTGTGAACTCTGCCCAAATCTCTAGCTGACGCCTAAGTATTCAGACCAAACAACCCAGCCAAGGCTGGAAGGAATGGGCTGAGGTCTTAGCTGCTGCCCCATGCAGGGGACAAAGTTTAAAGTCTAACTTTAGTCAAATTAACTGCCCCCCTTTAAAAAAAATCAGTACTCTTGAGAAAAACATAGAATTCAGAGTGTCTACAACATATCAGTCACAATATCCAGGATACAATCCAAAATTACTAAACATGAAAAAACAGTGTAACTTGATCCATAGTCAAGAGAAAAGGCAATCATGGAGTCAGATTCTGAGGTGACCCAGATGTTGGAATTAGCAGACAAGGATTTTAAAGCCACTATTATAACTGTGCTCAAGGATGTAAAGGAAAATATACTCATAATGAATGAAAATTAGGGAATCTCAGAAAATCAAAAGAACCAAGTGGAAATTCTAAAACTGAAAACTGCAATATCAGAAACAAAACATTCACTGACTGGGCTTAACAGAAGGTTAGACATGAGGAGGGTCTTAGCTGAGGCAGACTCCAGGCCCACGTGGCCAGACCCGCCTGAAGAATCTAGCCACCACCCGATTCCGGTCAGAAAGCCAGTGCAGTTTTCCATTGCAGAGCCATAGCCAAGGCGCAGTGGTTAGAACATCAAAGAAACATTTATAGATGGATTATCTATCTATCTAAAAAAAAAAAAAACCAACAACCCTTAATAATAATAATAATAAATAAATAAATAAATAAATAAAACCTCATGGCCATAACGCTGTAACGACCAAACAGCCAGTCACCAGGAGGTGCATTGATGGGTCTCGCCAGTGTGGCAGGTCTGGGGTCCAACCTTGCGCTGCTGTTCTAGGGTCCCGCCCCTGCGGCAGCGCCGGGGACGCTGGGCTCCTGCCAGCTTGGCGGGTCTGGGGTCTCCTGGGCACATGTCATCCTAGCTTGGCCATGGAGCTCCCTCCTCCTCCTCCTCCCTCTCCTCCTCCTTCTCCTCTCCTGCACCTGCCTCATCAACCAGGACTGCTGAGAAAATGCATGTTTATCAAGCCCCAGTCATGGGACCAGCCCTCGCACTCAGCTGGAAAGCCAGTGCCAGCACCATCCTGACCAAGAAACTAATGGTACCTGGTCAGCATGGCTCAGTGGTTGAGCAACAACCTATGAACCGGGAAGTTATGGTTCAGTTCCCAGTCAGGGCACAGGCCGGGTTGTGGGGCTCAGTCCTCAGTGTGGAGTGTGCAGGAGGCAGCTGATGAATGATTCTCTCTCCCTCTCCCTTCCTCTCTGACATCAATAAACACATTTATATCTAAAAAAAGGAAGAGACCATGGTGCCAACTGGACCTCAATTCACGCGTCTTCCGAGAGCCCTCCCGTTATCTCACTGTGCACGTGACAGGCACTGACTGCCTCGCGGCTCGTGCTCTGTCCCCATGCGAGTTGCTGCCTCTGACCCCCGGTGTTCCCGCCTCTGACCCCCGTGTTCCCGCCTCTGACCCCGTGTTCCCGCCTCTGACCCCCGTGTTCCCGCCTCTGACCCCGTGTTCCCGCCTCTGACCCCCGTGTTCCCGCCTCTGACCCCGGTGTTCCCGCCTCTGACCCCGTGTTCCCGCCTCTGACCACGGTGTTCCCGCCTCTGACCCCCGTGTTCCCGCCTCTGACCCCCGTGCTCCCGCCTCTGACCCCGGTGTTCCCGCCTCTGACCCCGTGTTCCCGCCTCTGACCCCGTGTTCCCGCCTCTGACCCCCGTGTTCCCGCCTCTGACCCCCGTGTTCCCGCCTCTGACCCCGGTGTTCCCGCCTCTGACCCCCGTGCTCCCGCCTCTGACCCCCGTGCTCCCGCCTCTGACCCCCGTGTTCCCGCCTCTGACCCCCGTGCTCCCGCCTCTGACCCCCGTGCTCCCGCCTCTGACCCCCGTGCTCCCGCCTCTGACCCCCGTGTTCCCGCCTCTGACCCCGTGTTCCCGCCTCTGACCCCCGTGTTCCCGCCTCTGACCCCGGTGTTCCCGCCTCTGACCCCCGTGTTCCCGCCTCTGACCCCCGTGTTCCCGCCTCTGACCACCGTGTTCCCGCCTCTGACCCCCGTGTTCCCGCCTCTGACCCCCGTGTTCCCGCCTCTGACCCCGGTGTTCCCGCCTCTGACCCCCGTGTTCCCGCCTCTGACCCCCGTGTTCCCGCCTCTGACCCCCGTGTTCCCGCCTCCGACCCCGTGTTCCCGCCTCTGACCCCGGTGTTCCTGCCTCTGACCCCCGTGTTCCCGCCTCTGACCCCGTGTTCCCGCCTCTGACCCCCGTGTTCCCGCCTCTGACCCCGTGTTCCCGCCTCTGACCCCGGTGTTCCCGCCTCTGACCCCCGTGTTCCCGCCTCTGACCCCCGTGTTCCCGCCTCCGACCCCCGTGTTCCCGCCTCTGACCACGGTGTTCCTGCCTCTGACCCCGTGTTCCTGCCTCTGACCCCCGTGTTCCTGCCTCTGACCCCCGTGTTCCCACTTGCACAGGGAAGGAGCGGCTCGCTGCCTGTCTTGGAGTTCCTGTTCCGGAAGCCGCCCGCTTTTTGGAGAGTTTCTTGCAGAAGTATCAGAAAATCAAGGACTTTGCCCAAGCAACCATTGCCCAGTGTCACCAGACAGGTGAGCCCGCCGCAGGCAGAGCCATGGGCCGGCCCCTCCCCTGCTTCCCCTGACCGGCAGCAGCTGGTGGTCCCTGGGCCCTGCTCCCAGGTGGGAGGTGACAGACAGCCCGGTGGGGCTGGTGGGTGGAGCCTGAGCGGAAGGGCACTGGGGGAGCCCAGCCCTGCTCTATAAATGGGACCAAAAGGGTCCTGGGCCAGGCTCTGCCTGAGGCACCAAACGGACCAGCTTCCGTTAGACACGGTCCTGGGAGACAGAGGAGTGACCTCCGGCACTAAAGATGGAGAGGGAACGTCGTCCATGAAAAATGCGTGTACGTCCATAAAGTGTCACCGTCATCTGGTCACAGATTTCACAGAATGTCCAATGGAGCATGCTCAGTGGCCACGGGGGATGGAAAGTAGTCTCATACTACCTGTCAGCGTGGCACGTGTCCGCCCGGGGTTAGCAAAGGAGCCCCCACTACTGACACGTTTCAGCAGCGAACGGCCGTGGAAGAGTCTCACGGGAACACAGGCCCCACCCAGTTGGAATGCCACGCAGAGTGAAGAAATATTAGAGTATCTTTTTAATATATTTTATTGATTTTTTTAGAGAGGAAGGGAGAGGGATAGAGAGAAACATCAATGAGAGAGAAACATCGATCAGCTGCCTCCTGCACCCCCCCCCCCCACTGGGGATGTGCCCACAACCAAGGTCCATGCCCTTGACCGGAATCGAACCCGGGACCTTTCAGTCCGTAGGCTGACGCTCTATCCACCGAGCCAAACCGGTTTCGGCTAGAAAGAGTACTTTAACAAGGAAAGTGCAAATACAAATGGTTTGTATCCAACACAAGACATTTGGGAAAGAACAGCGAGGGAATGAGAGGGAGAGGGAGGAATGTGTGGCAGAAATCACGGCCGGACACAGAGGCGGCGGAGGGCTGTGGAGGAAGCAGCTCCACGTGCACCTCAGTGAGGCGGCCTCCGCCCGGCTTCCTGCGCCCGCGGGTTCCCTCGGCACCCGGCTCTCCCACCCCGCCCCCCGGGGCTGCTCGGGGGCCTCTGAGCCTGTGCCCAGTCCCGAGTGCCAAGGCAGCCCAGCACAGGCTCCCCCGGCCTCGGCAGAATGCGGGAGCTTCCAAGTGCGTCCAGCAGGGCTGGCCGAGGGCTCCCTGGGCCTGGGGGAGGCCTGCAGCCACTGGACCTCACTGAGGCCGCGAGCCCTGGCCATCCCTGGGCCCGGAGCCCCACCTGAGAAGAGCAGGGCGCTGTGAACTCTGAAATGGGTGGCATGGCAGTTATGGAGCCAGGACCCCCCGACAGAAACGCGGTGTGAACACGGGAGCCGGCACGGAGTTCACTGAGGCGCTGCAGCTGTGCGGGGAGCCGCTGTCCCTGCCACAGCTGCCAGAGCCGCAGCCGCAGCCGCCCTTCCTGGGACGTAACTGACTCGATGGGCATAGGGCACAGCAGGTCCAATGGGAAGTGCATGTGCCCTTTGACCAGAGATCATGCTCGGGCAGACACCGAGGAAATAAAAGGTCGTTAAGTCCTTCCACCTGCACCGTCCAGTGCCTGCCCCGTGGGCGGAGCGGGGGGAGGGACACCGCTCCTGGGCCTCCAGAGCACACGGCCCGGCAGGGAGTTGGAGTGACCGCACCCTGAGGAAGGGTGTGCCATGTGTCACTGGACGGGCGCCGAGCAACGGCCACCCTCCTGTGCTGTCCCCGCCCGAGCCTGCTGGCCTCGCGGCAGACCGGGTGGACTTGGGGTCCCTGGAGGGTCCTGCCGGACCCTGGCCCTAATCCAAGGAGCCGTGCGCACCAGGGCACCACCCCGCCTCTGCTTCCGCCCTCACCTCCTCCTTCCCCCTGTGGCCCAGGCTACGTGGCGTCCATCATGGGCAGGAGGAGGCCGCTGCCACGGATCCACGCGCAGAACCAGCAGCTCCGGGCGCAGGCAGAGCGGCAGGCAGTGAACTTCGTGGTGCAAGGTACCGGAGCCCCGGCTCGCCTGCTGGGTCCATGTCTGCCCCACTTTTAACAGCTGTCGTGCCAGTGATCCCACCAGATCACCTACCTACAGCTCCCCCTCCCCGAAGGCCCAGCACCCACAGCCTCAGCTCCCACAGCCCAGCACCCACAGCCCAGCACCCACCCACAGCCCCCCTCAAAGACCCAGCTCCCACAGCCCACCACCCACCCAAAGCCCCCCTCAAAGGCCCAGCTCCCACAGCCCAGCACCCACCCACAGCCCCAGCTCCCACCCACAGCCCCCCCCGCGAAGGCCCAGCACCCACAGCCCAGCACCCACACACAGCCCCAGCCCCCACCCACAGCCCAGCAGGAGGCAGGCTGGGTAACAGCACGTTGTTGGCCTCCGGTTATGCAAACTCCTTAGTCACCTCAGCCACAGCGTGCAAATGGCTCCTGCTTGGCAGGAGGTGAGGGAGACGCACGTGCGCCCTGAGCTGTCCCCGCATGTCCTCGGGAGCCTGGGATCCGACTCAGATGGAGGGCGGAGGCCCCAGGCCCAGAGAAGAAGCCTGGAGGATAGATTCCAGCCTCTCCCCCTGCCAGCCCCCCACCCCCCGGGGGCTGTTCTGAGCTAGAGGAGGGCCCAGTGCACCCTACAGAGATCCCGGAGAGGGGCAGCAGCTGCTGGAGGGCAGCGAGGATCTGCCTGTCCTCATCCTGTCCCCGGCCCGACCCCCGGCAGGACCGAGGATGCTGACGCCTCCCCATCCTGAGGTGGCCCCGATTCCCAGGCAGGTCCTCCTGTATGTGGGAGTGGTCACGACCTGTTTCTCTGTGCACTGGGTGTGTGCACGGGTGTGCACTAGGTGTGCGCACTAGGTATGGGCAGGGATGTGCACTAGGTGTGTGAACTAGGTGTGTCGGGGAATGTGCACTAGGTGTGTGCACTAGGGGTGTGCACTAGGTGTGCGCACTAGGTATGGGCAGGGATGTGCACTAGGTGTGTGCACTAGGTGTGTTCACTAGGGGTGTGCACTAGGTGTGTGCACGGGTGTGTGCACCACATGTGTGCTGGGAGGGTGTACTAGGTGTGTGCAGGCAGTGTACGTACTAAGTGTGTGCACTAGGGGTGTGCACTAGCCACCCGCTGTGCGCCTGGCACTGAGAGGCCTGTGCCCTGTGCTGGTAGGACCTGGCCAGGCCGGACGTGGTGCTGGCTGAGTACTCACCTGACCACGTGACTCGTCCCCCCACACCCGCCTGCTCTGCCCTGCAGAGCTGAGTCCCCATCTTGAAGCCCCACGCGTGGCAGGCATGGGCACGGGCAGAGCCACGCGGCGCCGTTCCTGCGAGGCCCCTGCGAGCTGGTGTGACGGGATTCTGGAGTCCGTGCCCACGTGCGGCAGGACCTGCGCGCACGCTGAGACGTCACACTGACCAGGCCGTGCCACATGGAGGGGTTTGCGGACCTGAGGAAGGCCATCACCAGCTGCGTTCATGGGAAGGGGCTGCCCGTGGGCCTGACCTCCTTAGGTGGCCTAGACAGGACGTGGGGTCAGGGCTGGAGACTGGCAGGCGCGGTGCCTCCTGCTGGCCTAAAGGAGCAAACTGTGCTGGGCGCCCCCCACCTGAGCCAGGGGCCAGCGGCCGGCATGGAACTGGGCCTCGGTCACTCGACTGCAGGGACGGGAATTTCTCCCACCGCCTGAGGTCCCGTGGATGTGGGTCTCCCCTCGCCCGGCAACCAGAGTGGGCACGGCGAGTCTCACTGGTCTCAGTTTGATGGCACCTGTGGGGCGCCTGACACGCAGGAGCAGGAGGTGGTGGGCCGTGCAGGGCAGCCCGCCGGCCAGGCCTGGGCCTCATGTTGCTGCACCTCTGTGCCTGCAGGCTCGGCCGCAGACCTCTGCAAGATGGCCATGATCCACATCTTCGCTGCGGTGGCCGCGTCCCCCACCCTGACAGCCAGGTCAGTGAGTGAGCTTGGCCCGCAGGGCCCAGGGCGGGGGCGGGGGCACTGCCCTCAGGCTGGCCGGCAAGCGCACAACCAGCTCCCGTCCACCCCTGCGTCTGGGTCACCCCCAGCCAAGAGCCTCCCTCGAGTCTCCCCTCAGCTCCCCTGGGAGGGTCCTCAGAGCGGGAGTGCCAGGACAGCAGGGCGTTCGGGTGCCCAGAAGATGCTTGTCTGCTCACCCCAGGGCAGCCCCTCCCCTCCAGTGCCTCCCATGCGGCAGCCAGGGGCACTTGTGGCTCTCTCTCCACCCCCAAGGGGCAGAGCCCGTGCCTGGGGCCTGGGAGGGGCAGTAAGAGTGCCTCTGAGGCCTGCAGGAGGGGGGGGAGCGGGGAGGCCGAGGGCAGGGCCCTGCCCTCCCAGGGGAAAGGGCAAAGGGCGGAGAGGCCGCAGCAGGTGGACAGGGGCTGCACAGGGGACTCGGAGCAGGTGCAGGGCCGAGCATGGCAGCACGGAGCTCAGTCCGCACAGAGGGAGTCACTCGGCAGTCGGCTGCCTCGGGACACGACCGTCGAGTGACGCCCACGCCACACGCGCTTCCCGCTCTCCTGCGTCCCGGCTTCTTAGGAACACGGGAGCCGTGGCAGAGTCTGTGGAGTGACTGACCTTCTGTGACTCCTCGGCTGTCAGGACGCAGTGTCCCCTGGAAGGGTGAGCGCCACGGCTCAGAGTAAGGCCGTGGCCGGCAGTGCCCGTGAGCTCAAAGCTCATCGGAAGGCGAGACGCACACTGCCCGCCTGGCTGACGGCAGGCTGTGCCCACACGGGTCGGAGGCTGCACGTGAACCGTCAGAGCCCGGCTCCCAGGGGCTCAGCGGCTCTTCCGCAGCTGCCTGGCCTGCCCGCCGCCGTGCCCCCTCCTCCCGGGAGGCCACCCGTGACCACGAGGCGACCCCTCCCCGCTGGGCCCCTCGCTCCGACACCGAGCCGCCATGTGCTGCACATGCCCCCGATGGCGCCCCTTGCTGGGCAGACAGCACTGCCTGACCGCTGGGTCCTGCCTGGCCGCTGGGTCCTGCCTGGCCGCTGGGTCCTGCCTGACCGGCGGCCTCACGGCTGCCCCCGGCTGTGTTTCAGGCTGGTGGCCCAGATCCACGACGAGCTGCTGTTTGAGGTGGAAGATGCACAGGTGCCCGAGTGCGCAGGTGAGCGGGCAGACGGGAGAAGGCACGTCCGGGGCGGCCCTCCCCGCCTCACACTGCTGTCACCTGCACCTGGCCACAGCCCCACGGACACGTGCTCCCCGTGGCCCTGCTCCCCGTGTGCTCTGTGCTCCCCATGGGCCCTGCTCCCCGTGTGCTCTGTGCTCCCCGTGGCCCTGCTCCCCGTGTGCTCTGTGCTCCCCGTGGCCCTGCTCCCCGAGTGCTCTGTGCTCCCCGTGGCCCTGCTCCCCGGGTGCTCTGTGCTCCCCATGGCCCTGCTCCCCGGGTGCTCTGTGCTCCCCCTGTGCTCTGTGCTCCCCATGGCCCTGCTCCCTGTGTGCTCTGTGCTCCCCGTGTGCTCTGTGCTCCCCGTGGCCCTGCTCCCCGTGTGCTCTGTGCTCCCCGTGGCCCTGCTCCCCGTGTGCTCTGTGCTCCCCGTGGCCCTGCTCCCCGTGGCCCTGCTCCCCATGTGCTCTGTGCTCCCTGTGGCCCTGCTCCCCATGGCCCTGCTCTCCATGTGCTTTGTGCTCCCATTGGGCCCCGTGAGCTGTGCTCCCGTGTGTTCTGTGCTCCCCATGGGCCGTGCTCAGCAACGGGCCCTGGGAAGATGGGGCTGGACCTCCCAGGCCGGGGAGCGGGCTGGGTCCTAGGGCTAACGGCCAAGCACCCGTGGGGGTCCTGGAGAGATCCAGGTGCCTCCCTTGCTGGCTGGTAGGGGCAGGGCTCCCGCTCCGAACTCACTGTGGTAGACAGAGGACAGGTCTGTCACCTGTCCTGGGGGTGTCTGTCCAGACTTGGGGGGTGGGATCGGTCCTCACTGTTAGAGAGGCAGCTCGCTCTGGGACCCTCCCTTCCAGGCTGAGCATGCCCCATGGTGACAGCACCCCATGGAGCCTCTACCCGCACCCAGAGCGGCCCTGCAGGCTTCACCTGCAGGCAATTGGGCCCACGGGTTCCTGGCCCCTGCTCCTCCTTCCTCCGACCCCAGAGGCTCGGACGGAGCTGCAGGCCTGCCCGACCTGATCCCTGAGGGCTGAGGGAGGCCCGGCTGGGGAGCCTGTGCGCCAGCCCCCTCCTCTCTCTCCTAGCTCTGGTGCAGGGAGCCATGGAGGCTCTGCAGCAGGTGAGGGCGCTGGAGCTGCAGCTGCAGGTGAGGGCAGCGGGCTGCTGTGCGGCAGCACGGTCCGACCTCCTCCCAGGGCCCCTGCCTCGGTGCACCAGGCTGCTGAGCCTGTCCCATCCCACTCCTGCTGGTCACCCTCAGAGGGCTCCCCAAGGCAGGGGAATGAAGGGATAAGGAAGGGGTGGAAGTCCCCGAACCCGTGCGGGTCGCCATGCCCGTCGGTCCCGGTCCCTGTCCCTGTCCCTCCGAGGGAGTCTCCAGCCACCAGCTCCCCAGCAGCCTCCGCCTTCCTCCTGGGGTTGTGGCCACACTGTGTGCCCTGAGGGCCCTGCACGGCCCCCACTCCCCCAGGCAGTGCTGGATGGGTCAAGGAGCACCGCGGGGCAGCCCGGGTCTGGGTCCGGGGTGTCCACGCTGGCTCCTGCAGCACGTGGAGACATGGGGCTCCCCTCCCGTGGAGGCCGGAGCCCCAGTAGTCCCGCAGGTGGCAGGGCCCTTCCCCACCCCATCCAGAGGGGCTGTTGAGCTGTGGTCCAGGATCAAGGCCCCGGGAGGGCTCTCCCGGAGCCCTGGCACCTCCCAGGGCCCCGAGGTGGCCAGCCCTGCGCCTGGCCTGGCCCCGCCCTGCCGGCAGCTCAGGTGGCAGACTTGGCCAACGGGAGGTGCTCTGCCCGGTGTGAGCGTGAGCCTTGTCCCCGGAATGTGCGTTGCCGTGTATCCGTGGCCGTGCTGCTGTGGGCGAGCTGGGCGTGGCTGCCCTTTACTGTGGCCGTCCCCGGATGGGGGCCTGGGAGGGGGTGGCAAGCTGGCCAGACCGGCACTCACCCCTGCTGCCGCCCACAGGTGCCCCTGAAGGTGAGCCTGAGTGCCGGCCGCTCCTGGGGACACCTGGTGCCGCTGCGGGAGGCCCCGCCTCGGCCACGCCCCCGTCCTGCCACGTCTCCACGCAACCGCCTGGCCAGGCCGCACCTGCCTGCTTCCCCTGCATTCCCTCCGTAGCCCCGGCAACAGCGGGGGACTAACCGGCTCCCCGGCCTGGCCTCCCCGAGGTCAGGGCTGGTGGCGAGAGCAGGACGTGGCCCGGAATGCACCCTCTGCGTCCTCGCCGAGTAAACGCCGTCCACAAAGCTGTCCTCGGCCCTGTCCTCCGATTCTTCCCGTGGGGGGAGTGCAGGGCCGGGCCCCACGAGCCGCGACCGGTGACCAGCCTGGGAGCAGCTGGCTGCCTGCTGGCCGTTCCCAGACCCTCGGGAGCCTGTGCGGGCAGCGCGCCCGCCCCCTGGGGAAGCCGAGGCCCAGGAGGCTGTCACTGCAATGCACAGGTGGCGGCTCCACGAGGGCCTCGGGAGTGCCCGGCCAGCCCCCCCACAGCTGCCGAGCCTGCATCTGGGCTCCGACCGGCCTGGGGCACCTGTCAGGGCGGGGAGCAGGTGCAGCTGGGCGTGGCCCGGGGCCCCATGTCTCCACATGCAGGAGCAAATTGTCGTCTCGCAGACCAAATGTTGCAGTCAGTTGGTGGGCCCACTGGGACGGGACGGGACGCGCCATGTGCTCTGGGAGGCCCAGCCACAGTTCCCGCCAGCCCGCCTCTCTGGCTCCCAGGCCGAGCCCGCACTTCGCACGCCAGCGTCTTTACTGCGCCCTCCCCTCCGAGCACGCCCTCTGGGGCTCCACGGGGCACCTGGCCCAAACACGAGCAGCCTGGGCACTGCCCGGCAGCTGGGCTGTGTGCCCGCCGCTCCAGGCCCCCACACCAGCTAACAGGCTCCGGGGAAGGGCACCCCGCGGCGCCCTGCTGAGGGCAGCAACCCGGGGAAGGGAGGGCAGAAGCCATGGGCGCTGTCTGGAGCGGGGCTGGCCAGGTCCCCCCTGAACCGCTGCTCCTGTCCCCCTTCCACACGGGCCCCTCCACCCCGGCCTTCAGGGAGTGCCGCGCGGAGGGTGCAAACAGGGACAGGGCGTCCAGCCCCCAGACCCCCACCCCCACCCCCACCCCGAAACCAGCCCTTCCCCTGCGCCGGGCTGGGCCGCCTCAAGAAAGCACGGAGGCCGGTTCCGTCAGCTCTGGTTTTATTGGGAAACAGCAGCATCGGGCGCACAGCTGGAGGCCACCCCACACCCCTCCTGCTGCTCCCCCCCAGGAGGGGCCCTGCCCGGGCCCGAAAGCCTGTCCTCTGAGCTCACTCGCTGCTGCCCCGGGCCTCCTGGGGTGGTTTGGCACATCCAGCCGAGGGCTCACAGGGAACCGGCACCGCGCCAGGCTCCGGGCCAATGACGCGGCGTCCAGGCCAGCATGGCCGACAGCCTGGAGAGGTGGCTCCTGCCATCAGGTCTGACCTCAGCCATCCTCCCCACTGCCCAGACCAGGCAAAGCCTCCTCTGGGTCATGCCACCCATGCCCAGCCGCCCAGCACCCTCCGCTGGGAAGGAGTGCCCATTCCCAGGTCCCGGCCCCACAGGCCCAGCACGGCACCTCCGGCCTCCCTCCCCAGGCCCCCTCCGTCGCCACCCTCGTCCCGTGTGCAGCGGGCACACACACACACACACACACACACTCGTGTGCACGTGCAGCACACCCTCCAGCAGGGCTGGCTGGCCCAGGGGGCATGGAGGAGCCCCCTCCCAGGCTGCCTTCCCAGCCCGGACCTGACCCTCAGCCTCCAGGGAAGGCCTGGCACAGAGCACGGCTCAGGGCCAGAACCGACTCAGTCACTACAAACCGACGAGGCAGTGCCACCGGCCCGGCTGGACACGGATAGGAAGGGGCTCCGGCCCCCAAGCAGCCCGCCCATGGGCCACCCCACAGGCACCGGGATGGCGAGCGAGAGCCAGAGCCAGCTCCCCGGCCCGGCGCCTGCAGAGCCTCCGGGCACCCACCCGCCCGCCCTCCAGGGCCTCTCGGAGTTAAGACCGCAGGCCGGAGGGGCCACTGAGGACCCCGGGCCTCAGGCCACCACCCCCCCTCGGGGCAGGCCTCGCCCCCAGGCGGCTATCCCTGTCCCTGCCCGCTCCCCTGCAGCACTGGGCGGCCACGCCGACACGGGGTGAAACCTGAGTCCCTTCCCCGTGGCACCTCAGCACCTACCAACACCGCCCGACCAGGGGCCTGTGGGCAGCGGAGTGGCCCTGGGGACGCCACCAGCCACAGGCCAGGACCTGGGGCACCAGGCCCGGCCCAGGCAGCCCACCGCCTGGAGCTGCCCAGCTAACGAACATTCCGGAACACGCTCCCTCCTGCTCTCGGCTCCCAGTTCCCTGACCCCTGAGCCTCACGGAACCCTGAGGGAGGACCGGGGCCCCGCAGGGAGGAGGGCCCAGGCTGCCAGCTCGGAGGAGCTAGAGACTCATCGCTGAGCGGCCTGGGGAGGCACACTGCAGAGGTAGAAGAGGTCACGTCAGAATTCCTGCAAAATGCCATCCAGGCTCGTTCTGGAGCAGTTAGCGCCCGGCTGGTGGGCAGCAGCTGCCGGCAGCCCCTGCAGGGGGTCCCACTCCACCAGGAGCGGCTAGGGATCTGCCCGTGGATCTCGGGATCTGCCAAGCAGCTCTGCCCTGGTGAGGGCCTGTCCCTGTGCAGGCACGCCCAGCCTCTGCCCACAGCGTAGGCACCGGGGTTCCGGACACAGCGCCCCCCCTTCCTGGCAGCACCAAAGGGCAACAAAAGTCAGAGTCCCGGCGGCGGCCACCCCCTGTGGGCCATCGGACCAGACCCCTCTTGGACAACGGGTGCTCCATCACCAGCCAGACTGACGGCCCAGGCCCGCCTCCCAGCCTGGGCACCAGCAGCTCCTCCACCCCAGGGACAGGGGCCGGAAGGCACAGGATCAGAGAGCTCGGGGCCCGGAGCTACCGCCTCGACCACCAGCTGCCCTCCCGCCCACCGGCCCCACGGCCACGGAGGCTGCCCCACGCCAGCACCAGCCAAACAAAGGAGAAAGGCACAGCTGTTCCATTTTGCTAAAACACTTTACGTCTGTCTGTATAATCCAGGTTAACAAAATCTGAGCTGCAAGAAAATAGGGTGCCGATTTCTGTACAGTCTACAAAACCCCACCCTGAGCGGGGCCGGCCTCCGGGGTATGTACAGGGGAGCGGGTCTGTACAGGGCTCTGCGAACGCCTCGCCCAGCACGCGGCTCGGGAAACCGGGCTCGGTGCTCGCTCGCTCACTTCCGAGGCCCCTTTAAGAGCGTCCCCTCCGCGGCCCCACACCTGAGTCCCTCCCTCCAAGCCCCATGAAGGGGTCTCAGTGGCGGGTCCCGGCTCGCAGCTGGACATGCGGCCACTGCCGACCACCTGCTCGTCCCCGCCCGGACCACCCTGCCCGACAGCCCAGCCCCCCCACAGGAGGCCGAGCAGCGTCAGCCCCCAGCCCCGCTGGACGAGGGCCCGTTCCCTCCCAAAGGCAGCGGCCCCTCCGGGCTGGTCGGGGCCTCAGCCTCCTCACAAGCCGGGAACGCTCTTTGGGGGAAAACGATGCTAAGTCAGGACCTCCCTCCAGATCCCACATTTTGAAACCCTCCGCCCACCCGGGCCACACTGGGCAGGAAGTGACGCCTGTTCAGACCACACAGGTGTGCGTGTGCGAGGGCATCCCTACCGTTCCGTCCAGGATTACAGCATGCAGAGTGCTATTCTGTCTAAGGAACTGAGAAAAAAGCAGGTCGGTGCCAGGCGGGGGCAGCTGTGGGCTGTGGTGGTGGCAGCGGCTGGGCAGTATTCACAGGGCAGGCCGAGGCCAGGAGGGAGTGGGGGGAAGGAGAAGGGGAGGGCAGGGGGCGGCCTCCCCACCCTGCTCCCCTGCAGAGCTCTGACCCAGGCTGTGCAGTCGGTTGCTATGGGAACCACACCAGGTGATGACGCCAATCAGCAAAGCCTGGGCCGGGGAGGGGTGGGGACCACGGGGAAGGCGACCGGGTGTCAAAGCAAAGCGGAACCAGGTGAAGCGGGTCTCTTGGGACGGGCCTCCCACAAGCAGGTGGCTTCCGGGCTGGCAGGGACGCTCCCCAGTCTGGGCCCCATGGCTGGGGCGGGCGGGCAGCCGGGCGGAGCTGTGGGCATGCGGCATGCTGCGGGCAGCCACGTGCTCAGCATGCACAGAGCGGGGCCCGAGGGGCATTGGCCGCCGGCCCGGCAGGCCACGCCTCCTGGGGACCCACGGCCGAGCCTGAGCCGGGCCGGCGGCCAGCGATCTGCCGGGCCAGGGCCTCACTGCAGAGGTTCTGTGCTTGGTGGGCAAGGCTGGGCCCGGGCCGGCGGCTGTGGGCCAGGGGCCCCGCCCCCCAGGGCCGGGCGGCTGCGTGGGCCTGCGGCGGTCCATGCTGTCACTCTTCAGGGCGCGGTCCCAGCAGGCTGGGCAGGCAGGGGGCCGTGGCTGCAAACGCCCCACCCCTCCAAGTGTCATGGATGAGCGATAGCCCCGCCCCCCAGGAACCAGCCAGAGAACCACGCGATGTTGAAGAAGGAAAAGCCCAACGGAAACGCCAAGGCGCGGTCGGAAAGCAGGCCCGGGCGGGGGCGGCGGGGGCGGGGGCGCGGGCGGCGGCAGCGGTCACTCCTCGCGCAGCTGCAGGCGGTAGCGGTGGTAGCGGACCTGGAAGAAGAGGCGCTCGGCCAGCGAGAGGGTCATGCCGGGCAGCACGTAGTGGTCGCTGCAGCCCATGTGTCTGAAGCCCAGCGACTCGTAGAGCTTGTGGGCGGCCACCTTGACGGCCGTCGTGCCCAGCACCACGGCGGAGTAGTTGTGCACCACGGCGAACTCCAGCACCTTGCGGCCCAGCGCCTTGGCGATGCCCTTGCCGCGGAAGCGCGAGTCCACGGACATGCGCAGCAGCTCCACGGTGTTGTCCGCCTCGTGGGCCCGCGCCGCCACGATGCCCACCACGTTGCCGTCCAGCACGGCCACCCAGAAGCAGGAGCCTGCGGGGGACGGGCGGTCAGGCTGGGCTCCGCCGGGGCAGGCCTCTGCCCGCCGGCCCCTTCCTTCCCTGCCTGGCAGCCAGAGGCCTGGCCGCCACCGCCAGCCACAACCCCCAGGGCTCAGGGGACCTCAGACGCCTGTGGCTGTGCCAACCCTGTGGCCCTTCCCCTCCTGGGTCAGGGGCCGCTGGGCCCGGAGCCCTGTGACCCTGGGAGGCTCAGGGAAGGTCTTAAGAAATCCCCCTGGGGAGCCGGGATGGCCATGGGCACCCCTGACCCGGCCGCTCCTGGGCAGCCAGCCCAAACCACCACCGTCCGGGCAGGCAGGAAGGCAGGGGCCCTCAGCGAGGAGGGGGAGAAAGTGGGGACCAGAGGACGGACTGCAGGCACAGGCCCCTGGGAGATTGTCAGCTGTGACGGAGGCCCAGGACCGCAGGGGGCAAAGGGCTGCTGGGCACAGGGTGCGTGCTCCGGGGGTGGGGGGAGCCTGTGCTCTGCCACTCCGTCCTCAGAGTGCTCCCCACCACTCCGTCCTCAGAGTGCTCCCGCCCAACCCCCTCCTGGAGCAGCCGAACTCCCGTCAGCCAACAGCTCCGGCCACAAGGTCTCCCGTCTCCTTTACCGCCTGATGTGGCCGAGCTGGGGATGACCAGCTGGCCTGTCCACCCTCCCCAAGGTCAGGGCAGTGCTGGGACCCTCACCTCTCCCCAGGCCTGTTTCCCCACGGCCCCGCGGGGTCTCCTGCAGACCCCTGATGTCTCAGGGGCCATGCAGGGCTCCCTCCCCAGTCCACTCAGGGGCACTGCAGCCAGAGAGCGAAGACCTGAGTGCCAGGTCCCCAGGCCGCAGCCGTGCCCAGCGGAGCGCCCAGCTCCCGCAGCCTCGCCCGTCTGGCCGGGCCGGCACAGGCAGAGCCAGGCAGAAGCTGGGCTCCTCCAGGCCGAGATGGGGAGACGGAAGGTGCCGAGGCTGGGGGCGCGGGGCTGGCGGTGCCGGAGGCCACCCTGGCTCTGGGACACTCGCCTCTCTGCCCCGTCCTTCCCTGATACCAGGCTCCTGCTGGACCCCCACCAACTATCCAGGCCCGGCTGTCCCCTCCCTCAGACGGGCGCCCTCACACCGGGGACTCCCACCCCCGAGGGCCGAGATGTGGGCATGGAGACCAGGGTCCTGCCTCCCAGCCTGGAGGACGGACAGTGGCCCAGGGCCCGCGGGCCAGGCCCTCCCTCTCCAGGCGCCCTGCCAGGGCCGGGGTGAGGCCCACTGGCTCACTAAGCGCCCAGAGGCCAGAAGCAGAGACCAAACGTAAGGCTCCTGCTCCCAGGATCCCTGCCGCCCTGTCCCCTCCCACAGGCCCTTCTGCCTGCCACTGCCCTCCCCCAGCCCGGCGCCCGGGCCAGCCCCGGCCCCAGGAGCACCTCGGCCAGACAGGACCTGCGAGGAGAGACCCCGACCTTGTGAAGAGCAGGCCCGCCAGGCCCCAAGCACCGGCTCGGAGCCGGCCGCAGGAGGCCACAGACACTCAGCGACCTCAGGGCAGCACCAAAGGCCCAGCTCTGCCCCCACCCCCCTGCGTGGCCTGGACTGCAGAGGGGAGAGGCAGGGGCAGGGGAGCGGGCTCACCGGGCGGCTTCATGTAGTACTGCTCGATGTCCGCCATGTCCGTGTGCAGCGCGCAGTCCAGGTAGGCGAGGACCACCTTCCGGCTGTAGTAGTAGCGCAGCGCCAGCAGCCCCGCGGGCACCAGGCAGGTCAGCAGCAGCGAGCCGGTGAGCGCCCAGCACAGCCCTGCGGGAGGGGGCGGTGAGGAGCAGGGGAGGGGAGATGGGGGTGTGGGAAGGGAGATGGGGGTGCGGGAAGGGAGATGGGGGCGCGGGGAGGTCGGAGGGGAGATGGGCCCGCGCTGCCCCCGCAGGTGGGCAGGAAGCAGCCCCCATGCACCTCGGGGCAAACAGCCCGTGAGGGACAAGCAGGGAGGCACGGACAAGCAGGAAGGCACGGCCCTTGAACCTGAGGTCGCCGGCGTCTGGGGCAGCGGCCTCGGCCCACCCGCCCTCCTCGAAGCGGGCACCTGGGGACCAGCTCCCGGGCCCCAGCCCCCGGGCGCCGGGGGAGGCAGCGGCCCGGACAGTGGCTGCGGGACGGCCGCCTCCGCGCTTGACCTTGGGGGAGGCGCACCCGCCCGCGCCTCGAGCTCCCCATCCGGAAAGTGGGAGCCGAAGCTCAGCCCAAGGCCGCGTCCCCGCTGTGTCCCGCTCCCGCACCGCACCCTCCCGCACCGCACCGCAGCTCCATAAATTAGCACCGGAGCCGCGGCCGCCCCCGCCCGGTTATAAATAGTCACGGCGGGCGCCGGCCCCCGCCCGCCCGGGGCTCGGAGGGGCCGGCCGGCGGGACTCCGCTCTCCCGCCGCAGCCCCCCGGGTTCCCACGCCCCCGCCCCGCAGCCCCGGTCGGGAGCCGGGAGCCCGGCCAGCCCGCAGCGGGGCCCCCGAGCCCGGCGCCGCAGAGAGGGGGCGCGCGGGGGGTCCGAGGCTGGGGCCCGGCCACCCGGGGGCCCGGGGAGCCTGCGGGTCCGGGGCGGGGCGGGGGGGGGAGCCTACGGGTCCGGGGCGGGGCGGAGGGGTCCAGGGCGGGGGGGAGATGGGGGGCCCGGGGAGCCTACGGGTCTGGGGGGAGTGGGGGGAGCCTGCGGGTCCGGGGCGGCGGGGGGCCCGCACTGACCGGCCAGCAGGGCGCAGAGCAGCAGCGCGCGCGGGTGCTGCCGCAGGCCGCGGAAGGCCGTGTTGGGGATGCGCTCCATGATCCCGTCGTAGAAGATGCGGCACGCCGCCTCCTGCCCGGCCGCGCGGAACTCGCGGATGTGCACGCCGCGCCCCTCCGGCGGCCCCGCGCCCCCAGCGCCCCCCGCGCCCCCCGCGCCCCCCGCGCCCCCCGCGCCCCCCGCGCCGCCCCGGGGCTGCGGCTGCGGCTGCGGCGCGGGCGGCGGCGCGGCGGGCAGCGGGGGCCACATGGCGGCGGCGAGCAGCGCGTCCTTCTTGGCCCCCGGCAGCGCCTCATGGTCCTCGGCGGCCACGATCTTCGTCTCGCAGACCATGTCGGGCTCACAATGCATGCACCCGGCGGGCGGCGCGGGGCGCGGGCGGGCGGGCGGCGGGCGGGCCCAGGGCAAGGGCGCGGCGCCCTCGGACCCGCGGCGGCGGCGGCGGCGGCGGCGGCGGCGGCTCAGGGGCGCGGGGCGGAGGCGGCGGGCGGCCGGGGCGCGCGCGGGGAGCTGCGCCGCATCTTGGAGGAGGATTTATAACGCGGCGGCGCCGGTGCGGCCCGGCGCGGGGTCCCGCAGGGTCCTAGCGTCCACGGCATTGGCTGCGGGGTCACCATGTGACGCGGGGGCGGGGGCCGGCGCCGCCTCCGCCCGCCGGTGGCACCTCGGCCGCCGCGCCTCGGCCGCGCTCCGGCGGCGGCGGCGGCGGCGGCGGCGGCGGGGTGCGCCGGGCGGGGCGGCGGGGGCCTGCGAGCGGCCGGGCTCAGGCCGGAGGGGGCGCCCCGGGCCCCGGGCAGGCGCCTCCCGCCGGCCCCGCGCCGCCCGCCGCCGTGCCGTGCGGGGAGCCGCGGACCTGGCCCGGCCTGGGTCCCGCACGCCGCGGCCTCCGCCGCCGCCGCCGCCGGGCGCAGTCACGGAGGCACCGTCCCGGGTCCCATTGTCTGGGCGCGCTCCGCCGGCCCTGCAGGGGCGCCCCGGCTTTCCGCCCCGCGCCCCGGGGACGCGCGCCCGGAGCCGCCGGCTGGAGGCCAGGGGATGCGCCCCGAGCGGGTCCGCGGTCCGCGCCGCGCAGCCCGCGTTCAGACACCGGGCGCCGGGGCGGGAGGGGGGGTGCGGGCCCGGGGACCCCCAGCCAGGCCCCTGCCTGCCTGCCCGCGCATGCGCCCTGCCATCTCGGTGCAGGTGCAGGGGCCGCGGCGGATCCTCCCGCCGCCAGAGCCCGGCCCGCCGGCGCGGGGAGTCGGGGAGGGAGGAGATGGGGGGTCGGTGGTCCCAGAACCCGTGGCACTTCGTGCACCCAGCCCCGCTGCCCCGCTGCCCCGCTGCCCGCACCCTCTCCCTGCCGCCGCATCCCCGGAGGTGACCTCACAGCGGTGCGCAGCCGGGTTCCCGGCGCCGCGCGGGTGGCCGGTGGCGGTCGGGCCCGAGGACCCTCGGCCCAGAGCCCAGCCGGGCGCCCGCGGGCCCCTGCCCCCAGGCCAGGGCGGGGCTGTCCTTGCCTGCACCGCGCTGAGGGACGCGGGGAGTGGCGGCCGGCTCCAAGGAGCTGAACTAGTCCTCGGCCAGGGCTGCCGGGTGGGGTGGGGCACCCCGAGGTCACCCTACACCATGCTCCCCAGGTGCCACGGAGAATCTCAGCGCAGCTCAGGGCCCTGCCGCTGGCGTGTAGGGCGGTGGGACAGGCCCACAGTGAGACCAGCCCCCAGGACCTGAGGTTGGCCAGAAGTGTCCCCCACCCCCACGCCAACAGCACCCAAGAGATCCAGGCAGGACACCTGGGGCCGGGAGCAGCGCTAGGGTGCCCAGAGGGTCAGGGGGCGTCAGAGGAAGGAGACGGGGCCGCCCCTTCAGGGGCTTGGGGAGCATTGTGCCAGGTGATGAGGCAGGAGAGAGGACAGGGGGCCTGGGTTCCCTAACTGACCTGTGACCCCAGCGTCCTGCAGTTGTCACCTGCAGACGCCCTCTCCGGGGGCTGACCTCACCTGCAGCCCCTGGCCCAGCCCCTGTCACTCTGGGAGCCAGGGTAAGACGGAGGAGGCGGCTGGCCAACCCCCTGAAAGGGCTCCGCAGCCTCAGGCTGGATTTTACGCACTTGGCGTGGGGTTGGCGTGAAGGGGAGGGCTGTGCAGACAGCAGGGGGAAGCCAGGCCACACCACAACCTCAGGGACATGGGGTTCCCCATCATCCCCGGGAGGCTGTGCCCCCAGCCCACACCAGGAGCCGCTGTGCAGATGAAAACTCGAGGCCCGGAGGTCAGGGCGTCTGTTCTCTCCCGGAACCCACGTCCGTTCTTCCGCTTCTGCTGCCTCGTCCCCCCGCCGAGGCCTTAGGCAGACACGATTCGGCCTGGAGCCCCTCGTCTGCCGATTCCCAGGACGGGGTGTGTGCGCAGCTCCGGGGACACATTGGGGGCCTGGGAGAGGGGCTGGACGGGGAACAGGCCGGGGAGCTTTCGAGGAAGAAAGGCCGGGAGGCACCCGTCTCCACAGAGAAAGGGGAGCAGGAGCAAGGGTGAGACCCCGGCGGTCCCTCCGCAGCCATCGGCCTGGCTCCTGCCCGGCCAGGCAGCTCGGGCTCCAGAGGAAGCTCTCGCCGCCGCCTGCTCTGCCCAGCGCGTTGGAGGCCAAGGCCAGCCAGGAGTGGGGCCTGGCCCCCGGTGACCTCTCCCCTGGCAGATCCTGGGCCCGCTGACCTTTCCGCTCTGAGGCGCCCTTTCCGTAGTTCAGCTCCAGGCCCCGCAGCCAGCGGCCTCGGGACCAGCTGCATGAATAATGCCCCCGCCCGTGCGCCAGCCAATCGGACTAAGCCTGGAAGGCCATGGAACCTTCTCTTCAGACCCCGCCCGAGGCCCTAGTGGGTTTGGCCCAGTGGATAGGCCTGCGGACTGGAGGGTCCCGGGTTCGATTCTGGTCACATGCCCGGATTTTGGGCTTGATCCCCAGTGGGGGGCATGCAGGAGGCAGACGATCAATGATTCTCATCACTGATGTTTCTATTTCTCCCTTTCTGAGATCAATAAAAGTGTATTTTTATCCGAAACCGGTTTGGCTCAGTGGATGGAGCATCGGCCTGCGGACTGAAGTGCCCCAGGTTCGCTTCCGGTCAAGGGCATGTACTTTGGTTATGGGCTCATCCCCAGTAGGGGGTGTGCAGGAGGCAGCTGATGGATGATTCTCTCTCATCGATGTTTCTAACTCTCTATCCCTCTCCCTTCCTCTCTGTAAAACATCATTGAAGTATATATATATTTTTAAAAAGTATTTTAAAGATAAAAATCAATGAAAAAAAATACCCTCAGGTGAGGATTAACAACAATTTTTTTAAAAAAGGCCTTCCCCGAAGCCTCCCCTAAATCTCCACCCCTAAACCCTTAGGACCGGGGGCCCAGGGCTCTCCCCTCCCCCTCCCTGCCGCGGGCGCTCCGAGGGCCCTTCCTTTGCCCCCTTAACTGGTTCCCATTTCTTCTAGAAATTACTTTTTCTCCCTCTGTGATTTACCAATAAATGTTCTCTTACAGTTTACTCTTGTTCTGGATTCTTTCCCACCAGAACCCCATGCCGAGGTTGCTGACCCGGGTCTGGTCTGACCCCGGGGGTCAGGGGCCTGGTGCCGTCCCCAGCGTCTCCGCCAACTGGACCAAGTGCCCACAGCGGAGTGTCCACAGCGGAGTGTCCACAGCAGAGTGCCCACAGCAGAGTGCCCACCGGAGCAGAGAGCCCTCCGCCGCCCTCAGGGGCCGACAGCGAGGGGAGGTGGACGAGGGTCTGAAGCCACCTGAACACGTGCGGGAAGACAGCGGGGACCCCGGACACCGTGGTTCGCACACAGAGGCGGCAGGAGGGCGGCAGTGTGCTGGGGTGCCCAGCCGGCAGGAGACCCCAGCCCAGGGCAGACCGGGCGCCGGCCTTGGCCACAGCCGGGCCCGGCTCCGTGCTGACGGCACTTCTGCTCCTACAACCCCCCACCGACCTCCCCCCGCCCACTTCCCTGAGGGCTGGAGGGGCAGGCCTGGCCCGCCTCCTGGCTGCCCACTCCTCCGGGGTCCCTTCTCTGTCCACTCAGGGCTCCGGCCAGCGCTGTCCACTCCTCTCTCCAGCCCTTCCCAGTTCAGCCAGCGGACCCATCCCCGACTTCCCTCCTCCTCCCAAACCCCCCCCCTCCCCTCCTCTCAAACCGACCAGGTGGCCAATCCCAACGGCTCCTTCTTAAAATGTATTTTTTATTGATTTTAGAGAGGAGGAGATAGAAACATCTGCGATGAGAATCATGGACCGGCTGCCGCCAGCGTCCACCCTGGGCATGTGCCCTGACCGGGAACCGATGGGAACGGAACCGTGACCTCCGGTTCCTGGGTCGATGCTCAGCCCAGGAGCCATGTGACTCCTCCAAGTGAGCACAACTGCTCCCCCTGCTGCCGCCAGCCCCCTCGTGCGGTTCCACCCCGCCACCCTCCCCCTGCACCGTTCCGTGCCACGTGGCGCCCCTGCTCACTCCGCCCCCCATGGCTCCCGAGGGGCCCTCCCCACTCCGACCTCCCCCCCCCCGCCCTGCAGCCGTGGGGCCACTGCTCCTCCCGTGTGCCCGACTCCTGCCCCTGCCGCCTCCCAAGGGACACCCCGCCAGGCTCTGGATGCACCCCTGCTGCCCCATCCCCTACCAAGAGCAGCCACACACAGGATGCCCAGCCAAGTCCCATCAGGAGGGACAGCCCTCCCCGCCAGCCCCAGGGGTGACCAGCGGATTCCTGGGTCCTGGGTGCCTCTGCCCCATCAGCCACCACTCCCTGACCACAGGCCATGCCCTCGCCCTGGCCGGAAACGGCATGATGAGGCCAACGGGTCCGGGTCCGACGTGAGCACCTGCCTCACCGCTCTCTGCTCCTCTGGGGCACAGGACGTGGCACCCAGGCCCCACACCACGCCACTCGTGCCAGGCGGAGGGCCACGCGGGGCCTGCCAGGCGGGACTCCGGTTTCTTCGCTCCAATGCCAACACCCGGGCGCTTCCAGAGCTCTGGCAACAGGACGGATTCTGAGTGGGAGCCACAGGGCGGGGGGGGGGGCCACGGGGAGTGGGGAGGCATGGGGCTGGGGAGGGGAGGGCAGGGCAGGTCCTTGGGGCAGCTTCTGGAGGCAGCCAGGCGGGGACTTATGGGTAAGACGGGTGTCCCTCCCCAGGCAGCAGGCCAGGACGCCAGACCAGCGACAGCAGCACGCAGGCCCGGCCGTGCTGAGGCGCCACCAGCAGGGACCCGAAGCCCCAGCTTGGCGGGGTGCCCCCTGGCCCCATCAGCGCCCCACCGAGCGCCGGGGTGTCGTAAAGCATCTCTTCCCTGTGAAGCTTTAACGTGAAGAGGGAGGGTCGCTGCTGTCCCTGGAGGCCCCCTGCCTGGCACCGAGCACACGTGTGGGCCGGCTGCAGGGCGTGGTGCCCGCCGCAGGCCGTGCCCGGGCGCTGAGCTGGGGCTGTGGAGGGGACCGGCAGGCGGGCCGGCCACTGGCTGGGCCTCAGGAACCACGGCCCCGAGGGCTCCGGCTGGGCCGCTGCTCCCAGCCCAGCACAGGCGGCGGGCGGCAGGAAGTGGTGCCGGGGGCGGGCTCGCTGAGTGGCCGGGCCTGCGCGCCCCTGCTCAGTGTGGGCACCGTCATGGGACAGGCCCGCCTGGAGGGCCTCCCCCTCGTGGCAGTGGGGGAATCAAGGCCCAGAGACGCCCGGCAGGGCCTGGGGACAGCGTGGGTGGGTGGGCAGGCGGCCAGAGCAGGAGACAGGACACGGGCACCGGGCTGGGCGTTTATTGGGGGGCAGCGGGGTCCTCAGCGCCCCGAGGGCCAGCAGGCGCACAGGGCCCGGCGCTCCGCCTGCAGCAGGAGGGTCTCCGTCTGGAAAGCAACAGGGACGGTGGTCAGGGTGTGAGCCACCCCCCCCAGCCCCAGGGGTGCGCCACCTCCTGGCTCCTCCCAACCCCCATCCCCACTTCCCCTGGCCCTCTGCACCCCACTCACTGCAGGGACCCCCTGCTGCGGTCCCACCCTCCCCTCCTGAATTCCTCCGCCCCTCCCCCCCCCCCCCCCCCCCCCCCCCGCCACACCCCCACACCCCCACACCCCCAGGAGGAGAGAGAGGGAGTCAATGGTGAGAGAATCCCCATGGGCTGCCTGCTGAGGCCGCACTGGGGGTGCAGCCTGCAACCGAAATACCGTGACCTCCTGGCTCATGGGCCGACCCTCCACACCGAGCCCCTGGGGCGGGGACAGAGATCACTTCCTGCACCTCCTCCAGCCCATCAGCCCCTCCAGCCTCCCCAGCTCCCCCTCAGGGGGCCTCAGCCCGGGGCTGCAGGGCTGTCTGGGCCCCCGCCCTCCTTCTGGAGTTGTGCCCCTGAGGGGGGCTCTCTGCTCCTTCCACACTCCTTCCACCCAGCAGGGCGCCCCCCAGGGCCCCCCAGTCTCCTCCGGCCCCAGGGGAAGGCTGGGCGGGGGGCGGGGACCCTGTGCCCTGTGAGGGAGCGAGGGCGGGTGGGGGGGCGGGTAGGGGGGAGGGGGGCGGTGAGGGGGGGCGGTGAGGAGGGTGGAGGGGAGCGCTGAGGGGGGCGGTGAGGGGGGTCCTGAGGGGGGTAGAGGGGGGCGGGGGGCGCTGAGGGGGGCGCTGAGGGGGGCGGAGGGCGGTGAGGGGGGCGGTGAGGGGGGCGGAGGGCGGTGAGGGGGTGAGGGGGGCGGTGAGGGGGGCGGTGAGGGGGGCGGTGAGGGGGGCGGTGAGGGGGGCGGAGGGCGGTGAGGGGGTGAGGGGGGCGGTGAGGGGGTGGAGGGGGGCGGGGGGCGCTGTGGGGGGGGCGGTGAGGGGGCGGTGAGGGGGTGAGGGGGGCGGGGGGCGCTGTGGGGGGCGGTGAGGGGGCGGTGAGGGGGTGAGGGGGGCGGGGAGGGGCGCGGAGGGCGGAGAGGAGCCCTCACCCGGGCGTCCAGGCTGAAGGCCGTCTTGCGCAGGTCCTGCAGGGCGCGCTGCATGAACTCGAACGCGTGGCAGTCCACGCACGGGCGGCCTGCGGGGGAGGGGGCTGCTCTGTCCCCAGCAGCTGGCCTGTCCACCACCCCCATCCCACCCCACCCCCACTCCCCCCCTCCCTTACCCCCCATCCCGTCCCCCCATCCCTCCCCACCCGCACCCCCATTCCCCCATCCCGTGCCCCCATCCCTTCCCACCCGGACCCCCATTCCCCCATCCCGTCCCCCCATCCCTCCCCACCCGCACCCCCATTCCCCCATCCCGTCCCCCCATCCCTCCCCACCCGCACCCCCATTCCCCCATCCCGTCCCCCCATCCCTCCCCACCCGCACCCCCATTCCCCCCGAAGGGGCGGCCTGGGGGCGGGGCGCGAGAACAAAGCGAGGTGCGGCCTCCCGCACGCGGGACCGGGACCGGGATGGGGACAGGCCGACCGGAACGGGGCGGGGACGGCCCCGGGAATTGGGGGGCGGGGGGGACGGGGACGGGGACCGGGACGGGACGGGACGGCCCGGCACCTACTCTGCGCGGGGACGGCGCTGCCCGCGGGCTCGGCGCGGGCCCGGGCGCCCAGCAGCGCGGCGCTCAGCAGCAGCAGCAGCAGCGGCGGCGGCGGCCCCGGGGGCGCCATGGCGGGCGGGGGGGCGGCCTGCAAGGCGGGAGGGTCCGAGCGCCGCCCGCCCGCCCGCCCGCCCGCCCCGCGGCCCCGGCCCCCACCTCAGCCTGCGAACAGACCCCCGCCCCCCGCCCCCCGCCCCCGGCCTGGAGCAGACCCCGGCCCCCCGCCCCGGCCCCCCTACCGCGGTCGGGGACCGGGACGCAGCGCGGGCGACCGGGCGAGACGCCTTGCGTTCGGCGCGCACCGCGCATGCGCCCCGCCCCGCCCGGGCCCCCCTCCCGCGCCCCCTCCCCGCGGCCGACGTCGTCGCCATGGAAACCGGAGGCCCCGCCGGTTTAAAGGGCCGGGGCGGCCGCGGGCTTCCGGTGCCCAGTCCGGTCCCGGCGAAGGGGGCTGTCCGGAGGCGGCGCTGGGCAGCCGGAGCCTGGCCGCTGCGGGGCGACCCCGGGGAGGGCCCTGAGCTCCCGGCTGGGGAGGGGCCACCGGGCGGCCGTCCGGGAGATGGGCGCCCCCCACCGGGCGCCCCAGCGTGTGGCCTCGGAGGGGTCCCCGGTCTCTGCCCTTTGCGCCCCGTGGACGCGGAGTCCTCGCCGCAAAGGGAAAGCGATGCGATGCGGGTGCCGGCTCCGGGACCGTCCGCCCGGGCGTTCGGGCACCGCTTGGCGTGCACTGGGCGCCCCGGTGGGCAGCGCCCGCTCCGGGTCAGCGTCCCGCGGGCTCGGGGCGGGACCTCCGCTCCGCCGGCCCAGGGGCGGCCGCGGGGCTGCAGCCCGGCCCCGGCGCCCAGGAGCGGGGCCCCGCGGGCGGGGAGGGCGTCCGGACCTGATGCGCGTTTCCCGTTTCTGTCCGGAGCCCCGCGGGGGCGGGGGGAGCGCCAGTGGCTCCCCAGCTGGGGCCCCCCTGTCGCCCTCGCCCCCCCACAGCGTCCCGCCCCCCAGAGCGAGGGCAGCAGCTACCCCTTCCCCGCTCTGCCCCCCAACCCCATCCTCTCCTCTCCCAGCTCAGCTCATCCCCTCCTCCGAGGCCCAGCCTCACCTCCAGCCCAGCACGCACCCTCTCCCCCCTCCCCCCCTCCAGACCTCCCCTCCATACATACAGACCGCCCCTCCACACACACACAGACCCCACACACACAGGACCCCCCCACAGGACCCCCCTCCACACACACGACCCCCCTCCACACACACGACCCCCCTCCACACACACACAGACCCCCCACACACAGACCCCTCTCCATACAGACCCCCCTCCATACAGACCCCCCCTCCACACACACAGACCCCCCCCACACACACAGACCCCCCACACACACAGACCCCACACACACAGACCCCTCTCCACACACAGACCCCCCTCCATACAGACCCCCCCTCCATACACACGACCCCCCTCCACACACACAGACCCCCCACACACAGACCCCTCTCCATACAGAC